>CM056999.1:53338967-54538967 GCA_029891345.1 Dryococelus australis
AGGGAAATATTATTATTTCTTCATTATTATAGTGTTAAAATCTTTGTGCGAACAGTAAGGTTCATAAATTGTAGGGAAAGAAATTTATAAGATAATGTTTTAACTGTTTATGGGCAGTATGTCCTTAAATTTGGATGTACAGATATTATTACATATTGGCCTAGACGAATGTACTTTTTCTTTTAACAGTAAATACGATTTATTAAGTCCCCGTACTAAATGCCTGACGGTTTTCTCAGACGCTCTAAACATACACCAGCAGAACGCCAAAACTCTCTCCTTACACAGGTTTTAAGTATAGAATATGATACATCAAGATCTAACCTCCTACAGCTATAAGTCTGGCATTGCTTAGTAAATTAATAAAGGGATATGAGTGATTTCAGAGCTAGTCATCCATAAACCACCTAAGCTGATTTCAGTTTTTGGCAGTCTGAAAATCACTGATTTTATGCATATTTACATAGTTTCAGTCAGATACACTCCAGAAGTTGTGTACATTAAAAATTCCTTTTTTGTGTATCCGATTAACTATGCGAAAATCTCAAAAATGGAAAATAGGCAAAGTACTGACATTAACGCCATTTTTAAAGTCATCGGTTTGTTCTGAGGCCTGAGTGAAATATTTCCTTGAGGATGGTATGGCGAACACTTCTGTCGGTGCTCTATCCAGCTGCTTTTTCATTTTAAGTACCGTTATTTACCTAACTAATACATAACATCATGTTAGCCTTGGGCTCTTCACGAGCTACAGGCATGCATTTCATGTAAAGGCTGTTCATATTTAATTGAGAACGTTGGAAATCGGCCATTAAAAAATGTCATTGATTATGCCTTGTCACAGTGTAGGAGTATCGCAGGAAACCCAACCACTCCATGACAGTTACGTTTTACTCCCTTTCCTTCCATACCACTTATTTGATCACAAATGAAATTTACCACAATATTTCAATCTGCAGAGTTTCAATTTCAGAGTGCATGTAAAATGTAAATAACGCAGTAGCAAAATATTGCGAAAAAGTAAGCCATACCTTATACAAATTGGAATATCAAGTCTTTAACTCCATAATTTGTGAGAAATGATCAACAGAAAGTTTGTTTGATTTCGTTTATATGTGGACTTACTTTTTTCTTTTTTTTATATAAAATGCCAAATATAAAAAACCATACTAGAATATTACAAACAGACAAAAATAAAAAGGCTTTAAGAGATTTTACACTCAAAATGTTTATAATGAATACATTATATAAATTAACATTAACTGCGGGCTCACAGAGCATAACTAACTTAGGCCAAATATTGCAACGTTTAAAAAATTTACTAATTATAAAACACGCTTATATTTAAAATATTTTCCCTTTAAATGATCCATAATATAGCCCCTATAAAACATGGCAGGATATGCCTTCTGCCACGTTAATATCTTATCATGTTGAGGTCCTATCCTTTCTGTCTTTCCAAGACGAAAAACAACCCCTATTATTGTCCAAAAAATACGTTGACCAGTGTTGAGGAACATTCCAGATGGTTTTCGAAATGGTTCAAGTCCAGTAAATTCAAATCGTGATGACGTAGATGGTAGCGTCAGACGGTTGCTAGGCGCCTGATGTACACGTTGTAAGTAGTGGGGCATCGGAGGGGTGTTGGGGGGGGGCAGTCTCGAGCCTCGCACCATCAGTCATCAGCCAAGCCGCACAAACGCGTCGACTGTGACGTCCTAGCTGACAAGGTCAGACGAGTCATCCACTAGATAAGCCTCGGCTCCCTCACCGATAAAGGCTGTTCACGATAAAATGAGCACTTTAGAAATTAGCCCTAGAAATAAGTCAGTGCTTCTGTATGCATATATTTTAATGGGCGCACCGAGTGACATTCGCCCAGTAAAATTGGTACCGATGGATGTGAAGTAGTTCCATATCTTCATGTCGAATAATAAGTGTTAGGTTACCTCTTGTAATTACTTATAATTAATTCTTTCACTTTCTGTTTTTTTTTAATGCGTCGAAGTTTAAAAGAGAGAAGATTTGTAAAGTATTTACTTTATTAATAATTCCACAAATTCATTTGCAGGAATAAAGTGATGATGCTCAACGTTAATTTCACATAAGGCGGAGGAATACACAACGTGTATACAAGTAAATCTTAAGCAGGGGTTTCAATAGTGCTCATTTTAGCGCGAACAGTCTATAACACTATGTAAGACCTATAAATTACGTCGTAGAATAATTAAATATGATGTACGGTTTTTGAACACCGTTACAACCTGCGTTCATTTTAACGGGTGCACTGACTGGAATACAACCAGTAAAGTTGGCAATAATGGAGACAATGTAATTCCGTTTCTTAACGTTCAATAAAAACGGTCCAGTTAACATTAATGAATACTGAAGTTAATTATTTTGCTTTTCGTGCATATAAGTGTACGAATGGCCAAATTTGTAAAATATTTCCTTTGGTAATAATTTTATTGTTTCAGTTGACCGACGCATGGATAAAATTCTCAGGCCTATGGCAACGATAATTTTACATATAGCAGAAGTATACGCAATGTGCATGCAAGTAGATTTTAGGCAGTGACATAAAAAGTCCTCAGTTTCCCATGAACAACCCTTAAGCGCACCCGGTTCTAGATAACATCAGAGCTTTCATCCATGCCGACCCTTCCTGAGGCGGCGAACAACATGGGGATTTTCATTTCATTTCAGATGGAAGCTAGGAATTCAAAGCGTTCTGAATATTCGCCCTCCCATCTCGTCCATCAGAACGAGCTGATAAAAAATATATGATATGCAGTATTTTTTTTTACAGAAAATAAAACCATGGTGCGTTCGGTTTAATTAATGGGAAATATTAGTAGGTGCATGAGAGGCAACTCTAAAAGTAATGCTATATTCTGAATATTATATTCTATGAAGAAACCTTTTACCCTTAAACTTGCGAGTAGATCAGAAACTAAGAATTAGGCGCTTTTATTTGTAATCACAGTGTTAAAACTAGTCAAAATCACTGAAATGTTAACTTAGGGGAATTTTTAGGCTAGATGAGGAAGCTTCATTATGTAAAGTAATATAGTTTGGTACGATGGAAACATTGACGCCGAATAAAAAAAAAAACTTCTTAAAACGCAAGGGGGGGGGGGGGGGGGGGAATGCGCGCTTGAAAACCGTCAAAAGACCTCCCCTTATCGAGTATATCGTCGGGCTGAGCCAGACGATATGTTACAACTTCAACTTTTTTTTCTGACACCGCAACCGCATTACAGAAGACAAATGTTCGGATAAAAAAAGTTAGGGTGCAGCCTACATATCAGGGGCAAAGCTGGGCTTTGTGCCGAGGGTAGGGAAACAGCTGCGGGAAGAGGAGTGGGCGTTGGGCGGGGTAGGGGGAGCGGAAGAGGGTGAGGTTGGGGGTGGGGAGATGCTATGCCAAAACCACCGGTATTCAGTGAGCATAGAGCACCACACGAACAGGGTTGGCATTTTAAATTCCAATAATTTTCTGTATTTGCGCGGACAATTTTTTTTTTTGCTGAATATTATAAAAATAAAATTAAAGCACTCTTCATGCAGAGAGAATTTTTCCAAGCTAGTGTGCATTTATCCAACATACGTAGAGAAAACAATTTATTTTTTACCGAAAATTAATATTTTTACAACAAATAATTAGAAAAAAAAAAGAAGGAAAATAGAAATAAAACTCTCGTGTCAACAAAATAATTTATACATTTCTTTAATCGTGTCATAATCTACGCGTATGTTGTTATAGTTTATTTTTATAGATAAGTTTTTGTAATAGACATTCTTCGTTAAGTGAAAACAGATATATATATATTCTTAAGATCGCTTCTATGTGATGAAGTCTCGTCATAAAATTATTCACTGATACGAGTTGTCCTTTGTAAATACGCACGTCGGAATCTTTACAGTCACCGATTTTAAAATATGTACAAACTTTCTGCCTTTAAACATTGCTGGGGATAAAAAAAAAAAAAAAAAAAAAAGTTTATTTTTCGTTATGAACCGATTCTAGGATCAGCAGCACTGACCCATAGTCTTCATTCGTGCACATGTTTTGTAGCCACCTTTCAAGCTGCTATCACATCTGACTTGCATTACGAAGGTAATCGATTTTATCCTGGGCAGTTTAGTGGGCGTGGTTTTATAAATGCTTTTTAAATTCCTCATTCCAGGCAAATAATTGTGAACTTTTGAACTGGTACTTTAAAGAATGAAATTCCTTTTGAAAAAAAGAGTATCTAAGATCGATCGCAACTGCATGTTCGCTTCAATAAAATATGTCTGGAGGAAATTAATTTTTTTTTCCAACAAAACCGTGTTCACATCTTATACTTGGTGACAAATAGATCCAAATTATATTGCAGTGTACTTAAGGCGTGCTGCTTGCGTTTCTAAGGCATTATAAATCCGTTTACCGAAACTATCTCGGATAGTAATAATTATAAAAATATGCAAAAAATTATATTTCACGGTCGGAAACTCTAATTTTTTGAAAAGGTTTACGGGTTTGTAATAGATTTCACAAATTATGAAACAACTTATTATTTGAATTAAGCCCTTGTTACACACGCTGTTAATTATATATCTGCACACTCTTTCTCATTTCCACCGCACTTTTGGCGAGCGTATATTCAGCATCGCTGAGGCGAATTAATCGACTATTTCCTTAAGAATCTGAAGATAACCACTTTCTGTACTTATTTGGGGTTATATAGTATATTTTATTCGTTTCGTATTTAAGTTTTTAAATTTTGAAGAACTAAAGAAGCTAAGAAAATTCCAAAAGAAAAAAAATTGTCCAAAAAGTTATAACTTTAAAAATTATTGCGAAAAGTAATACATGCATATATTTGCCCGAGGTTGTGGAGTACGTGTGGACATCGATATAATAAAAAACTTTTTGAAAATAGAACGGACAAACTGGAGCCACGGATCAATAGCTCTCATTTACGTGACTGTCGTAAAGCTATTGTTTCCTTACGTGTGTGTATGTGTATATGTATATACACATATACGTTTGCAAGCTTGGTTCTAAGACAGGGTCTTGATTATAAAAACTTTAGCTCGAGGTGAACTCCTTACGTGGAATACTCAGGCGAATTTATAGATTTATAGTTTTATGTTCTTAATTTCTGTAATTTTATGGCGTATTTTCTCTAAAGAATTTTTCAATAGTACTTAAAGAACTGAAATGATGCAACTAAAATCCGACGTCAAAAATCCTTAAGAAGAATAGATTTTTGCAATGAATACTCTCATAAGAGGTCTTTGGTAATATGAAAGATATATTTTAATTCGTTAGCGCGTTACGCAACTTCTGTGGAAATAACCGAGTATAATGATCACTACAGCAAAAATCGAATGGAAAATTCATCTGCGTTAGCTTGTTTAATCTACATACTACAAATGAATACGAGTTCCTTCTGAATTCCATGTATACGTTCGGAATGTTAGCACTTAGCATGGCCGAGTACACTTATCTTTCATTACTGCAGTGTCACAATGGTTCAATCCTAGTTTTCAAGTGAAGTTAAGATATGCCCGTATTTTCTCGGGTTTACATTCTCCTTAACAATCAGTTGAAATTGTCTTTATACGTGTTGTATTTCTGGACCTTCATTTAATTTTTGCTGATCAAAGCTTCTGAACGCCATTTTTTTTTACGGCATTAGACATTTACACTAAACCAAACACAAACTTACATCTAAGCGATTGAAGTGAGTGAGTGAAGAGATATGGGCGGCTCTTAGCACCGAGTAGTCTGACCACTAGACCACCACGGCCTCACTTACTTCTTAAAAACGCCACATACGTTCATGAAAAACGGGAACTTCATCAAACCAACTTAGAAAGGGATATAAGCTTTTAAATTTTTTTAAACTGAATCACTTAATAATGATAAGTATAATATTATGTTTATCTAAAACTGTAATATTTATTTTCTTAGGGGGGCGGTGATGTAGTGGTTAGACTACCAGCCTCCCACCTAGGCGAAGCGGGTTATATTCCCGGCGGAGTCGCTCCAGGATTTTCGCATGTAAGAATCGTTCCGGACGATGTCGCAAGTCGGCGGGTTTTCTAGGGGCTCTCCCGTTTCCCCCGCCCAATCATTCCGGCGCTGTTCCGTACTGAGCTCGCTTCACCCTCATCGGCTCTCAAGACCTCGATGTTGAGAGCCGATCGAATCTCTTCACTCACTCACTCCCTTTAATATTAGTTTTTCGAAGAAAATATAGGCTATTAACGGTAAAGTGAGAACTTTTTAAACCGCTTTCATTTTGAATGATACTCAATAAATGTATTTTATTTTAGCCTTAGACGTTAACTTCAGAGTGCGGTGGAATATACACATTGTGTTTATTACTTGCTTGGCAATATGCATTTTAAAAGGTGGTTAAAGGATTAAAAATGGCTGAAAGAAAAAGGTAACTATGGCTTCAGAAGTGCTCACTTTGCAATGAACCGCCTATAAGAACAATACCGTCAGGTTTGCGGTGTCACAGAAAGGTTTTACAATGTATCCCCAAATTTTCCACCTATCAAGGATCGTAATATACACATACATTGAAGAGTTACACATTGGAATTGCTGAGACCTTTAATAATAAACATGTTTTACTAAGTCATGTATATAGGCTACGAGTAGATGTGGCTACTTTGTGTGAGTTAAGAATCAGGGTGTGTTTGCGTTCAAAGCCTTTGAAAAATCCTTCCAGACGAACATTACATAATATGAATGCAATGTCTTTAACTTTTCCCGGAACATGTCGAAAGGCAGATAACACTTGACGCATTAAATAACATTTTAAGCTGACCTAGCTCCTGCCCAGTGCATGGAACTGTTTTAAACTAAAGTGTTGACGTGA
Source organism: Dryococelus australis (assembly GCA_029891345.1). Classification (NCBI taxonomy): domain Eukaryota; kingdom Metazoa; phylum Arthropoda; class Insecta; order Phasmatodea; family Phasmatidae; genus Dryococelus; species Dryococelus australis. Next base: position 53,345,851 of record CM056999.1, read on the forward strand.
ATACGTCTTTAAAACCAGACCGACACGTTGCGTATAGGCAATTCACTGTAAAAAGAGTACTTTTGAAAGCCCTCTCATTTGGAATAATAGTCAATAAATATATTTGTTCTTAGCCTTAGGTGTTCAGTTCCGAGTGCGATGGAATATACACTATACACACTGTGTTAATTACATACGTAGCAATATTTATTTTAAAAGGAGGTAGAAAGATTAAAAATGGCTGAAAGTAAAAAGTAACTGGGACCTCAGAAGTGCTCACTTTACCATGAACAGTTCATAAATCCTACCCAGTTAAAAGTGTGGTATTAAGAGCCGATGAGGGCAAAGGGAGGTGAGTATATGGGACAGCGCAGGAACGCAAGGGCGCGGGAAAAGGGACGTTTCCGAGAAAACCCGCCTACCAGCGGCATTGTCCGTCATGATTCCCCCGTGTGGAAATCCGGGAGTGGCCCCGCCGGGAAATGAACCTGGTTCGCCTTGGTGGAGGCGAGCACTCTAGCCGCTACGTCACCGCGGCCCCAACGACTCTACCACCCTCCAGGGACGAGTGGCGACGACAGGCGCAAATGCTTCCAGAGAGAGCAACACCCCGTCTATTTCCAGAGGTCGGAGGTCTGGAGGATGGCGAAACTGGTCGCTCCCAGGGGGTGGGGGAATAGGGTGACAAATGTCTAACGGCCATACATCGTTCATGACCCTCGCCCCTCGAGTCAGCACGCTGTCAATCCTTGGTTCGACTTCCCCTGCAAGGATAGGCGTTCGTGGAGACGGACTCGCCAGCTGAGCTTACAAACACCCCCCCCCCGGTTTACCCCTTTTCCGAGCACCCACTCTTCCCCCCTCCCGTTGCTTTCCTCTGCTCCCCAGAGCCGTATAGTCCATTCATGGTTAGGTCTGCTTCCATCTTTTCTGAAGCTCCGCGAGGCTCTACTTCCAGGCGATTCCTCCACCTCATGCAAACAAAGCTTAATGCGCCCGCCTAGTAAGGGCCACTGTTTGCGTGGCGAAGCAGAAATCGATTAAGCTCTAAGGACGACTCCGACCAGCGAATGCGAAGCATTATCGACGCTACTCGCACTACGCTCAATTAGCGCGCAGTCGCCTGGACGTGACTTTAAGCGGTTGACCCTATGTTGTATTTATAGGGCTTATTAACGTACCCCAGGTGTTATGCCTGAAGGCTTATCAGAGGACGGATTACAAACTAACTTACGATCTAACTACAACTAATACCCAGGGCTTAGCTGGGACTCGAACCCAGAACCTCCCGGATCCCAGACCGGCGCGGCGGCGCACCAACCGACTGCACCACGTGAGGCCGGCGGTGACTATAATTTTAATAGAGTACAATGCATGCCTCTATCGTAATTTCGCATGTAACCATTTTGAATATATTTTGAAACTCGGCAGTCTGAAAAAAAAAAAAAAAAGTAGTTTTCAGCCATACTGGAGGGTATGAAACTACTGTTTCCAATGTGCGTGATGTTTTGAAAGTCATCGTCTGGAATGTGGCTTCTTTTCGTATGCAAACCTACTGGGGGCACATTTAATAGTTTCTTAATGCAGAATTACTTTTTTTCTTCTTCAAAGAAACTGTGCAACGCATTTCAAGTGCTAGGCAGGCGATTGCCTTAAATAAGTCTAGATAATTACTCCAAAAAGACAACGCACCGCATTCGTGCGTACTCATTTAAATAATATTTTGCGCGAGAGCTATTTCTTATTGTAGGCTGTTCACGGTAAAATGAGCTCTTTTGAAAGCCCTGCTTAAGCTCTTCTTGTTTGCACGTTGTATATTTTTCCGCCTTATTCAAAATTATCATTGCCATGGGCCTCATCATTTTATTCAAGCGTCGGTCAGGTGATACTGCTAAATAATCAGAAAAGTAAATATTTTACAATTGTGGTAATTTTTACACTTTGATGCACTAAAAAAAACAGAAAGCGAAAGAAATAATTTAAGTTATCACATATGGTTACCTAACACTTTCTATTCGACCTTATGATATGAAGTATTTTCCATCCATATATATATGTATTTTTTCAAATATTTGTTTGAAAAAGTGCGAAGACACTGCGAACAGACACAAGCGTCCGCGTTGCCATCCTACGACTGAACGGTCCGGGCCCATTCCCCTCGGGCGAAAATCAATACACTCGCGCGCAGGAACCTACCCGTTCCGGTTTCCGGCGATACACGTATACACACTCACGTAAAAACAGTTCAAAATAATAAAACCCCTTACTTATATTCATTGCGAAGTGGCCATCTGTTGAGTAGTTTTATTAGTAGACTAGCAGCCAGCCAACATTTCGCACAGGTTTTATGGAGTTATTAAATATATCCTGTAACTATAACGGGTTTTTAAGATTCTTATTTTATTATTAGAAATAGTTTTGTCGTCGCGTTAGTGTTGGATTTTCGCTAAGATTAATTTCTGCTATATTTCCCCAAAAACTAATATTTATTTTCTATGATATCTAAAATTATAAATGTATCAAAAACTATTGTCGTTTCGACTATTTGTGACTACCCGCGGCTACTTGCGACTACTCGTGATTACCTGTGACTACCCGTGAGTGTTTGCGACTATCCGTGAATCGCTGCGACTACCCGTGACTACTTGCGACTACCCGTGACTACCTGCGATTACTTGCGACTACCCGTGACTACCTGCGACTACCCGCGACTCTCTGCAGCTACCCGTGCCTACCTGTGACTACCTGCAATTACTTGCGATTACCAGTGACTACCTGCGAATACCTGCGACTACCCGTGACTATCTGCGACTACCCGTGACTACCTGCGACTACCTGCAACTACTTGCGACTACCTGTTACTACCTGGGACTACTTACGACTACCCAGGACTACCTGCGATTACTTGCGACTACCCGTGACTACCTGCGACTACCCGCGACTCTCTGCAGCTACCCGTGCCTACCTGTGACTACCTGCAATTACTTGCGATTACCAGTGACTACCTGCGATACCTGCGACTACCCGTGACTATCTGCGACTACCCGTGACTACCTGCAACTACCTGCGACTATTTGCGACTACCCGTGACAACTTGCGACTACCCTTGACGACTTGCGACTACTTGCGAATTTTTTATATTAAGATACAGAGTTTCTTTTAGCATTGTTTCAATTTATCTTTAATAATGTTTTTGCTAGCGCATAGTTAGAAAGCAGTCAAGGAGTTCATTTATCTTCGACTTGGTTTACAAATTTTGAATTTTCTCACGGATTTTTTTCTAACTAAACATAGCCTGCGATGACCATTTGGAAGAATGCAGCTTCCTAAAAGCGAAAGAGTAATAAGAATCAGCCTTGTAGTTTTCGAGATTAGCCGTTATATATAAACAAATAAACTCACATTACCTTTTTTATAATAATAGTGTAGATTATACTGACACTTTGAACACAGTACTGCATTGTAAGAAAAACATTTGTGAAATTACGGAAAACTGCTGGTGAATATTTATCCGTAAAAGGACGGAAACGTCCCATTTCAGTAACTAACTTTTTGTCAATTCCACACATTTTCCGTTAATTTGATAGTTATTTTCTGTATTTCAGGTTTATATAAAGAGATTACGATAAATACGTGATTTTCTTTTTTTTCGGGTACTACGCCATGTATAAAAAATAAATATAAACAAGTTAATATATTTTATTCTAGATGGAAAATATAACTTTTACCACACACCTACAAACGTTATGTAACAGTAGTAGATAGGAAATGAGAGAGCTATCGCAGCACACTTTAAATTGGCAATTTCCCTTTAAAGTACAGGAAAAAACTAACATAGCTATTTCCTGCTATTTTTAACGAAAGTACAAGAAAAAATTAAAAACTCAAAATCTGAAATTCGGTTTAAAAAAAACGTTCAAAATCAAGCAAATTAAAGCTAAAATCAAGTAATTCTGTCCTTTTCAGGCAACCTTATCATGTTTCTAGAAGCAGCAATTATCGATCCTCAAAAACAAGGAAATTTAAGCCAAACTTATGTCATTTTAAGCCAAAAACAAGCAAATTTTTCTATTTTTTCTCAAATGGCCGTGCAGGATTTGTGTCATTTAAAAAAAACCGCACAATTTATGCTAAACACATGCAAATTTCTCGATTTTAAGCAACTTTTTCATGTTTTCTAGAAATGCTAATTTTGCAAGCGAGCAATCTAAATTAATCTAATTCAATCGAAAATCATGTAAATTTAAGTCAAATAAAATGAAATTTATTAATTTAAAAAAATTATGTATTTTCAGAAATATTTTCTTTCAGATAATCATAAGTTGGATTCCTTTGACTAATTAGAACAAGATTACAAATTGTTCCTGCTTCAACAGCTTTGATAAAATCTACACTAATTTTTGTGTTTGTTTTATCTTTAACAACAGTTTTTTTTTCTATATAAACAATCAATAACAAATAATGGTCTTCGCCCACAAAATGAATAATAATAGATATCACATAGAATGCTTACAGTTGGTTTATAATAAAGTTCATTATTTCTTTGTAGAGTATCTAGTTTTGATTTTAAATTTCTAAAATCATTATAAGCAATAAACATTTTATCACAAAGGCCATTTTCAATATCTAGAATACAATTTTATTTAGGAAAGATCTCATTCTTTCCATTTTTAACATAAATATTTCTTACATTACAGTTATCAAACATAGAAGCATGTACATACTGTTCAACAGGATTTTTTCTATTAGCTCGAAAGCTTACGATTACAAAATCAGGCATATAAAACTGTAAATTATTAAACAGATCTTTTATATCAAAATTAAAAACAGTTTTTCCAGCAGGAACTTCTTTTTCTAAAAATTGCCAATAATTTAAATTAATAGGAATTTTTGTTCTTTGTATGTTTTTTCGTTAATTGCAATGGCTGTGTTAGATTCGTATTCAACTATTGACCACATAATTTATTATTTTTTTAATAACAATTTTACCTGGATCATCATAACTGTTCTGAACTGCATTATCTGCGTTCTTAGTTTCATAAACATATGAACAATTGTTATAAGACGAATTTTGAATTGAAGTAGTTTTATAACCGCCTTTCCAATAAATTTCATTGTTATCTCCAATAAAACCAAAGAGATATCTCAGCGGATAGGTTATTTCATTTGTTTGATCACTGTGAACAGCTTTTACACTATATTTATTATCAACGCCAGTAAATTCTAAACATTTTTTCTCACTTGGAGATCTTAACAAATTATTCATCGTTGTTGAAGTTAAACCTGGGTTATTAACAGCCGTTATTAACAGCCCCAATAATATGTCATGTTTTGAGATTTCTATTCTAGAAAACTGAAAAGGAAAAAAGTTAGCACAGACATCAATATATTTATAATTTTGCGTATTTTGCCTCATCTCCTTCTTTATCTCTCTTTAGTAGCCTAAAAAAAAAAAAAAAAAAAAATCATCATTTGGGAAATACAAAAATACAAAATTGAGAAATACAAAAATTATAAAAAGAATCATGAAGCAGATCATAGAAAATTACGAAAAAAGATCTACCGTTAATTCACGAATTACGAAATTTTGGTGAAAAAAGTAGAACAAGTAAGTGAAGAAAATAAAAATTGTACAACAGCACTAGTTCCTGTTGCAGAAAATTTTAGATTATCCACCAACACCAGAAGAAACATAATTTGAAATAGAATTATTCTCAAAATATCCTAATTTGGAAGAGCAAATGGGAATTGTACCATTGAAAAATTTGGCAAATCCTGATTCTACTATAATTCCCGGAAAAGAAATTACAAAAAGAATATATGTTTGTGATACTCATTATGGTTTACGAAGAGAGGAGAATACTTTTTTACATTGGAGATAGATCATTAAAGATAGGTGATGATAAAATAGTTGTTAATAATAAAGAATATAAATTAACAGAAGGTCTTTCTAATTTGTTAATAAAAGAAAAAGAAAATATTCAGGATAAATTCACTAATAATGACATTGAAAATTACACAGAAAGTATTTTATTAACCAAGGCTGTATTCCAAAAAATAATCCAAAGAAGAAAATAAACTCGAATAAAAGTTGGAAATGCAAAAATATAATTAAACCAATTTATAATAATTATATATAAAAATCAAGATCAAAACCAAACACACCACGAAGAACGATTTATCCAAGAACTCCTAGATATGGAGAAGGTATAAAAAATACAATAATTTGCCAAAAGAATATGTCTGGATGGATGATGCCCGAAAATTGGTTGATAGATTATTAGTTATTCATGGTGAAGAAAATGCTGGAAATAAAAATTATTTGAATGATAAAGTAAACATAATGAATATGCCAAACAATAAATTTTCTGATTTTGTTGTTAATAATCCAAAAGGAATACTTTAGCTTATAAGAGTTTTAAATGTAATTCCGCATTCATTTTGGAATGCTGAACATCGTGGTAAAGGCATTATGAACTGGGCATTAAATAATTTAAGTGTTCCCGAAATACATTTTCCTGGTTATAAATTTTGTGGTCAATTTGCAAAATTAGATGAAATGTTAGAAAAAGCAGATACAGGAATAAATAAATTAGACGAAGCATGTAAATATCATGATAGTGTTTATAGAAATCATAAAGATTTATAATCTAGACATGTGGCTGACAAAATTTTACAAAAAGAAGCAAAAGAAATTATGTTAGATAAAAATACTCCAATCGGTGAAAAAATTGCTTCTACGGGTGTTGCTTCAACTATGTTTACAAAAACAAAATTAGGATGGGATATTAAAATTGATTAATTATTATATAATTTTTTACTTATAAATGAAGATAACAAAAATAACTTTTGATATGCCCATTGATCAATTTAGAGATTTGGGTATGGATATATTTTTAACAAAATATCAACTTGGGAGAAAAAATATAAAATTAAAAAGAAGGAAAAGGTATTAAATCAACTTTACCAATTCAAGTAATAAAAAAAATTTAAAAACTGGAAGTGGTTTACATAATGGAGTTTTTTTTTTTTTTTTTTTTTTTAATTCCAGTTTTATTAGAAGAACAACAGAGACATAACTTACCAATAGAAAATAAATCAGGAAGTGGTTTAGTTGCGAAAATGGTTGACCTAAAATAATATTAATATATCACTATTGTCTAATTTTGATATTCAAAAATTTGTAAAAATACTAAATATTAAGAATTTCAGAAATGTTTATATGATTGATGAATTACCAAATAGAATGCACAAAAAATTGTGATGTGATATATTTTGTTATTTTAACAAATTTGGGTACTCATTGGTTTTGCTATTTTAAAGAAAATAATGATGATTACTATTTTGATTCATTTGGAGGCAATATTCCTACTAATTTAGCTAAAGACTTCAAAAAGAGAAATGTTTTTACAATGATAATAGAGTACAGAATTTTAATTCAGTTATCTGTGGACATTTATGTAAATAGGCTCTTCAAGATAAAGTGAACACTTTTTAAGGCCCTCCCAACACCATTAACCGCTAATAAATATATGTTATTGCAGCCTCAGACATTAAATTTTGATGGTGGTGAAATGTATACACTATGTTTATTGGTCACATTGCAATGTTTATATTACAAAGCAGCAGGAAGATGGTAATTGGATGGATGGAAAAATTTATAAGGGCCTTGAAAAGTGCTCACTTTGCCGTAAACGGCCTATAATTGTATTACACCTTTTCCCGAGAGGTTTTAAGTTTCATGATATAATTTATTTGTTATTAAGAAATTGATATATTTGGGATACCATTCATTAAATTTTTTAATAAAAACTCTGACACTAATGCTAATGAATTAAAGACATATGTAGATTCAAAATACAATATTATTGTTTCTCCTATACGAGATCAGATTAGTAAAGTTTTTGTTTATACAACCGAATACGTTTCTCTTCAATCTCGTAGAATTAATGATATGGCTGATCCTATAGATGGTAAAGATGCAGTCAATAAAGGTTTAAAATAAATGAGTAACGGGAAAACTAAGCATGCTATAGAATTCTCTTAAAACCTATAAATTCTATTGATTTGACTAAAATTTACATTATTTTGGAGTAAATTTAATTAATTTAGAATGATCGCTTGTAAAACTAGCATTTCTAGAAAACATGAAAAATTGCTTAAAATCAAGAAATTTGCATTATCTTAAATCTTGGTGTTTTTTTAATGGCACAAATCCGGCATTACAAATTGTTAAAAAATTGAGAAATTTGCTTGTTTTTGGCTTAAAATGACACGATTTTGGCTTAAATTTTCTTGTTTTTGAGGATCGAAAATTTTTGCTTCTAGAAACATGAAAATGTTGCTTGAAAAGTATATAATAACTTGATTTTAGCTTTAATTTGCTTGATTTAAAACTTTTTTTTCATCGAATTTCAGATTTTGAGTTTTTAGTTTTTCCCTGTACTTTAAAGGGAAATTGCTGATTTAAAGTGGGCTGCGCTCGCTCTCTCATTTCCTATCTACTAACAGTGGTGTGGAAAATTATGCTAATTCTATAAATGCAACACACGCAACTTTTTCAATTTCTAGTATAGTATTTAAGTATTGCTAACTTTTATAGTCTATTCGCGGTTATTTCACGCTTTTTGAACCAAACCGTTGGAAAATCGCCCCATGTATTGTGTGTACAGTTATTTCCTAACTATCCCATGTATCTCAACCGTTTTATAACTCTGGATAAAAGTATGTTATTTTTAGTTAAGTTGAAGATTTACCTATAATTCAATGATAAATTAAAATATTATTTTTATAATAAATACAAATAAAAACGGTGAGAAAACATGTGTGTTGGTATCGCCTAGTAGGAAATAGTTAACATGCAAAATATTATTATGAGTGAGTGCGCACGAATTCGGTGCGTTGTCCTATGGAGTAATTTTCCAGACTTAGTTCTGCTTAGTTTGCATGAGGCGGAAGAATATCCTGGAAGTAGAACTTCAGCAGTGCTTCAGAGAATCCGCACTCCCATTTTCAATCATCCTACTCGTTCACACGCCACTTCACTGTAAATATAATGTGTAATTTTTACATGAGAAAATGTTAGTAATTTTGCAAATGCTTATAACAGTACAAAGATTTCTACGGTGAAGCTACTCGTTTGTAACACTACAATGGCCGTGTTCGTAATAGACCTCAATAAATATTTGTTATATTTCTGACCCGCACCCACGAGCTTCAGCCAAATGGCGGACACTCGACAACGAAAAACCGCACTGTTAAAAAACAAATTCCTTCATTTTACGGAAAAGTGCTGGTAAAAATTTATCCAGAGGTGTCCTTAAACTCTCCGTAAAATTACGGACACACTGATTTTCAAAAACGGACTTTCCATAAAATTTACGGAACCTCTCCGTTAATTCCCTAGTTAGTTTTCTGTACATCCAGTTAAAATCATTTTTAATATCTATTTTATTTAAATTTTCATTATGTGGGCGTTCTACTGTGTATAAAAAGGATATTTAAAAAAGTTAAAGTATTTTGTAGTTAAGCAAGATTTGATTACGAGTCAAAAAGTTACAAGCTCACGACCCCGATCAATTACCTACAACTCTCACATGATAAACTTGGTATAACTTATGAATTTCAATGTTAGAAGCGTAAGCAACTTTTTTAGTTTCTATTAAATTAGTGTATTTTAAGTGTCGCTAAAGCTGTTCCACAATTGTGCGATGCATTGCGTTGCGATGCGTGGCAATGAACGGTAGCCAATCGGGATGAAGCAGATTCCGTCGCAGCGCGTCGGCGTCGAGTGCGCCGCGTGAAATTCTTGCGTTGCGATTGTCGGCGTCAGCCTGCGACGGAGAAGAAGAGGAAGCAGTGTTTGTTTACAAGGAGAATAAAAGTGTGTATATTTTTTTTTATAATTGTGAAAACAACGATCGCATTTACGCCGACGTTTTCGTAATTGGATTTGTATTATAGCTGCGTGGATGTGCAAAATAGAAGACAAGCTTCTTTTAGATATGGACAATGTCGCGGAATTCGTCTGTTAACATCGAAATAATTATCCTTCGTATTATTATGTCTCGTTCCCGCTAGTTTTCATCACACATCGTGTTCATACTACCCTGTTTTTTTTAACTTCTACCACTCAAAACACACAGTTTAAACTTTTTACGCGTGTTTATGTTACATTCGTGAGGTCTGAAAATGCAATTCCCACTCTTAAACTAGACAGCAGCGCCATCTCAGACGGCGTCCATCGCCGGCGGATCATCGCTTAATTGTGAAACAGCAAGTATAGCTCATTGCAGTCCAACGCATCGTAACGCAATTAATCGTACTATTGTGGAACCAGCTTAAGTGTTGAAGACGCCTATTGCTACTTTTCAATGTTCGAAAGAATAGGTCTTAGTGACACGGATAACCTTGACAGCAGCAGAAATTATCGTTTTCTTGTTACAGTGGCGAAGAAAGCTTCGCGTAAACTCGCCATTGTTCGCGCCCGAAACCCGAAGTTATAGAAAATACGGAGATTTTCCGTATTTTGTGTTTATGCACTTAACTACGTTTTTCGTCATCACGGATTGCGTTTCCGTATATTTACTGTGCATTTTCGTACAATTTTCCGTAAATAAACGGAAAATTTTAACAGTGCGTATATAGCGGTTTGTGCGAAGATTATGGGTGGTGTTAAGTGTAGTTGAGTCCCAAAAGAAATGTATAGCAAATTTGAAATACGTAAAACACTTAAAACAAATCAAATAATCATAATAAGATGACAATTTTAGTCAAACGTTTTACTGATTAACTGTTAATGTTTCCTAGCTATACAGAACTCTTAAAATCAAGTAAATGTGTTCTCCTTAATCCAATACCTTCCTTATATTTTGTAGGTACTTCAAGGTACATTTAGGCTACTGTAAAATTTAGGACTTAATTTGTAAGTCAAGTTGGTATTGTGGTTGAGTGTGCAGGCTTGTAATATTAGGAGTGTGGGATCTAATCTCTGTGCTGGCAAAGTGTGATTATATTTATCTTTTCGCAAATTATATTTTAAAATAATTTTTAGTAATTGTCGTTTAGTAATTCATCACGTTTATTTTCTAGAAGAAAAAAATACTTTTGTGTACAATTCCCAATAATGTAAGTTAAAAAGGATATAATGGGTATAATTTGTAATATTACAAATATATGTTTTGCAGATTTTACAAGAAATCTATCTGTAGTTTTACAAAGGATTTTCTTGGCAACTGGATTTCCAGGGATTTTTCTTGTAAAAGAACAAAAATATTTGAAAGTGTAGGCACGCTTGCTGTACTAAACTTCGTTCATTTCTGGCCGGCTCATTATAGGCTTCTCACGGTAAACTGAGTACTTTTGAAAGCCCTGCGTAAGATCTGCATGCATGAAAATTGCGTGTTCTTCCACCCTATGTAAAATTAACATTGCTATGGGCCTGATTACATTATTATTACGTCGGCCAAGTGAAAATTCGGAAATTATTGTACACGTAAATGATTTAGAAAATTCGCTAATTCTTACACGTTTATGCATTAAAACAGCTGAAAGCAAAAGAAATCATTCCGGTATTCACACATATTTACCTAGCGTTTATAATTCAATAAAAGACATGGAAATAATTTCCCTCCACCGTTACCAACACTGTAAAAATTGTGTAATTTTGCACTAAATGTATGTGGCAACAGTGTCTCCACTGGTGTCGGTGTAATTTTACACCTACACATGTCAATTTTTTTTTTACTCTACGTCCATTTTATCCTACAAATTAGTAAAGTGCCATGTACTGTCATGTACATCTAGTTTTACAATGAATGGTGTAAAATTACTGTTACAATGTAGCAGAAAATAAACTGCAGCATTCGTCTCTTTTTCTCCACGGCAAGTTAATTTACACAGACATCGCAATTGTAATTTCACCACTGTGTATATGTATTTTCTCACTTACAAAAACGTAACATCGCAGATTCAATGTAATTGTAGTTACACAATTTTTGTACACTTTTCACTGGTGTTCTAAGCAATTTTACGGTAAGAATATGTTATTTTACAACTGTGTCATGTTAATTCATTTATTACAATTTTCACGTTACTGTATGCCGTTTTTCAACTTGGTAATTTAACATAGTTATAAAAAGTCATCTTCAAATGTGGATAGTAATTTACTGCATGTGCAGAATAATTTGCTAGTTATATATAAAAGCCAGCATATTCCATCAGCGGGATTTAAGTTTTCCTTTTGAACACACAAAAGGAAAAGGCGTTCGAAGTAAGTCTACTGCCTACTGCTAGATCACATATTTGAAACAAATACTTGTTGTTATACTTTGATTCCTAGAAAAAATTACGTAGAATTACAAATACTGTACTCTTTTGAGCAAATTGCGCATAAAAATGTAACATTACCGAAGATTTGTATGTGTAAATATACGCTCACAGATACTCCAGAATGTAATGCAACTTTACACACACGCGATCAATGGAAAATTACACAACCGAAGATGTACAACTACGCTGACATTGAGTGTTCATATACAGTGACCATGCAGCAGTTAATTAAAAAACTAGTGTTTTAATGCAGTAAGTAGGTGTATTTTTGCACATACTTCAAAATGTGTAAATTAACACAAAGATTGTGTTTATTAAGCCCTACATTCATGTATTTTCCACCAAATACATGTAGTACTCTCTGGATTATTAAAAACATTTATGTAAAATTATGCTACTATAGTTGTTTTTACGAATTACACATACAATATATAAAATTACCTAAAACTGCATGTGTAAATTTACACTTATTTTTTACAGTGGACGTTACTTAACACAGTCAGTGTTACTCTTAAAGGATAAGAAGATAATGACAGTGACGTTTTTCAGAGGTTTATTTAAAAAGTTCTCTCAGTTTACTGTGAACAGTCTGTAGCAGTATAATGCCGGGTTTCAGGTATCATTTAACTGTTCTTTCCTAGGTAGTATAATATACAATCCATCTTGTTCATTTTTGCAGTTAATAATTGGATTGTTGCTCACAAAATTTTACTTTGCAGAGAAACCCTGCCAAAACTGCTGGTGAAGTAACATTTCTTCGTTCGTGTCTTCAGAGAATGCGGATGTTACTAAGCCAATGCAAAATCCATACAGCGAAGATAAATACAAGCGACGTACAATTACATTGGCAACACTCAAAGTTCTAAAGTTAGTACATTAGTTTTGTTATTATTGACTATTGAATGAAATTATTGTTATGATAAATATATTTAAACCTTTGAGAGATATCTCGAGTTTCTTCTTTGGTCCTTTGTTTATCCTCTCGAAACACGCGAGATGAACATTGCAATCGACCTGACTTTTGTGTACAAAATTCAAATTCGTTTGGCTGTCAAACTGATGGAAACACGAATAAGTCACTATTGCAGAATTTCTTACTGTAATGTACAAAAAAAACAATCGGTTTCAGTGACCACAAGTTTGTGTACTTTTACTGTGGAACCAGTAGATAGAAGAAGTTCGTACGCAGTGAAGAGCGGGTACTGGACCACGGCAATGTGACCGCAGCACGGGATTATCGCTATATTGTCCGTGTGGCCGTAACGGACCGTACAGCTTAGTCCACAGTGTTGGCTCGACACTGGAGCACTGCAACGGGTGTGGCCCTGTCTGCGTCGACGGTTCGACGCCTTTCTGCTGCGGGCTGGACTTGTGGCAAGCATGAAATTGCATCGGTTTTCATTGTCCACAAACCACAAACTCCTCAGACTACAATGGGCACATGAAGGCCGTCGCTGGCGTGGTGAGTGGCAAAATGTAGTAGTGTCTTCGGACGAGTCCCACTTCAACCTGTTGTGAAGTGATGACCGCATACGTGTTAGATGCTACCCTGGTGACCGCAATTTGGCAGCCTGCATTGTGGAGCGGCGTAGCGGACAAACGCCAAGTGTTATGGTGTAGGGCTCCATTGGGTACAACGTGCCATTTCGACTCCTATCTGTTGAGAGTAATCTGAACAGAAACTGCTACATCAGGGAGGTTTTAGAGCCCGAGGTACTGCCCCTCCTTCAGAAGACTCCAAATGTCATATTCCAGCAGAACAATGCCCGGCCACATGTGGCGAGGAATATGCAAGCCTTCTTCAATGAAAGACGGCACCTCTGCTTCCCTGTCCTGCACATTAGTCTGATATGTCACCCCTCGAAAATGTCTGGGATATGTTTGGACGGTATCTAGTTCATCACGATCCTCCAGCAATCACTGTTGATGCTTTATGGACTCGCATACAAACCGCATGGAGGGAGGTTCCCCAGGAACATATCAAGGTCTTCTTTGATGCCATACCACGACGTTTAGGGGCTCTGATTGCAGCACGTGGGGGCTTTACACCATGCTGAATTCTCAAGGATAGAAATTATGTACGTTTTTGTAATCCAAATCAATTGTGTATTGTCATGTACCTAAGCTATGGTGTAAAGTTCATTTCAATCACACGCATCCTTCTTGATGTTGCATTTTTCACAAACGTTGGTATATTATAAAAACTATTTTACAAAAACAACGGATTATAAAGAGTTTGCAGATATTTTAACCATGTGTTGTCAAGACACTCGGTATTGCATTTTAAAAACTTGCCTGAAAATTCGCAGTCAACTCTTATTTCTTCTGTAACTTTAGAGGCGTAGCATGCTATTATGAATCACTTAATTGGCCATAGAGACAAAGCTCGGTATGAAATTGTTTTTTGAAAGTTGCAAATAAAAAATTGTCTCTACAACACTTTCGCAGGAACGCATCTCTTTTAGAAGTCACTACCCCTTGATTGCCGCAACTAAATGACACTTGCTGTTGCGCGTGTTGCCTTCTTGCCAGTTAAGTGCCAAACTTTATTATGGAAATTAAGTACACAGAATTCCTCAAAAACGTTGGGATTAAGGGCAACAATGCAAATTTATATAGTTCGATAATCGTGATATTTGTACTAAAAATGCGTCAATAGAAACATAATTATGGTACCGAGTTACGAAAACCACAGCAAAATAAAGTATAACATTCATAATTATATCTTAAATACTTCATATGATGTTTACAGTGAACTTGTGATTGAGGTAAAGATTTTAAGCCGTGTTATACCTTTTGGAATATCGTTAGACTGTAGGTCGTGTGTATAAATATATATCCAAATTACCTTTTTTTTTTTTGTAACGAAGCTGCAGTTAAAATCTGCCAGTCAAACAGGTATTCATCTTTACCACGTTCCCCACCAAAAATTCTCGCAAGTTTCTCAGAGGAATGACTTAAGTCAAACGAGATATGATCTATAAACAGTGTTGTGGTACCTTCCGAAAATGCAGTGGTTCAATAGAAAAGAAGCCGTGCAGCTAGGAGCGGCCAGGCGTGTTATATTCCTTGAATCACGTGGAAATTTTCGCTTTAAAAACCACGGATTGTCGATTGGAGGGTCAGTCGTTGAAGACTTAGAATTGGTTTTAACGGTAGCTGTGTGTTCCCTGGTTGACAAAGTAGCGTACTATTAAGATGTTAGTTCGTCTACAGTAAATTAATTCTACTGACTGGAAATACGGTCCATAAACTGCTTCTGGGGATGGATTAATTTAATATAAAGAAAATCAGTGACGTAAGTGGTGAAGTTCATCGTAAATTTACCGATATTGTTGTATGATAGTCGGAATTCAAGTACTGAAGTAGCCTTTTTAGTTTTAATGATTCTGGTGAAGATGTTTTCATTGTTTTGTAGTCAAATTTCTCTACGTCAAAGGATATTTCACTTTTAAACTTCAGATTATAACACTGGACCGTGGGAGTGGAGAGGGTTTGGGCGGTTCATAACAAGGTATAGAGAGTCGATGAGGATGAAGCGAGGTATGGAGTATCACCGGAATACAAGGAGAGGGAGGAAACAGGACACTATCGAGAAAACCCGCAGACCAGTGGCATTTTCTGGCACGATTTTCCCGTGCGCAAATCCGGGAGCGGATTCACCGGGAATTTAGCGCTGTGGCCGCTGCGATACCTCGGCCCCACTGGATAATATGAGAATTATGGTATAGAGAGTGCATGCCAAACAGAACCGTCAAGATAAAACAACATATAGGCTGTTCACGGTAAAGTGAGCACTTTTGAAGCCCTAGTTATTTTTTCGGTCATTTTCAACCCTCTAGCCACCTTTTAAAATAAATTTTATCATGTAAGTAATAAATACAGTGCGTATATTTATCCACACTCAGAAATTAATGGCTAAGGATAAAATAAAGTATATTTATTGGCTATTATTCCAAATGAGAGGGCTTTCGAGAGTGCTCATTTTACCGTTAATATGTCCAAATCGGTAGTTACCACGTTGTTCTACAAAGACCTGTTTTAAAATATTAACTCACTAAGCTTTCAAAGAACTAGGATGTATTTAAGTTACAATATTTAAATTTTACATATAAAAATTTTTCGTTGGAAAAACAAACTTTAAAAAGTTCCACATTATTGTTATACCATATGATTTTGGCAATCCTGCGTCCAATTGGTAAGTAATTTCGGCGGACACGTGCAGAAAACGATAAACTGTCTGCACGCCTATAGACTGTTGAGCACACCTTTCCTACTTTAATACGCAAATTTTCGAAACATTTACACGCCTTACAGTATGTATAACGTGAACATTTAAGTGTCCTTAAGTTCGAACGAAGATTTTACGAACATTATTCCATTAATTTTCCTCCCGGATACTTGCTTCCCATCCAATTTTGCACAACGGTTTTTGAAAAGTACAACGAACATCTAACACACACACATTTGAAACACGGGTTTTTAAACTTTTAAATTGGTAGGAAAGATCTTTAAATGTAACCTTGAAGCCAAGACAAGCCCTCCTGGTGGCCAGGATCCTTGGATTTTGTCCTTGTTATCCCCGCCCTTTCCGTGGGCCTGTATATGTGCTGGTGAAGGTGAATATACTTCAGTAAGCGCCCAGGATATTATCTTAATGTCGAGTTGATAGTCCGTAGTACAGGGACGGAATATGAAACTGAAGTTAACATTGAAGAGGGCCATTTTGGAGGTGGCGGCATTTGCTGGGATCACACATGCCCTTTCATGGTAGATCGTGGCTTTCTGACATTCCATGCGTGCAGAGATATCATCACCCAGCAGTAGGTTGGGGATATTCAGGGGCGCAGTAGGTGTGCATTTGATGTTGATGCATGACCGCGCCCGTCCACATCGGACTGCACTCTTGACAACCACGTTTAGATCGAGGACATCACTTATTTCGATCGGCCGGCCAGGTTCCGTGAACTATTGTCCATTCGCGGTTTCTTCACAATTTTTAATTAAACATTTGAAAAATTATCCCCGTGTAAGACGTTCTTGGTGGTTTCTTAAATAAGCCATATATCACACCCGTTTTATACTTGTATTGATGTAAACACTCTTTTCTTATTATATTTAAATTTTACTTATATTTTATTTGTAAATTATAATATTTAACGTTTATGATCAATATGAATCAAGAGATAAAATACCTGTGTTAGTAATACCTATATAGAACAAGTTCTTATGTAAAATAGTATGTAACTGAGTGCCCAAGAATGCGGTGCGTTGTCCCTCTGGTGTAATTTTCTAGCCATAGTTAAGCTTTGTTAGCATGAAGCGGAGGACTATCCTGGAAGAACTTTAGTAGGGCTTCAGGAATCGTGAATGGACTATATACATTATCAAGTATATTAGAGATGCACTTAGGAGTCGTACTGCAGGTCCTCTTTTAGCTTCACGATGATTGCATGGTGCATAGGAATGACACTCCTTACGCAAAGTATTTTAGGCCAGTAGAGTTCATACGGTTATTATTTTATAGCCATAGTTAAGCTTTGTTAGCATGAAGCGGAGGACTATCCTAGAAGAACTTTAGTAGGGCTTCAGGAATCGTGAATGGACATCGTGATACATTATCAAGTATATTAGAGATGCACTTAGGAGTCGTACTGCAGGTCCTCTTTTAGCTTCACGATAATTGCATGGTGCATAGGAATGACACTCCTTACGCAAAGTATTTTTGGCCAGTAGAGTTCATACGGTTATTATTTTACATATTGTTAACATATTTCTGTTATTCACGATATAGCACTTTATGCATGATACACGTTAATATTTTTCCGCTATTGTGTTTAATCCTGTTAAAATTGGGGGAGGGGGGGAAGAATTCATTGATGTTTGTTGGATTATTTCGTTTAAAGAACGGCATCAACTAGAATCCATATTAAAACGAAAGCGTAACCAGTAGAAATAAAAGACAGTAAAGTTAAATACGCAGCTCGTGCCACTTATTTTTTGTACGTAGCGGCGACAAACTCAAAGGCTAGTGGGGTGAACATGAGTACAAACACGGTACCTTTATTCCGTTTATATTTGTTAAAACTTTTCTGGTTGGGCTTTAGTGATTTGTTGGGACTGTGGGAAACATTCGATTCACAGAAACGTGAGCACTTTAACACAGTTGTGTTTCAACCAGCTAGGGTAGAGTTATAAATTTGCGATAAATAAACATGCGTGATTTTCAAATAATTAATTTGGTCATAAAAACCATTTACGTCTAAGATATATAAATCCCTTGCGTCCAGTATTTGGTATCACACACACTCTGGTCCAGCGTACCGGCACGATGAACAGACACAGGCTCAACAATGGCCGTTTCGAATTCACACACATCACTCGTAAACGACATGACACAAGTTACAGTGTATTCATTCCTGTCATGGCGACCCATATTCAGCGCAACCTCGCAACTTGCCTAGGAAGATTGATAAAACACAACGTGTACGAACAAGATGTGTTAATTTCCAGTATTTTTCTCAGGGAGAGAAATTACCACTTTGTTTCAGCAAAAAGCAACACGCCATGTCATGACACCACTTCTGCCAACTTCTAGTTTGTAACCGTCCCGCCATTACATCTAAATAAGTAATAGAAATTGAAAACCAATTTCATATTTAAACCACAAATTTATACATCATTATTATTGCTGCAATGTGTATGAATTATTCTAAAATTGTAAATTTGTTCCGTTTTTCTATTACTTTTAACGCTGAGAACATCAGGTTACCATGGTTTACGCACAGTATTTTGGGTTGATATTTTTAACAGTAACAATGTAATATGTTTCCATCAGTGTCACGTAAAAATTTAAATATTTCAGTAGGATATGTTTAATTTACATAGAGAACACCAAAATCTAGGTTATAATACCATGTTAACTGTGAAATACATTTTATTGCTAACCGTTGCCAATCCATTGTTGCTCTCAATGTTTTTAATTCAAATTGAATAAGAAATAAATATTTAAAGTTATAGAAACTACTAAGTTAAAGTTTTATTTAATAAAATATATAATACTTCAAAATTAATAACAGTGTTAAATATTTGTGGCCTGCAAGTTATTTAAAAAAAACATGTGCATGAGCGGAATTTTTACGACACATAAATAGGTAAACATATATACGACATCGGACCTAAAGTGTCTTCTGGGGGTGTGGTGGAGGCCCTGGAACGTTGCGATTGGAAATGTGTTATGCAACGAAAAATTGGAAACCACTAGCGATTAAGTAACGAAAATTGGCATACAGGCATAACTTTACAGGGCAGATTACCACACAAAACAGTATTATGGAGAGTACAGCCCTTCATACATAAAATAGCGGATGGCAACCTCAAATTGCTTAGAAATTTGTAACCACACACTTGAAGCAATTTTACATTACATGTTAACAATCAGCATTAAAAAAATAAACAAAAAACGTCACCTTGGTAGTAGTCACTGATCCCTACCGTTTCCTGAGAATACACATGTTAATTTTGAAAGCAGATTAATGGTCGCCTGGGACGTAGGCAGCGTGTCACACTGTTGTGCATGACGTGTGAACCGATACGCTGGCTAATGTCCCTATCCTAAGACAGCATGTTTATAAGATAGTTTTGTAAGATAGTTTATAAGATAGGTTTATACGACGATTGAGAAGTTACTGCGGGACTGTAAAAAAAATTCTGGCAAATTTCCTAAACTGTAATGGAAGTTTTTAACGAGTAGACACAGTATGGTAATAGTACTACATATCAGGGCGAAAATATGGGGATGCTTGGCATCGCTACTATACAAATTTAGGCACTTCTCTACGCATTTGACTCTTTCCTAAGCAACTGTAACGTTACCAAGAATGTATGAGAAAATATTTTACCATTCGCGTTTTGTCACTGTAAGTATACACTATAATGGTAAATTTACAAATAATTTCTTAGAGTGTGCATGTGTGGTTCCGATGACAATACAATGTGAAGGTACCACTGAGCTGATATGATGATGGAGCCGGAAGTTACAAACCAGTAATTTTCCTGTAGATAGTGACCAGGGTCCGATGATTGAGCCGGAAGGTGGCCAAAGAAACTCTACAATTACATGTAGTAAGCGTATCGAGTTTGGCCTCGTTGGACTTGTCTCGATAAGTAATTTGGTTGCAGATGGTGACCAGGGTCTGATAATGTTCTACAGAATTTCATTCGTCAGATGTAGCAATGCACTTGAACAGACATAAAGCTTGTCGCGAGATGTGCATTGCTACATAATATAATAACAAAAATTGGTGAAACTAAAAAGTGAAAAATAAAATAACTGTAAAAATATTTTAAAACCAAGTTTTTATTTATAAATGCACTAAAAAGAGAAAAATATTTATAGTAGTTACACAATTTGTAGAACTAGTATGATGTGGTCGATCAGCCGTAATAAACGTTATTACAAAATTAATATGTTTGTATCAATTAATATTTATAACATAAAAGTTTGGCGCAATATAGAACGCATGCCTCATTTGCGTAAGCGTAGTAAGCACATATCTTGCGTAAAGCTCTTGACTCTTCGCGCCAAGCTTTAATATACTAAATATAAATTGATACAAACATATGAATATGTAGTAAAGTTTATTACGGCTGTTCGACCACATCTTACAAGTCATACAAATTGTGTAACTACTATAATTATTTTTCTCTTAAAGTGTATTTATAAATAAATCTTGGGTTTAAAAGTTTTTTACAGTTATTTGATCTCATGAATCATGAGACGAAGTCGGAGAAAAGCCACAATTCCAAAAAACAACCAAAAAGTAATCTACAAAAAAAAAGCAAACATCCCGGAGGGTTGACCCCGATTTTAGCACGTGGGAAACGTGACGGCAGTTTACATTGGTTGGCGGTTTTCTCGGAGTACTCCCCTATCCGCTCTGGCATTCCTTCGGTGTTCCATCATCACTTCATTTCACTATCACCGGCGCTGCTGTAGTACAGTCGGATTTGGCACCAATGACATAGTAA
This sequence comes from Dryococelus australis, assembly GCA_029891345.1. NCBI lineage: Eukaryota > Metazoa > Arthropoda > Insecta > Phasmatodea > Phasmatidae > Dryococelus > Dryococelus australis. The sequence goes on from CM056999.1 coordinate 53,367,190, forward strand.
CTACAGCTTCAGTAAACCTGCGTATTGCATTGTTGGCAAGGCCTTGCCCCATTCATTCTACTCAGGACTTCTGACCCTTCGCATGCCAACTTTCCCCTCCCCAACCCCTTTTATTTCCTCGACAACCACTGGCAATTCAGAGAACCGCGTAATCGGATATTTATAAAAACGTATAGGGATATAGGGATTATCCGAGGCATGATTAATTGGTTGCCCACGCAGGCCCAGGAGAAAGAGGGCTAACTGGCCGGCATCGGGTCGCATCCTCCCCCCTGCAAGCTATTTTTCCTCTCCTCCCCGACCGATGCGCTCGCGATTTCACCCTCCCTCCACGCCCACCCCTTGACAGTGTTGTGACGCCAGGCCTGCAGGCCGGGGAAAACTTTCAATATTCCGCATCGCAGGTGTCGTCCAGCCGTGTCAACAGACGTGCACGCAGCGACTTCCACACACGCATCCCCCCTTCCACACCCATAGAGGGAACGCGCCCCAACCCCCTTATAGTCCTCCCTCTTGGTTAGGAGGCGGCGAGAGCGCCAGCCCCCAGGGAGGTCATGGCGCCTTCGGCTGTGTGCCAAGCGGCCGCGCGCCAGCCTCCTCCCACGGGCAGACATGGAGAGTGTGGAATGGAGTGAAGAGATGTCAGCTGCTCTTAACATCGGGGTCTTGAGAGCCGTTGTTGGTGAAGCGAGATGAATATGTAACAGCGTTGGGATGAGAGAGCGGGGGGAGTTGGATATCCCCGAGGAAATCCACCTACCAGCGGTATCGTCTGACACGACTGCCACATGCAAAAATTCAGGAGTGAATCAATCCTCCGGGAATCGAACCAGGTTCGCCTTGGGGCGAGGCGAGAGCTCTAGAAACAATGCCAATCGGTGCCTCCATGGGAAGATGTGAGTGGCTGCTTGCTACTGACCTTTATCACAAGCTCGTGTTTCTCATTAGTTTCAACGCGGATTTTGTAAGGACCAAAAAGCCATCACTACAAAGCTAAGATCCTGTAGTTGCTTCGCGTCTTTACACAATCGTACAATGTCATTTGTACAAAATATCTGGCAATGAGTAATTCGTTTACATACTGTTGGATCTGTTTGGTCTACATCCATTGAAACAAAAGTCCATGTAAAAATGGTGTGTAATTCATAAATAAAGTTTTTTTCTATCAAATTCGGTTTAGGGCAACATAACTTCAAAGTCGAATATATGGGCTGATGCAGGTGAAACCATTTTACTGTGGATAATGTTATTTTATCAGCTTGCATCTCGCTTTTTATTAGTCCTTCCACCCTCTTTGTGTAGCTGTTCAGGGAAAGGGTGGGAAAAGGAAACTGACCGGTACTCTTGCCGGAATAATGTCTATTGCATGGCTAGATATCTTAAGCATATGGTAGGGTGTTGGTGTGTTGTGAAAAACAAACATCAGCCATGTGAGTTTTAAACGCAGAAGAGCATTGATAAATGGGATTTGCGACATAAATCATGACATGTATGTGTGCAGGTAACGTTTTATGGCCTGAAAGTGTACACGGTGTCGTCCTGCTTCTAACCCTTGGTTCATTAGGATAAATTTGAAAAACAATACTATGTGCACTGGAGGGAGAATGACTATGTATTGGTGCTGATGTAAATTCAAAGTCTGCAGTATGGAACTCCCTCATCAAAAATGACCATGGCAGGAAAATTTAACAAGTTTTTGTTGTCCTCACAAAGGCAGGTTGTGAAAAAAACCAGGCTATAGTCCAATTTACAGGTTGTCAGTCGACTACAGTGAATCCTATTTGGATATCATGGTGGTTTAGGTTAGAACTGCATGTCATATTCTGAATTGGCAGATATTTTAAGATATTAACTCTGATCGTAAAATGATTGTGTTTGAGTTGGATGTTTTGGCTCCCATTGATGAATAGAAAACACCAAGGCTAAGGCATTAATTCCATGAAGTTGATTAGGAATGCTTTGACGAATTACTCCAGAGGAAGTAGGGAAGTTTAAGATATTTTATATTCCTGGTGTGAATCAGAAGGCCAAAGATCTTGTGAATGAAATGATCAACACCAGTGAAAGGGTGTTAGAAAAGATTACAGTGGAGGATTACTCTACCCCCTGGTGGGATGCAGACTTCGAAAATGATAGAAAATAAGTCAGAAACAGAGAGGATATAAGTTAGAAAGAAATTTGAATAATATACAACAATGATTGAAGAAGTATAACTCGCTGAGGTAGGCCTATTAATGTAATATACGAAAAAATATTAATAAAGTTTAGGGAGTGTTGGTATCTAGGATATTATGACCCAGGAGATTCGTTTACAAGATGTGTACTGGGAAGATGAATTCCTCTGGGAACTACGAAACAGAAGGTTGGAAACAGAGTTTTCTTTGGTATGCAGAGGAAATCATAGTATGTACGGGATATAATGATTCCAGATGATACAAAATATGAAATGGATAAAAGGGTCCAAATGACGGAGCTTCCTCAGACAGAAGTTATGACAAATTTCTCGCTAAAAGAGCTGGGCAAAGTCGCGAATAAGTAAAAATGAGGAAAACTCCTGGTAAAGATATGGTGACTAATGTAATGATACTAAGATAGTATTCAAGGACGAATACAGCAATACTTTAGATGTTTAATGAATGTTTGCAGAGTGGAGTCTTTCCCCGTCCCTGGAAACAAGGACTGAAGAAAATATTCTACAGAGGAAATGGGAAAGATCAGACACCAGTGGAGTCCTATAGACTCCTGACAATGTTATTCTAGGTGGGTAAAGTGTTTGAAAGACTAACTAATTTGAGATGATGCAAATCTTGAGGCAGTGGAAGTGCATTACTTTAATCATATGGATTTCGGTGTGGAAGGATTACTGAGCTTGCTGATCTGAATGTGGCTAGTGAAGTTACGAGCAGAGAGCAAATGCCTGTCGCTGTGAAGTCTGAGAAACCGAGATGGTACATTGTTGGTAGAAATACCGCAGACATATAAAAAGATCTGAAAATAAACTACAGGATTCACCAATTGGACGAGATGCCCATCACGAATGCGGCTATGGTTACTATTGTTAGGGGAATGGAAAAGGAAATCAAGATTGTACTCGGCGGACAGGCTTCTCCTTACCCAGACTGGCTTGACCACTTTAATATCATCTTATTACTGTCACCAGAGTAGAGGGTTTAGATTTGACCCTTTAGAGGTCTATAGAGAGACAGTTGTCACCTATGGCAGGAGGACTTTGGAAAACATTAAACTCTTCACAAGGTATCATGTGGTCCATTATTAAAATGAACTTTTATCAGATGTGACCAATTTTACCAGATATGTCACAGTTAAATCTATTTGACGATTGTTACAGGTGCTGTTTTCAGCTGTTAGGAAGATGGCATAAGGCTCACTCGCCAGGGTTGGAATGAACATGGGTGCTAGAAGGTAATTAGTTTTATAGACCAAACGATCCGATATACTGTTTAAATGGAATGTTGCCTTGTTGAGGGAAGGTGGCGAGAGGGCGGGGTACATCACAATTACCGAGGTGTCTCCAACCTCAGCCCGTTTCCCTCTCCTTTATAGGTCTGTCGGAGATAATGGTGACTGCTATTGCTATTCGTTCATATAAAGTGAAAGAAGGTTTTAGGCATTGGCGCATATTTTTGTTTTATTATAGATGTGCTGTTTGTTTTAATCAGGACTTCTTGTTTCTAGTGTACAGAATTCCCAACAAAAACGAAAAGTACGGGCTGGAATCAGGCTGATAAAAGATAACCGATAAACTCCGGCCAGATGATATCGGCCCACTGTCTCATGCCGGAAGCAGCCCGATGGAAATATGGACTGGCGGCTGACTGTTTGCCGACAGTGTCAAAAATACACCGTATCGCTAACGGCAAAAAACAAAAGTATTCCGGCCCGACATACACATAAAGTACGGGCCGGAATCGGGCCGGTAAACGATAGCCGACAAACTCCGGCCAGATGATGCCGGCCCGCTGTCTTATGCCGGAAGCTGCCCAATGGATGGTAAGACGCCGGGCCTGCGGCGGCTGGATGGCGGCAAGATGCCGGGCCAGTAACGGCTGGATGTCCTTACTATGCCGGGCCTGCAGCAGCATGATATCCAGAAGTAAGAAGTATAACCATGAAAAAACCTTAACTTTTCGATTAAAAACTTTAGTAATTGTTATTGCCTCTTTGCATATATTCATTTCACTTCTCAACACATTATAAAATATGAAAATCTTTGCAAGATGCTATATCGCATTCGGGCCAGAATATTATTTTTGCTATTGGCGACATGTTGGCTGTGAGATATCACGCCGGCATAATTTAGGTGATATCCATCTGTTATCCAAAAAAAAAAATACAGCGGGCCGTTGTCTTTTTTTTTAACGGCAAACATACTGTCTCAAAAAAGACACCACGCCGTTGTCAGGTGGCTATCTTCTGGCATTGCAACGACAGTTGCCGACAGTTCAGGCATAGGGCCGACAATTTGCCGACACTTTGCCGACAGGTTGTGTTTGCTGGGTTAACTATGTTTTAAAATGTGTTGGGTTTGAAGTGCTTCTCTTTCGGCCACCTTAGCAGTTAGAAATTGCGAAGTTCCCGACTAAGACAAAACAGCTGGGCCAAACAAATGATAAAATAAACGTTATTAGCTTTGTTGTTGTGTATACTTAACGTCAGGCGAGGGAAGTAGTGCTACAAGAATACCCAGCTCAGTACCTGGAGGGGTGATGAAGAGGTCAGGCCCGACTTAGCCAGGAACTTCGTTCGGGTGATAGTTGTCAATATGAAAGAATACTGAGTACCATGCCACAACACAATTGTGCAAGGAAGAGAGGCAATATCCATGCAGAATATACAGAAATTCTGAGGTGTTTTTCAATGGAAATAGAGAAACTACATGAAACATTTGTGAACTGATCACTAAACGCCAGGAAAGTTTTGTCATATTGTCATTTGGATTTTGTTTTGCTTTTCAAGTGCTACCACTAAAGCTGGGGGGAGTTTTACAGAAATATGTCTTTTTTTTTTTTTTGCTGCGTTCATAATTAGCTGATTTCTTACATAGGTTATAGTTTTAAAATAATTTTCTAGAAAATATTTCTGCCCACAACCACATATATTTCATGCAAATTCTGAATAGCTTATTTGCCATACTATTAGCAGCAGGAAACTAGAAAATTTGGTTCTATGTCTGAATGTGTTATATTTATGTTTTCAAATTTTTCACTTCGTGGTTAATGTAATATGTAATTGGTTTATTCTTACTTTATACACTCTGAAGCAAGAATTGGTATGGCATTTTACCCAGAATTTAAAACAAAGCAAAATATTCTAATTAATGCAATCACATTTACTATAGCAGGAAAGTATCTACAAAGTGATGATAGATTATATATGAAGTCTGAATCTTGCAATATTTTGGAAAGATGTTGTTTTAAAATATTATTAAAAGTAAATTCAAAAGTCATTTTATATCTTTAAATTTCAACAAATAATCACTGTAGAGACGTGCAAAATTCACGTTATCTTTCTGTGAGTGGATAGACTCTGCCGCGTTATAAACAAGTGATCACAATCCGTGGTTTCATTGGCCGCCACACTTCAATCTTAACATCATGCATCTGCTTGATCTCCTTAAAAGCGATTGGCCACTCCACCACTGGACCAATATTACTGACTCAAGAGTTCTCCTAGGCATGCCAGACATATTTCCTACCAATGATTGAAGTCAGTCAAACGCACAGTAACATACAGTAATTTAGTCTGTCCTTAAATAATAACGCGAATTTTGCAGGTCTCTAATAATCACGTAGTGTATCTAATGATTTTCTATTATGAAGACTCGACGTTTTAATTTCATTTTAAATAAAAAATAATAATTTGCTGATAACTAATGAGCCTACTGTACTCTACATGGCTGCAAATAATTTCTAATGAAGTTCTGAAAAGCTTAGATGGCACGTTAGACACGAAACCAGAAACTTGCGAAACAGTATCAAAACAATTAATATACACGAGTGAATTACCCGGGATTGGAATTCTGAAAAACTTAAGTAAGCTAGCATGCAATCAACTGCATCATGGAGGTAGGATTCGGAACATCAACTACGGATGTAATAGTTCTAATGTTTTGAATGATATGGTTCACTAATCTGAAATATTTTACTGTGGTGTGTGGCATGGTTGTTAATTATATGTTCATCTTCAAAAATATGCAATATTTAATCAAAGCTTGAGAACGATTTAGAACATTATTTTCAGTTTCAATCAATAAACATCTACTTTGCTCAAAGTGGCAGAAAATACCTCAGTATCTGGTACATAAACAAATACAGTGTCCATATAAAAGATGTTATACAATTTATAATTACCAGAACAACAACACATTATACTGTAAACACTTATGTAAAATTATAATATTCTTCTGCTACCATAATGCCAGACACTATTAAACCACTACTATTAGTTAATTGTTAAGAAGCTTTACTAGACAAACAGAAACAACACGTACATTTTACATAGAAACTGATTCTAGTAATACTTTATTAATAATATTTAGAATTAGGTATTAATTTCCAGATATCATAAATGAAAAAACTATAAAATTGCAGTTTCAAAATAAATATCTAAATTAAACCAACTGAAAGTAGAAAAAAAAACCAATTGACTAACTAATGAAATATTCAGTGACCAATTGCAGATAAACAGATATTAAACCGTGAAAAGCTTATGACCCTGGAAGCCTTGAAAAACCTGGAGTGCACGCCGTAAAAAAAAAACCTGTCTTTAATGTTCTATACAGATTTTCTTTTAACTGGGAAATATTTCACTTTTTAAAATTTATACATGAGTAATATTTCAATAATGTTTTACGTCACAAACGTTACAAGAAATGAGTTCAAGTAACTATGACGTAGTTATGTAGAGATGTGGTAAGGTGGTAAGTGGTCCAGATGATACCAAGATATAAAAAATAATTGGTCTCCATGCACTCAGCTGAAACTTTTCCAGGAGAGGAAGTTGTGAATCTGGAGATAAAACCTTGCCCTGGAATACAAAATAAATAGAAGCCTGGCAAGTAGACCTTAAATGAAGGAAGCAATTTAAACTCGAAGGATAAAAAATTCGACAAAAATCTCGAATTAAAGTTCATCCAAAACTTGAGTAACGATTCGTCTAAAACTCAAACCCTCTGAAACACACGAAAATATACAATTCGGAATATTAACCACATGATCCAGAGTCAATGAAATATGGCACGTACTACTGGAGAAAGACTGATGCTGTACTCACCCATCTCGGAGGGCAGGATGATTGAAGATAATCATATCAATGAAATATTCCTACATTTTTACTACTCGCTCTGCACAATTCTACATGATGCTTCTGAAACTAAATAAACTGCTGCAGGGGAATCATCCGCCTGCAGGAACCTCCCCCGAACACGGGTGCATATGGCGAACGAACACGTCATGTCGCGACCGCGTCTGTGCAGAGAGTCAGGCAGACGACGGCAACAGCGGAAGGATACAAAACTGCGCGTTGCACGTGGGTCCAAAGGTGACCAAGTTTTGTTCAGAAGCCGTTCCTAGAGAGCACTGAGTGGATCCGAATCTGTCCACAATTGCACGCAACTGTTCTACAGTTGGAATTACATGCGTTGCACCTCTGGCAAGCAGCGCGGACAAGGTACAGCGCAGATCTTCCCACATCTTCATGAATGCGAGCAAAGCAGCTGACATCCTGTTGCAAGCTGAGCAGTCTACAACAAGCAACTAGCTTCCTGCCTGACTTGGCAACGAAATTAACTCTCTACTAACTCCCAGTATATGAGTACATGACTGAAATAAAACTTCTGAAACAACACAACTACACTAAAATTGGAATAAATCCCCATAGGCTTAAACATTCCCAACGTACTGACACAACTAGCTAGGGAAAAATATTTAAAAAAAATTATGAAAATGGGTAAAATATGAAAAATAATGTGCCACAAAATATTGGAAAAAAATTATACAACACAATATTTACACGGCCATAATTTCGAAAATAAGTGTTGAGCCACTAAAAACACATAATTTTAAATGGTCTACCATAATGCTACTTGTGTGGAAAATTTGGTGTAAATCAGTTGAATGGTCATTGAGATATGGCATAACAACCGTATTTTCTTAAACGGGGCTGTCTTAGAAAATTTCCTATAAAGAGGCTCTGTACACCATGTTTCTAATACATATTGACGATACAAAAAGTTTGATTTAGTTTATTAAATTGTTAAATAGATATGCCAAACATATTAAAATATTTATATGGCCACCATTTTGAAAATCAATGTCTGAACCATTTTTATCATGTATCTTTTCATTCCCTTCTGTAGATGTGCAAAATTTGTTGGGAATAAATTGAATTTTTCCGGGAATATGGCAAAATTTTCAATTTGCTCACCTGACACTATTTCGCAAAAAAAAAGAAAAATCCAGCAAAATAGGATTTCTGTACGCATAAATGATGCTTCCAATAAATACTGCTAGCTGCTGTGACCTGTCCTGAGGATGAATCAGGCCACGCAAGGAAGGGGAATAACGGTAACTAGATGATAGAGCGCTCGTGTACAAAATACTATATTTTATTCACTCACAGCTTCACATTAAATATTATAGGAAATTCACTCTTCTTTACGTTACATTAATCAATTACTTTACTCAGCTAATAGCAATTACTTTTAGTAGGTCCTGCCGACCTGTAGCAACGAAGTATAGAATAAGTGTTCACGACTTGAGTAGTCTTAATAGTTATGAAGAGGACCCTAACACTGCACAACCTCTGGCGCCCTACTGGAATTATAATTACCCTTTGGCAGTCGTGTCGGCGTCGTCGAGCGAGACCTCCTCGACAGTGGCAGTGCTGGGCGTCGAAGTGGGGACCACGACCTGGTGGTCCTACTCGCTGGCGTCTCGTCGGTCCCTCGGGAACAAGATGGCCGCCAGCCGCCATCGTTCCAACCTTATATACTACTCCGCCTAGCCTCGCGACCTTTCACGGTGGAGGATTGTTTTCATAACAGCGGGCCTGGCTTGTCATGATCGCACCGTCCCAGGTGCTCGAGCGTCGCCTGCCAGCCCTGGCTAACACTGCTTACAGCATAGCGTACAAAATTTGGTTGAATTTTGATGAAACGTTTTAGATGTATAGCACATTAATCTAAATTATTTATATAAACCCCATTAGGAAATGCTTGCCGCACATCACACATGTTAATTTACATAACCTACTGTAGCACTACTTGCGTGAAATTTTGTATTAATCGGTTTATTGATCCACGAGATATGGCATTAAACCTCCATTGTTCATGTTACGATCTTCATAAATGTAGGACCAAACGTTTATGTATTAGCACTCGACGATTGTCATAGATACAATATACAAAGTTAAATTAAAATCTGGTACATAGTTTCGTAGATACAGCGCACTAAATAAAATGTTTGTAAAGGCTCTATTCAGAAAAAAGAAACATGCACACTTAAAACATATAAATTAATATGGTCTGTCCCTTGCAAAATGGTAGACAAAAGCGGTTGTTTTTTGGCACATATGATGATTGTAATAGATACTGTCAGCCTACAAAATTTGGTTGAAATTGGTTATACGGTATGGAGCTGTAGTAAAACCCCCCTGCAATATTTGTATGGTCGCTATTTGAAAATGTGCCTCATCAATTTTATTCTCATAAATTTACAAGGTCTCCAATAGTACTACTTATGTGCCAAATTTGGAAAAATCAGTTCAGTAGTTTTCGAGATATAATGTGAAAACTTGATTTATTCATGGTATGCTATCTTCCAAAACGGCATACCAAAAACAATATCCACTTCTAAATTGTAATACTTACACCTTCCGCTGTTTACATGGAAAATTTTGTTTAAATGGGTTGAATGATTTCCGAGATACTGCATATCACCCTAAATTTTTTAATGGCCGCCATTTTGAATGTAAGCTCTTGGAGTGGTCGAAAACTATAAAGTCAGGCGTCCTTATTAGTACTATAAGTGTACCGAGTTTGGTAAAATTCGGTTTCGCAAGTTGGAAAATTGTAAGTTGGGGACCACGTACGCACAAAGTGACACATACACACACATACATACGCAGACAGGCAGTAAGGAAAATGTTCTCATAAGCCTTTCTTTCCTTCAAAAGTAGGCTAACAACAGTTATGTTATTATGAACAGTGGGGAAACACACATTTGAGAAGAGTTTCAGGAGTTTTCAAGAACTTCGACATTCCTGTATAGTTATCCCTTCTCTCACGTGCGATTTTTGCAGACTTCCGCCTCTCCCTAATGCACATCTCCCACAGATAAAGTTTGTAGGAAACACATACAACTCTTGAAACTTGACTTGACATTATGCTTACCTTTTTCTGTTGCTTGAAACTGGAATACAGAAATCACCCAATCCCCTTTGATAAGTTTCAGTGACGTTGGTCCTAAAATGCGACGAAATGTGATGGATTTTAGAGTAGTAGGGTTATGGGAAGTCTGGCGCAATGGGATCTGGGATAGGATACAGATTCGGCTGGCCGCCATGTTGTTACATCACCCGTCCGCCATCTTTGACCCACATGTCATATTATTATCCTTCCAAATCCTCATTAGTATTACAAAATGGCGATTTCGTTACATTTAAAATAAACATGCATAAAATATGGTATGGGAGAGCTTATCTTAGGCAGCATCTGTATCGCCAAATCGCCTAGTCTCTTCTTCGTCCTCGGTGATTCCAACATTTGTAGTGCTCTAATGACTGAGCAGAGTGCTGCAGTGATGTGGTGGTCAGGCCACTTACTTCTACCACGGCGAACCATGTTCGTTCCCCAGTATGGTCAGTCCTGGAAATATTATGTACGAAACATGGTGAATGTTGCTGTTGCCAATAGATTTTCTTGAGATGCTCTAATTTTTCTCAAACTGGATTATTTAGTGTTCCATCTCTACCTAGCTTCGTCTCAATCGGCATTGAATGACTCATCTGTTAGACACATTCATATATTTTCACGCAGAACACATTATAGCACGTGTGTTTTGATTTGACGCATCACTTCCACACTCCATCACCTTATATGGTACAGAGATATGTTAAAATTTGTCTCGATAACTGTGCTAATATTTTGCATGTGTAGCAGAAGTAATGAAGTGTAAACAAAATTAACCAGAGTACGATATCTTCGGATAAAGTTTGTATTAAAATTTTCTGCTGGTATACAATGCATCTCATAACACTGTTATGGGGATACATATGAAATATAATAAGGATAACAAGCACTTAACGTATTTTATAATATTTTTATTGCACTTTTGAAATGATATACTGAACATCAGGAGTGTTAGGACATTCAGGCAAAGCAACCAGTCATGGTGATACAAGATGTAATTGCACATAGTGGCTGGTGGCACCAAATGGAAACCCTCCAAATTTATTCTGTAAATAATTGCAGGATATGCGCATCACTCAGCTTCAGCATAGTGTATATTGGTGTAAATATTGACTGGAAACAGGCATTGAATTGCCCGTCAAAAGGTACTAATAAAGAACTTTTAGTCCTTTCTAACAAAGTGTTGTTAACACTGACTAGGGCTGATCATTATAACAAAGAGGCATCTTGATAGAGAATGTGTGTTCACTTCACTTATGGACTCCGCATGACTGCAAAACATCTGTATGAAGTAAGCTATCTATAACTTACACCAGATGCTGAAAGTTCCAGCCATCTGTCCATGTCTCATAATATTACATTTAAGATATACATACAAACACAAAATATGCATATAAGCACACAATTTTCTCAGTTATGTACACAATAATATTGTCTAAACGAGGCAAATGCTGCACGAAAATTCAGCACTTAATAATAATTCCACAAAAATATTATGGGTTTTCATGACTTTTATCCGATCTCACTGTCTTTAGCTTCTGCCATTGCTTCACAGACAGAAAATATAACGTGTCGGTATTACTGGTAGGAAAATGTATTACAGTCCCTCAAAATCTACATCTATCTTTGCGGTTAATGTATTTGTTCCTGGAAGTAACACACGGCTATTTTATATAGTCCAGTAATTCTTAGTCTATATTCATTTGATCTCTACGAAATTAGGATTTTTATAAAGAAAATTAATACCTTTCCATGGAAACATTTATTCGGAATTACTTTAAAAACATTTATTTGAGCAATTCTCCTTAAAAACAGAAATAGTGTCATTTCTGTTCTGTTCTTCGCAGCTGTCTAAAATGTGATGATTTTAGACAATTTCGTGTTTCGAACAGTTATTAATATAAGGTAGACCAAAGCCACTTCATGTGCCTTTATCTGACATATGTACATTTAGTCACTCTCTTTTACTTTCTCAAGCATTCGCTAAACAAATATATAGGAACAATGCAGTGGTGATGCGTGTTATAATTCATGGGCGAGCTACTGTGTGCAGGGGGCAGTAGTGGCGTTGATCTCCCCAAATAAAGGGGGAGGGGGGTCCGGAGGTCCTCCGCCGGGAAAAATTTGGATTTCAAGGTGCAAAATGGTGCCATTTAAACATTTTTCGTACCTAAATATAAAATACACTGTTTGTAAAAATATTAATATTTTTTAACATAAAATTTGCCCGAGTGAAAAATATCACAAAGATACCTTCATCAAACCCGGAACCTTATCCACTCAAAATCAATATTATTTTAATACCTGTCGACAGTGAGGTATTTACATACGGAGCAATTTTTTTTGTAGAGAAGGGTAGACAGGAAAAATTATTATTCGTTTGTGTAAAGATGGAAAGCAGTCAAGGCGAACGAGCAGGAGGCAGGAAAAAACGAAGCAGGTAGAGTGCACATCAAAAGAGAAGATTCTTCTCGCACGGCGTGAGGGGAGGAAGCACAGAAGGGGAGGCGTCCAGTGATAGCCTACAGGAGGAGGGAACGCGAGAGGGAGGGTAACCGAAGTCATAACAGCCGAGCTGAAAACATATTTACCATTATCCTTGCGCCCGTGTAAGTTACAGTTCGTATCGTGCAGCTATATTTCACCAAAAATAAACCGATCATTACATTTCAACCAGCTGCAGCACAGTTTCCAACATATAAGGACATATGAGCAGATCCTGCGGTGTGTGTGCGAAGACCGACCATGTGTGTACCAGGTGTTCAGGATACCCTAATGTCCTTGAATTTTTAATCAATGTAATTCGACGCACCGACACTGAATATCGTCACCCAGAGCGATAGTTCGTGCCACAAAGGTTATCTCGCAACGCGATACAGACGTAATACGCCTAGATTAGACAACACACACGTCCCACAGGCCACACCACTAAATAGCTACAGGAAAATGTGTCATGAAAAGCTGCTTTGTGCTTTCCGAACATGTGGTATTGATACATTCAAACATGTAGGCCTACATAGTTTTATTGTACTTATAGAGCAAATATTTACATCGGCCTTGAAATGTGCATGTTAACTAATGCGTACACACGTTTTTCCAGTACCGTTCACCTTCTGAATCAACGTTGTAGGAGTACAAACCATAATCGCACAAATGCACTGCTGCCCCAACAATCGGTCGACACTTATCAATCATGTGGGAGTTATTTATTGTCCACATCACTACCTGAATGTCAAGATTGTCAATGTTAGCCTTCATTTGTCGTTTTACTCGATGTTCGTGTGGGGTAGAAAAATATTTTTATGTGCCATCCTTGAACCCTACTTTCTGTTTTATTCTGGAAACAACTGCGCGTGAAACACTATCGCTGCACTGACTCCTCTCACTACCTCAGAAAGTGGTAATGCCTTCCTACGATTCATTGGTCATGGACTTCAGCATATTAAAATTTCTTCTCTGCATTGACTGTGCACAAGTTTACCTTGCAATTGTTCCAACTGTTAATTTTATCAGTGGAAATACTACAATACATACGTTAATTTATGCTCTACTCACCGATACGGAGTTAGATAACATATTATAGCATTGCATTAACATTTATGATAACTGAGACAAATTACACTTATAATTATATCTGAAAACATTCACGTCCATCACAATTAATATACAGTAAATTAATGTTTTAAAATTGAAGCATATTACACAAACAGTTAATTACAAATTTGGATTAATATGTTTACCGAAATTTTTACAAACTCGCCTACGATGCGCAACATCCCAGCTGTTTGAATCACTACCATTTTGCTCAAAGCAGTATACACTCTTCACAAGTATTTGCGTTGTTGGTAAACTGTATAGGGCGTAGGGGATTTGAAACAACGAACAACCCTAATTTTTATACACGAAATCAATTCTACTCGCTTTTTTTTTTACGAATTCCGCCGTGACACGTTCATAAAAATAGACGGCGAGTTTCATTTTTGACAAAAGTTTCTTTTCAATGGAGAGAAGTGTAAGACCAGAGAGTCTATTTTGATCCATTGTGTTCCGTGAGTATGTCTTTATTCGTTTTAGTGTTGAAAAAGAACGCTCCACAGATGGCATTGTATATGGTATTGTTGCCACTAACGTACATAATTTATGGAACTGTGGGAGAGCATCTTGTAAATCGTCATGAATGTATTTAAGACAATTTTGAACACTTCTGGTTTTCATGGCATCTCGATTATACGCACATTTTAGTTGAGACTGAAGCTTATCAAGGTCAAATTAACTGTCATAGTATTCGATAAGGGACTTCAACTGAACCTCAAGAAAACTATGAGAAAACTCCTGGAATTTTGTAGCATTTACAAGTTCTAAAATTTTAATTTGTTCATGTTTTCGAAACGTGTTTCGATTTGTGTTACGATGTTGTCTAATATTTCGGCGTGTAGCCTGGAATACTCTCACTTTGGGTCTACTTTATCTTTACATTTCCGACGTTTTTTTTTCTGGTTCCAGACCAAATTTTAGTGTGTCAGAAAAAACATTTTCAAAATCGTGTCTGAGTTTACATAGAAATACTTTCGTTTCCTGTATCTCCTGAATACAGAAACTGATATCAATTTGTTTGGTCTGCATTACGTTATATAGGTGTCCAGTGCTATCAAAAAACATAGAAAACAAAACTAGGAAAAATACACTCTCAAAAGTTTTTTTGTAAACTGAAAAACATTTCTAAGAGGGAATCCCGATTGTTGAATGCACTTTGAACAAGTCTGTCATTATAATTCCCTCTTGTTAGCGCAACACCTGGAAGCCGTTTCCCAACTATCTGATCTATCAATGCTACCCGCTTAGAAGACTGCGAAAAAAAAAGAAAGCAGATAGACCAGAAAGGGTACTGCAAAACACTCTACACTTTCTACTTTTATTTATGGACTGGGTTAAGACTAGGTTCAAAACATGTGCTGCGCAATGTGCAAACAATGCACTGGAAAATGTTTTGTCATGTACCAATTTCTGTACACCATTTAAATCTCCCGCCATTACTGCAGCTCCATCATAAGACTGCGCGACAAGTTTACTGCCAGGGTTAGTTGTAGCAATTCAATTGCATAACTTGCTATGGCTCCTGTAGATCTATCACAGCTAACATCAGTTAATCCATAAAACCATTCATTGATTTCTCCATCACTTGTTACAAATCCAAAAACAGTGGACAACTGAGAAAGTTTGGCATGGTCCGACGCCTGACAAGTAAAATTGAAACAAAAACTGATTTTTCAATTTCATTTTTAAATTTCAGCTAACACAATATTGTGAATGGATTCTATTAGGTCGTTCTGGATATTGCATGAGAGGCCAGAAAATACTGTGGACGTCTCAAGGTGCTGCGACAATACTGGATCATCAGTTGCAATTAAAGAAAGTAACTCAACATAATTGCCACCGTTTTCTGTTGCTTTTGTCTCATGATGACCACGGAAAGGCGGTTTCCGTACACCCAAGAAACAAACAAAATCTGCTACATACTTCAAAATTTCTCTGTTTCTTTTAAATCTTTCGTTATGTCGTTGTGTGCTTAATTGCTTGAATCCATCTAGACCAAAATCAACTCAATTTTTTAACAAATTCTTTATATACAAAAACGAATTTATATGAACTTCAGAGCGCTCGTGTTTTTGAACAGCATTGCAGAGATTGTTAAGGTCGCAATACCCAGTTGCAGTCCACGTGTTAACATCCTTTGAAAACACTAAACATGTCCAACGAAACAGTTTGTTTAGGCTGTTACATCCAGCTAACCACAAGTGTTTCTGATAAACATTTTTTTTTTTGGAAATGACGTACAAAATTACCTTTCTTGCGTGTTGTCGAGATCGTAATCTCAGGTGTCGGCCTACCCTATTTTATGTCACATCTTTTCTGAAAAGTGAAAGCACTGCTGGAAAAATGCTTCACTCGTAATCCACACGTACACCACACTTACATCCACATGCTTCTGTTGCACTCAATAGTCTCACACTGTAATTTTATAATTTTTACGTAGGGTATACATGCGTAGCACCAAACCTAAATTGAACAAAGCAATACGATTCGTGTAGTGCTTCCTAACTTGCCCACGCATCGATCTAGTTACTGTAAAATACACCACGCCAACTGCCTGCGGCTAGGCCAGCTTCAGCTATGTCCGCTTCAGTACGGTGAAGAAAGCACTACCATCGTAGCTTCTAACACAGGTCGACGCAGCCATAAGCCCCCGCCCCTCCCCGGGCTGTCTTCCTCCCTGCCACCCCTTCGTCGGCCGGGAAACTATTGCGACCGCCTACCTGCTGAAAGCATTACTTACAGTGCTTCCAAACATCTTGTTTGTGCTAGCCAATCAGTTGATTTCTTATAATGTTCAGTATAGTTTCCCGAGTAGAATGTGAACCACATGAGTGAAAAGTTACCTTAAAGTAAATATAAGTTAGAATTAAACATTTATTTTAAATATAACATTGCAAGCAAGCTGTCTGGGCTAGCACTGCTCTCCTTGCTTGTCCTAACGATACGCCACTGGAAACAATGAACTAACTAACTGTAACACTTGTTTCAGATTTCATGCGCTACACATATGTAATCGCATGTGATGAAAAAAATAAAACTGCTTTGTAGCCATATTCAAAACAGCGATGCTAACCACGACAACTAACTCCACGAGTTGTTTCGAATCTTTAGTTCACCGCCTTCAAATACATGCTGGTGGGTGAGAATTATATGTACTCTTCGTAGAATGCTATTTTATACATTTGAATTTGTTTTAAAAAATCGTATGTTTAACTAGTCTAAATTTCCGTACAGTTATATTCCCAAACAATTCTCATACATTTCTAAAAGCAGGATATTATAATGTTTTACAAAACAATTGAATAAATGGAATTTTGTTTTAAATTCTAAGAGAATTTGTGGATTTGCGGAGAAACAAATATTTCAAGTGGCACTACCAGCCAATTTTTGTGAACAAACAAAGCTATTTACTTACTAAATTAAGCGCACTTGGCAAGTACTTCAACATACCAAGTTGGTTTTCAACCAGTTTTATGGTTCTTGTAAAATGCATTTAACACAAAAAATGAGGCCGCCATTTTGCCAGGTAGGTAGCCTAAGTAATGTCATTATATGTGAGCAATTGGACCTTCCCACAGAATTTTTTTTTTTTTTTTCCACACTCGGTTTGATGGTTCTTGAAATATGAAACTTCATCTAAAATATTTCAAAAATTGCCATCTTGAAATTAGCTGTTTGGCATGATCAAACACCATAAACGCCAGGTTTTATTATCAAGTGGTGTTTCGGTGCATGAGTTCAAATGATTCTAAGGTAACGGACTTTCCTTTGAAAAAAAAAATTCTTTAAAATTAGGAGTTATGCGTTTGCATATTTAGGTGAATAGGAAGATATCAATTTAACTTTTCACTATATCTTTCACCTGTCTTGTTATGATAGCAGTAAATGGTGAGTTGCATGTGGGGTTGTTGATGCTCAGAATTGTATGTTGTTCACTCCAGGGACATACATAGTTTTTTTTCACTTCATTGTACCGTGCATTGGCCAGCTATTGACATTAGCGATGTGTGAAATGTGTACATTGCCGTTCATTCACGACTGATGAACTAGAATATGCTTCATAGTCCGTTCAGTTGCACCTATATAATCGACGAAACTGTAATAACTGATAAAATTGGACAATTCGTATAATTCACTTCACAAATAATGTGTACGTTTTATTAACCAATGGTTAATTAAACCGTCTCTAGTATTAATAATGCTGAAAAGACTATTCACTTTTACTATATTTAACTTATTTACTTAATGTTATGGTACTGATATCTAAATAATATTTCTTACTGATTATTTATGTATATTGGATTAACCACATGGTTTGATTATACAAGTTGTCCCAAATTAATGTTTACACTTTTTGAACGTGAATAACAGTTGCGTCTACTTATTTTTGACTCTACAAGGACAACATTAAATGTGTACTAATGTTAATAATAACTACAAATGTTCTTAAATAAATAAATATATATATATAGTTTCAAAAATAAACGAAATTTGTAGGCCTATGTGTCATTACAGTATTATTATAAAGATAAATAGCATTTCGAGAATAACGAAGATTTCCAAAATTCATAACTGCAAGCTTTTCTTCTCAAAAATGTTTGCTAATATGCGGTTTGCTGTGGTTCAGTAGTAGGTTATTATTTTTTTTTTGCCCGTAGTCAACGGAATTTCACGAATCAAAAATTGCGAATGGATGCGTTGCCAGGTACTCGAGCATTATAGAGTCGAGCGATCTGCTGGCGACACCGAACCGACGTACAATTGATCTTGTTAGCACACGGCCTTGACGCCAGCGTTTGGCAGGGGAGAGCAAGGCTGGCCCCTGGAGCTCCGGGGAAAGGAGACGATGGCAATATGTAAATGAATGAATAGAGTTGGTGGGGGGGGGGGGGGGGTAAAACTCTGGGAAGTAGGATGAGGGACGGGGGGGGGGGGGGGTGGGGAAGGACCACACGAGTCTGTGGGCTTGCAAGGGCCGGCACAAACTCCCAGGAAGGATTACAAAGTCAGAGTTCGACGGGGAGTGACGTAAATTAAGCGAGTCGTGACGGAGAGAAGGCGGGAGAATGGACCTTGCCGTCGTTTCTCCCCTCTCCGTGTGGCGTTCGGCGGGCGGACCGCGCCAGTGGCGCGTGTCGCGAGTGCTGCTGGAAAAGGTTGGGGGGGGGGGGGGGGGGGCGGAAGAGAAGACGAAGTTTTGGGCGCGAACGTGCAAACACACGGAAAGTACACACTTGAAGCTCCACACACGCACGCACGCACGCTACCTCCCACTGTTGACGAAACGATCGCAGGACTGTTTGCGTTTCCTTCGGCGAGTAGCGTTCTCCAAACAGTGTTTCCTCTTGCAGCGCCCAGGCCCTAGCGTACTCGGAGCCACCAAGAGATATAGTTGCCTCAGGGCGTCGCTCGCTTATCGGAGGTTGTCCCTGGTTTCTGGGGAGTAGCGATGCTGGAGAGAATCAGGCTTTCAACAGTCGCACAGATCTGAAATGTAGGCAAGTGTTACTGCAGCCTCCAACCTTCGGGATACAGAGAGAAACTTACCAGATGCTGCTGACGACACTGTTATCACTCGGTTTATTCGTAGCAATCCATTAAGTTGTTTTTCGCATGTAATGCCATTTCGTTTCAAGCATCGCCCCTTCAAGGGTTATCATCACCACCAAAGCACGCCAGTAGGGCCGGGGGGGGGGGGGGTAATGGTGAGACAACTCGCCTCATACCTAGGTCAACCAGGCTCGATTCCCGGCGGGGTCACTCCAGGATTTTCGCACGTGGGAATCTTAACGGACGATGCCGCTAGTCGGCGGGTCTTCTCGGGGATATCCCATCCCCCTACCTTTGCATTCCGGTGCAGCTCCATACTCACCTCATTTTACCCTCATCGGCTTTCAAGTCCTCCATTTTAATAGTCGTCCAAATCTCTCCATACTCCACTCCACCAAAGCACGGTAACTTTATGACATTGATTAGGTCTCAAGCATGCAGGTGGGGTAAACTCTGGTTAGTCCGTGACACTGGTAACTCCGTGATACTTTTTCGTTTGTTCCTAGCATGGACTAGACAGAGCTGTTCGAGTTTAACCTAAACGCTAGTAGATAGCGCGGAAGTTCCAGTTTACGTAGGTACCGGAACCAGTCTGATAGCTTCACTGTGACACGAAGAAACGTACTTCGTTACGATTTATAGGTGTAATTTTTGTGCAGCTTTGATCAGTTATATGTTAATGCGTGTAAATAGTTCCAGAATATACATATAACGCTGAAAATACAGGTAAGCGATTGCGAAATCGTACTGTGACAATGCCTTATGGTAACTTTACGTCACACAAAGTTATGAGAACTTTTTTGGATGCGTATAAAATGTAGCTAAAATCTTTTGTTTTTGCAAGATCTCCTTTAGCCTGCGTTTAGGTTAGTGTGTCTCTAAAAATAAAACTGAAACAAGTTTGTGCTTTGAAATCGTATTTTATGGCGTTCTTTTTACTCTATAATGTTGTAAGCCTCTTAGGGTAAGTAAGCCACAACATCTACGGTTTAAGGCCATTATTAAAAAAGTTAATAGGCCTAACTATACATTGTGAAATTAACTGATAATACTTAAAGGGATAATCAGTAAACAAATTCTCCTTAGTAGAGCAGTGGTTAGCGTTTCAACCTCTCAATTGGAGGGCTTGGGTACAAATCTTTCCCCAAGTAGAGACGCTTTTTTTTTTTTTTTTTTTTTTTTTTTTTCGTAATTTTATTTTATGGAAATGTCTGATCTGCGTTCACAACTAGATGTTTGCGTTGCCCATTAATTTCCAATGGTAGCCACTACGGAATCCTCCGACCTGTCTGGCTTGGTTGTGTCGCCGTGATATGGCGCATTCATAGTAGGCCTATCTATGCTACAGTTTTTAGGAAACATTTTTCATACATGCCATCATTGTATGGGAACGTGGGCGAACCTTTTTGCATAGGCCAATAGCACATGGAAGTCATGGGCAATTATTTTGTGTGGCTCAAAATTGAGTATTGGGCGGATCTGCTTGAAAAGTGATTTATTAAGGCTTCATGAAACTATTGAGATAGGCCTACAATGAATGGGCTTGGCCTTATATCAAAATCTGCATTCGGGCTGTTCACCTAATCATTCAAAAAAGGATATCATATGGCTTGTAAGATACTATTTAGGTTTTTTTTTGTTCTTAGTTTGTTTACAATGCCTGCATAATCTGATATTAATGAATATTATTTCAGTGATGCCTTCAAAAAAACAAAAAAAATCCACCTGGTGACAAAGAAAATAAGTGCGGGCCAAAAGAAGAACGTGGCTATTCATCCCTGAGCTTGCAGGCAGCCCTTCATAAAATTAAAGTTGAAAATCGGCCTATTTACAAAGCAAGTAAACACTACTCTATCCCATGGTCAACGCTGAAGGATTATGTTTCAAAGTATTTGCCAACTGAAACAAACCAAACAGATATGACAAATGTGAAACTTAGTAGGATTATAAACCCGTTAGGAATGAGCAGTGAACTTGAGGTGGAGTTTGTAAGCTAAATTGTAAAAATGCAAGAGCTTGGTTTCGGTCTGACAGTAAACCAAATACGACACCTTGCCTACAAGTCAGCAGAACAGTCTGGATCCCAACATCCATTTAATAAGACGAAAGAAATGGCAGGTTGGTTTTGGTGGGTGAATTTCAAAAGCCGTTCTGGGCTTACACTTAGGCAACCAGAAAACCTTGCGCTGTACAAGGCATCAACTGCATAAAGAGAGATTTTAAATGACTTTTACACGAAGTTGACAATCTAGCCGAATCCTTGCAGGTGACACATTTGCCAGGTCGATTTTGTAATGTTGATGAGACGGGTCTCGCCTATATTATGAAGTCCAAACGAAGTGGTAACTGTTGTAGGTACAAAATATCTGTATAAACATACCTATGCAGAAATAGGTATCACAACAACTGTGCTGGGATGTGTAAGCACATCTGGAATCATAATTTTTAAAGGTGTTCGGATGGTTGACGGTTTGGTTGAGAATTTAATTCCAGGTGGTCTTATTCGCCTGTCAAAAAATAGCTGGATCAACACTGACTTGTTCCTTGAATGGCTCAATCATTTCTTGGTCAACATTCCTCCACAAAGACCAGTTATTTTGTTGATGGACAGTCATGCCAGTCACTTAAGTCCACAGATTCTGGAGCTTGCAGCCAAGAAATGTCCTTATTGTTACTTTTCCTTCTCACGCTATGCACCTTCTCCAGCCACTGGGTGTTGGGCTGTATAAGCCCTCAGAGAGCAATTGGAAGAAGGAATTTGGTACATTCATGCATTCACATCCAGGTGAGAAACTAAGCAGAGTTGATTTCAGTAGCTTGCTTAATCCAGCCTGGCTGTCTACTTTCATCCCACAGACCATAATTAACAGTTTTCGAAAGATGGGAATTTTCCCATCTACAGATGTGCCATCACAGATCAAGCTATAGCTCCTCCGTTGGTGACAGAGCGACCACAGGCACACCAGTAATCCACTAATGATTGAAACACCACATACAAGCCCATTTTTTCAACTACCCCAGACTAAACAAGAACGAGTTACCCCAAAAAGAGATCCTAATGCAAAGATGATCTCTCCAACTTCGCAAGCTGGGCCTTCATCAGCACCGGATGCCACAAGCTACAATCCAACTCCAGATGCCACAATTCCTCATCAAAAAGTTTTGCCTCTGAAGCAACTAATTCAAGCAAAAGCAAGCAAATAAATATCAAGAAGGGATTTTGGTTTTGCGGATCTTGTGAAAGAAGCTACAATGAAGATGTAGTTTAAAAAAAAGTTGCTGAATTGGTTCAGTGAAGTTTTTGTGGTGTTTGGTATCACTGTGCATGCCAAAATGTTACTAGTGACGTAGTATTTATGTGTGATGGATGTGCAAGTGATACTGACAGTGAGTGAAATCATTTAAAGCAAATACACTATGTCACAGACTAAAACTGACCTATCACGGACTTAACAGAGTGGTATCACGGACTAAACAGAGCTACCACAGACTTACCAGCATGTTTCAAAACAATATTTTTATTTTATTTTTTACTTTAAATTATGTTAGAAAAATCTGATAGAATAACAGTTGTTTCGATTAAAGTCAAACTTATCAAAACCGTCTCAATTAAAGTTTTGAATTGTTCAATTCTCATTTTTATATTAAACATTCTAAAATTATCACTGACCAACCAGAGTTTACCCTATGTAAGTTATCAACACTTGGATGAATTGTAGTTTTGAAACATTCAATTGAAGACACAACATCACACCCCAAAATTGAAGATTACACGCGTATTACAAACATTATTGAAAACTATTTTTTAATTTTTAGCGAGGTATTTCGGCAAAGCTTTGGTTCTTTAAAAATCGGCAATCATTTAACAAATGAACGAATGGAGAAGCTCTTTTTAATACGTTAGTATTATCACATACATTTGAATTACAAACATATTTCAAGAAGGACTGTACGCATAGAACTTTACCCATAGATCGTAGGTTTAAGGAATTGAGTTGCCAAGACTGTGTGTTTGTGATGCAGTTTGATCACATGCAGTTAAACACTTTTGAAGTTCCTGGCTACTTCCTTCTTTCAGTTCATCGTTTATGCATAGTTTATTCACGGTTACTCCCAACTTTTCTGAACACCTGCTCAAGTTCTACTTCCAGGATATTCCTCCGCCTCAATTAAGCGAAGCTTAACCGAGTCTAGAAAATTACCCCAAAGGTTAACGCACAGCATTTGTGCGCTCTCAGTGCGTGTCCGAATCGGCATATTTCATAGACAAAACGATCACGTGACCCGATTTTGTATACAGAAATGGTGACGTATTTCTTAATTTGGTATTTCGTATTTTGTATCTAGCGTACGTTAGCAAAAATACAAAATGACAAAATCAGCGCCATATTTGTTTTTACTTTAAAAACACATGCGCGAATGCGTAAATAATATTACTATTATTTTCTTTTTTTACTAACGTATTCGTAGTATTCCAGTTATGAATGCAGTAGTATTACGAGTGTTTGAGCATTAAAAATATCAAAATATTCTGCACTACCAGTGTTACTGCGAGTGCTGAACAAGTGACTGTCGACAACGTCCGAATCGTTACGTACCAAATCACGAATTTACAAAATAACAAAATAACGAAATTTGTCAATTCGGACACGGCCTCAGTGTAATAATATTTTGTATAAGAAGCATTTCTTACTAGGCATTGTCAACATGCTTATTTTATTTTTATTGAAATTGAAATTGATTATAAACGAAATTGTTACGAGGTGCTGCAGCGCCCTCAGGGAACTTAGCCGGAGTTGCAGGGTTTAGGAGACACGGGATAAACAACAGAGCCGTCGAGGGTAAACTAGGCCAGCAGTATGATATATAAGGAACGGGACCACAAAGTCCCCCCCCCCTTCCTCCTCAGTCAATTACGTCACTCGGGTCGTCGAAGCCAGCGATAAGGTGCTGGCGAGGACGCCGTCAGCGGAACCCTCGTAATTCAGTCGTGCATCATTAAGAACTATAGGCTATTCCCGGTAAAATGAGCACTTTTGAAACACTTTTGAAAGCCCTGCTTAAGATCTACTTGCATGCACATTGTGTATTATTCCACATTATGCAAAATTAACAGTGACATGGGCCTCGTCACTTTATTCAAGCGTCGGTCAAGTGCAACTGTGAAATTATTACAAATGTATATGTTTTGCAACTCTCCTCGTTTTTACACTTCGATGCATAAAAAAATCAGAAAGTGAAATAAGTAAGTTATCCAAATGGTTACTTGACACTTTTTACTATACGTTAAAATATGGAACTACTTTCCACTCATGGTTACCAACTTTACTGAGCGCATGTCACTAAGTTCGCCTATTAAAAAATATGCAGGTACGGATAGTGAATTTTTTCTAAGGTTGATTTCAAAATTGCTCTGCACTTTATCGTGAACAGCCTTTATTACTGGTGAGTAGCATACTTGAATATGAGATGGGGCGCAGCAAGCAGAGGCCGCAGTACAGTTCAATTAACGATAAAGTATAGAGTTTGATCAAGCTGCTAGTATATTCAAAAGAGTCAATATCTATTAACGATTTCAAGTAAAAGAATAAGGAAATAGTTTTATAGATGTATCTATATATTTAATAAATTGTATTGATTCAGATTGAGTAAAGTAAAATAGCTATTTAATGTCAACTTGACCTATCACTGAGTTAACGACCCTACAGTAAAATAGCTATTTAATGTCAACTTGACCTATCACTGAGTTAACGACCCTACAGTAAAATAATTTGTAGGTCTAAATCTGTGCCTTCTCTTCGGACTAATATATGATTTAGCTAAAGTAGGTCACAACATTTTGTAATACGTAAATAAAATATATTTAAGTGAAAGTTTTATTTAGCTAACAATAAGGTACTTTTACAATAACAGAATTATAAAACGCTTAATGGATGATTTATTTAGGAAACAACTAAACATGTCATACATGGAATCTTTTTTTTCCAAAGGTTTGATTTTAAAAAAATGTGAAGATACCTTGATAGACTATATTATTTTGGCGCATTTATCAATTTACATTACCCTCAACCAAAATACCTGCAGTCATGCGCCAGTGAAGTGAGTGCTTCTGTGAAATTGTTATAAATATAAGCTCTCCGTAAAAAAAAAACTAGTCACCTTGCACGTTTAAAGTGGCAGTAATTCCAGGCCCCTGCATACGGTGCACGAAGATGGCAAAGATCTACATATTAATCCGCGTAGTTCGATCCGAGACTCGGCGAGGTGTTACATTACAGTGAATATCTCGTTCAACGTGTGCAAGCAGTGCACTAACTAGATGTTTATGGTGATTAGAAATGAGTGATCGTATTTTAGGGCGCCAAAAACCCTAGTGCTAATAAAGTAGGCGAATTTGCAGGATTATCGAAGCGTACGTTTATACGGGTCTACCAGCAGTGGAAAAAAAACCCTAGTCTACGGGCGATCTGGTCAGAATTGTGGCCGAAAGACGGCACTTACGGACAGGGCTCGCCGACGTGTTTTGCAGCTCGTGAACAGATGTAGCTTCGCATCACGCAAGGATTGCTGCCAGACATCAACGCAGGTTCTTCACGCCCATTTTTGAGACAACACTGTAAAAGTATGTCATGCATAAATGGAGCAGTGTGACACACAAGAAGCCTTTTTTGAAATATATGTTCATTAAGTTGCCACGAGTACTCCATTGACTCGTGACTGGGAACATTTCATCTGTTCGGATTAATCTCGTTTCTGTCTCTATAGGAACGATGCTAGATATCATGTTTGTTGTAGACCTCGGGAAACCATTAACTGACGAATGCATGTAAGGCGTGATTCGACATGGAGATGGTTCTCTGATGTTCTGTTCACAGGAAATTTTGATCAACAATGACAATGCAGAGCTTTTGGACCATCTGGTTTCGACCTTTGCTCATTTTTATCGAACATACAAACTTTCCTGTTCATGTGTTAAAAGATGACATCTCTCGCGTTCACAAGGCTCGGCATAGGACTGGCGTGATGAACACACAGGAACATTCATATATCTGTAATGGGCCGCAAAAACCTCAGATTTTAACCCTCTTGAAAAATCTGTGAGACTACGTGGAACGAGTAAAAGATCAACGAAAGCATCTGTGTAATCTGTCCTAAACCGTGCAACTCTTTGATGGAAGTGTGGCTGAATATTTAGACACTCAGGCAGTGTTGCCAACTCGTGGGATTTTTCCCAACTGAAGTGTTTCTTCGGAAGTGTTTTTATTAACACAATTTAATTTACTTGCTTGACTTTGTTGTAAATGCTTAAAATGTGTGAGCCATCGGAATTAGGTGCTTCGAAGAATGGTTCCCTTCCTAAGAAAAGCAAACTTTCTTCACTCAATGTGATGATAGAAGATTAAATGTGGTAAAACGTGTCGTGTGTGCGAAAACTTTTCAAAACTGCATAACAAGAAAAGCTTGTACTGCAATACAGAACCTGGACAGTGTGTACACGGGAATTGGAAGTAATTATCTACATGTGTTTTTAATGAATATTTAGGTAATTCTTGTAAAATTACATAGTTTGGAAGTTGTAAGAAGATTGCGATAAGTCCTTTTTCCCCTTGTGTTATTTTTGTTGGAAATTCTGTAGTAATATGGGATATTTTGAGTCTCAGCATGGGATTTTCACCTTCTGCTGCTGTAAGAGTAAAGGAAATGTGAACAACTCGGACCAAGAATGGGAACTAAAGGATGCAAAGGATAGTTATTCAAAAGTGGATTCCGAACAAAGTAGGACAGAAAACAGAAACGCCCTCGTAACAGGCGGCAGGTAAGAAATTGCAGCCGTAAGTGGGATGCTGCTATGAACTTGCAGTCAAGCGATCGCATTCTCACAAACACAACACCGGTAATTGGGATACGAGCCGAGCGCCCGAACCATAACACAAGGAGCCCCCTGCAACGAGGCAGAAGGCCTTGGAGTTTGTTAGTCAACACGCGCCCAATATTAAGGCAGATTCCCACTCGCCATCTTGGATTTATATGGAAATGTTGCCATACTCTGGAAATACAGTTTTGTATCAAGGTTTTTTTTTTTTTGGAACGACATAGCACAAAGCATTGCCTAGTGTATTGCCTGAGGTCAGTATTTCTTGATTAATGTTTATATAATCGCCTTTGCAATCGTTCGCAAGAAATAATCTCGCATTTTGCCTCAACAGTTACCAGCTAAAAATTAATAAATGTAGCGAAGCTGTGGCACATCAATAACGTTTGGGAAGCTGTTATTTAGGATATGTCGTACGGTAAATTTCAATACACCTTCTGAAATAGAAGCTTAGGCGAAAAATCGATTAATCCAAGATGCCGGGTGGGAATCCGCCTAAGGCTGGAAGTATGGCGGACCACAATCTTTGTCCTTGGTCGCCGAATGAAGACGCTAGGAGATGGAGTGTGCCGACCGTTGTAATATGTCTACAGTCATCAGCCCTCGGAGCCATGATTCACGCGAAAACGTTCTATTTAAGTAACATCCAAACTAAATAATGTTCCGTGGCTTAGTTAAATTATACTTAACTTTTAATATTTATCTGGACTCCTCCGATTTTACTTATATTTAATGTAACGAGCTGTAACTAATATTTAAACAATACAACGATAACCTAACCGACATATTGAACAATATGAACAACATTGACTGCGATGCAGAACGTGCATCACTGGTTTATGTTGAGTATGAGGTTGTCGATGAGCTCTTGAAACATCATCATGGCCCATTCCCCATGTAGCGCCGACTACAGCTGTGAATTCGTTGCTGGCGGCTGGCGATGTGCTGCCAGGCGTCTCCCGACAACATCCACACAAAGTGGTCACCAGTAACTAATTGTCTTTGGAAGATGTAGAGCTCCGTACGACCAATAAGCATTACGTATCCCCAAAAGAGAACTCCATGACCTGCAAACCATCGTCTTTCGAAGATATCAGAGGCGTGGGTGTGATTGCGTGTATCCCTCTCTCTCAGATGTCTAGACCTCCGAAATCGCCAGTGAGACTAAATCGTTTCTCATCTATAAAGAGGCAGGCCTCCCGTGCCGCAGTTGGTTAGTGTGCCACCGATCTGGAGTGCGGGAGGCTCTGGGTTCGAGTCCCGGTTAAGGCGCGGGTGTTAATTTAAGTTAGGTTATAAGTTAGTATATGAGCCGTCCCCTGCTAAGCTTTCAAGCATAAAACCGGGGGATGTAAAAAAAAAAAACCCTTTACAATACAATAAAATCTGTAAAGAGCACTTGATTCCATTGCTGCCCCCCCCCCAAAGTCCTTGTGTTCCCAGCATCTTAGCAAACGCTGTCTCCAATGGGTAGGCGTCGATGGCACACACGTTACTGGTCACCTAGCGAAATAACCTCCAGTGTGCTGTCTTATGGCCATGGTAAAACGCAGTATCGGGCGTTCATTAGTGCTTGAACGTGTATTGCGTTTTCAGCCTATTGACAACCGTCTGTTTATCCACGCCTGCAGGACAATGTACCGATACTTCGTAGCAATGATTGCTCGTGGATGACCATTACTAAAACTTCGTACAGTTACTCCTGTCGTTCCAAAAACAGATCAAGCTGGTGTTACGATGCTGCGTGTGATCATTAACTCCTCGGTCACACTATCCTCACTTCGACATTATCCTAGCTTCCCAATGATTCGACGTCGGGTGAAGTCTTCCAGATGTTGCCTACGAGACTGTCTGTTGGTCATACCAGACATCATACAGCATATCGACGTCGTTTAACCCGATGTGCACTATACAGCAGTTTCCACTGCAGTGATGAGTGTACACCATGCTCGTGAGTTATACCCTTCCCATACGTCCTGTTATGAGCTGATTCCACTCGTAATAAGAACACGAAAAGGAATGATAGTGTTTTGTAGAAGGGTGCGCTAAGAATAAGACGACTTTTAGAAAGAGTAAATTAAGTATTTTATTTCTATCTCCATCAGCTATGAAATTGTTACATAGAATTTCAGAGATGAAGCTAACGGAAGAAAGGTTAATTAGGTTATAGAGAGAGCGCGATAAAGAAGCAACTCCCCTAGTCTCGCACTCTAGCCTCGCGGCCCCGTGGTAGGACGTCGCCGCACCAGGTCTAGCAGCTGACCTCGCCCCTTTGACAATCGCCGACTACCCCGATGTCCTTCCTCGTAGCCCAGTCCACCCTCCACATGTGTGGGTTGACGTAATGCGTTGTGATTGGCTCTCGTGTTGTGCACTGCAGGCGGAGTCTGCTTGTAGTTTGTTGTAATTACCCAGGAAAGACCTGATGTTTGCTGGACCCACATATTCTGGTGTGGTTTAAACACTGTTATGACAGTTTAGACATTACACTCCGGATCGCTGTTATAGTTTTTTAGTTTACTAAACTCGCCTGTGGCCTTCACAGGTATTGTTTTTATAGGTGGTGCACAAAGGGGCCGTGTAGTTTATTTATATTTAGTCTAAAAATGCCTTTGCCTATACACAGTATTTTGCACACCAATAAAACGTACAGACTTACAGGCATAAGTAAAATATATACAGAAATGTATCACTGTTTGAAAAATATTTACTCACAATGTTGGTGAAAACCCTTATAGAGGATTTTTTGTTTCCCTATACCAACATCTAAAAGTCCCAGACCTAAATCCTATGATATTTTAAAGGAATAAATAATATTTCATTCAATGGTGGAAGCCAAATGGGCGCATTTCCATAACGCAAGAAAAAGTAATATTTATTTTACATCGAAAATAAGAATATTTTATTCAATATGTTGCGTTGTGTTTGTGTTGAGCAACGTAATATATGGTCAGACGGAACTTGGTGATGCATAGTAATATTGCAAGCAAATTCGACATTAACATTGATTACGCATGGAGCAGCTTCAGCTTTACCCGCATAGAATTAGACCCTCGGCGACAAATGGTGCTCTTAGGGGAACCAATCGCCTAAAACGGTGTGTCACACGATCTGAATGCCGAACCACCGGGATGCGGTTTCGCTGCGCTATGGGCGCCGAGGTTGGGAAACACCATATGGCGCGGCTTGATTACATATTCGCTCTGCGCAAGACATTGCATTGTGCAATGTCGCACGTACTTTTCCATCAGACTTGCAAATACTTGTCCCCGTGAATATCAATGACTGCGGATAGATGGTTGCAATAAAGAAATGCTAATATGAAACAGCTCCAGTGTCTATACCATTCCAGTAACACATGGACACGTCACAAAAACATGTTGTATTAAAATTTTTCAAGTGACATTTACTCTAATATTTTCCACTAAATTCAGGATATTACCGCTCAAAAATTAAAATAGTCAGTATTATACCACGAGCACGTACAAAGTGTTGCATAAGAACTATGTAAAGGTCACACGATGCGCGAATTTCCAAAACTTACAATTAAGAACAGGATTAGAATTACTCAATATATTTTGGCGGAAGGCAATTTTAAACCATCGTGGTATCATCCTGCATAGTTGCCTTGGTCGCTACTCGGCGTCTGTTCACGCGTTGTGTCCTTGGTTCCGACCACCCTTAGGGTTGCTAACTTCCACGCTCACAATATATTTTTATGGGGTTAGATTTGTTGGCAAGTTTGTCGAATGCCGGTAAGTATCATATACAACAATACTTGATACAGTCTAGATTTGAATAACAAAAAAATTGCCTACTTTTTGCAAATAATTAGGCATGAAAACCACAAAATCAGTAAATATGCAAAAATAATTGTCTTAAAGTTAACAAAATAATACTATCTACAACTTTACGATATTTAAATTTATAAGTCATGAAGAAAAGTATTTTTTCTTTCTAAATAGTTTAATGATATATTTTAATAATATTAAAAATGGGTTAAAATTAATACTAAAATGTTTAAAATTTGGCTGTCATGAAGTTATACTTAAAAATGTTTCACAAACTTTAAATAATTAGCTTTTTTAGGTGTACTTATTTTGTGGTTCTTTGTGATCAGTATGCATAGTACAAGTTTGCAGTAAATTGAAGTGGTTGTTTCATCTTTCGGAGTATAGATATTTCGCCCTTGGGAAGCCTGAGGAATACGTGCGGCGAAAACGAGACAGGAAGCAAGAAGAAACACGGGTGAGGACGGTCGAGGAAACGAACGGAACTCGAGAAACACGACACGTATTAAGTGTCCACTACACGAGGTGAACCACCCTACAAGCTATCGGCACTTTGGTATCTAGCTGGAAACTCTTAGATTGCAGGTGTAGCTTCTATCCATCTAGTCATCCGCGTGACCTGTGAGGGAGGAAAAGGAGCGAAATGGACTGTGCGAGCTGCTTGGTATCTCACAGCTTAGCGTTCCCAAGTGAATGTGATAGGATGAGTATACTTCCCCTTTCCCGCTTAAAATACCGAACTTGACACCGCACTACCACGAACTTGTTATAAATTTAACTGATATACAAATAAGGAATATATTTTAATGCTAGTATAAATTACACTTCAGACTGTTTTGAAATCAATTCGAGTCCTACACGCACTAAAAAAATTTCTGGTTAACTTCGTAAACTGAATTGGAAGTTTTAAACCCATATACCGTATGGAAATAATACCACACATCTGGCTAAAAATATGGACTGTTTAGCATCGCCACTACACAATGTTAGGAAGTATCCTACACTTTAGCTGTTTTGTGAGCAAATGTAGGAATGCTAGCATGGATGTATGGGAATCTAACTTTACTATTCGAGCTTTCTAACTCGACGTATACCCTCGTACAGTAACTTTGCGAACAACTCCTAACAGTGCTTGACAGAACACGTTATATGAATTCGGCTGTGTTATTCTAGAATGCACAACATCGATACCTGTAAAAGTTGCTCGCAGGACTGAATAGTGCTGTGCTACATATTTTTCGTCGGTCGAATTATAGGCGAAATGCTTAACGCCCCTTTCCTTACCGCACTGTTCCGCGGTGTCTTGTGCTATTAAGGCGAACAGGTTTGTGTTAGGCTTAGCTCAAAGTACAGATTGGGTTAATCCAAACGTCTTTATGTAAAACCCAAATAAATAACAACGCTCAACAATCGCTGAGTAAAATCGGGCGAGCCAATTATAATAACTGCTAACAGATTACGCAGAGACCAAGTTATTATCGATCAGCAGAATGTCTCTGAAACTACCGGAACTTGTTCGATGCCGAAGGCTGCTTTGCATCACGTATCTGGGGAGACGTCTACGGTACGCCCTCCTGCGGCCCTTCTTGACCCCGCGGCTGGCTGGCTGGCGTCAGGACTGGTTTCATGCCCCCGTCGGCTCTAAATACTCGCCGCGGGCTTAAGCTGGACTCACGACCATCCCTTTCATCCGTCAGTAGCCCGTCCGTCGGCCGGTCGGTCACGTGATATTCAACCAATCGCAGGGCAACTTTATTTTTTCTATCCGTCAATCCGTCAAATATATCTCAAACTATAACTTTCGACGGACGGACGGACGGAAGGCCACCGCCTTGTAATATCGTTACTTGGCATGTCTGTATGAAAGCAGTCACTTGTTTATTGTCTGAACATTTGCCATTTTAAATACGCAAGGCAGTGAAGTTGTTTACTTTTTTACGTTTCACCTTTGAATTGAACTTAAGATGACTTGTAGATTTTCGGAGGAAATGCTGATAAATTACGTTAGGAAAGAGAATATATTTATTTCATTTATTATAAAACACTTGTTTGTACGCGAGAAAGTTAGTGTTGTTGGGCGGTACAACTGGAAATTTTCTGGCCCGACGGATCGACGTATGAAGGACTGTTGTGAGTCGCTTTCAAACTGACGGACGAGAATATCGACGGATGGCTGACTGACGGACGGGCGACTGACGGTTGTGAGCCCAGCTTTACTAATGTATCTCTTTTTCCAAAACGTCGCTCAGCTTGTGGCCTCGCCTTGATTAGCAGCGATGTTTCGCATCTCATGCGCGGGGTGTCCGTTCTAGCCAGTGTCATGGACATGGCTTGCCCACGCCGTAACAGCGCTATCACGAAAATTCTGCATGGCAGGCGAGTGCGTTGTGTGTTAAGGCGATGGTGTAACTGCATGTTCTTGTAACAT
This sequence comes from Dryococelus australis, assembly GCA_029891345.1. Taxonomy (NCBI): domain Eukaryota; kingdom Metazoa; phylum Arthropoda; class Insecta; order Phasmatodea; family Phasmatidae; genus Dryococelus; species Dryococelus australis. The sequence goes on from CM056999.1 coordinate 53,400,855, forward strand.
CCTTGTTGTTCTGCTACCTCATGGCCTCGCGTAAAAATTTTTTTGCACATAGGCGCACACCTTACTGAGCAGAAGTTGAAACAAAATTAAATAAAGAAGGATCTGCTTTACATCTCGACAAAATATCCATTCAATGAAAACGCCAACCCTAATGAAAATTCTTTCAGTATGTTTTGTTACAAGCATTACGTGGTTTTTGAGCACTTTCGATAACGCTACATATGAACTAATTTCCTGCCTATCAAAATAACCTTCCGCCATTCTAAAATAATTATTGAAATGGATCCAATCACTTTACACAAACGTAGATCAAGTGAAGCTGTGGAACTGCTAGGAGCGTAAGTTTGTCACTAAATATGTTAATTATCACTCTCGTGTGAATAAAGCAAACAGAAATATATGAAATAATTCGAGTGTCCGCAAATTCAAGCACTGCATATTTAATACGGCCAAAAGAAATTACATTTTTTTTCTATACCTATATTGACTTGACTAGGCGCGTACCAGTCTACCACTTTTATTTCAAAACTGCCGTAATTATAACACCAGAAAAACGCTATCCGAAATTCGCATTTCAATATCGTGGCTAACAAGTTTCCAAAACCTAAGTTTCAATGTTATCTACTGGAGACACGGATATTTCGCGTATTCACCTGGAAACAGCCTGGATTTCAAACACTCGTATGGTTGTGTCGTGAAGGTACACGACTAAATTGAATACGTCCCGGAAGGATCTGAGCTAATAACAAACAAGATGCATACACTACACTTGGTTATCAAGCAAACCTAAGTTTCTATGTTATCTACTGGAGACACGGATATTTCGCGTATTCACCTGGAAACAGCCTGGATTTCAAACACTCGTGCGGTTGTGTCGTGAAGGTACACGACTAAATTGAACACGTCCCGGAAGGATCTGAGCTAATAACAAACAAGATGCATACACTACACTTGGTTATCAAGCAAACCTAAGTTTCTATGTTATCTACTGGAGACACGGATATTTCGCGTATTCACCTGGAAACAGCCTGGATTTCAAACACTCGTGCGGTTGTGTCGTGAAGGTACACGACTAAATTGAACACGTCCCGGAAGGATCTGAGCTAATAACAAACAAGATGCATACACTACACTTGGTTATCAAGCAAACCTAAGTTTCTATGTTATCTACTGGGGACACGGATATTTCGCGTATTCACCTGGAAACAGCCTGGATTTCAAACACTCGTATGGTTGTGTCGTGAAGGTACACGACTAAATTGAACACGTCCCGGAAGGATCTGAGCTAATAACAAACAAGATGCATACACTACACTTGGTTATCAAGCAAACCTAAGTTTCTATGTTATCTACTGGGGACACGGATATTTCGCGTATTCACCTGGAAACAGCCTGGATTTCAAACACTCTTGTGGTTGTGTCGTGAAGGTACACGACTAAATTGAATACGTCCCGGAAGGATCTGAGCTAATAACAAACAAGATGCATACGCTACACTTGGTTATCAAGCAAACCTAAGTTTCTATGTTATCTACTGGAGACACGGATATTTCGCGTATTCGCCTGGAAACAGCCTGGATTTCAAACACTCGTATGGTTGTGTCGTGAAGGTACACGACTAAATTGAATACGTCCCGGAAGGATCTGAGCTAATAACAAACAAGATGCACACACTTGGTTATCAAGCAAACCTAAGTTTCTATGTTATCTACTGGAGACACGGATATTTCGCGTATTCACCTGGAAACAGCCTGGATTTCAAACACTCGTGTGGTTGTGTCGTGAAGGTACACGACGAAATTGAACACGTCCCGGAAGGATCTGAGCTAATAACAAACAAGATGCATACACTACACTTGGTTATCAAGCAAACCTAAGTTTCTATGTTATCTACTGGGGACACGGATATTTCGCGTATTCACCTGGAAACAGCCTGGATTTCAAACACTCGTATGGTTGTGTCGTGAAGGTACACGACTAAATTGAACACGTCCCGGAAGGATCTGAGCTAATAACAAACAAGATGCATACACTACACTTGGTTATCAAGCAAACCTAAGTTTCTATGTTATCTACTGGGGACACGGATATTTCGCGTATTCACCTGGAAACAGCCTGGATTTCAAACACTCTTGTGGTTGTGTCGTGAAGGTACACGACTAAATTGAATACGTCCCGGAAGGATCTGAGCTAATAACAAACAAGATGCATACGCTACACTTGGTTATCAAGCAAACCTAAGTTTCTATGTTATCTACTGGAGACACGGATATTTCGCGTATTCGCCTGGAAACAGCCTGGATTTCAAACACTCGTATGGTTGTGTCGTGAAGGTACACGACTAAATTGAATACGTCCCGGAAGGATCTGAGCTAATAACAAACAAGATGCACACACTTGGTTATCAAGCAAACCTAAGTTTCTATGTTATCTACTGGAGACACGGATATTTCGCGTATTCACCTGGAAACAGCCTGGATTTCAAACACTCGTGTGGTTGTGTCGTGAAGGTACACGACGAAATTGAACACGTCCCGGAAGGATCTGAGCTAATAACAAACAAGATGCATACACTACACTTGGTTATCAAGCAAACCTAAGTTTCTATGTTATCTACTGGGGACACGGATATTTCGCGTATTCACCTGGAAACAGCCTGGATTTCAAACACTCGTGCGGTTGTGTCGTGAAGGTACACGACTAAATTGAACACGTCCCGGAAGGATCTGAGCTAATAACAAACAAGATGCACACACTTGGTTATCGACCACCCAACGAGTAGTCAACATATGTTCGGATACACAGACGTCTGACCTGTGTTTGAATACACAGCACCCTCTTGAATTATAGCGTGCAGGTCAGGGGACTCCCGAAATGTACCAGGTCTTTAAACGAGATCTGCCGGCGGGATGCGAAAGGGAGCTGCGGGCATGCGCGAGGAACATGGAAGGACAAACAGTTGGCACTCCCAGGTTAGACTTAATCTGGGTTTACAATAGCAAAGCTAAGCGTTGCGTCAAGACGTGTGAAGGAGAAATGAGAGTGTGTTATCTTATGTATTGGTTTACAACGGTACGTGGCAGGTCGTGTGCGTGGTTGGAATTTCCTTAAAAACGTTCAAATAAATTGTTATATTTTATATCTTAAGTGAAACTTATGAGGCGACGCTCAGTCAGAACAGAGCAGTCGGTGTTGTTGGCTGGAAACTGTTATTTACAAAAAAACGTAAGTTAAAAAAATATTAAAAAAAGAATCCATGTGCACGCGTTTCTCATTATATTTGTCGACGATATTAAGCTTCTCTGATAGAAAATGTCAGCTTTGAAGAATTACCTGCTTAATTATGTATGTGATATACGATGTTAGGTTAGTAAGGAAAGTAAACATTGCAGGCTTGTCATCTGTTCCCATTGGTTGGAATTAAAAATTTTAATGTTTAATTGGAAACTGCAAATACAGAAGACGCTCTTCCTTATGCAAGATCAGCGCTTACTGCGTAATCCCTAACGCATATTTTTTTTATTGTAAACCCAGCTTTAGAGTGTTATTTGCATGCCGTATTAGTGGCCACTAACAATCGTTTGCTGCGAACCACGCAAAATTAACTTAATTTTTCCATGATTTATAGGCTGTTGACTGTTAATCGGGTACTTATGAAATCAATCCTATAAAATGGCGTTGCCACTACCTGCGTGTATTTTAAGGGGCATGCTGACTGAGATGCGCCCAGTAAAATTGGCAACGATGGAGGGGAAATAGTTCCATGCCTTAACGTCAAATTAGATTTGTTGGATATACATATGCGATAACTTAAATTATTTCTTTCCCTTTCTGTTTTTTTTCATGCACATTAGTATAAGAATTAAAAGATTTGTAAAATATGTCCGTTTATAATAATTTCATATTTTTACTTACATGCGGATGAATAAAGTGATGACGCCCATGTCAGTGTTGGTGTTACATAAGGCAGGAGACTACACAACGTGCATACAAGTAGATCTTAAGCAGGTCTTTCAAAAGTGCTCACTTTATCGTGATCAGCTTATAGGCAAACATCTGTGAATACTAAAGTTATTTATTTTTCCTACTGGGTTTTAATGCGTATAAGAATGATAAAATGATTAAATTATTAACTTTTCCTAACACCCCAAAAGTTCCACTTGACCCGAGCATGAATAAAGTGATCAGGCAATGTCAATGTTTAATTTCACATTTGGGGGAAGAATGCACGACGTGCACACAAGCATACTAAGCAGGGGTTATAAAAAAAAGTTATAGCCATGCCGATCCTTACCTATTCAATAGAGCTCTTGAATCGATCTAGATCGAACCACAGAATACCAATGCGTGTAGAAATCAGACGAAAAAAAATCGATTTACAACAAATCGATAGTCTATCCTTTTTGGGGCAGTTGTACGTACATAACGCTATTCCTGTTTAGTGGAATGTGCCATGATCGTGGGAACAAACTTACACACACACAGAAATACTATTAACGAAAAACATATTAGAAAATCAACGATAAAAAATGAAATTCCATAAATGTCGAATAATTCATAAATACGACAGTCCAAAACTCAAGAAAATTCATAACGTTAATTAAAATAATACTAAAAGGTTCCGCTGAATTAAAAAAGAAACGATTATACTATAATGTATCGACTCTGAGAAAATTCGGCAACCGTAATATCGATCCAAAAAATTGATTTTTGGAAATCGATTTTCGAAAAATCGATTAAATCGATTTTCGAAAAATCGATTTAATCGATTTTTAATTGTAATCCTTAAGAAGAGTGCTTAGTTGACCGTGTGAACGGTGTTCGACGGTGTTGCAGGCTGGATGCGGGCATGTCGGAGGAGCGCGGCAAGGCGTCGTCGGCGCTGTGCGGCGTGTGCTGCCGCCCCATCTGCGACCGCTACATCATGAGGGTGGTCGATGTGTCGTACCACGAGCGCTGCCTCCAGTGCTGCGTCTGCGGCGGCCGGCTCGCGCACACCTGCTTCACGCGCGACTCCAAGCTCTACTGCCGCCTCGACTACGACAGGTACCGTCTAGTCGCAGCATCTTTACTTTTTTCCGAATCGAACCGTCGGAAAATTATCACGTGTATGACGTGTTCTAAATATTTCCTGCGTAAGAAACATTTTGCTCCTGTGTTGAGATGGAAGTGTCTCATTTTTTCAATTAATTTAAATTTTACTTATATTTCATTTATAGATCACAACATTTAACAAACAATCAATGTAAACAAAAACAGAGAGAAAATATGTATGTTGGTAATGCCCAGTGAGAAATAGTAATGTAAAATACTATTAGACCGAGCGCGTTGGCGTAATTTTATAGATTTACAGTAGTTAGATTTGTTTGCATGAGGTGGAGCAATAGCCTGAAACTGGAACTTCATCAGGGATTCGAAAAGTTCGAAGTAACCAATAATGGACCTGTATAGGCCTCTCTTCTGACTACTGAGTGATATAAGCCAGCAATTCATAAACCACGAAGAGGACGATGTGTGTGGTGGTTAGGCTGCTCGCCTCCCGCCTACGCGAACCGCGGGTTCGATTCCCGGCGAAGTTGCTTGCGGGGTTTTCGCACGTGGGGATCGTGACGAATGATGCCGCTGTAGTGAGTGGCGGGTTTTCTCGAGGCTCTCCCGTCCCCCCCAGCCTTGCATTCTGGCGTTGATCCATACTCGCGTCGCTTCGCCCTCGTCGGGTGCCAAGACCTCGATGTTAAGAGAGACCCAAATCTCTCCACGCCGCTCCACTTAAACCTAGGTCAGCGGACCGCTAGTTATCACAAATGGTTAACTAACACTTTTTATTCGATCCTAAGATATGGAACTACGTACTTTCCATCCCGTGTTACCAACTTTAGTGGACGCATGTCACTTAGTACGCCCGTTTAAATACATGCAGGCAGGGTACAAAGACTTTTTCTGAGGTTCGTTAAAAAATTGCTCACTTTATCGGGAGCCTTTAATGCAGATTACTTTTCATGAAATTGTTGTAATTATATTGTATTTATGTAACATATTTTTGTTAATGAAGTTTTTTTTTCAATTATTTTTTTATAAACTAAACTTAAGATTGTAGCCATTTTTTACAGCGAAAACTAAATATGCTGTGCAGATGAATGTATGTTCCTAGCTTGTGTTAAAGAATCGGTTGGGGACACGGCAAAAAGTCGGTCGTATCAAACGGGCCGTCGAAATCACCAAGTTTAAGAAACCTCTTATAATGGCTGTTCACGGATAATAGAGCATATTTGAGAGACCTGCTTAGAATCTACTTTTCGCCTCATATCATATCCTTCTGTCACATGTAAAATTTACATTGCCATGGGCCTAGTGACTTCATTTATTAATCAATCAAGTAAAAAATACGCGAAATTGTTAGGAATGTTTTGCCAAAACGAACTCCGATTTACACAAGGCCTAAACGCACAAACTTCACGTGCCTTCAATTTAAACATCACACTCGCGATAAATAGTTAACACTTGGAACTGTTTCAATTTTCGCTGCCAACCTAATTTGAAGTTCGCATGCCAGTCTGCACGATAGCGCATACGAAGTCACCAGGCAGTGATTTTTTTTTTCTTGAAAGGCCGAGTTTGAAGAGTGCGCTCTTTATCGTGGACAATCTAAATATAGGCACGGTAAAATGAGCACTTTTGAAAACCCTGCTTAAGATCTTCTTGTACGCACGTTGTGTATTCTTCAGCCTTATGTAATATTTGCATTGCCACGGGCCTCATAACTTTATTCATGCGTCGGTCAAGTGAAGCTGTGAAATTATTAGAAAGGTAAATATTTTATAAATCTGCTAATTTTTACACTTCGATGCATTAAAAAAAAAAAAGAAGAAAGTGAAAGAAATAATTTAAGTTATCACAGATGGTTACCTAAAACTTTTTATTCGACGTTAAGATATGGAGCTACTTTCCATCCTTCGTTACCAACTTTGCTGGGTGAATGTCACTCAGTGCACACGTTAAAATATATAGGCTTACAGGGAGGGACAGTGACTTTTTTCTAAGGTTGATTTCAGAAGTGCTCCCTTTATCGTGAACAGCCTTTATTCATGCAGGGGCGGGAGTGATCATAGATGTGCGTACAGGGAGAGCTGGTTGTGCCCGGGAACACTCTACAGACAAAATAATCGTGTTTTGGACTTCAACCTATCCATAAAACATTTTATAGGTCTTTGAATAATCCTGACATGCGAAGTGACTAACTACGAATTTATAATATATACTGATTTATATTGAATGTTAGTCTTTTTTACTTTTAAAACTAATTTTGGCTTTCACAGATGCAGTCCGTACGTGAAATTCTGGTTTCCTTGAATTGTTTCACTCTACTTTTTTTATATATTAAAACCACTGTAACTTTTCTAAGTTATAGCAATCAATTATACCTATATTTATCATACTAATTAATCCATTTTATTTGTAAAATTTATAAAATTTTGACTTGCACAATTGAGTTTTCTTTAAATGTTCTAGGAAATAATAATAACGTAATTTGGCACAATTTTTGAATAAAAATCACAATTCTTAACTTTAAAATCCGAAGGTTTTATCGGAGGACCACCACATTACCTGCTGATTGCACTGCACGTCTCTGAGTGGCCTGTCAGACGAAATACTTAAAAAATTAAGATATTATGCAATACCTACATATATATTTATATAACCCTTCCACAACACAGTCACATCTCAGTACAACACCAGAGCCCACATACACCCCTTCCCCAACACACAAACAGTTCAGTACCACACCTGAGCTCAGAGGGAGAACATATACACCTTTTCCCCCAACACGCGAACATATCAGTACGACAGAGCTCCGAGCGTCAACATCTACCAGAGCTGTTCCCCACCCAAAAAAATAAGAAAAAAAGTAAAGTGCCCAAACGGTGCACTTCATACAAAATAAGAAGAATACATCAAAGAAATTTGATCAAATTTTTTCCATCAATTTCTTTGATCAAAGAAATTTGATCACATTTTATCGGATTTGAATTAAGGATAAAGGAAATAATTTTGAGCGGGTTCAAATTGGATTTAAAAATTCAGAATGGATTAAGACCGGATTAATCCAATTAATAAAATCAATCAAATCGATAATCAGTTAAATCAAAAGTGAAGTGAAACCGGCACACCCCTACTACTCACATTCTTTAGATCCCCTTCCCATATATATTTAATTGCCCAATTACTCATGTTCACTCCACCCACTCTATCCCCGACCATGATTATCATTGGTTAATTATTCACTCCCACTAATGATTCCTACTTGCTAATTACTCACCTTCGTTCGACCAATTAGTTGGCAAGTCTCCACCCCCAACAGTGATTATCATTGGCTTGACTCCCCTCCACCCACGCCAATTACTCATTTACGTTTGACTCCGTTACCACATCACCTTTGCTTATTCTGTCTAATGCAGCCATATTGGTGGTTTTATCGTTTGCTGTTGCAACATCCATTAACTGGCACATTTGAACATGAAAAGTTGCAAACATAATAGTTCATTAACAATTGGTTGCAAATGGTAACCATTACAAATTGCCAACATTCTCATTTGAATACATTAAAACATTTCAGACGTACATGCTTTCATAAATTGTAAATGCTGAAACTCGTATATCAAACAACTCAGGTTTGAAAATAAATTACTTGTGTTCAGTCACAGTTGGAGCGTACTAAATATTATTTAAGCTATTACAGCCTCCAAATCAGATATGTGTTCAAGTACAATTCCATCTAATATAAGCAGCAAATAAACCCTCACACAACTAACATTTAAAATCAAGCCTCTGCAGCTTGCCAAATTAGGTGCAAGCCATTTGAAAGTCTAAAATAATTCAAACATACTTATATAACCATCGAATGTTGACTGGTTACACCGTTTACAAGTGAGGAATATTATTGGTTACACCTTCATTAATTATGTTACCAAGCTCTGGTAAAGACTCACATTAACCATTTCAAGCAACCAAGAATGTTGCGACCGTATCTTTTACCTACTCCCACTTAGTATCACAGCCAATTATTATTTGATTACGTAGTGATACAAGCCTTTCAAATATCCATAGGTCTGAGCAATACATTCTAGGGTATTAAAACACGTCAAACGCAGGAATCCTTAACGAGTCTTTGGTAGAAATTTAAGGTTTTGGTGACCACATACAACATGACGTGAGAGTAAATACTTAGTTGTAGTACTGGAAAAATACAATATAAAACTTCATTACCACAAATCCTATAGCAAACGTTACCTTACAAACACATCGGTTCAGATTTGACCTCCTGTTTCAACAACTAAATATACCAGGAAAGCTGTAACGAAATGACAAAAACATTAACAAATTACGTGATACCCGCCTCCAAATCTCTGGGTGAACAGTTTACATCAAATTTTAAGAAATGCTCACAAACAAACCCAGAGTATACAAATGGCAGCAATTCAAACTACGTAAATAATTCTCCGTGAGTTTCTTTCAACACTAAATCATTACACCTTGCAAAATAAGTATAAAACTAGGAGGGACGTCAACGAAGACCCATTCAACATATTCAAACAGGTTAAGAAAATTACTCGTCACCAAGTGAATCGCACACACACACAACTATTGATCAAACCACCTTAACACCTAACAAAAAACTATCATGTTACTCGAAAACCATTTTATATGGCAGGCCAAAACCAAATTTTGAAAAAGAACTTACTTACTATCTGCGCCCTATCCTTAAGCCACACAATCACTACTGTGAATTAAATAAACTAATTGCACATCGATCCACGACCCACCGTAAACACACGTGGCAGCGGTTCACGCCCTAGCATTATCACTCGAAATACCTCATTTCACTCCCGATCTATGTTGAAGTGTTAACATTGTGAAAGAAAATTGCGTCGTCCCGAAGAACATCTCAAATGCTGGTAGGGGTCGAACAGAGCGTAGAGTAGGTTAGAGTAGTAGGCCGGGAACACACCCGCAACCACTTAAATAAATTATCCTAACTCATGAGGGGGTGTGACGCAACAAGGAGTGGAAAGGGGGAGTGGGAACTCGGGTGAAGAAAAGGGGAGGGAGCCGAGCCGACACGGAGGATTTGGAGAAGTCTGGCACAAGGCCGTGGGCCGGCCACCTTGTTGTAACGTCACCGTCCGCCATCTTGAATGTTATTGACCCATACCAAGACCTTTGACCCATTACCTTGACCCCGGTGACCTCTGACCCCAGAAAACCCAAAAAAGTCGAAAAATCCTAATAATATTATACAGAAATGTGTTACAATTTTTTATTAAAAAACGTTTAGAAACATTTAAGGTCGTTCAAAAATGTATAGTTAAAAATTGTATTAAAAATTGTTTTAAAAATATAAAAAATCGCTTAAAAATTTATTTATACAAAATTTTATCTAAAAAAATTATTATTAGAACGTCTTTAACCCCGGCGGCCCTTTTTCCCTAACAATTCCCAGTTTCTACCTTAAAAGTTCCCTAAATAATGTTTGTTTCTTTAAAAATGTATTTTTTCACAAAATTAAAAAAAAACATGTATTATTAAAAAGTATTTCCTCACAGCAGCCATTTCAATAACAATTCCTCCCTTTTCCCTCAAAATTTCCTTTTTTCGTTTAACATTTTTATTAAAAATCGTTTAAAAAGTTTATTTAGAAAACTTATGTACGTTACTATTTCTCTCACATCCACTGGATGAGAATACTGTTCCTTGCCGACGCAAGGGACGCCTAATAATAACGCCTAAAAAATAAGTAAGAAAAATTAATAGATAATGCCTTATATTCATTAATACATTAGTTCACACAATCGGACAGAACATGGCGAAATTTAATAAATTATCACGAATTAGCGATAAGAATAACAATCGTGGAAATAGTATTACTTTTGTCACTCAGTGACTCCTGTTTCCAAAATTACATTAAAGCCTTGTTCTATTTGAATAAATTTAATCCTGCAGCTGCAACGACGTCCAAACTTTTATTTCAACCTAATATGTACGCATAATGCATCGTAAGTACATAAAAAATGGGTGGGGAATTTATTCAATCATTGCAATAAATATAATTATATATAACGACGAAAGCGTAGCTTACAATGTGTGTGTTTGGGGAATATTAAACTCTATTGCAGGATGCCTGTTAACCCGTTTATACCCGAGTTAATTTACGAGCTGGAGTATAGCAATAGATTGGTATTTTTATGTGTGCTGTACTTGTGCCAACTGAACAACGTACTGTGTTTTCATTGATGTCGATATTAACGACTCACAAATGACAACTACAGAAACATTAACAAACCAAACTTATCACCTACATAATGTTCAAAACACTGGCCACTGACCTGACTCCTTGTCCAGTACAGTTTCGACCATAAAATAATATCTTCCATGTCGAATATCTCGATTATGGACAAGGGGGCTGAAATGTTTAAATTCTGAGACTCAGGATTATTTAACCGCAATTGGTGACAATAAGAAATATAAGGTTTTGTTAGACACGGCGCCACCCTACCGTCACAGGGCTGGAACGCGAATCATAAGCCCCAGGAAGGGGCAAACAATCCTAGCGTTCTCAACTCCGCTCGTAGAGGATGCCCAAAAAGGAAACCTGTATATCAATTCCTGTAACCAGTGCTGCCCTTTTTAGAAGTATAGTAAGAGAAAAGGGCCGAGCCCCGAAATAATAGATTTTCCTTCATCAAAATTTAAATAGTTATATAATATTTAAAATCATCACTTTGTCTCACATGTTATAATCGTTAGCTGGTAAACGCTTAATGTGAAAGGTTATATATATATATATATATATATATATATAATATATATATATATATATATATATATATATATATAAGACTAAACATTGAATTCGGGGTAGTAAATATTTATTCAATATATTAAACAATTATGGGTATCGTCACATGTGAGTTCTTTTGTATTTACCACCTAAAAACTGTATTGTGTTAATAATACAATAAGAAAACAATGTTAATATGGATATTCAATTAAATTAAGTTTTTTGGCTATTCATTAATTGAAACATACATCAATCTTATAGGAGGAGTGCGGCACCACTGAGTATTCCACGTATAAGCATATAAGCATTATACTATAGCATACAAAGTTTTCCATTGATATTCTTTTTCCTATTTTAACATTTTCATATCAATAATTGATATGGGCTGCGAAAAAATCCATGACATAAGGAACCGAAATTTTTTTTTTTTTTTGGGAACCACATGCAACCAAATAAATAAGGACATGGCTTTCTTGAATTTGAAGAGCAGCTAGCAGGTCAACAACCACTGCAAAAGATCACTTCCATGAAGCTGGTCAGCAAAGCAACAACCACGGCGAAACACCGTTGACATAAGGCTGGATTGGATATCAGCAAAGGCATTTCGGACAGCAAGATGCCGAAATATGTAGTTATCAAGCCATGTACGAAAGGTGGACCAAATTACAAATTACAAAAATCCCTCTAAACTAATAAACAGGAGAGAATTACACACACGATTAACTCATGAAACAAAAAAAAAAAAAACAAATAGTATATACTCACCACAGGCGGTGATGCCAACCTTTTACGAGATAATTTGTCGACAATAGGACTATGTAAAAATTACGTGACTTCACATAATTATTCTGAGAAAAGAAAATATAGAAGATCACGTCAGCTGCAAACAAGTGTGCGCATCTGTACAATTTCGTCATCGTGGCAGAATCGATACAGTCGAATGGCCATGGGTGGTCCCGAATTACTTTACAGAGTAATGCTAACAACATACTTTAATTTCATTCTTCGCATTTTATAAATTAAATTAGCGTTATGTACAAAATATTTTTCTTTTTAAAAAATTAATGTTTCATAGCAAGACAAAATCTTAACACAGACGCTAAAGTGGCATGTATCGTGGCACAAGACACTTGACTAAGTTGTAGTACAGAGTCACTAAAAAATATGTTTACAAACCAGTAGCAGTAAACACTTAATTATAAGTTACTTAACATTTTATGTTTTCAGACAGCATTGATTAACAGTTTAGTAAAATAATTGACAAATAACAGAAGAATGAGACAAATAAAGGACAGGGACAAACGACAGGGCTTCGCCATAAATGTCGCTGCATAGCGAATTAAAGTTTGAGCAGGTAAGTGTGAGCCAAAAAAAAAAAAACGCACAACACAACCCGTTTATTGCAAACATGCGGGTTGCAATGCTGTAGTTTCAGTGATCAATCACTTCGGGGGAAGGAGAGACGTTGAATTCTTTCCGTAACGAATTTTTCCTTAACTTCAAATCTTCGTTCAGCAACAGTTAACACAGATCTTTAACTAACCTGCAATAGTGTATTGTATAGGCTATTCGTGGCAAATTGAGCATTTTTAAAAGCTCTCTCGTTTGAATAATAGTCAATAAATATATATATTTTTTTGTCTTAGATGTTAACTTCCGAGTGCGGTGGAATATACACTCTGTGTTTATAACTTCCAAGGTAACATTTATTTTAAAAAGTGGTTCAAGGATAAGAACTGGCTAAAAGGAAAAGGTAACTAAGGACTCAAAAGTGCTCACTTTGCCATCAACAGTCTATAACTAAACGCATTTCACTCCGTTTTCACGAAGCTGTAAGTCCCTTGGAGTTTGGATTGGGCGATTTATCACACAAACACTCACGCATATATGTGTATATGTGTGTGTGTAAATGTATTTAGATGGGCATGATATTTTTTTCTTGTAGAGTGTTAATGAAATAACACGTTGACATTAAGTGAATCTAATTTCTGAATCTTGATTATATTTAAAAAAGAATATATAAGTCAGATGTAAAATATTAAGTTGCCCAGTCCACCAGTATTTCCTTAAATTATTTTTAACATTTTTCACGCACTCAGAATTTATAAGCAGATCAAAAGTTTTATATTGCAACGGAAAATCAGACTGAACACTCACTGCTAAAAAAACAAATCCAATTTAACCTTGTTCGTGTTTAGTTACCAAAAATATAAACACAAAATAAGTTCTGATAGAAAAATTATAATGCCTCGGTTAACTACTATTAGTGAATAATATTTTTTAAAGCGTTAGTGCCGGTATATATATATATATATTTATATTATATATATATATATATATATATATATATATATATATATATATATATATAATGCTAGTCTGGAACTCTTTGCTGTGCATGAATGCACGTCCTGCACAATGCCAACCAAAATCTTCATGTTTCCCGAAATTATTCTCCTCTAGCACAGCGAGCGAAAACACAATTCGCCGCGCGGACTGCCAGCTTGAGAGGAGCGTATAATAATTGGCAGGAGGATATGATGCTCTTGCGGGAGTTAGGTCCAGATCGAGGGGGCACGAGCATGAAGTTTCTCGCCCCCACACGGCATTCGAGAAAACCAACCGTGCGCGCGATGTCACCCCCCCCCCCCTGGTAACTACCCCCACGCCACCCCCTCCCATCATCCTCAAGCTGGCATATTGCCCGAGCGAGCGGGGCCGCATGACGGCCGGGGAGGGTTTGGCGAGAAGGGGGATATATATATATATATATATATATATATATATATATATATGTGCTCTGCACTACCCTGACACCCCCGGCCACCTGTGACGGGAAGTAGGGGAGGAGGGTCAAGTCGTCACACGTGATGCCACAAAAGGAGACCGGGGGGACGCCCCTTCCCCCAAACTTGCACCCCTTCTCCGACACCCGGGCACGTTCCACCCGAGACCCCTAACAACGACACACTGTGCCGCTCGAACTGCGCAACTTGCCTGCCTGTTTCTGCAGCGAGGGGCTGTCTTTCCCCGTCTATCGCCTCGCGCACACGCGTGCCTGCGGATTTCCTTCCGCTAGTGATACGTCTCGTTATCGCGAACTACGGAGCAGGTGGCTGGTATACCTAAATCAGTTTCGCCTGCATATACAATTCTCTAGCAATGTGCCTAGAATCAATTTAGTGCAAAGACGCTAGACACAGAGAACTTTCGTTTAAACCAAACGCTAGTCTAGTAGTTTGACTCATAACTACAACTCGACCTTCAAACTTCAAATTTAAAATTAAGATTTCTGCTGGATGAGGGTTCCGCCTGTATAGGCTGCCAAACGGTGCGTAGAGATTCAGTAAAAATATTCTCCAATGACAGGTCATAGTTTTTCTACTACCGTTTCTAATGTGTAATTTTTGAAAGTGAAAATGGTTGAAACAAGAGTTTTTATAATGGTTTTGAGGAAGAGGAAGAAGAAGAAGAAAAAAAAAAACCAGTGTAGGATATTTAAAGTTGTCGAGCGATGTGCAGCACACGTTCTTCCCTTTTTTTAGCACGCCATGAAATGATACTGTCGTCGCTGATCATCTCAAGAAGCAAGTGGCTGACGCATAGAGGTGATGATACATGCGATGAGCGTACCTGGATCGCCCGTAACCACATGGTGATTTTAGGGTCCGGACACGCGAAACACCTCCAGCAAGGAAGAACCTTTGATAGCTGAAGTCCTCATAGTCTGTGGGAATCAAGTAAGGTGGAGGCAATAGAATGCAACAGCGGAGGAAACGGGAGAACCTTGAGAAAACCCACCAGCCAACGGAAAAATCCGCCACGTGTTCCGCTTTCAAAAACCGATCCGCCAGGAATCGAACGCTGTTCGTCGTGGTGACAGGCGAGTAGTCTGAGCACTTTACCTCCGACCGTGGACCTCTTCAGCTCTGTTCGATAAAATTTCTTAACTCGAACTTGAAGAATTAAACATCGCTTCGCCTGTTGTAAAATAACTGAATAGTCGTTTAAAAAATACATAACTGCGATTTGCCGCAGTTTCGTATTTATGTTCGATTCTTTCAACTAAATTATTCGAGTTAGAATAATTTGAAATATCGTTAAATGAAGAAACAAAAATATTTCGAATGTTTAAAGTCCAGGAGAACTCGGGTTTCATTCCCTACGAGTGCAAATACCACTAGAAGAGACCCTGACGTTTATGTACCACGGCAGGTAGGTAAGTGATCAATCAATAATCAAACTTACACTGTTAAAAATTGCCATATATTTACGGAATGTTTTGCGGAAATGTACAGTGTATATACGGAAAGGCAATTCGAAATGACGAAAAACGGAGGTAAGTCCGTAAATACAAAATGCAGAAAGTCTCCGTATTCCCTTTGGCTTCAAATTACGGGGACGAACAATGCAGATTCCACACGAAGCTTTCTTCGCCACTGTAACAAGAAAATTATCGTTTCTGCGGCAGTTTATATTATCCACGCGACAATGACCTATTCTTTCAAACATTAAAAAATTGCATCAGGCGTCTGTAGCATTTGGCAACACTAAAAATACACCAAATTTAATAGAAACTGAAATTTTTTGCTTTTGTCTTTTGAATACAAATACAAAAGTTATACCACAAAATTTGTGTGAGAATTGTAGGTGAATGCCTCCGACACGGCAGATTTTCAGTTCGCTTGTCGCACTGGGAACCTGTCAGCAGGACGGTCTCACTAGAGCTTCGTCAATATCAAAATGTCACGAGAATGTCAAATGAAGGAAAAACGAAAAAAAAAAAAAAAAAAAAAAAAAAAAAAAAAAAAAAAAAAAATGGTTAGAGTCCTGGATTGGTAATCCTTTTTCTCGGGTTCAAACCTCACTTAAGTCCAGTAAATTTGCCTTTTTTAATATAATTTTTTATACACAGTAGAACACCCACATAACGAAACTTAAAGACATTTTCATTACCTGTTTTTATTTTAAACGGAAAGTACAGAAAACTAACTTGGAAATTAACGGAGTGGTTCCGTGAAATTTATGGAATGTCCGTTTCTGAAAATCAATGTGTCCATAATTTTACGAAGAGTTTACGGACACTTCTGGATAAATTTTTGCCAGCACTTTTCCGAAAAACGAAGGAATTTTTTTTTAAACAGTGTAAGATACATATTGCCTGTAAGACCTACCTGCACGCACCCTCTCCCCACAACTTTAAATCACTCGTCTACTCTCAATTCTTCTAAACCCGACCGCCGCCTCACTCCCTTATGCCCGCCCTTTCCCCATCCACCAACTTCCCTGCCAGCTGCGATGTCATTCACTACAGCCAAGTGGCGTGTGGTGAACTGTTGCAAGGTAAGCTGTCGTTAGCTCTATGCAGTACCCTGTTGCTTACTATTTTACACTTCTACCACTAAAACGTAGGTCGACAGCTGACGCCACAGGGCGTTTGCAATGGGTCCCTCGCTGCTCGCTTGTGAGTGGTCGGAATGCATGCAGTTTCCCTAGACCGCACGGTGGTTACTGGCTCCTGCTGCGAGCACCGAGAATGCACAGCAAGGAGCAATCACCAGCTTACCTTGAAACAGTTCACCACAAGCCACTGCTGTCCACATAAAGTCTTTCGTACTCTCATCATTGAACCAGGGCATTACAATCCTTTATCTGTAGACAAATTCGTTGCTTCAAGTGGCACCTGACGGTGTCTTTGGCAGGGTGACAGTATTCGTGAGTCAACGAAACCTACAAAAAACTTACAACCATAACTTACCCGGAACTCGAACCCAGAAACCTCTTCGTCGTACGACTGAGCGCAACCAGAGGCGCCACGGAGATCGGTTCTACAGAAAACTACTCTCGTCAACTTCAAGCTTCAAGAACGTATTCCGTGGTACGATATAGCAGCGTGGAAGCGGCAGCTTGAAAAAAAAAAAAAAAAAAAAAAGGCGAGAAACCTCGTTGACAAAAATGCCACCAGAGCCCCTCACTTATGTGGTTATCGGTTTTTTAAATTTTATTTTAGCTTTTGATTTGTACTGAAATGATGCTGTCAACAAAGACATCAAAGATTACTGGAGGATTAAGGAATTCCCCCCATTTCAATCACCAGTGCAACCCATTATGGGTGTTTGCCCTGATGCCACAATCAGAAGAAGTAAAGCCTGGCTCACATATACGTCGATCACGTCGAACAGGCAGAGCGGAAAACTAGAACAGCCAATCAGAAACCGAGGACGGCTTCTGATTGGCTGTTAGTTTTCCGCTTTGCCTGTTCGGCGTGATCGGCGTACATGTGGACCAGGCATAAAACGTGTGAACGGGCGTTGCAGGCGAATCATGTCTGCCCGGTTGGTAGTAATCTATCGTTAAAAAAAAAAAAAAAAATGCTGAAGTACTGGTTCACTTCTTCGTCCATATTTATAACGTTTGACTCACACTCTTAGTAAATAAATTACTAATAGCCTAATGGTAGAAAATGGGGATGTTCGACCTCTGTAAAGTTTCAGTGTACCTGACATTGCGATCTGCACAAACACGAAACATGTTCTTTACTCGAAACTAACGGCGACAAAACCACAACAGACAGTCTGGCGAAGTTAGGATATTTACGAGAAATAATTCATACAGTTTTGAAATTTTGCACACCTGCTTGTGAAGGCTTTCTTGAAAACATATCCAAAGTCCTCGAGCTTCCAAGTTGCGACTGATCCGGCTATACTAGAAACTTTCCATCGCACATTTATAACAAATAGTGGCCGTAGAGGCGATCTAAGCGGAAAATTTGTCGAGACCAAAATTTAAGGGAGGTAATTTACTACAAAAATTGTATGCATTTTTGTCGCTATTGTAATGGCCGAGACAATATTCACGATTGCACTTCGCGACTCAACGTCAAGAGCACATATGAATTGTGTGTGTATCCACGTTTGCACATCATAAAATAACTGTAGAGTTTCTGAGTGATTTTAAATCAATAGTATTTATCCTTATCTGTAAAAAGCGTATAGATAGAGTAACTTATTACTCTCCTCGGCGTAAGACGATGTTTGGGGGAAAAAATCAATTTATTAAATGCAATTTCATTGCAATGAACCGTTTTGCTAAAGGCTGCTCACGATAAAGTGAGCACATTTGAAATAAACCTTAGATAAAAATCAATGCCCCTGCCCACATACTAAAATATGGCGTGAGCCCTTTGGATTCAAACCCGGGTGACCATTATAGGAGGTGATTGATCTGATCTATTCACCACTGTGTGACCTCACTCACCACACAGTGGTGAATTGGTCTGACCAATCACCTCTTATAATGGGAAATGTGGTAAACGCTTATGTAGGGTTTTTTTAGGGGTACTCACGTTTCCCTCCCCAATGCATTCCGTTGTTATTTCATCCCTACGTCATCACATTCCGTTCATTATTCTACCTCCTCTTGGTTCTAGCCACCTCAAATCACGTTCGTTGGTCCTGCCTCAAATGGGAACAACATAAGGATATCACATATATATATATATATATATATATATAATATATATACATATACATATAATATGTATGCTTTCAAATTCGCTTTTAATATATCTAAATTGTCTTTGTGTATTAGAATTACACTTTGCTGCATTTAGCCATACTCATAAAATGATAATTATACATAAATAAGTTTCTTTTTTTTTTTATCTACCTTTCGGTGTCCACACAGCAAAGTAAAATACTTCTCGTTCATTATGTTAATTTGGCTTTGAACTTGGTAGAAATATGGATGTTCTTCTTTCAACCTCAACGTGTCATTTTATTTACGTTGAAATATAAGCTTTCCTGCAGTGAAAGCCTCTTCTGGAGACATGTCTTTTGCTAAGGAAGGACATTTTATCTCCATGATTGCACTTTCTTCTATAACGCCATCAGGGGTTGCTCCAAGATAAGGGTACTCTTTGTGAATAAAGAAACCACACTTTTTTAATTATTTTTCCCAAGTATTTCACTGACTGAAAGCAATGCAGTTGCCTCCATTTCTATACCCCATCTTGCATCTGCATTTCGAGAGAATGTCGTATAGCGAATATAGTCTACTACAGAAGCACAAGAAGTCGTGGTTCGCATTTTACATATTTTACCGAAACATGATGTGATATGTCTTCGTCTTTGCTCTCTCCATTCTTGTGAAGTAGTTTGGTCTTTTGTGTTGCTTTGTATTGCCCTTCTTCTTTCATCGGTATAATCTTCTTGTAAAGATCCCAAATACTCTTCTTTTAGGACTGCAAGCTTATCATCAGGGGTGTCTGGTAAAGGCGCTGCTGCATGTGGTCCGTAATGCTCATCTGGGCCTGTGCTACTATACTTCAGTGAT
This sequence comes from Dryococelus australis, assembly GCA_029891345.1. Classification (NCBI taxonomy): domain Eukaryota; kingdom Metazoa; phylum Arthropoda; class Insecta; order Phasmatodea; family Phasmatidae; genus Dryococelus; species Dryococelus australis. Next base: position 53,421,025 of record CM056999.1, read on the forward strand.
CTTTTTGCAACTGACTTCTTTCGACGTTTGCGTAATTTAGTGCTGGACCTGTTCTGAACAATATATATATTTTTGTAAAGACTCCAGGGCTCCTATTAGTCAATGTTTTGTTTACAAGTCTATGTAATTCACTCTTTGAGTTGTGTGCCACAACTGAAAACTGACTTCTTCCCTGGACGTACATATCTACTCAATTTGTGGCAGGGCCTTAAAACCAATACAAAAACTCGTATGGCATGTAACGAGAAGGCCACATATGAAGCAGTTAAACCTACACTCTCAAACAAATTCCAACAAATAAATAAAAATAATCGGGGAAGATAATACAAGTTTCTCTGTAAATACGAATCAGTGGTTACAATCAGTGAAATATTAATCACTGAAAATCCAGTAAACAAGGTGTTACCGACTGGCGAATCGCTGAATTCACTGTCAACCTGTTACCAAGCCAGCGAAATTCACTGAAAATAAGTATGAATCACCTTGAAATCAGTGGCATTCGGTCACTGAAACAAACGGTTTCACTAACTTCAGTGGCTCGTTTTTGACCAACAGTACTGAAATTTCACCGAAGTAGTTGATTTCTCACTGATTAGAGTTTAGAGTGTATGAAAATGTGGATTAAAACATAATGTAAGTATAATCGTAAGTCATTAGTGTCTACCCGTGGCGACACGTTTGGTCGGTTGCGCACACGAATTCCACTTTATAAAAAACGGGGGGGGGGGGGGGGGAAGTAAATAAAACCACATCGTGGTTTAAATGCGTTTATCTATATATTTTTTTCCTTCTCGCTACCATTATCGCGTTCGCAGGTGAACAAGTAAGGCGGCATCACGTATGAATGCACAACGTAATTGTATTTTTTTCGAATAATACGTTTTTTCTTGCAATTCCATTGCTATAATACACTGACGTGACATTTCATTTTTCGCGTATGCTGTGGAAGTGCAGCAAACAAATACAAAGTATATTCATAAAAACCGACATATAACACTAATTATTGGCGTTGTATGTGCAGTTAGCAACACGTTTTTCGGCGATCAGATAGTTAATGTCACACCGTTGTGTAGTAATACGTAAGCTGGATTTATGATTGAGTGAAATTTCCGACCCGTTTTCGAATACGGAAAGATTTCGTCACGATTATCAACTTACCCACTAAGTTAACACAGGCGCGATATTCCTCTAAGTTAGATGGTAAATGTAGGGTCAAAAAAGTATGATATTAGTTAGCTAACTAAGTTTTTTTTATCCCTTTAACATGCGTGAAGAGAGTTTGCAAATATTTCACGCACATCTGTATTTAAGTAAAGTATTTATTTAATTTCGAGACCAACTTAAATTCCAAACTTATGACTGAATAACAATTACTTCTCCAAACCTTGTCTTACCTATATGCATTACGTTATTGCAAAGGCATGAAAACACGATCGCACTTAAAATTTGTCTGAATACCAGTATTTACAGTATAACAATCACCTCAACTTAAAATTGAATTGTAAAGTTCTGGTTTCTGCAAATAATGAGCCATAAAGATTATTTTATCCGCTATTATATGTATGTTGACAAGAGTTTTGTCAACATTGCATAGTTTTATGTAACTTGTATAAGAATTTTTTTGTTTTAAATGAATTATATTTTAATATGCTTGACAACAGTGTTCATGTGCGAATGTAAGAAAAACCTAATGCCTTATGTCTCGATGAGAAATAAAGAAGAATAAATAAATGAAATATTTTAATGAATTGCGTATTCTTTATTACAAATATTTCATCCGTTTCAAACGAATTCGAGTACTTTCAAGAATATGCAGTTGCAAAAATCTTTATGTGGCGCCTTTATTCCCGGTTGCTCGCATACGAAAGACCCATTTCGCGTGTCCGCCACTAGACTAATACTAGTTCGAATACAAAAAACTCCGTAACGCAACTCATGGGAAGTGTTCAAGAACAGCAAAAGCTCATTTAGTACTCCTTGTTTCAGACTTAAATACAATTTGAATAACGTACTCTTAATCATTAATATTATAAAAACAGGTGTGAAAGAAAGTAATATCATACTTACAAAGACTTCAGCAGCTTGGTTTTCCGGCCTCGCGCCGCTATTCTTCTGACGGATTTACGCCATATCATACGGCTAATCTTCTGCGGGTAGTTGTCTTTGCCATTGTCAGTAAATTTAATTTTGGCGCTGCCAAAGTTATTTTCCTCGCATGACCGCACAAAATAATGTTCAAATTACAAAACACTTCACTGCGAGGCACTAGAATAAAGAATGACAGATTTCGGAGTACTCACGTCCTTATTATTCTCAAGGACAAACGTCCCCTACCCTCACGAACCACAACATGCATCATTTGGCAGAGTAACGGGGGATTACTGCTAATAACCTCTCCCTTGGTGGACATTGGTGACTCATTACCTGAACCTGGCAATACGGGTACATGGCCGTCTTCCCACCAATAGTATGTACGCTCTCTTGTAAATTTTGCCCCTGCACCAAATATTTTTTAACAAAATTCGCTTTTGGGGCATTCCTGTTTAAGATAAATATATGCCACCGCTGACTTTTTTGAGCAGAAAGATACATATTTCTTGCCAAAAGAAACCTTTTGTGCCATTAATGTATAGCCTGTTTTCTGGAAAGATTCAAAAATTAAAACTTTAATTTAAAAAAAAGTTAAACACAAATTCATATATTTGGCTATAGCAACAGCTTCACATTATCATTTCTCACACATGGGTTTTTGTTTCAAGTTTATATCTTTGAAATTGGCTTCTCTAAATGCAATTTCACTAACATGTATTTCCCTATACCCAGTTCTCACTGCTGTCAAACCAGGGAGCAGCCTTAAAACACTTTTCTTCCAACGCCCTTCAATTTTTTGTGAAGAAATTTAAGGGGAAATATAAACTGTAGTCACTTTTGAACATTTCCACTGAACACCGCATGTACGTGTACTACGTTACAATTCACTGAACACTGTCCCACACCGAAAGTGATCTGAGATATAGAGATTCGCACCACCGTGTTTTGCCTCCCGACGACAGGTTGAGAGTCACTTTTTGCTAATGTTTCTTTCTTGGTCACTGTGTAGTTTACCGGTGCTGTCTTTGTAAAAGACACGATTCAGATTTTGTTGACGGATTTTTTCCTGGTTTTCAAACTTTCGAACAGTTGAATCGTTGTTTAAAGGTATTTTGTGAAGTAATATTTAGTAATTGTATGTATTTAATGGTTTTTATCTTTTAAGAACGTGTATGAATCATAATTATTCTCTTAAAATTATCATACCATGCAAAATGTTTAGGTATTTCTAACAGTCTAAATTATATTGTGAAAGCTTAATTTGCATTTGTAATTGTATTAAAAATCTTAGCCACAAACACACAATATAAATGCAAGAAGATTCCAGTTAATAGTTTAAAAATTGTCCTGCTAATGCATGCTACAAATTCTTACTGGAATTAAGAATGCTGTTGAATCACAATATATTATAATTACTTATTCAATGGGCATGAGGGTGTATATAAATATTTTTGTTTGGGGGGTAGCGAGGTGGGTTGAAAATGCCATGATGTACCCCAATCACGAATCTTGGGGAGGGGGGGGGCAATGTACCCCCTCCCCCCTTCCACACAGGTTCCCGTGCTCCTGGTAGCGGTTTTCATGCATGCATGGAGCGGGATCGAGTATAACCACAACCTGAATTTTTTTCCATAGGGTAAATTTATTTTTGTGACAAAACAATTGCAGTTGATTTATTTTACATCAGAATCTTGTTTCAAAGCAAATGAAATAAACAAGAAGTTGTTAATACCAGTGTCAACATCAATTTAACACCAATGTTTTTCTGCCGCAACATATACACCATCTTAAGGACTAATACTGTGTGTTCATTTAGCAACATTTTTAAAAACATACTTGGTGTTACATTTACATAAATAGCATTACATTAAATTACATAAACAGCAACATTATTTACTGGTGAATTCACATATAACAAAAAATTACTGTAATAAATTTGTATAATTAATACTGTTGGCACATGAGACTAATAACTGTGAAGAAATAGCAGTTCTCAACATGGCTGCAGTTTACACTTAAAGCATAATCAGCTCGAGACGTGTCTTACAATTCTGAATGCAGACAATCACATCTATGATATAGTCCATTCACGGTTTCTTCGGAATTTTTAACACAGACCTTTAAAAAATCTCCCCATGTATTACGTATTTAGTTATTTCCTAACTATACCGCGTATCAAACTTTTTATACCTCTGTAAACACAGGCGTATCCTATTTTCGTTAAGTTATTGTTTTATCTATATTTTATACATTTTAATATTTCTCTTATAATAAACACGAATAAAAACAGTGAGAAAAATCTGTGTTGGTAGCCCTAGTAAGGAAGTGTTCTCATGCAAAATAATATTACAACTGAGAGCGTACGAATTTGGTGCGTTATCCTTTGGTGTAATTATTTAGGCTTAGTTAAGGTTAGTTTGAACGAGGCGAAGGAATATCCTGGAAGTATAACTTAAGAAGGGCTTCAGAAAAGTGTAAAGTAGGCCTAACCGTGCATGGATTATAGTGTGCACTCATCAGTGAGCAACGTAGACCAGCTTGTAGGCACTCAGACGATTTTCCACAACCTGATTTACAACTACACGAGATCATTAGAGACGGAACAAATTGCCGAGAGAAGCGTGAACAGGGGAGGAAACTGTCATCTGTCATGGCGTGTGGTAAGGAATAATCCCAGCTATTTCGGCAAACCTTGACAAAACCGGAATTTAGGATGTCAGGACCGGGTTTCGACCCGGTGTTTTCCCGAGTGCGAATCCACAAGATTACCACTGCGATACCACGCTCGGTCCCAGTTACAAGAAGTAATTACTGTATAGGGTGTTCACGTTAAAGTGAGCTCTTTCGAAGCCCTAGTTACTTTTTCCTTTCAACCATTTCTTATCCTTTTACCACCTTTTTAAATAAATATTGCCACGTAAGTAATAAGCACAGTGTGTGTATTCCACCGCACGCGGACGCCCAAGACTAAGATAAAATTTATTTACCGACTATCATTCCAAACGAGAGAGCTTTCAAAAGTGCTCACTTCACCGTGAACAGCCTATATAGGCTGTTCACGATTAATTAAGCACTATACAAACCAACTTTTGAAAAATATCTCTGCCCCTGCCTGCGTATATTCGACAGGCTCACTGACTGGTATGCTACCAGTAAAGTTGGTAACGAAGGAGGGAAAGTATTTCCACGTCTTGGCATCGAATTAAAGTGTTACGTGTATATATATCTGAATAAGAAAATTATTTTCGGTGCTGTTTTGACGTGAATACGTCTTTAAATTTGCAACAATAATGGGAGGCAATCCAGAAAATCCGATGATTACAAAATCGGAAGATACAGTTTGGCATTGCAGCTCCGAATCTATCGTCTACATTCAAAATTCAATTACACCACTCGATTGCCGAAGGATCAAATAATATCACGCCTAGGCCGGGGGTGGGTAGGGGGGGGGCGCAATTTTGAGTTCGTCAGTACGTTTCGCCGCATCTCGTAACTTCCGCGTAGTATAACTGTTGACGAGGAGAAACTACGACGTTAGTTTAGGTCTAGATCGTCAGTTCTCGTCAAGATCAATCGATTGCGTGCATAAAAATATTTGTATGGCATGGTTATGGTGAAATTGTATGAGTTTAATGTAAAAATTAAGGAAACTTAACACAATTTCGGCTTATACTCGTCAAAAAGCCCAGTAGAAATACAGAAATCGTATATGGTTTGAACGAGCATCTCAAAAGCAATCCAGTGATATCCATAAAACCCCACATGATCGATTGAATCGGTGCCGGGAACGTAAAAAAAAAAAACGCCAAGGCGTCCGACTGCTTCAACGTAGACGTATTCATGCAAAACAAACGGCCGTGTGCCCAACACAGCCACACCCCATTTTTTTTTTTTTTTTTTTTTTTAACTCGTATCAGTATAATAACCAGTAAATTTGTGAAATATTTAATTTGCTATTAATTCTACTTTTTCACTTGACCGACGCGTTAGTAAAGTGATCAGACCAATGGAAATGTTAATTTTACATATAGCTTACGAATACAACATGTACAGACAAGTAGATCTTAAGAAGGGCTTTCTAAAGTGCTCAGTTTACCGTGGACAATCTATACAGTTAGTTTAAGCCTCCTTACGGCGCTAGAGACCTTGAGTTTCAACACCGGATACGAGAAGTATGCGATTGCGTGGTATTGTTTTTAGTAATAATTGATAGTTCATGAGCCCCCCCCCCCCCCACGCCTCAGCCACTCCTTTCTCTGGTTACAGGCACAGGAAACGGTAATAAACAGCAATAGGAAAAAATTAATCAGCGTGAGTTGCCTGAGGGTAACGGAAGGCAAATTGAAAAGCGGCGAGGAAACAATGTTGGTCGCGTACTCACGCTCCGCAGTGACTCAACGTAGGATTATACGGAGTGTGCGTAACCACAGGGCCAGCCATTGTTCTTAAGGAGGCCAGGCGCATGCGCTTGGTCGCCGCCCAACAAAAGGCCCTCTGCCAGCACGTGCCGACCATTCCCACAAATGACACCGAGGAGAAAGGGGAGTAGAAAGGAGAAAAAAAGGAGGGCCAGGGGGGTGCGCTGAGAACGACACGGGGTAATGTATTAATATATTCCGCGTGGCGGCAGCGGTATTTATATCCATTTATTGACCATTAGGCAGCCCGGTCTAGCCCTTCCGCCCCAGAGCCCTAACACCCTCCTCCACCGATCCTTGGGTGTCGCGAGGGTAAAGCCCTCAGCCGTATTCACCCCGAGCGTTCGCTGGGAACTCGCTACGATTGCCGGGGGTGGGGGGGGGGCGCTTTGGTTTAGTAGTTAGACTACTCGCCTTCCACCTGTGCAAAAGGGGTTCGACTTCCGGCCGAGTCACTCCCGGATTTTCGCAAGCGGGAATCGTGCCGGAAGGTACCGCTGGTCGGCGAATTTTCTCGGCGATCCTCCGATTTCACTGCATTCCGGCGCTGCTCCATTCTTACCTCACTTCACAATCTCATCGGCTCTCAATACCTCGTTGTTAAGAGCGGCCAAAATCTCTCAACCCTCTCAATGTGTGAACATTTCATAATTAGCTTTTCGCAGGTAAATATACAGGTAAGGAATACTCCCCGACACGGCAGAGAGTTTTACGCGAATTACGCCTGTGTTAACCGGCAATATTGTCTTTGGGGTACGGGAATTAAATTGAAGTAACGAAATGGGTACTTAGATTTCATGACTTAAATTGACAGATCTAAACGAGACAGCTTGTGTAAGTTAGCGCGCTAGCGCGTCGGAGTCACGATATAACACTGCCAGAAAATTTTCGCCCACGCCACCAGTCGTCGCGGCCCCCCACCTACGTCTCGTGCTTGCGTGGCGCTAACCCAAGGTAATGCTCTCACCGCAGCTGTATACTCGATCGAACAAAACCACATTTATTTCAATCGCGTTATTGGCCACGAAGTTATCAACTTGCAAACTTCACATCGCCTTTCCTGCTCTGTTACCCCACGTATCGTCTGTTTCAAACACGTGTTCACACAACAAAACTTGACGCAATTCTAGCGATAAACTTTTCCCTAGTTGATACAGTTGGTACAAAGATTTAGTAATATAGTTAATGAACTGAACACCAGAAGCGCTGCCGACCTCTCGTGACGCAGTCGGTTCGTGCGCCACCCTTTTGGGTGTGTGGCGGGTTCTAGGTTCGAATCCTTTGCAAGGCATGAGTGTAAGTTTTAGTTAGGTCATGAGTTAGTTTGTAAGGTGTCCCCTGGTATGCCTTCAGGTATGACACCACAATGTTAAGTGAATGATCTGGTTAAAAATTAGTTGTTTGACTTGAATGGTCACAAAGATAATTGAGATTTGTTTGATTCCAGTTCAATCCATTCCAGCCCGAAGGGGCGATGGCCTGTGTTAAGTTACTTGGCGATAAGGGCAAAACGAAAGGCTATTACGTGCCAGGCAAAAAAAAAAAAACTATCCCCAGAAACAGGGAGACAATTACCTGCAGTCTTATTCCTTCTCAATTATATGCATTACTTTAGCGTCAACTGCACGCGGTGGCTATAATGCTAGGCGTCATAACTTATGCAGAATTTATTGGCTTACGTGTCGGAATTACAGTTTTAAATTAAATATTGAGAATGCTTGACTATGGAAAATTTACGTTTAATGAGCTTTTTAATATTTTTGAAAGTAATCTCAACTAGGTGTTATTCGTTAGTTGTAAATATGCAGGCACGCGTTTATACTTTAAAATTTTTGTGTTGTTTGTGATAAAATGACACAGTGATCGTTTTGGATTTATGTCTCCGCAGCAAGTCAAGGCAAATAGTTATTCATACGTCTACAATCAAATTTTTTTAAGTTCGGCTTCATATTAACTTAAAATTAGCAACAGATGAAACAATCCAATACTGTGGGTGATGCCGAGCCCTAACGGTGGCGCTGTATTCGCTAGAGGCCGGATGTCGACGTTATCGCTGGCTGTCAACCCCGGCCGAGGCGAGAACCTCGAATTGGCCCGCGCTCGGCGCAATGTGAGAACCACGCGACCACACGCACGCCCTCCCCCCACCACAATTGTGATCGCACGTCAAGGGCACGTGCTAACCCTCCCTCCTCCGAAAACCAAATACCATATGTGTGAGGAGGAGGAGGAGGGGGAAGCATTTACTTTAATACAGTGCGCAGCCGCGAGCCGCAAGCCAGTCACGTGTCGGCTGTTAAAGGCGTCCTGTTTATGGGCGTCTATCGCCGCCGCGACACTACCCCCGCTACCACCCCCTGCGAGGGGTTTAAGAGGGAGGAGGGGTACATCGAGAGGCATTTCGCCGGTCCTGCCGACCAACCTTCCCGCCGCTGAACTTGTAATTACTTCTCGCGCCCGCCACTAAAGGGGTTTGAGGTTAGTTCTCAGTAACAAAAATAGGCACAGAGCATAGGACATTACAGAAGAACGCTCACAACGATCGGAAACCTCGTGCAAAATTGATTCGCAGTTGAATACTTAGACCTATTTATTATTTTTAGTCGATTAAATCTTTCGATAAGTCTGACGTTAGTTGGCACTATTGGTATATAACCTTTTAGAGTTTTAGTCGTTTTTAAACACATTAAAATTATTTTTAAAAAAAGTTACAGGTTGCAAATAAACAGAGATTCAATAGAGGTGGAATTTTCGCTTTACTTTAAAATTTTTGCTTTTGCGATAAGATGTTGATAACCTTGAAAAAAAAATTTGCTAGCTAACTGTTGCGTGTTATTTCCTCTAAATGTATGTCTTGCTACATTTCTCGGTTTAAATAAACAACTTCGTCGCAAATTTTGTACTCTGCAATGATTGGCTGGTTGCCCCACGCACCTGCATAAGAAATTAAACCTAAAGCTTTCCTTTACGCAGTGTGCCACGGCCTTTCCATGCACACGACCTCTCATGCGCAGTTGTGGATTAGTAAGTTCGAAATCGTGTCGCTGAGTTCTTGTACACGAAACATATTTTTCACGGGTTACTATTATGATTTCGATCTCGAATCAAGCTTTACACAATAAAAGAAACTAAGTGAGCAGTAAGGAGCAGGCTCTGACTCTGGCTTAAACCTAAACTCAAACCTATTATAAACAATGCAGTTGCTGCTTACTGCAATGGAGATATTTTAGAAGCGTTAAGTTTAGCCGATTACATGAAAATAGACATTAAAATAAAACGTATTTTAACATTTTCATTTCGAACTATACACTACAATAATAATTTATTCTGGCCTGCTTTGAAAAAAACAACTGCCGTAAATAAAAACACGAATAAATAAAAAACTCTTATTTCAATTTTTATAGAATACAACACACACTAAAATGCTTCTCTTTTGTTCGAAATTAAAATTTAAGTAAATAACTGCTTATGGAGCACTGATCTTAACTATACAACGTGAAGAACATATATAAAACAAATGGTGGAGACACCATAACAATTGTTAGAAAAGTGTGATTTATGCTGTGTATGAAAGTATAATGTATGTATTTTGCAACATTATAAAATATTTTACTAAAATACACTTTTTGAATGCAAAAAAAAAAGATCGATCTATAGAGTCCGTATTTTTAAACAAAATTTAAGTGCACTTCGGTTTTGGATGCTTCGGAAAGTAGAATTTGCAAAAAAAAAAAAAAAAAAAAAAAAAATCTCCCTAAAAGAAAGATCGTCATAATGTTAACTAAGATTTTTGTTAAGAAAATTGTAATAATAATTTAGGAAATAATTTTTATAGTTGATTTTATGTGCATTCATTTGTTACAAACATTTACGGCGGAAACTGACGCAAACAAAGTTAACTATAAAATTGAAATGATACATTATTACTATGATTTTGCTACGCACAATGATAGTAAAAATTATGACGATTATTCTTTTAAGAAGATTTTCTTGCAGATTCTGCTTTCCGAAGCATCCAAAACGGAAATGCGCTTAAATTTGGTTAAAAATGCGGACTCGATTTTATTTTAGTAAAATATTTAATAATGTTGCAAAATATATAATTTATTCTTTCATATACAGCATAAATCTCACTTTTCTGACAATTTTGATGGCGTCTGTAATTTTTTTTTAAATGAGTTTTTCACGTTGTGTAGTCGGGTGAAGTGCTCCATAGGCAGTTACTTTACTTCAGCCTTAAAGATTATCATCGCTGTTGTGTCAGTTGAATTTCGAAGACCACTACTTGATGCTTAATACTTACTGCCTAAGTTTCTTCTGTGACATTTTCGTACGTATCTGTGGTAGAACTGTCAAAATCAATGTGTTCAAATAAGGACGTGCCGTTTATTTGTATATGTTTCACAAACCCACGCTTTAAAAAATATATAAACTATAAAGGCTACTTAGATTTTACCGTAGTTGTATTGTAACTCGGCCTAAATATTTACTCTGATATCTTTTGGACATTCATGCAACGTATATTAACGCTAAACACTCGAATTGAATTCTGTGTGTTTGCAGACGCCAGTACACAAAAATCAGAAAAGGCAATCTGAAGTAACGCTCCTCCATTCATCGATTTATTGCACTCTGAAGTTGCACATTTCACAGAGGCGCAAAGTATTGTGCTAAACGTATACATAATTTTGTCAAAATATTCACTTACAAAGTATATAAAAAATATTTATTGAAGATTACCCTTTTTTTTATTTTTTTGTTTATTGACTTTGTAATAACATCTAAATTTGCGTTAATTGACGACCCTCGTAATTTTAGAGCACTTAATTGTAGAAACATCGTGAAATCTTAGCCGTACCAACGTGGTTTCGACAGTTATCATGGTAAAATAGCAGTAAAATATCGACACAGAAAGGGTTACTGAGCAGTTAGTATAAAACACTCTACCCCTATTACCTCTACTGTCCAAAATCTTCCCTGCAATCCTTACAACAGAATTTACAATCAATAGTATTTATAAATTCGAATTAGAAGTAGTGGCATGATAATTCTATCAGCGTTTTAATCAGATCCTCTCAGCTAGTAGCATACCAAAACACGTATAGTATTTAGAACCAAATACCAACTTAGAGAAAACGGTATTACAAATCACTACCAAGTAAAAAAAAATTGGAATTTGCAGACTCCTAAAGAGCGGCCTCTAATGTGCGATGAGACACATGCGTGTTTCATGGCAATTTTTAAAAAAAATTTGTACTCTACGAACTGAGTTTTACTCGATATTAAGCAATATTTATCGTCGAGATCTGTACTTTGTCAACCATTGCAATACGTGCAGCATGACCTGTAAGCAGCGCCCACATGATTTTTTGAAACAATAATTTCGGATAGCGCTTTAACACAGGAGAAAAATACAATGAACAAGAACTTATATGAGAAATTGGTACGCATATATATATATATATATATATATATATATTGCTCTAAGCAGGAATACAAGTCAAAAATAAATTTTTTATTAAATTCAACAATAAAATAATATTTCTTTGCTTAGCTCGAGATTCAAACCTGGTAGTCCATATATAATATTTCATTAAGTACCCTTACCAGGAACACAAGCCAATAATAAATTTCCATTAAATGCAAAATAAAATAATATTATTTGCCCTGACTGAGATTCGAAGTAGATACTCTAAAAATAAATAAATACATTCCCCAAGGATCGAAACCGGTAATTTAAAATTTGATAATTGCATTCGGTGGGCAACAAACCAGAAGTGTTCCAGAAGTGTAGTGCACTGGAAATATTCAAAATAGAACCTAGGTAATTGGATGTGCCAAAATAGCAAATCTAGGTCATTCTGTGCTAGAAATAGAGCGTAAGTCAAATTTTCAAAAGTAGGTCAGTATTTATAAAGTTGGTAAAATGTCAAAAAATTATATCAGTATGTTACGAGGTTGTACATAAGTAGGTCAGTAGGTCGAGGTCAAAGTCAAGGCCATTCGAATTTTAATGGTCTGGGTCACGAGGTCAAGGTCAATTCAGAAATCTCCTGCTCCCTCTACTAGTCAGTTTTAACCCTGGCATGTAATACATGTTCCAGTTTTTCTTCGAGCAGACATTTTACTAACTGGGGTTCGTACAGGGTATTTGTAATAAAATTTGAATGTATTTCGGAAGTAACTGGAACATACAATTTTATGAAGTCTACTTTGCCAAATGTAAGTAAATAAAAAATTGCAGATGTCTATAAATGATCTCTTGTTTTTCAGAATCTATAGGTTTTTGCGTTCGACCCCTTGTGTCGCTGCTGTGCTGGTATGCCGAGGTGTTCTGTGGGTGGTATCGAGGAGATACAAGAGGCTCGTTTCATCGACTTTGCTCTTATTGGTAGTTTCTATTGTAAAATTAAAATGTTAGCTCGAAAGTGTGCGTTACTGTCGAAAAGAGTGCGCTACTGATTGGCTCAGGAAAGGGGGCTTATCTAAGTGGGGATTTTTGTATGTGTGTGTGTGTGTGTGTGTGTGTGTGTGTGTGTGTTGTGTGTATATATATATATGGATGCTATGCTCGGGATCGAGAAGCGTGTCACCAGCTTAGGTCGTACTCCGGCGAAGTGGTTCCGCTGAGAGAGGCTGCCGTACCAGGAGAGGGTGCTTGCACGTCTACGGTACATGATAATTCAAGTATTCATTTCGTCGAACTTAGCCAAAATTATGAGGGAGCTTGGAAATTTGCCAGTGGAAAGTAAAATTAGTTAATTTCTGGGGGTGTTCGTGGGACTTACAACATTTTCGAGTTAAAAGTGAACTGGAATATTTTCACTTTGGCGATAATGGGACTTAGAAAATTTTCCTGGTGAGAATGGACTTTGTGTTTTGCACGTTGACCACGGACTTAGGGTTTTACCCCTCGCATGAATATTGAGGAGTGCACGTGCTGGAGCAGCACCCGGATGGTTCTAACGACTGGGTGAGGAAAATACTTTTGCTGAGTAGGAGCTACGTGCGGAATTGTACATAACGTGTTTATGGGGAGTTGTGGATGTAGGCTCTGTGGCTGGCTGTTCCAGGCTTTTATCGAAGAGTGGGCTGGGGTAAGGGAGAGGTGACCGATATGGGGAAATCGGGACTTTAATAATTCCCCGCCATCAGTAGAAGAGGTGGGCCGGTTCTACCCCACTTTTGATTAATCGGATTATCGATTTGATATCAAATTAATTGAAATGGTTAACCAAAAGGGTTAAATTTTAGTCCGATTTAAATCCGATTTAAATGTATTAATCCGATAATAATGCGATCAAAAATGGAAAGGGGTAAATGTATTGAAAGGGATAAATGTATTGAAAAGGTGAAATGTATTGAAAAGGTTAATGATTTTTTCTCTCTTTCTTTTATTTTGGGTGGAGGGAGGGGGGATATGAGGAGCTCTGTCCGATGTTGACGCTCTGTCCTATGTTGACGGTGTGATGTCCTGGAGGCGGCTGACCAGAGTCTTGCAATGTCTTGTCAGAGAGTTGCAATGTCTTATATAGGTGTAGAGTTGAGTGCAATAGTGTGCTAATGCTAATTTCTAATAATTTTTCAAAATTTGAGGTGTTTGTAGGGATGTTGGTGTTAGATATTCGATTTTTACGAATATATTTAACACAGAGAATTTCAGCGTGTTTTAAACGATTTCTAAGAGTGGCCTAAGTGTAAATTTTATGTTTTTTGGGTGGATATAGCTCGTAGATAGGCGATTTTGAAATATGCGATTTACATGTTAAACGATCTGTTTCGGAATGCAATTAAACATGGGGAATTTCAGAGTGTTCTACATATGAATTAATTTCACACATAGAATCGAACATTTTCAATAGACTACATGAATAATAAGTGTAATTATGTGAGTCCCAGGCTTAGAAAAATAATGTACATGAGAGAGAATTTTAACTATGTGAATAACATCTGGTGCCGACAAGTGCTAAACAATGACAATTACGTGAGTGTGAAATTAACGATCTACAACAAAATGTCCCTATAAATTAAGCGAACAAGAGATATATATATATATGACGCCTCTGACACATACCTTACACGCCCGTCTGCCTGTAAGACTGGCTAGGAGAAATTTTATAAACATAATCCACATGTATAAAGAAATTATGTCTCTCTCCTAAATTAATTAATTAACGAAGAACACCATGAGAGACAAGTGCAAACTCACTAAACGAAATACAGCTAGTCAGTATGAATAAATAACAATTTTACACGATTCAGCCTGTGAATACGATTTAAACCAGACACAATCGCATACCTGAAATATTAAAATAAGTCCGTTCGAAGTATGAATGAGTAGCACTTGCATCCGATAAGCAACTGCGTTTAAATTACAGTAAATGTTTAAGAAATTCACTGCACTTGTTAATGTAAATGGTATTTTCTTCCACCGAACACAGAAATTGAAAATCTTATCGCAATCGCAGTATATCGATCTGGTCTTAACACACGAAAATTTATATTTTCCCGATAAATACTACATAAATCACGGCTATCATTGGAGATGGTCCGTAGCTTCTGTAACCCCCGAGGGTGTCCTCGTTGGCCGCCAAGTGTGTAGAGGTGCGGTGTTTATGGAGCTGACAAGTAGCACGTCCATCTCCTCCAAGCATACATGAGCGACTGAAGATGACACTGATTGGGATAGCTGAGGTCACTTCGCTGTCTGCACCCCCTCCCCGCCAGTACGCACTGCCTCGAGCTGACCGCGATCGTCAAATATTTTCGGCAAGATGACGACAACTGATTAGGTGTGTTCCGATCTGAAGAGACCTGCCCGCCACCCCCTCCCACCCTACCCCTCAGAATCGATCAGAGTTCAGAGGTACGTGACCCTGTCCAAACACCCCTGCACCTCCCACCCTCATCTTCAGAGATACTCTGACTCTACAATACCAATCGCTCCCTCCCCTCCAAGATGTGTCCAAAGGGGCATGACCCCTACCACCCCCACTCTCGATGGTGACCTTTTTCTGAAGATCTCTGCTATCGAACGAGTCTGGAGCTCGCAAAAACCAGTTTTATACACCCCATACTCAGCCCTGGGAGTGCTTTATCATATGTTTTCATGAGTTTGTACCGCTGCAGTACTTGCTTGAAGACAATGCACCCTCCACGCTACAGTATTAAGAACAGTTTTTCTAATGTTGGTTCCCCTGCTTTGAGCCGCAGCCCTCTGAACGTATGCCCCAATATATTTCGCACGACTCGCTGTCCCTTCAACCTTATGCAGCAGGTTGAGTATACAAACAGTGAAAAAAAAAAAAATTAGAAGTCCCTGAAATCAAGTTCCTAATATAAATCCTAGATTTAACATTCCAACAACAAATGTATATTTGAATCAAGCAAACTACGATTTATAAAATCACACAATACTTATTTTTTTAGTCGATAAAATAGAACTATTTTTTACAAGTATCCACACAAGATATATTTTATTCACTAATTAAGAAATTTTTTCTACAAGTACACACTCATTAAGAAATGTTTTTACTATCAATTCAACATATAGGAGAGAAAAAGAAAAAATATTGGGAGAGATTTGCCCATCTCTTAACATCGATGTCTTGAGAGCCGATGAGGATGAAGCGAGGGGAAAAGTGTCGATTTGCACTTGAGCACATGAGACTAGGGGAAACAAGAGAGAGAGAATTCCGATAAAATTCCTTGTATCAACGGCAATGTCTAACATGACATCCATACACTGTGGAAAAATTTGTCTTTATGCTGTGACCCACCCGGAAAGGCAAGCGTGCTAACCAACACATTCCCTTTCTTTTCATGTGTAGCCAAAAATGTCCCATCAGAAAGCAATGTATTACATGTAACATAAAATGAATTTATTTAATATTTTAACAGATGCTGATATAAGTTTAACGAAACACTATAAATATAAGTGGAAATCATGTTTTTCGGAGTTGGAAAAGAGCAATTTTAACGTTATTCATCCTTTATTTTACCAAAAGGTCCAAATTCTTGTAAATTTACATGAAAATGGTTGCCATTTTGCATCCTTACAAAATATAAGGAGGGATAAAATTTTTTTTCTCAGTCTTGACTCGGCATCTGCCAAGGTCACTCCATGTGTATGCAGGTGCAGTGCATTAGCATAGATAATAATGTCAGGCATCTAATATGGACATCTGGGAAGTATCATCATCAAGTACAAGCATTGATCATGTGAACGATGCCAGACATCCACTGCATTAACAGATGCTCACTACAATGTCTACTACAGCTCCAGATGCCTACTACAGTTCCAGATGTCCACAACTATTACTAAAGCTCCAGGCGTCCACTACAATGTCAGATGTCTACTAATTCATCTAGAACATCATCAATGCATAATCTACAAGAGATTTCATCAGGTACAATGCATCAAGGTCACTATTGTAACAATTGCGAGTCTGAATGCATTGAAACATTCAATGCTATTTTAGCTTATGGGAAGGCTAAAATTATATTAAGTCTAGAGTGTTCCCAACTGCACACATTGCCAAAGAATTCATAATTTGTTTTGCGGGTCACAAAATAAAATTAGTGTATCCATTCCTGCCTGAGCATTTAAAAGCATATGAGGGTATCACATCCTATTTGCCTTGTGAAGACTGTCCTTATGGCATACCTGCCTTTGCTAATGATGAGAACTTACAGCATATACAGAGGGATTGTGTTTCACGCAGGCTGGAACATATGCTTGAAGCTAGAATCATTCCAGATATAGTAATAGACGAGTTCGGAGTCGATGAAGTAAATTCCAAGGCGAAAACTGCCAACTTATAAAGACATTTTTATATGAGAGAGACTTTTTTTTTGTAAATAGTATATAAATAGAAATAAATTTAAAAATGATGTGTTAGGTTCAGGGTTTCGAAATTTGTCAAGTCAACTGCTTTGTAATTAAGGAACTTGCTGTTTCTTGTGAAACTGATGCTAATGACTCTTAAGTATTATGCCTAAAATCTCCCAAATCTATGTATAGTATAAAACCTGAGCTTAAAATGATGTTTCGGGAACAAAGTCATGAGATACATATCCTGAAATGGGACTCTGGTGCATAGCTTATGAAAAACATTTTTAATATCTAAATGATGCATTACTCGAAGACTATCCCATATACATGCTTGGAACAAGACATAAGGGAATTATAGAAATTTTAACAAATGGAGAAGTAATAAATATTAGAAGATACCACTACAGTTCGAGTATTAATTCAATTGTCAAACGTTATAATACATATCACTGTGAGGAAAAAACATTATGCTCCCCATGTAAAAGCAAAGCATTGAGAGAATATTTGTTCCAACATCCTACCTATGTATAATTTTTTCAAAAATGGTTTATTCCAGGTAACGTAAGATTTCGAAAAAATGGAGAAATTCGACCCAGAGAAGATATACTCTATATTTTTCGAGGACACAAGAACGTATGGTTTCATTCCCTAGGCATCATATACTTTCAAATACAGATGTGTAACGAAAAGAACATTGGAATTTCGCAAAACGTTTAATAGAAAGTCTGTATACAGAGTGAGTGCTGTATGATGAAGAAGAAGACTGTCAGTAGAGGTCTATTGTAGATCTTGGTGCAACTCAATAATTTAACTAAAATTCAATCAATTTCAAGCTAAATTCAAACAAATTTATAATTCCCCATCAAATTTTTCAAAGCACAACTCAAAATCAATCATATTTAAGGTCAAAATCAAAATCGATTTTCAAGTGGTTTTCAGTCTTTGTGTATGGTTCTTTAAAGACTCATTTTCAAGCTAAATAATAATATTTTTGATAAAATTCCAAGAATTTTCACACTTTTCTTGTGAATTATTTTTGACTAATTGATTTTTCTTTCAAATTTAAATTAAATATTTACCCTTTCAACCTAAATTTAGCCCCAATCTCCCTTAAAATGGACCACTGATCAAAGAGTGTTCAAAGTATGTTTAAAAAAAGTTTGCTTAATTGAGAACACATTTTTGGGTCAAATTATCTTGAATTCAGGGGTTATATTAACGAGATGAATCGTGCTTGAAGAAGAGATTGAAAAATTGTTGCTTGAAATTGAGAAATTTGTGTGAATTTTATGTTGAATTATTGTGCTGCACCAAGATCCACCCCACATTTTCTTCAATTGTCGATGTTTTTCAAAAATTCCTTTTGCTTTGCCAATCAAAGAAAAATCAGCAAAAAATGTAAAACATAATATAAATCATTTTTCTTAATTTCCGAATTAAAAGCTAGTGTTGTTGAAAGATTTAATCTAACTTTAAAAAATTTAATGTGGAAAAAATTTGCTTTGAATGGCAACTACAAGTGGATAAATATATTTGATGAATTAGATAAAGAATACAACAAGACAAAGCAGAGCACTATTGGTATGAAACCAATTGAAGTTAATAAAAAAATAAAAAAAAAATTATTGCAAACAAATTTTGTGTTGGGGAAGTTGTTCGTGTGAGCGAACTATTTTTTTAAAAAGGTTATTATCTAATTGGCAACAGAATTATATACTATTTGTAAAGTTTTAAATTTTTGATGTGCCAACTTACAAATTATAAGATATTAATGGAGAAGAAATATGGGTAGTTTTTATCAATATGATATTATGAAAATAAACTATCCTATTGAATATTTGGTCGAAAAAGTTTTAAAAACTAAAGGCGATCAAATATTTGTAAAGTGGTTAGGTTTTGATAATTCTCACAACTCTTGGATTAATAAAACAGATGTAGTGTAAATTTAAATATTTTTTCTTTAATGCGCAACAACATTATTAACGACATCAGCTATATTAAAAAAAATGTTCATCAGGATTAAACCTTATAAATTGGCAATTTAATTGTGTCTCTATATAATTTGCCTCTCTATTTAATTTTAATATTTCTACCTCTGTAGTTAAATTCATCTCACTCAATAGCTAATTTTATATCTGGAAAATATAAATCAATTCAATAATTATCTATTTTATATTGTTGCTTATAATTTAAATGTTTAAAACATTTAATAATGTGTGAAATATATTTTGTTTCTCTTTTGTCTTCAAAAACATTTATGTTTTAACTAAGCTGCTTAGAAATTTGTTTTACTAATGTCTTACTGGCTATTCTAGACTTTGTCAATAGTTGTGTTAATCCATTTTTATTTATTCGGTTTTATGTTTTTATAAACATTTTTATGGTTTGCACAATCATGGTCTATAATGGCTTTTGTTGTGTTTGTGTGCTTTTCCTCTAAACCATGGTTCAATATTATTATCTAATACAACATTAATTTTTCTATTGTCAAATATTAAATTATTAAAATCATTATCATCTTATAGTTGTGGGCCCTCTAGTTATTGTTCTAGTGATTCGGCCATTTTGTAAGTGGGAATTGTGTCGTTTATATATATTCTTTTTTTATAAATAAAATGAAAAATTGAAGAATATAATTTTATAAAATATAGCTCGAATCCATTGATAAATATTGTATGTCCTGAGTTCAATAAATTTATTTTAATTTATTTTTTTCATATTTCCACAGCCTATGCTCACTGGCTCTGAAACACCATAATGAATATTAAAATAGAAATTAGTTTCTTACTCAATTCGACTAAGAATATTTATATAATTAATTAATTGTTTTTGAGTATAATTATTTCCGCAAAGTTAAAATAGTTATAGAAAAATACCATGATTTAATTCATGTTTCCTTCGTTCTTTGATATAAATTTATAGAATTCGGAATATATTCTAATATCAATAAATGTTCACAATTTGGATGTATATCTCCAATTCTAAACAGTTGTATTTGAACATATTTTCTTTGAGTTCTAATAACACAATAATCAAATTCAAAATTATCATAAACTAATTTTAGAAGAATAAAAGTTGGATTTTAATTTTGGTTTTGTGTTTGTGGTAAAACAGGAGCCATTTCTCTTATGACCTCATTTCTGCGATTTATTCCATTTAAGGCTCTATCAACTGTTTCTATTCTATTTTCAATATGACCATCTTTAATTTTATTTATTTCTTTTAAATTTTCAATGTGATCATCTTTAATTTTATTTATATCTTTTAAATGATTAACTTTATTTCGTTCATTTTTAATGTATTTCATTTGACCTTTGAATATTTGCATAACATCTTTGTGAATCTTATATTTGCCATTATTTCTAATTGATAGATTAACATATTCAAATATCCCTGTTTTAAAAACTTAAGCAACTTCACAATGCGAACTAAAAATAAGTTCATACAACCAGGCTAACTAATATAAACTGTTTTGCCTTGGTTATAAGAGAGGATGTATGCATTTTGCATACCACCTATTTTTGAAAGAAAATATCTATATTTTGGAGAAACTTTTATTATAAAAGACACCTTTTATATTTTGATATTCTAATTTCAGCGATATCTTTGCTGCAAAACCAAGGATTATTTTCCTTGCCAATAATCAAAGAAACTCGTTTACCATTGTAAATAAGTTTGTTGTTTATCTCTACAATTGACTCCATTTTACTTACGAAACTATGCGCAAGTGAAATTGTTGAGTTGTAATAAGTGTTTTTATATATATTCTTTTTTATGAAGAAAACGAAAAAACTTAAGAAAATAATTTTATAAAATATAGACCAAATTCCTGATTAAATATTGCGTGTGGTTGCATATTTTGTAAAGGAGGAAGTGATTCGCTCCTACCTATATTTTCATACAAATTTATATATTTTTCTATAATTATATAGCTCTTAAGGAGTTAAATTTTCTAAATCACTGACAACATATTTCATTTTATTTATACGTTCATTATAAGATTACACTTTATACCAGACAATTAAATGCTGTTTTTGCCAACTCTTGCCATTTTTTTTTGTAAATTCGTTATATTCCATGAATGTTTTATTACTAATAAAATACAGTAAACCATTTGAGTATCAAAAAGCTGAGTCTATCATATTTTTAAAATAGGAAATTCTCGCTAATTGGACAATGATTCTTTATCTGGAAACGATGTTCATACATTTCTGCATAATACAACTTTTCATAAAAGATAAAAGTTTTCCCCGAATATGAATTAAAAACAGCATTTATTTTATATTCATCTCTTAATCCAAACAAAGCAAATTTTTTTGGATAACCACCAATAAGATTATAATTATGATAATCAACCATATAAATTTTTCGTCAACAAACTGGACTAACTCGCCTGATGGTCTTTGGAATATAAAAAAATTATTGAAATTGGTCGGTAGAAACCGAATCAATTTCTTATCGTTAATGGCCTATTGATTATTTCCTTGTCTCCCTAACTTTTTGTCCAAACATTTGTATTGTAAAAGATATACAATTCACCATCGATAATTAAAAATTATTTTACATATTCGTCTTTGCATAAATCAATTGGTTTATTTCATTAAAATTATTTTGAAGTGGTGGTCCATAAAAGTTTTGAATATTTTGAAAATCGTCTGGCTGCAAATCAACCAAATCATCGTTGAGGAGTGGATACATGATTGCATTTTTATCATTTGTATGTTGAAGACCTAATGCATGGCCAATTTCGTGGATGAAAACTGCTTGTAAATTAATTTTATTTTCAGGAGTGTTTTTACCATCAATATACCAATATTCCTGTTTATTGCTGTGAATTTCATCGAGGCTATTGTGTTTATTTGGAAAATATGCATGAGCCAGTGCACTACCGAATGGATATAATGTATAAGGACAAACTCCGCACAACCTCTGATTGTTATGTAGGCCTTGTTTATATGATATAAGTATATCTGCAGAATTCGTATCGTAAACAAATTTCAAAATTGTGTATTCTTTCCAAATGTTAAAAGACTCTTTTGCTAAATTTGTAATTAATTTATTTGCATATGCAAAATTCTATTTTAATGATTTTTTTAGTCAATTTTGATATTGATGAAAGGCCCACAATTATCTCATCTTTAACACCAAATATTAACTTGTTGATTAAATTAAGTGTTTCTTCATTGAGTTTAACATCAAATGAAGAGAGGTTGTGATATTCTTGCAACACTCTTAACGAACCTCCAAACTTTTCAGCATCAATTTTTTAAAGCGTATTTGCATCATCCTCTAGATATCTATATTTAGTTTTAAAGAAATTATAACACATTTTGTCTGATTCTCTTTTTTGGGTAGTCCAAAAATTATATTTGTAATAGCGAGAATAATTATACAAGTCTTCATTTATATACAAAAAAAAATTATTTTGTTTAAATTTTTCAGATGCCAAATTTTGTAAAGTTTTTTGTGTAAAAATTTCCAGAGATTAAATTTTTACTCTCTGGATTTGCAGGCAGTAAATTTGCTTGTCATCTTGATAGAATTTCAGCACCAAATTTTTTCTTCTTCTTAATAATTGTTTCTTTTTCTTAATAAATTTTTCTTTCTAAATAACTATAAAACAAAAAATAGATCCTCTGCTTTGCAAATTAAACAATTCACTTGAATTCACCAAACTACAAGACATAGGAAATAATAAATGGTTTAGGGCAACAGATTTTGAAATTTATGAATCTAATATTGATTTTTAAAAAATTGTATTCTAGATGGGAAATTAAAAATTTCATTACCAGAGTGCCACGTCAGGATGCTCGATAAAAATTCTTTGGAATGTATAAATGAGAAGGAATTTTTTTCTAAAGTATAAAGGTTTAAAAGAAATGAAAAATGGAAAATTTGTCCATGATCTAGAGTTCTCTTAAGTACATATTTTAAGCATTAGTTAAAATTGTTTAATTCTTTTTAACAAATTTATTTATTTGTAAATAAACATGACTTCGCCCGTTTTTCCTTGCAGTTTGTCAAATATTTTTTAAGGTGGCGATGGCGCAAGTTTGCTGTCTTATAAGATCTGAAGATCTTAAAAATTTAGTTCACACATTTCTCTTCAATTTACAAAGCTTACAATTATTATTCTTAGATAACACTGACACAAGTTTGAACTTCGAGAAATGAGAGAATATCTATGGCAACTATAAGAAGTGTTAAAAAAATTAGTGGAGCTTCGAGTATAACATTTTTTGTTTCTGTCAATTTTTTTTTTAATGGGCACTTGAAAATACACAAAATATTTACATTGTTTAACAATGAATATGGTTTATATAAAAATGTTGATTTTTATTTTTATTTTTCTTAATAAAATTAGTTTCTTTATAAATAAAAATGGAGAATAGTAGATTAAGGAAGTAATGTAAAAAATGTCGTGAAGTTTTAAACATTTATTGTTTTCCATCACATAAACACACAAAAGATAAGCACATGAACACCAGTAAAAAAAATCAATGAATATTCTAGAAGTCGCTATGAGTTACAAATAAAGAGGTAGTACTTTGCGAATGTGGAAAATCTGTTTGCAAGATAAAGAAAAGCACAAAAATACTAAATTGCACAATACTTATGGAATTTTACAATGTGATTATTCAAGCAAGACCTGCATGGTATGCAGGGAGAATCGACGATTTCGCATCTCACAAAAACACAACAGATAAGCTTTTTAACATTTGCGAAAAAAAAAAAATGTTATACCGAATATGCTAAACGAAATTATAAGTAAAAAAAAGAGAAAGTGCAATGCGAATGCGGAAATTTTGTATATAAACATTATTTAAATAAGCATAAAAAAGTAACACGCATATTTACAGAATGGATATTCTAAGTGATACTCAGCATTCGCCGACTTCATAAATTTTTATTACAACAAAATTTATTATATGTAAATATAGAGACGAGCAACCTAGTGGGTGAGTTGAGAGAAAATAGATTGTACGAGTTGAGAATCATAGCTAAAAAATTTAAAATAAAAAATTATATCAATTTCATAAAGATAATCGTGTTACAAATATTATTCAAAAAAGTGAATAAAAATTTTAAAATCCTATCGAGAATCTAAATGATTTAACAGTTGCAGAATTAAGAACTAAAGCTAAAAGCTTTAACATAAAAATATATATAATTTAAGAAAAGCTGATTAAATTACAGCTCTTATGCCAATAATTAAAAATGAACAAAGAAAAAGAAACATTGCAAATTTACCTTTTCCAAATGGAAAAATAATATGTAGAAAAGCTAAAAAGGTTTTAAAAGAAAATTTCCCCTTTTCCAATAGTGTGTATGTGAACAACAAAAATATATAAACTAATAACACATACGAAGATGAGAAAGCTTTCAAATGCAGGTTATCAACATACAACATTGAAAACTATTTTAATATAGTGTTGCTCAGAAATTTTTTAGCTTCGGTAAAACAACAAAATCTAAAGTTTTTCACGATCAACCTATAAAACTTAAAGCTGTAAAGTCTAACATTAAATTTGCTCCTCATTTTTGAAGCCGAAAAACTGGCGAGATTGGAATATTTGACGACATTCACTTACACACATTTACAATATTGAATGAAGGAGTCATTAAAAAAAATTGCAATCAAACAACAAATGAAATAGTTGCACGAATAGAAAAGATTGAAAGAAGCACCTCAGATTGGGCTTTACATGGCATAATTGGGCTGCAACTAGCAATCAATAAGTATAATCCATTAAATAGTTCGTCCTATATTCAACTACTAGAAGTGATAAAGAATAAAAAAAAGCATGCATTAATGTCAAGAATGCTGATCAAAAATGATTTCGTTGGGTAGTAAAATCTGCACTGTTTCCTGCTGAAAAAGACCAACAAAGAATATCTAAATATAAAAATGTGGGTCTTAACCTTGAGAAATCATTAGATAAATATGAATATCTTATAACAATTGATTATATTCCAAAAATAGAAAACCAAATTGATGATTCTATAAATGCTTACTATATTGATGATAAATCCAATGTTTATTCAACTAAAGCTTACAAAAAATAAAAAGGACGAACACATAAAAGTACTTTATTTCAAAAATAGTGAAAACTCACATTATTGTTGGATAAAAGATTTATCGAAGTTGCTTTCAGCACAAAAAATTAAACACAAAAGAAAAATGTCTATTTGCGATATGTCTTAAATTTATTTATTCTCGAGAGAAATTAAATAAACACACAGAAGACTGCTAAAAAAATATACCGGTGAAGATAATCTTGTCTTCAAAAGGCGAACAAATAAAATTTTAAAATATAAAACACACCACGAAAGTCCCATTCATAATATATGCAGATTTCGAATCAATTTTAAAGAAAATACCAACCGCCAAACCAAATCTAAGAGAAATAAAAAAAATTAACTTAATCAAAACATTTCCTATTTTAACCGACGACAATATCGATAATTGTCTTTACAAAAAATACTCAAAGAAAAATATAAACTTACAAATGAGTAATTAAATAACATTGATTTAAAGTTGAATGATGCATCATACACAATGAAATATCAACTACACGAAGCTTCTGGTTTTTGCTATTATATTGTATCTGCTTATGGCGATTATAAACAACCAGTTGGATATCGAGGCTCAGGTGCGTATAAAATTTTTATAGAGTTAATAAAAAGAGAAGTAGGTAAAATGGGGGAAATTTATTTACAAATTGAGCCAATGCACCCACCTACGACAGAAGAAAAAATATTATATATTAAATAAATAGAAATGCACTATATGCGAGTGTGAATATACGAAGGACAATAACAAAGTGCGCCACAATGATCATATAAGTGGAAAATTTACTAAGCCAACATGCAACAATTGTAATTTACAATTAAAATTAACAAATTTTGTACCAATTAATTTTCATAACTTAGCTGGTTATGCTGCTCACTTGTTTATTAAAGAGTTAGGCTATGATGAAAACAAGATAGCTTTACTTGCGAATAACGAAGAAAAGTTTGTAACTTTGGGAGGGTGGGGGGAAATTAGAAGATGTGATTCATAGACAGATTCAGATTTATGGCTAGTAGTTTAGATCTATTATCGTCTAATTTAACTAAAGAACAAATTAAACACACACAAAACCATTTTCCAGAAGATAAAATAGATTTGGTTATTAGAAAGGTGTTTACCCTTATGATTATATGGATAGTTTTAAAAATTTAACGAAACCCAACTTCCCCCAAAGAGTGAATTTTACAATAAATTAAACGAAAATAATATATCTGATGATGAATGTGAACATGCAAAAAATATGTGGAACCAATTAAATATAAAAAAATCTTGGTGTATATTGTGATTTATATTTAAAAACTGATGTACTAATGTTAGCAGAAATATTCGAAAATTTAGAAACACATGTATAAATTTTATGGTCTAGAACCTGCGTGGTACTTTATAGCACCAGGTTTATCGTGGGACGCAATGTTCAAAATGACTAAACAATCGCCTGAATTATTACATGATAATGATATGATTTTAATAATTGAAAAAGTAATTCGAGGTGGTATTTCCCAATTTTGTAAGCGATATGTTAAAGCAAATAACAAATATTTGGAAGATTTTAACTCAAATCAAGCATAAAATTATTTAGGTTATCTCGATGTGAATAATTTATATTAAATTTGAAAAATGTTTCTGAGTTTGGTTATACATTAGAAGTTTATTTGAATATCCACAAGCACTACATAATTTACACAAAGATATTCCATTTTGTCCAGAAAATTTGTTAGTTCCAGGTTCCAATGAATCTAAACTATTAAAAACTTTACATAAAAATGAGAAATATGTACCACATTATCGTAGTTTGAAACAATGGTTAAATAATGGATTAAAACTTACTAAATACATAGAATATTGCCAATTTAATTATTCTGATTGGTTGAAAAAGTATATGGATTTCAAAACAATGATGAGGACTAAGGCAAAAAAAAAAAATGAATTTGAAAAAGATTTTTACAAACTGATGAATGATTATGTGTTTGGTAAAACAATGGAAAGTATTAGAAAGAGAATTGATATAAAACTAGCTTC
This sequence comes from Dryococelus australis, assembly GCA_029891345.1. Classification (NCBI taxonomy): domain Eukaryota; kingdom Metazoa; phylum Arthropoda; class Insecta; order Phasmatodea; family Phasmatidae; genus Dryococelus; species Dryococelus australis. Next base: position 53,448,461 of record CM056999.1, read on the forward strand.
AAGTGAAAAAATTTGCAAGAAATTAGTGGCCAAGCCAAATTTTAAGAAAAGTACTACATTTAATGAGAATCTTGCAGCTATTCACATGAATAAAATAATGTAAAATTAAAAAACCAATATATGTGGGCATGACCATTTAGGATATTTCAAAAGTATTAAATGTATGATTTCCACTATAAAATTATGAAGCAAAATTTGGTGATAAAATTGAATTGTATTTTCGAGATACAGACTTTTATTTTTGTAACAATAAAACAGAAGATTTTTATGAAGACATGAAGTCGATATTAGATAAATTTGATATAAGTGATTATCAAAAAGATAATGTCTATAATATTCCACAAATAATGAAAGAATTTATTGGCTTAAGAGCAAATATGTATGAATATAGAGTTGAGGATAAACAAAACAAAAGAGCAAAAGGTGTGGAAAAATGTGCTGTCAACAATATAATTAATTTTGAGGTTTATAAGAAATGTGTGTTTGATGAGAAACTTCAATATAGGACAATGAATTTGATAATGAGTGATAAACACAAAATGTATACAGTAGAAGTTATTAAAATAGCATCGAGTCCTTGTGATAACAAGAGAATTATACTAGAAAATAAAATTGATACTTTGACATATGGATATAAAAATTTATAATTAACATTTTAATTCTCCACTAGTGGTATTTCACCGCTAGTAAAATCTTCATAATTTAATTAATCAGAATTGCGACGATTAATAAAAATATTAAAAATCATATGACGAATTAGGTGCCTGCAAGACATCGACACTTAGTGCTATACAAAAATTATCCATCACACCTATTTCAGAAAGAATAGTTTTATATTTTATTTATCTCTGAAGGTGGTGAGCAAATCACTCACCGCCTCAAATTTTCTAATATATTCAATGAAATCATATATTTCATTTATTATGGAATAGCAGGCCCTACAAGCATAGGACTGAAAAATTAAGTGAAAATAAGACAAATAATTCAGCGGTTGACACACCGACCACTGAAGTTACACAAATTATGTTTTAAACATATTTAATTTCCAAAACAACATCGATATCAGAACCATCAAAAGCAATTAATTTTCCATTTTTGTCTCTAATTTCTAGAACAATGCTGTTAAATTGCTCATTATTGATTTTATAAAAAATTGGAGATGGTGGTTCATAAATAACATAGTCACTAACACCAAACATAGTTTTTGATGGAAAACTAGCAATTATATTAGTCTCCAAATGGTTATACTCATCATAGTTTTTAAACATGCCTTATGCCAAATTACAATGAACATTAATTGCTTTGAATAGGAAAAATTAGGCAATCAGCTGCCTACAAAAATGTTATCTCTTTCAATAGTTAATTTTCTTTCAAAACCAAGAATATCAGATAAGTGATAACCAAGTTTAATATCAAAGATAGTTTTTATTGTTATTCTGTTTTTCACATTTTCTGTTGTTATTTCAATTTTATTTGTTGAAAATGGTTCAATTATATTATAGCTTCTTTTAATGATTAACATCATATTGGCATCTGGGAATATTTATAACGGTATTTTTATCAATGACAGCATTCATTTTTTTCAATTGTAGTTATAGTATTATTCTCTCCATTTGGAGGTAAAAATTATCCATGAAAACTAATTAATGCTATCTATTTATCTTTATTAATTATATCATAGTGATGTTTCTTCTTAAGAATAGAACTGCTGTTTGTTAACTTGAAAACTTTATTATTATCATTTTATTACAAAAAATATTTTAATTAAATGAAAAAAGTTGACTGGGGCATTGGTGTTTTAATTTCTGAGGAATCTTCCAAGAATAAAAACAAGCGAGTTATGCCCGATAATATTTGCGGGATAATTGTATGGCCCACCAAGATCAGAAAACAAATTTAATCATTAATTATATTTATTTGACAGGGTGGCTAAATTTTAATAAACTCTATGTTTGCTCTAAAAGATTGAATCAACCAAAATGTATTCAACTATAAGACGATTTTGAAGAAATATCCAAAAAATTTAATGAAAAAATGGCATATTTTTAAAGTAGCAATGGTGAAATGGTTTCACCAGATCAACGTGAAACTAATTCTTTAGTCATTTTTGATGATGAAATATTGGATGAGCAAGATGTAGTTCACGAATATTTTACTAGAGGTCGGCATAAAAATATTTATATTGTTTATCTTGTGCAGACATATTCCAGAGTCTCCAAGCAATTAGTACAAGATAACACAAATTTTCTGTGTATATTTCGACAAGATGAAACAAATTTGAGGCATGTGTATTATGATTTTGTTGGAGGAGACATGAGTTTTGAGAAATTTAAAGAGATATGTGTCAAGAGTTGGGTTGAAAATTGTGGTTTTTTAACATTAGATTTGAGTAGAAAAATGGATAGTGGAATACATCGAAATCGAATAAAAAATGTTATATTTTAACATTGTCCTGTGAATTCAATATTTGGGTATTCGATCTTGGCACAACTCAATAATTTAACTAAAATTCAACCAATTTCAAGTTAAATTCAAACAAATTTATAATTCCCCATCAAATCGTTCAAAGCACAACTCAAAATCAATCATATTTAAGGTCAAAATAAAAATCGATTTTCAAGTTGTTTTCATTCTTTGTGTGTGGTTCTTTAAAGACTCATGTTCAAGCTAAATAATCATGTTTTTTGATGAAATTTCAAGAATTTTCATATTTTACTTGTGATATTATGTTTGACTAATTGATTTGGCTTTCAAATTTAAATTAAATATTTACCATTTTTGACCTAAATTTAGCCTCATTCTCCCTGAAAATGGACCACTGACCAAAGAGTGAACAAAGTATGTTTTGAAAAAAGTATGCTTAATTGAAAATGCAGATTTGGTTCAAATTATCTTGATTTTGGGGGTGAGATTAACAAGATGATTCGTGTTTGAAGAAGAGATTGAAAAATTGTTTCTTGAAAGTGAGAAATTTGCTTGAATTGTTGTGCTGTGCCGAGATCTTCTATAGTCCTCTACTACTGTCGTGTTTTTAATATGATGCCTGACAGTGAACTGTCCTGTTCTTCTTGGTACCTACATTTTAAAAATAGCAGTATAGAAATAGCAAAAGAACCAGGTTTTCATCAAATCAAATATAAATTTATTAGAGAATCTTATGACACCACAATGAACTTATGGACTGAAACATGTAATAATAAGGAACACACCATGCAAATACAAGGCAGTAGCAGACTTTTAAGAGTACCATGAGGAATGTGGGACTGTGAGGCATGGAACAGTATTGTTTGTGTTAGTAATTTTGATCTAAAAAAGTTGTCATTGAACAACTAATTTTAACTGGAAGAATATCTGTCTGTACATAAAGAGAGGGAATGGTACAGCAGATATTCAGTTAAGATGGAGAGATTCGACTCATCATTTCAGTATGCTAGTGTTAATCCAGGTTTCAGGCGAGTGTGGTTTCGAATTGAAGATGAAGACAGCCATTACAGATTCAGATGTGCAACAGAGATGAACATTGGTGTTTTCAATAATCAATCCTGAATGTATGTATGAAGGAAGTTTGAGAATGCATTGGATGCATGTGTGTTGTATAATTTAAGACCTGACACTTGTTTGTCGATTAGTTTAACGGAATTAAATGGGCATGCATGGTGAAGAAATCACTAAATAGCCATAATTTTGTAAAATTAAATATAACTTGCGAAGGGAGTATTACTCTGAATGTGTTGTTTGGGCAGAAGAATGCAACAACAAGCAACATATACGTAATTCGGTGACCAAGAATTAACTTCTCTGTGTGGCAATGGGAATGCAATGTTTTTCAAAGCAAGAAGATCTGGCAGACTATATAAAGGAGTGTGCCTAGTATAAAATCGTCAGTCATGGCTACGATCTTCAAGCATACAGACGTATACGAGGTCCTACAAATTGGATACAGAAGAGTGTTCTTTAAATCGTATGATGGTGTTCTGTCTGTAACGATATAGAACATTGGTGCTACATTTTCGACAACAGTGTCGGCATTCGCTTTGGTGAAGGAATAGCTTGCAATGATTGTGCTGTCAGATATATTCGCCCTAACAGTGGCTTGCAATCAACCTAAGATGATTTGATGATTGCCTATCTTAGCAATTAAATAGGAGAGGAATGGGCATATGGAGTAATCGGTTAACAGTTCATCATACCTCACCAGGGAATCACCGTTTGTTGGAAGGAAACCTGCGACAGGGACATCCACAACTTTATTTTCGAATAAGGAGGATTAGTTTTTCCATTCCATGTGTAATTTATATGCATGTGAAGTGGCTAATTCAGTATAATAATCCCAATGTTCGCATTGTTTTCAATAAAATACAAGTATACATTTTTTACTAAAGGTTTGCTTCTGTAACTTACAGTTTATTATGTTGACATCTTGTTGTTAAGAAAATGTATGAGTCAGACATTAATTTCAAATGTACGCATTTATCTCTAGGTTTGTCAGAACATAGTAAAGCAAATACTTATGATGCTACTGTAACTAGCTGTAACAGTTCTGAATGTCATGTATACCAATACAGACTTCATGTAATAGATTGTAAGCATAAACTTAAGGGCGAACACATTGTAACTTCATATTGTGAGGAAAATTTGTTTATAATACAGACACTCTTTTGCCTTATCAGTATTTCGAAGAATGTGATAATAATCTTCATACTTTGTATCACTATAGCAAAGACAAGTTTGGTTACACGTCTCATACTGGGCGTGATTCATTAAAATATTACATACATCGAGCAATAAAATTAGCAAAAATAAAATTTAGCCCTAAAACAAGTTTCAACTTGCAAATTTAGACAATTAATATAATTGCATTGTTCCTTGCTTAATATTCTCAGTCGAGTGTTGGAACATGACATATTTTCATCCTGCTAATCATTATGTCAGTGTCAAACAAGGAAACTTACGCCCTATGGTGCCAGGAAATTTTGCAAGAATTTATGGAAAACTGTGACAATATTTTTTATTTTAAAGGAATTTACTTTCCTTTATGATATGGAAAGATTGATGAACTCATATATTGCGGTGACAACAAGAAATGTCTAAGTGTTTCATATGACTGCAAACGCATCTCTTCCATCTAGTATTGAAGATGTATACTCTCATTATGTTGAATCCGATCCTTATTTGGTCGAAAACATTGTTTTACATGCCCCTACTTGTAATGATGTCAGTGTGCAAACAGACAGATTAAAACCATGGCATAACAAACACTCACTCCTTGAAAGTATAGGTCAAGAAGGGGATCTGGACCCAATTTAAACAAAATGCATTACAAATTTGTTCATGGATTTTGATAGCAATTTATAAAATAATATTTGTTTTTAAAGAAAAATGTTGTAATTGTAAGTGTTAAAATGTTTTGTGTTACTTTGTAGCTGTTTTGGAGCAAGATGCAATTGTTGTACATAATGTTTTGGACCTATCTGCAATTTTGAAAGAATTAGTGTAACAAGCTGTATTTGCTAGTTTAAAAAAAAATGTTGTAAATATATTGTGAATTATTTTGTGTTTGTTTAACATCTAATGTTTAGAGAAAATTCTACTTGGTAGTGTTTTGGGATGTCTTGTCCATGGTTGTGTTGAAACAAGTATGAGTAATTTGTGTATGTTTGGAGCAAAATTTATCTGCTTGCATAATTATTGTTTCAGTGATTAAATGTTGTGCACAAATTTTGGATTATTCTGTATTTGTATATATTTTGTAAATAAATATGTTGTAAAATGAATCCATTTCTTGAAAACTAATTTACCATATTCCTTATTAAAAGAGTACTTGTTTTGCTATGAAAAATATTTTCTCCTCAGAGAGGGAAAAATACTTAATTTGTCTTTGAGAGATATATATATTCATAAATTTTCTATTAAAAGTATGTTGCATTAACAAGAAAGAGTGTTGTAAAGTAAAGATTCATATAACAAACAGACTATTCACTTCGCCAAAAATACTAATCAAATAAATATATATTATAATTTCAGAAATGATGTCTGCTGGAAAACTTATAACTACATAAAATAAGTTGTTAAATGTCGCCTACCTCTGTAGAGATGTTAGACTATGCAAGAAAGCTCTGGGTTGGAATCCCATGTAAGGCATGGTAATATATAGTTTGTGGGTTCGATTACCATCTAAACATTATTAATATAAGCTTGATTCACTCCTGTTTAGATCATGTACAAATGTAATCTAGATTCTCACTTTCAGTGTGGGGTAGATATATAGATTTTGGGTTCGATTCCAGGCTAGGTCTTTTATGATAACAGCTAATGTGTAATTCGTTAACCATATTAACCAAAGGGTTTAATCAATTAAATTACAAAAAATGATAGTAATAACAGGAATTCGTTCATAAAGAGTGTTGAATTATAGCATTAAATTGATTTCACCTCATAATGCAAAAAAAATCATATTGTAATAACAATATTTCGTGTAAGAAATTGTTAAATAATAACACAATTCAAACCTATTGGCTTAAAAACGATCAAATACGCATTAAATTCAGATATAAAGGCAAATATACAGCATATACCACGCTAAATTTCAGAATCACGTAAAATGTTTTCAAATGCATTAAAATTACATAAAAATGTAATAAAATGTCTTAAAAAATATGAATTGTCTATTTGATTCAATTTTAGACGAATAGCATTTATTTTAATTTATGTGAGAAGGGACACTGGTGAGTGAATATATAGCACCACCCACCCACTGCAGCTCATTTGCTTGGGTGACTCCATGGAGGAAACACATCCCCTCCAGTGCACAGACAGTCAGTGAACTGGTTCATCAATGCCTAGGCGAACGGCACTGACTGCCCTCTCGCCTCTTGCTTGAATCTGTGGGGCTGTGCGACCAAGGGGATCCAGCCATCTGTCGTTTCTTCCACTACTGTGAAAGCCTGCCGGAGAAGATTCCCACTGTGTTCTCCAGGGACTCTGATAGCCCTCCCGCCCAGCGATCCTGCCATGATGGTGAAAGCAACCCTCTTCGTCCAGTCGCTTTCTAGGCTGCCAGTACCTTGGATCTGTCAAGGGGATTGCGAGCGCCCACCACCTACCCCAGCGCTTACCTGATGGAATGGGATAGCATTCAGTTCTACTGACCTGGGAATGGGTCTCTTTCATCTACCAACATCTTCACTACAAAAGTTTAAGTAAGTGAATTTTAAAAAAATTAGGGTTTTCGGTATTTCATTAAAAATTTTTTGCGTTTTCTTTCAACTTTGAGGAAATTGTTACATGATAGATCGTTGAACATTTTAATGATTTTCATTACAATTCTTACTAAACTGTTAAACTTTGAACAAATTGTTAACAATTGAAAGAAATTTTTATCAAATTGTATGATTAATTTTTAAAATTGAGAAACATTTTAAATGAATTTCATTAAAAATCATTACAACTAAATGATTTACTCATTAAAATAGTTACAACTGAACGATTTTTCTTTGAAAATCGTCAGAGCTGACTGAAATTTCATTTTACAAAATCGTTAAACCTGAATTATTCATCTTTTAAAAAATTATTTCATGCTAAGAATTCTTGTTAAGTTAGGTATTTTAAGGACATTTAAGGGTCGCTATGACTGTGAGTGTGTGAGTGAGGGGGAAAAGTCATGTCAATTTTAATTCCAGATATAATTTTTTCATGTAGTATTGAGTTTATTTAGAAGAGCTGAGAGTAGATGTAGACTGCCAGTAGTTGCATCTTTGCTCTATCTGGAATAGGGAATGTGTCAATAATACTCATCTATAGCCTCTCTTCACTGTTTAATATTCGCAAAATTATGTGAAAATGCATCTAGAATGCATGGCCAAGTACTCTGATAATTTTTTGTGGTTAGGTAGTTGTATGACTATAAGTGTGTGGGTGCAGGGGGGAAAGTCATTTGAATTTTAATTCCAGATGTAATTGTTTCATGTAGTTATGAGTTTATTTATAAGAGCTCAGAGGAGAGGTAGACTGACAGTAGATGCATCCTTGTTCTATGTGGAATAGGGTACCTGTCAATACCTATCACCTACAGCCTTTCTTCACAGTTTAAATATTCGCAAAACTATGTGAAAATGCATCTAGAATGCATGGCCTAGTACTCCAATAAAAAATTTTGGTTAAGTAGTTGTATGACTGTGAGTGCAGGGGAAAAGTCATGTAGATTTACTTAAGTTTTCATAGTTATAGGTAAGGTTTAAGGGAGGTATGGTGTGTGTATGAGGTATGAACTATGTAATGACAAAAACAAGGGAAGAAATACACTGCTCATGCCTAGCTTGAGGGGGAGGTGCATACCCTCAGCTTCCAAGGTTGTTCAGTAAGAGTTGACAGGAGAATAATGTATGATGACGAATATATGAGCCTTGAGTATTTCTAAAGAATGAAATGTTTTTGATGTGTATGTTAGTTGGGGGATGGGGGTAATTAAGATAATTTTAAGACATTTCCTTTTAAAAAGTTGTGGGTAAATGCAAGTGTGAGTGAAATATATATATATAAACTTGCATTAACTAACAACTTTTTAAAGGAAATGTATATATATATATATATATATATATATATATATATATATATATATATATATATATATACAGTTTCAGTAAATTTCACTTCTAAAATGCATAATTGTATAGTTATGAAAGTATAAAGTTATGAAGTTGCTTTAAGTATTGCTTGTTGGAATTTCAAGATTTTTTAAAGAATTTTTAGTTTATACCATTAAATGTTTGAATTCTAGACAGGTATTTTTAATGCTTTGAGTGTAACAGATTAATTCCCATTGCTACAACTTTCATTATTAAAGTTATTTTCGAAAAATTGATAAAATCCATAAAAAAAATTAATTTTGTAAAACTACTTTAAAGTTTTGGTGGTGTAAAACTTCTTAAAAGTTTTTGATGGTGTAAAATTAAAAAAAAATGCAAAGTTTGTGTTTCTCACAAAAGTAATGATTAAACTGGACTTAAAATGAAATGCATTAGCGCGATTTAAGATTCACTGTTTTATTGTAAAACACAGTCCACTATCTTTTTACAAATGCAAAAGCTTTGCGCTGGCAAAGAAAGACGAGGGTGAGACTGGTCACAAAGTGCTGTCAATTCATTACTAGAAGCAGGCTGTTTGACATAATATTCACACCGCAGAGAAGTTAACAGATTGGTGTAGCGTGGCCAGAGAGGAAGTGTCCAGTCTTCTGCTGATGCGCATGCGTGACCAGCAGGCAATGCACATCAGCGGGGGAAAAGGGGAAGCTGTTGGGTGGAGTTGGAGGGGAAGTGCCCTGTTTCTCCTTTTGCCAACCCTTGTCATAACACAGACTGTGGTTGTCAGATGGATCCGGGAGGGGTAAAGAGACCGGATATTGCCACATCCGAGCAACAGTTTAGTTTACTAGAGTTTCTCATTCTTTCGCCCACTTCACGCTATGCACATTTCCCACCCGCATGGAGTGGCCCAGCCTGCCTGGCTTGTTCCCGCATCACCGTGCATGCGGGCCATCGGCCGGCCAAGGTCTTTGCGCATCTATTGAGTTTCTCTTCGCCTGCTATCTACTTGACTCTCGCCCACGTTTAAAAGTATTCGGGCATCACTAACTTTTGTAGTCCCAGCTCTCGTTTCTGTCTTTCCCCTACAAATACAAATTTTTTAAAATTAAAATAAATTTTTACCTAGGATGTAAAAATTATTTTCCACTTATATTGTGTATGTGTGCGTGTTATTATGAGTGTTTTCTTTTTTTCAGAATGAGGGGTCACTTCAGTGTATTTATTGTGGTGTTTAAACTGTTATATCTGGGAAACTAAAGAAATTTTTTAGTTAGTAGTCAAAATGGGTGAGCATAAGCATTCCTGCATTGGCATCTTGCTTGAAGATCTTTATGTAACAATTCCGATTCGGAATCGCAGACAGAAAGACAAGCAAGCTGTCCAGATATTGTCCCTTCGCCTAAGCAGACACAATTTAATTTTTTGGAGGATGATCTCTACTTAAGTGGTTCGAGCAAGTATTCGCTTATGGAGAGATTGTAAAAACAAAAATTTCAAAACTTGTCCGCTTCCCCCACACATGAAAAGATTGATCTTTTGAATGACAACTTATTTCTTTCAGATTAGATAAGATTCTTGTGATTCGTAAAGTGCTCCAACCATTTCACAACCGATTTTCAAGTCGATTAGAGATATTTCGCCATGGGAGCTGGATAATAATTCCTTTTCTGATTCCCAAGCCATAGTGGAATCTTTGCCAGATCTTATGTACCAGCTTTTGAATATGCATTTGCGAGAAGACAAAATGACATGCAGATATGTAATAATCAATTATAGTATGACACAGTTTTTTTCATTTCTTTGAGAGGTGAAAAGTCCCTTTACTAAGCTTATTAATGGAATCGCACCCGACCAGTTAGATTATCCATTTATGTAGCAGATAAATAATTGAAATACTTCACGGTAGAAGAAGGCTCTGCAGAGACTTTTTATTTTCAAAGCAAAGCACATCTTGTCCTCCATTCATCCAATGTGAGTTTAATCTATGATGAGGATATCGTTCCTTATCTCACAACAAACTTAAGGAGTTTGGTGCGAATGGTTCTGGCCAGAGTCTCCAAAAGTTGATGTACATAGACATCCATGTGAGTCAATTTCGGCTGTTCACCATCGATGCTGTACACACTAAACTGCCCAAATTTATCGCTAATAGGAAAGCTTGTGTTGATGTAGACTGCCCGGAGAGAGTGTGTTTCCACTAAGCCATTGTAGCATCTTTTTTTCCTACCACACGACATGCCAAGAGAACTACTTCATATCCAACACCTTACCAGGTTTTTAATATCGAAGGTATTTCGACACCTGCAGTCATGCAGGATATTCGCAAGTTTCAGGAGAACAATTTTATTTCTATTAATGTCTACTCTGTGGTAGTCAAAGATAGCAATATAATTGACGAAACTTTCGAATAGGGTGGGATTAAAATACCCATGTGTATTTCTCCTGTACACCATGACAAACAATGTGAATATTTGGGCAATTTGCGCAATTGGAAACTCAGCTCATTTGAATTTTTCTGTATTAAAATTTGTCATGGCTGGTTGGTAGTCAGCTGAGTATGGAAAAAGACAAATGACATGTTTTCAAGCATTGTCTCCAGTACTTTGTTCGTGAGGAGAAACTCGCTAGTCACAATATTCTTTGCCAGCAACAAAAGGCTGTTTGCAGTACTTTCACCACTGGAAACAACAAGTACTTGGAATTTAAAGATTACAGCAAACAGCAGAGATTGGGTTTTGTCGCCTATTGCGACACAGAAAGTTGCCTGAAAACAATGTCCATTTGCTTGCCTAATGATGAAACAAGTAATACAACTACTATCAACCAACATGTTCCATATGCTTGTAGAATTTTTTTGGTTTGTTCATACAATCCAAGTTTATCTCAGTATTTCGAGTTTGTGGGTGAGAACTGTATGTACCAATTATTTGATAAATTAGTTGAACTTACAAAGAGGGTTGCATGAATTTATAGCATCATTGTTTCGATGAAGCTCGATTTGACTCATTACAGTCTTGACCCCGACATGTACATCACAACTCCATCTCTTTCATGGGACACTTTATTGTCAATGACATGCGTGCATCTACAGCTGTTGACTGATCCTGACATGTATATTTTTGTAGAATGTTGGGTTATGGACGGCATTACCCAGGTTTCAAACAGACATGCGGAACCCAATAATATTTTCACGTGTGAGGACACGACCCCATATATGTATGCTATTTCGACATCAATGGGCTGTATAGTCATACAATGCAGTCAATGCTTCCGATTGGTAATTTCGAATGGGTTAAGGCTGATGTGTTCTCTTCATGGGATTTTGCAATCATGGTGAATGATGGTGACACTTGTTTTTTCGCGGAATTGGATCTCCCATTTCCAGAGGAGTGTCATGATAAACTATCTGATCTGTCTTTAGCCCCAGAAAATGACATACCCCCGAATGGTTAGCACAAGAAACTTCTTTTAACACTCGTGCTGAACAAGAATTATGTTATACACAGGGAAACGCTGAGGCAGTACTGATTTACCGGCCAAACTTGACTCTGTTCATCGCGTTTTGCACTTTGAGCAGAAGCCTTGGATGGCTGCATACATCGAGTTTAACATAGAGAAATGTGCCCAGGCTGTGAACACATTCGAAAAATCGTTTTTCAAGTTGATGAATAATTCCATTTATGGAAAAACATTGCAGGATGTCCACCGGGAAAGGGACACCAGAGTCGATTCGAGGTATAACACGATATATTAGGCTCCAGAGCTGATAGGCCATCTAACATTCCAGGTGCGGCATATCATCGATGAAAACTTTGTTCTCATCGAAATGTCAAAGAGTTCAGTTGCATTTAATATACATTTGTGCACTGATGTTGCACTTTAAAAATTAACACACTATGAATTTCACTATCAGTCCATGTGTACAAAATTTTTTCCACCAGCTTTGCACCTCCTGTATTGTGACACAGATTCCTTTGTATACTCTATTGCTTATGATGAGTATATAAAGTTATTTGCCAGATTTATAGGTGCAGTTTGATACATCCAACTATATGCTCGAATCACCCAAGGTTTCCCTCAGAGGAACAAGGCCATACTGGGGTGATGAAATATGAATATGCTGGGTATATAATCACACACGTTGTTGCGAATGAGCACTGTATTCGTATGGTGAAGGGTGTAAAACTCAACGTGTTGTAATCACTCAAGTACGAGGATTATCGAGATTGCCTCGAAAGTTGGACAAGGGTAATGGGGTACCAATATCAGTTCCATTCACGTGCTCAAATCTACACAGAACACGTAACAAAGGTAGTGATGTAAGGTATGGATGATAAGCGGTTCATTGAGGCAGATGGGATATCAACCTTACCTTGGGGGCACTATCGAATACCCGAATGAATCTTTTTTTACTTTTCTCAATATAACAGTTTCAACACTACAATAAATTTATAGACCTACCAACACCACACAATGTCGAGGATACCTATCTGCCGACATCACATGCACCTCCTGTTTCACAGTCAATGCAGCTGGCTATAATCATCATTGTGGCTGCCTAGAATCATCATAGCAGCTGACGATGGCAATTACTTTTCACCTGTTGAATCATCATCAATGCTGTTGACCCCTGTTTGCCTACCTGTAAGGCATTACATTTCTTCAATAACAACTCTCTTGATACAAGTGTCTTCGATCCAATTTCCGTTGTCAAAGAAGAATAAAAAAATCAAATTGACATCTTCATCATTGAAATTTTGAAACTGTGTGCATGTGAGTGTTTTGCCTCAGTCACTTGGTGTGGGTTGGTGTGCTTGGCAAAATCAATACCCGGATGTGACAAAAAACATCCATCTGTGCGTCATTACGAACACCCCACCAGTGTGTCTTTGAATGTACATAATAAATTAACATAAGTAGGAAAGAGACAACCAACAGCTGCTCTTATATATATAATATTATGTAAAGAAAAATGTTTGTTGCTGTACATAGATCCCTTCAATTGTGTTTTAGTTTGTTTAAATATTTTTAATTGTTATAATATATGTCAAACACTTTTGTATCAGTAGTAATAGTAATAGTAATGTATCAATAGTAATAATAGTTGTAGTAGTAATAATAGCAGTAGTTGTAGTGCTAGGTTCCACATGTAATGTTTGTAAAATGTCGTTGTTGAAATATTATTGATGAACTGTCTTTCAGTTTGTAAGTTGTTAAATTATATTGACGAATTATCTGGTTTTTGGGAAATTGACTTGTTTTTTGCAACAAAAATGGTTTATAATTTAGAGTATTGTTTGTTGTACATAAAATCTCTTTAATTATGTTTCAGTATTTGTAAATAATAACTTGATTTAATGGAAAACAATGTCTTTTTTGAAAAAGAAAAGAAAGAAAAATGTGTAAACTCAGTGCTTGTATATAAATGAGAAAATGTGTTTTAGCATGTGTAAAAAAAGTGATCGATGACTTTTGCAATGAATAATGAATTGTTTGTTTTAAATTAAATCTTTTTAATGTGATATTTTAATAAATAGTTTTGATGAGAATTTTTGAAAAAAGGATATTTTATAATAAAATGTTTAAAAAATGAATAGTGTGAGTTATTATTGATTTTTTAAATACCTTATGTCACTATCTTTTTTCAATAACATCTTATGTAAAATGAGAAAACAAAGCTATGAGCATATGTCTATCAGTATTGGTAAGCTGATGATTTTTATTTAAATTTATTAATTTTTTTTGTTTGTTTTCACGAAAAAGAAAATATACCTTTATTAACTTACAATACTTGCATTGACTTTGAAAGTCTGAGGCGAAATTATAAACAAATTATAGAGAAAATCAAACATAGCTGAATGAGTGAAGTTTTTTCAAAGGAATGAGGAAACAAGTTAGTACCTTGAGATAATCATGGTCTGCTCAAGTTGGAGTAGGACACAACGGTCTGCTGCCCAACTTTTGTGACATCCCAGGGGAATCTATTGAAAGAGAACCCTGCATACCTAGAGAGGTAGGTATCAAAAACCTCTGTCCCTCCATGACTTTAATCTACGACTGCACCGAACAGAAACCAGCAAACACAGTACAGCAAACATTAAAAAATATATATTTAATTTTACATACAAACATGCAAATTACAGGAGTTCCTGTTCAAGATACAACACGATGATGTCTGGATAAGAAGATATAGTGTATATTTAAACTAGTTTTTAAATAAAATTCAACTCAAGTTATGTAATAATACCAATATATTTTTGCGTCAATTTCTGTGTTTGGAAGACTAAAAAATAGTATTTGCGTTAACAACTGCAGTGAATTTCGAAAACATTTACCATAATTTAAACACAGTTGCCTATCGGACGAAAGTGCTACTTATTCATACTTCGAACTGACTTGTTTTAATATTTCAGGTACATGAGTGTGTCTGGTTTAAATCGCATTCACAGGCAGAATCGTGTAAAATTGTTATTTAATCATACTGACTAGCTGGATTTCGTTTAGTGAGTTTGCACTTGTCTCTCCTGTTATTCTTGTCAATTAATTAATTAAGGAGAGACACATACTTTATTTTTATGTGTGGATTACATTTCTAAAATTCTTCCTCACCAGTCTTACAGGCAGACAGACATGTAAGGTATGTGTCAGAGGCATCATATATGTCTTGTTCACATATTTTATAAAGACTTTTGGTTGTAGATCGTTAATTCCACACTCACGTGATTTTCATCGTTTACCACTTGTCGACACCAGATGTTATTCATGTAGTTAAAATTCTCTCTCGTGTAAATTATTTTTCTAAGCTCGGGATTCACCTAATTGCACTTATTATTCATGTAGTCGTTTGAAAATTTCCGATTCGATGCATGTAATTTATTCATACGTAGAACACTCTGAAATTTGCTAACGTATAATTGCATTCCGAAAACAGATAATGCAATATGTAAATCACATCTTTCAAAGTTGCCTATCTATGAGCTATATCCACCCAAAACATAACACTTACACTTAGGCCACTCTTAGAAATCGTTTAAAAAACTCTGAAATTCTCTCGTGTGTTAAATATATTCGTAAAAATCGACTATCTAATACCAACATCCCTACAAACACCTCAAAAATTAGAAAAAAATAGAAAAAAATAGTCTTAGCACACTCTGGCACTCAACTCTACACATATATAAGCCATTGCAACCTACAACTCTGGTCAGTCGCTTCAATGCAACCACACCATCAACACCCGACAGAGCTCCTGATACCCCCCTCCACCACCCAAAATGAAAGAGAGAAATAAAAAAAAAATTAACCCTTTCAATATATTTAAACATTTAAATAAATTTAACCATTTGAATACTTTTAACCCTTTCCTTTTTTGATCAGATTAAGATCAAATTAAGAATTTTTTTTCGGAATAAAATGGGATAAAAATTTAACCATTTTTGGAATAACCCTTTCAATTAATTTGATATCAAATCGATAATCCGATTAATCAAAAGTGGGGTAGAACCGGCCGCCCATACTACTGTCATCTGGTGTAAAAGTTGAACAATACTAAGGCAGAGTAGTGGTATTTGGAACTTTCTGGAATTAGTGAAGGGACTACCCATTTATACTTCGGCTTTGAGCAGTTGTGGATGAAGTTGCTAACTGTGTGTGTTCGGGACGTGTTTTGCTGCCAAAGTTGTGAAGAAGTAGAATTGGTCGATTTTCAAGTGAAGGATTGGTTACTGTATGGTGTCGTTGGTGTTAACGGACAATTTTGTGCCCAGAGTTGGAAAGGGGAAGGACTGCGGAGTGTGAAAACGGAGTTGGTGTGTGAGTGTGGAAGTGTTAAATGTATGATAGAGAAGAGCCTACCGACCTGTAAAGTGTCCCAGTGGGGATAATATCCTCAGGATCGAATCTATTGTGGATTGTATTATATGGTTGTGGTTGATTGACATTGCCAGAACCCTACCGGAACTTTCGAGTGTTTTGGTGGGGATAATATCCCTGAGCTCTGGGCAATAGAATGTGAGTGTGTTTTGCAGTTTTGAGCAATAACGGCGTTCTTGAGTGTCCCGGTGGGGAGACTATCCTCAGGTTCAAAACTTGTCTGATTGGTGTGTTGTTGGAATTAGTTAATGGAGTGGTGATGAGGTGTGAGTTGTTTGGAAGAGAGAGAGTATTGGGTTTTATAGGCGTACAAATGTTTCACCCCTGAGACCACTTCAGGTTCGATGCTTTATTATTGTAAAAGTGTGTTTCGTGTAAATTGTAATTGCTCTTTTGTGAAAAAAATATATATATATTGAAAATTAAATGGGAAGTTATTGAAGTAAGATTTGAGGTATATGTGTGGGTGTGGTGCTGAATTTTATGAGGATTGATTTTGGAATTTGTGAAGGTTTCAAAAGGAAAATTGAATATTGTCATATTGAGGCGTATAAAATTATCTCTATAAAGTGATCATTGGAGGTATATTTTTTCGGTATCATCCTTAATGTAAAGTATGGCAGTGTTGTAAGTCCTGTTTTATTGTTTTAAAGTGAGTTATTATTAGTGTGATTTGCTTTAAAGGAACAAAATGTTATTTTGAATTGGTTTTATAATGAAAAATTGGAAGGTTTGATATTGTAAAGAGAACTATTGGAAGTTTGGACTGTTTTAAAGTGTTTTGGAATATGTACCTGAATATTGAGAGAAGTAAAGTAAAGTGTTAAATGAAACGAAGGTTGTATTACATAGAAAGTGGTTGTGATACCCATCTATTCTGGACAGAAAGTAGCAAAGTCTAAACATATCCACCCTGCTGCTGTTCATATTGATATTTTGGGGTACTGAGGTTTGGTCTTCCCTTCCTTGCTGTTCCTAATTGTTATAAGTTTAGGCGGAGGGTTGGGAAGGAGGTTGTTTCGGGGTAGAGACACCGGAGACTACATGAACAGGTATACTCAAAACAAACCAAAATTATTCGTAGTCAACGGTGTCCTTGAAGAAGGGAACATATGTTAGTTGCCAAAATGTCGCTCTAAGTTCGTCTATGAAAACAGTTTACATCAGTTTTGTAATCATTGCATCGTCCTGTTTCGAGCAAATAATGATGTGTTCGTCTCAGTATTATTTTTGGTTTTCCACATCGTACGTCTGTGAGTTTTTTGGCATTTATAATTATTTTCTTCTTATGCAGTTCGTTTGGTTAATTTTTATTGGTTTTGTTTCATTTCGTTTGTTTATGTTTTAACTAAATTTATTGTACATTTTTTTATGAATATCTACAGTACTCGTTGAAAACAGCTCTTCTTGACTTTTTTGATTATATGTCTTAATTTTAACATATATATTGTCATCGCTAAGTCATATAGTTTTGGGCAAATAATTATGCCTTCGCCCCAGTTTTAGTCTGCGCTGTTGTCTTTATGTTATCCTAATATTTTTTTGGAATTAATGACTTTACCCTTGAGTTCCTTCTTCATTCTATTGGTTATTTATTTTTTCTCATTTCGTTTATTGTATTTCAATTAAATTTCTTTTGGTTTTTAGATGATTTTTGTATAATAGCTATTGACTATAGACAATCTGGTCTTATTTTCAGTATATATTTTCATGTCGTCGTCTGAGGTTTCTTTGACGAAATAGCTAGGCAATTGCGTGTGTCTACAATATAAATTATTCATTTATTACTTGCCCCATTGCAACAATATTTCAAACAACATGTCAAATGAACTGGCAAAATTTTCTGGCCCTACCCATAAGATAACTGAGGTCATGGTTTCAACTCGTGGAACGCTATTACTGGTATCAATCGTAATGTAATAGGCATTATGTTTCAAATGCATGATATAAGCACTGTATAGCTGAGAAATCGTAGAGGGATCACGCGATCAGGGATCAGGGAGCGATCAGGGAGGCACATGGCAGAGCCACCCCCGTACCTACTGAAGAGAGGGAACAGAAAGTGCCGGAGGCAAGGGAGAGACAGCGTGTATGTGTGCACGCGCGCGCGTGTGTGTGAGGAAGAGAGAGAGAGAGAGAGGATACACGTGACTTGCCCTCGGCGCGCGCAATATTGGAGCCCCAGAGTCAACACCGTATACCTACCCTCTCTCCCGTGTGTCAGCGTCTGTGAGGTCCCTGTGATGACCGCTCTAGGTAAACAGCCCGGCCGACCTACCCCTTCCCACAACCACCACCCTCCACAAGGGACAAACCTCCCCCGAACCTCCTCCCCTTACACACACGAGTCCCGGGGTAAGAGTATTTTTTTCTTCTTTCCCCTCCACAGCCTCCTTTCCTTCTCCCTTTCCGCCGGTCCTCCTTTTACAGATCGATATTTGACGCTCAGACGTAACCAACGTCCTTGATGTTTAATAAGGGTTGGTAAATCACTCAAGTATCCCCATGACGTCGCCCACACCGACTCTCTTCTTCCCTTGGAAAGCAAATTCTCTTTATATTAGTCCGTCCTTCCCTTTTTTTAGTAGCTAAAATCACCCAAGATAGTGTCTATTTAATATAAGTGGGGTAAATTTTTACAGTTCTACAAAAGTAGTGCGGCCACAATGTATCCTTCCGGCGGATACTGAAAGACTAAAGTTAGCTAACTTCCGCCGAGTAATCAACGAAGGACGTTATAGCTAGGTTGGCATACATACCTGTTTTATTTTGTAATTGCCACGTTTACTAAGTCCCTGTTAATTTTATTTCGAGGGTAAAAGGGAATTGATCGGGCGAAGAGGGGAAGAAGGCTTTAGTTTAACATCTTTCGTGAGACGGCATTGTCTTGAGATTCTTGTTACGAGAGTGTGTGTCGGTTTGAATTGCATATTGTTTTGACGGAGCAATGGAAAATTTTGGTTTTACAGAAATAACATTCTAATTATTATATGACTTCGAAAGTTTTCACTTCAATGAAAAACAAACGCGATATATACGGTCCTGTTAGTACAAATGCACCAAGAAACACGCACTTTGATCGAAGTTAACCTTACACCCGTTGGATTTGCGATACAGGCCAAATAAATATTATTTTCACACTCCAAAATATTTTAAAGTACGGCTTTCTTAGGTCATCTGTATTTAAAACATCACAGTAACTTTTTAGAAATAAATTATTTAGAAAACACGCTAACTCACTGTTTTTAGATCGCAAACTCTTGAAGACGTGTTTCCCCGTGGAAATCCTTGCACGATTACTTCACAAAAATCACAATTGTCCGTCATTGATATTAAATAATTTATTCGCACATTCATCCAGTAAAATCAACACTTCGATCGTTTCCTGAAACCAACAAACTTGAACTTAGAAACGTAAATTATATTAGTGTCACTTCGCTTCGCGGCGGACGGCGGTTGAAAAATGGTGGAACGAGCCGTTTTACGAAACGGTAAACACGTGCCGATATTATTACTTTCCACGCAAGAAAACGCACTAAAACGGTATCTACAACCAACTATGATTAATGAAAGCAAATAAAAAAACTATTAAGTACCGATTAATTATTCCGACAACACCGAGATCTTCGTATAAACACGACGAAATAAAAGCACAACACACTGGCGTTCACCGGGCTCGAAATGTTGTCGACATGCTCCATCATAATTTCTAAAAATGTTTTTAAAGCGAATATACTTCGAGCCAAATATAATAATATTGCTTTAAAAACATAATTTTAACCATAAATGTTGTAAGCATAATTAAAATTTTAGATGACAACAATCCCGCAGCAATTCATCAGCTGATACAATAATTTGCGAACGAGAGCATTGGTTTTTTACATAC
Organism: Dryococelus australis; assembly: GCA_029891345.1. NCBI lineage: Eukaryota > Metazoa > Arthropoda > Insecta > Phasmatodea > Phasmatidae > Dryococelus > Dryococelus australis. Next base: position 53,468,804 of record CM056999.1, read on the forward strand.
TGTGTAGGTTGGTCACATTGTTTCTCCAATTTTACCCCACTTATATGACATTGGCAATGTTGTTACTTTACGTACGCCTCGACTAACAACATCCCCCCCCCCCCACCCTCAAATCATATCACTGTTAATATGGTTACTAGACAGACAATATTGAGCAAAACTGCAATGCTATTTTGGTTTTCTACATAGTCGTTACATATTAAGAGGCGCTCGGTCGGTCATTTTGACTTAACGGAATGGAACTTACTGGATTCAAACTGAGCTGTACTATTTAAACATCCTAAAAATGGCGTAGAAGATGACTGGCAGTTCTGTGGCTCTTGCTGCGTAATTCCAAATAAGTGGTTATTTTTAATCAATACTTTTAATTTCCCCAAATCCCACACGAGCTCACGCACGCTCCAACCACATTTCTCCACCTCTTCCCACCGATATATGCTAAATTACATGCACCATCTTACACATGATTCACTTGTCATCCGAACAACACTAAGCTCATATACTCGCACTCAGTATATGAAGACAATATCACTGTGTCCGCGCTCTCGTAATGTTTGCAGTTATTCTAATGCAGTTACACAATCGTCCAATTCGATTATATTTTGAACTATGCACTTTTGGATGCCATTATAGCCTAATTTCCGAAGGAAATAAAGGCTTGCGAGAGCACTTTCCTCACCGTGTGTGTATGTGTGTGTGTGTCATGTCACCCCTCCCCCTTTCAGTTTTTAAACACATTGACTAGATACCAGCAAACTCGGTACACATATAGTACTTATCAAGGACACGCAACTTGTGTAGTTTTCAATCACGTTAGGCAAACCTACTTTTAAAATGTGGGGTGATATGTCATCTCGAGAACCATTAAAACCGATTGAAACCAAATTTATTTTTACGCTGGAAGAATGTCGTGTAAGCATTAAGTTTTTAGATAGATGTTGTTGTGGGTTCGCCGTTTTTTTAAATAGTAGCAAATAAGGAAATAAAGATTTTTCGCCATATCTCGGAAACTATTAAACCAATTCTCTACCTATTTGGCAGGTAAATAATACTATGACAGGCCAAGCAAACGTAACTGGCCGAACTTGATTAAGTACTTACATTCAAAATGGGGTCCATACAAATCTTTTTATGTTTATTTGGTATATCTGCCATACCATTTAAACAGTTCCCACCAAATTTCGTATACAGAAAGTATATGTTAGAATCATTATATATACCAACAGATAACTATTTTTCGGCCATTTTAGAAGATAGTGCTATATGAATAAATGAAGTTATTCATATCCCGGTAAAAAAAAACGAACGGAGTCCTACCAAATTTGGCAAACAAGTAGTAATGTTGCAGATAATTTTAAGTGATATGTTTAAAGCAATATAAGACACTTATTATCAAAATTATAGCCATATAGTCAATTAAGCTTAAAATGCTATATCGTCTAAATTATGTAAACAATTCCAACATAATTTTGTATTTTGGAAGTGAAAATTACATCTATCAACTGTACCCACACAAAGAATATTTTCTTGGACATTTTGTAAGATAGTACCATGCAAATAAATTAATATCTATGCCACATCTCGGGAAACAATATTTACCTATTCCTATCAAATTTGGCAACCAAGTACTACTGCAGCAAATGTTATTAAATTTCATGATTTAAGTACGTCGGACACTTATTTTCAAAATGGCGGACATTTAGTTATTTTAGTTTTAAATACTAATCGTGGAAACCATGTAATCATTTCCAAAACATCATAAAGTTCAGGCAGGAGATATTTCGACTATTAACTGTATCTACATGAGCATCTTTTATTCGCCATATTGTAAGACAGCACCATGCGAATAAATAAAGTTTTATATCATATCTCAGGAAATAATTGATATATACCTACAAAATTTGGTAAACATATAGTACTACAGCAGGTGGTGTAAACTGGTATGTTTTTAGAATGTCAGGCACTTATTTTCTAAATGGTGGCTATATAAATTTCTTAGAACAATATATTTTACCAATAAATCAAATTCCAACTTAACTTCGTATGCTGACACTGCTCGTTACAACCACCAAATACAGAGCCTCATTTCTCTGTCACTTTGTATGATAGCCCACCAATAAAAAATAAAATTTTTGTCTCATCTCTCGGGAAACTATCAACCCATTCTTACAAAATTTGGCAAATATATTGTACTGTGGTAGGCCATATTAAAATATGTATTTTTTTTAAATGACACACTGATTTTTGAATGGTGTCTATAAAATAATTTTAGTTTTGTGTGCTATATCTACTAGGTTATGTAATCTATTTTAACTTAAAATGTATATATTAGTAGTATACCATCATCGAATATGCTACTACAATAAATTTTTGTCTTCCATTTATGAAGAGCGCCATAAAATTTATGGAGGTTTTATGCCATACCTCGAGAACCAATCAACCGATTCTCACCAAATGTTACACGGAAACATTTCAACTAATCTGTATCAAATTTTGCACACCATAAATGCCACTTAAGTCCATGTAACATCTTATGATTTTAATTGGTTAGACAACGATGATCAAAATGATGGCATCATAAATAATTTACTTAAGTTTGGCAAATATATTAAACAATTCTACCAAATCCATTTTGTATGTAGACATTACATATTAAAAGCGTCGTGTATAGAGGCTCTTTATTTTTTTGGAATTTTGTACGATGGCATCAAATAAGAAATTAAAAATTTTTATGGCTTATCTCACGGACCAAACAATCGATTTCCACCAAATTCTTCACACAAGTAGCGCTACGGCATGGCATGTAAACTTACACGTTTTAAGTGACTCAGTCACTTATTTTCGAAATGACGGCCCTCTAAATATTTCAGTTTAGCGAACCCTACCATTCGAAACATTAAACTGATTAAATTGGAAGTTGATGCTCCGTATGCGACCTCATAATGCAGTGCATTGCGCGCTAGCTTATTTTGCAAAGTTTTCTGGATTCAAGTCCCGGGTAAAGCGCGTGTGTACTTGTAATTGTCTCACTAATGTTGCTTACGTTTCTGGTTTCATTTCTAATGTTGTTGCTTTCCAAGGGAAGTCAATTCCTACCTACCAACTCAAATTTTAGGAAATCATCTAAAAATTATTGCACCCATGTTGGGGAAAGTAGGCCTATATCAGTATATCATTTAAATAAGCGTATTCTTGTTCCCTTTTGGTGGCGTTCTTGTTGCACTTCTGTAAACTAACTTCAACCAAAATGCGCTTAGAAACGTCACGTGTTGCCGTCCCCGCCTCCTGCTGATAACCTGTATGCTATGTTCGTCATATATGAAGGGGCTGCAGACAAAGCTTGTGGCATGTGGCTTGCATTACAGCCGGTCTGTAAGAAATATGAACTTAAACCATCACATAACACGGACGATCTTCACAATAATGATCCAGTACGAACGGCTGTATGGACTTGACAACAGGACTCCAGCTGCGAAGGAAAGGAAACTCGGGCATGTAAATTCCGGAGAATCAGTCTCTGATGACGACGATACAGACAATGTTGATGAAGATGACAATGAAGACAATGCTGATGTTTCTACCTGCGTAACAGTACCCGCTAAATTCTAAACTGCTGGAGTTGATGATATTCGAAGATAAGAACTGTGTCGTTCATGGCCGCAACCAGAAGCAAACATTGAAACAGTCTAAAACTTTCCAAAATTTACTCTGTGCATCAATTCAAGAGGTCGCCTTGGCTGTAGCTGTACATCGATCAAAACTCAGATGGACATTAAAAAGCTAAAACAAAAATTAGAAGAAAAATTTTTTTTAAACTGACAAACTTCTCATCTTTTGGCAAGCTCGTAGAAGACATAAGAAAATGGTGGGGAAAAAAATACTTCCGGCCAAACTTGTATTCTTGGATGGAACAATCTCGGATAGAAATTTGTCGCTGATCTAACTAACACATGAACACATACTTCACGACAAGAAGCTAAACAAATGTTTTACTGTACTTGTTCTGTTGAAAACATTAAGGTGCCGGTTCCACTGCGATGTTATGAAGACCTAGAGATTCTTTACATGAATTGAGATTGAATGTGGATTTCTATAGGCATATGGACAGAGTCTGAATTCTTCTGACACCAGCGACTACCACGAAGACAACATATTTTATTAAAAAATAAACAAAAAATGTGTAGACGAATTCAAGAAGCAGTGCAATGGCGAGCTCATTACTGGCTTTCTCAGTAGGGGAAGGAACAATAATTTTATAAGTCTTGATGTGTTTTCTCAAATCTTCGTCTCTCGAAAGCAGCCTAGAACATATTCCATAGCTAAAAATCATATGAGAGAGGTTATTCACACATTCACTCTTCTCGTCTTTTTTCAGTGTAAAAGAAGGATATCTTGTTGCTATATCTGCATTGTAGGCGACCTGATAATGAAAAATTAGCTCCTGGTTTCATATTAATCACAGTAAATGGCAAATCTGTATATGCACCTGTCATTATATATACAAAAGGGGAAATATAATATATATATATATATTATATATATATATATATTATATATATATAATATGTATTATATATGCATGACCTTGGCCCTTATACGACATGCCCTGCCAGGTAAGATTTCCATATTTAAAGATATAAATTACCTGCTTCAATTGGCACAGATTTCTTTTAAATCTCGCTATGATATTTCTAAGATACTAAAATTACTCAGACTTTGGAGTACAATTTCACATTTAAAAAAATATCGAATTTCGTAGTGTTTCGACCTACATTGTGTACGGTTTCAGTATTAAATGAAAAGGAATTAACTGGCTGGTTATTTCATTTATATTTTAAAAAGGCCATTTTCAATTATATACGATTAAAAGAGAGGACAGTATAAAATTACATTACATAGTGTTACTGGTATTTTTTTTATCAATTTAAAAATTAAAACTGGAAAACTACTACTTGTTTAGTTTTGGTATGCCTGAAACCAGTATGGCGAACAGATTGAAGTCAACAGAATGAGTAAGCAGTCCACTCTGGTAGTCAGTTCCAATTACAGTCGGCAATAGCAAGTAAACGTGCAAGTATGAGAATCAATGAAAAATCATAAAAAATAATTTTAATAAATGACAGTTTTTATATTTTCGTTAAAATAGTTTCATTGCGATATTTTTTATGATTTCCCAAACTTTTCAAGGTTAGTATCAACCGAGGTTAACATTACGTTGCCCAACTGCAGCCTCGAAGGGCACAGTCTAGAACACGATATTTAACATGGCCAACGTTCTATGTCAAATCATTCATTAACGCCTCAGTCCTCCATCTTCATACTGAAGCCGCCAACTTCGCTACTGATCTTAGCTCTTGTGAAATTATTTAGTGAAAACTGCTTAAATCAATTGCAAAGTACAAGTTATAGACGAGGAATTTTGAGGTTAGAGTGAGATATGATGTCCACAGTTCGACCACAAACCCGAGTTTTCAGCGATGAATATGTATAAAGTTCTGGGTATAAGTGCTCACGAAACACGCAAGTATGCTAATTATCAAGCTGTCATTGACGGGAAAAGTTGTAAAGGCACCTTATTTCGAAACACGAAATCATAAAAATAATTTTACCCCAGTTGCTCACAAAATCAAATAGTTTTATGGACAATGGGATAATGTTTTATAAATACGCTTAACAGAAGGTAAAATGGATAACACTCATGAAAATAAAAGAAAAAGAGGCACTATTCATTTGGTACCACAAAAAGGAACCATGGAGGCCAAGGGAAAATACATGAGTCGCTGACTCTGGAGTAGAGTTAAACTAAGAATACTGAATAATTTTAAAAGTGATTTCTTTCTTGCAGAGTGGATAGGACCTTAAGACTAGGACTATCCGACTAGCGTCCCTCGGGTCGATATATTCTCAGGCGAAATGAAATTGATACTTATACTGACGAAAACACTTGGACACCAGCTCCGAAGGTAGACGAAAAGCCATTTTCCGAAACACCAAGGACTGCCGAGTACTCCCGAGTTAACACGAAGCCTCCCATCTTCCCAGTATCATTGCACCGCTTAAAAAATGTTACACCATAAACCCTCTTTTTATACTACTAAAGTCGATTGCTGTCAAATTATGTAAGTAAAAAGTTAACATAAACTAGCGTTCTTTTTTGCTTTAAGAAAGTTTAATGTCCTGTTTTTCTATAGATTTTCATGCACAGAACGTGTTATTATTTAGAAAGTATAAATCTCTTATCGACTCTGAGAAAGAACATTTACCACTTTCTGCATTCTTTGATGTTCAAATGAAGGTAGTGTTACTATTTTAAAAGGTTAAAAGACAAGCGGTAAGTTGCTAAAGGTATAAGTATTATACTTTTACACTACTCTTTCCTCGTTACTTAAAGCTTAAAATATTAATAAAAATAACACGTTTCCCATTTGCATTTCCTCGAGGAATTTACTCAGACGACTCGAATTCTAACTCGAAACGCAACAAAACCATGTTGCAAATGGGATTCGACGCCAGTTACTTTCAACTGGCAGGTAGTCTTATAACTCGACGTACCACCAACAATCTGTAGCAGAATAGAACATGCATTGAGCGTGGAAGTGTGGAAGTGCAGTAACTTTGACATATGTTAGCAAATAGTTACGTTATTATAATTTTATAACTTTTAGTTTTTTACACTACGCCTGATATCTTGCCACCCTATTATATTGTCTCAAGTACGATATGAATAAAATATTAAACCAAATTGGTGCAAACCTTTCTCCAAAGTGTCGTGCACAATACATTTCAGATGACGTGCTAATAAGTGCAATCAGAGAGCAAAGTAAGGGTGAGTTGTACTAGCAAGCGATTTTCCAAAAGGGTATGCCAGGCAGACAAGCGAAAATAGGTGGCTGAAGATATATAAGAATTTAAAATAAGGATATTTTATTATAAAGAACTCTTCTTCGCCTTGCTTTGTAGTATATCTTAGTTTTCAGCGGTACCATATGAAATATCAATAATGCTGATATCAATAATGCCTGATGAAAAAAGGGGTGGGTGGGATGGTGGGGATCTCTGGTTCTCAGTGGTACACGTATTTTAAGAACTTTCTCTGGCAATAGTAAAATGAAACAAGCTGTTACTAAGTGAACACGCCGATAACATTTCCAAGAAGATATTTTCGCTGATAAGAACATGTTTCTTCAATCATAACCGGAGGAAAGAGAGAATGTTGGTATACCATGAACAATAAGAGGAATGACTCCATAGGAGAATTTCTCCGTGTTTTTTTTTTTTTAATTTGGTTTCCTTACCCGACACAAGGTAGCTCTGTAATAGCTTCCATTTGCTTGGGTCGTCATCGTGTGACTTGACAAGTCACTTGTGTTACAGAGTTGAGCAGTTTACGTTTGTCATGACTTTTCCTCCGATGGTCACCTACGACGGAGCCAAGGGCAAAAGAGGAAGTTTTACAGGGTTCATGTTGTTGGGTCAGGAAACTGCATCCAAGAACATCTATAAATTCTTTCAAATATTATTTATATTCGATGGTATATTCAGCAACAACGAAACTCTTTGATTACATCAAAGACAAATGTCCAAAACGATCATATATTACTTTGGGATCTTCCGGGTAGGTCAGCAGTTTCCACTTAGCATTATTCTCGTCTCATACAGTCCATAACCTGATTCATCTTCACGAGGGAAGAACCTACGGATGTTTGCACGATAGTGTATTCTAGAGATGCTATTTTTGTCAATTTAAAAGAAAATACTTCCATTTCCTGCTTCTTCCTAATTGCTTCCATCCCTTCCCAAATCAAGGACCCTGCCAATCGAACGAACCCAATATTGCACAATGCTGTCCTTTCAGGACACTTTTTCCCTTTTTTTTTTTGTTGCTTCCCCGAAATTTCGCCCACATGGCAGCGCGTGTCCAATCGGTTAGCCTTGCCTCCCAGCCGGCGGGGTGTACAAATCATGTCGCCGGAACGAACCAGGCCCTAGGCAAAGGGAGGATGGAGGCAGGGACGTCCACAATCTGACAAGTCTCGTTACGCGAGCCCGTAATCTGAGCATGTTTGTCCTTTAATCCTCCCCTTCTCCCTCCTCCCCCCCCCCTTTCTTCTTTCCTGCCGGCCCAACCCTGCTGTCCCCCACATCCACCTCTTGTCGCCATGGCTACATATGAGATGATAGCAGCGCCTGAGCCCATGTATTCAATACCTGACAAACAAATTACATCGGCGACTCTCCGTCAAAAGTGATTGATCAGCTCTCGCCAATCGTTCTCCTCTTTTCCGAGAGCACACGGGGCACAAAACACGGGAGGGGGCCCACACCGCCTGCTAGCCTGCTTCTTTTGTGTCCTTTCCCCGGGCGGCATTTTCGGCAGTGCCCAGGGGGGTGGGGGGGGGGGTCATTTTGTTGGCCACCGTGTAAAACAACAAGGCCACGGCCGGATCCCCTGCTGCGATAAATGAATGCATTAGGCAGGGAGCAGACTTTGAAACTTTGAAGGTGTGTAGTGAACGTGGCATGACGGCGAGCGCTCCGCGGCGAGTTTCAACAGTCAAATCGTTTCACCTAGAGGCTTTACTACTGTCAGGCTCTGTATAACTTATGATTTCGGGTTTTGAAGCGGGTTGTACTTTAAGCCGACACAGGACTTATCTCAAGTGATATAAGCCAACCACAACCTAGACCAGTATAGGCTGGTCACCTTAAAATGAGCACTTTTAAAAGATCTGCTTAAGATCTACTTGTATACACGTCATGTATCACCCGTCTTATGTAAAGTTAACAATTCCATGGGCCTTGTCACTTTAATCATGTTTTGGTCAAATGAAACACTGAAATTATTAAGAAAGTAAATAATTGACAAAATCCGCTAATTTTTACACTTCGATTCATTAAAAATAACAGGAAGCGAAGGAAGTAATTTAAGTTATGACAAATGGTTACCTAACACTTTTTATTCGACGTTAATATATGGAACTACTTTCCCCTCTGTCGTTACCAACTTTAATGGGCGAATATCACTCAGCGCGCCCATTAAAATTTATGCATGCAGGTGCAGTGACTTTTTTCAAAGGTTCATTTCCAAAGTGCTCACTTTATCGTGAACAGCCTTTAATAAGGTTTACGAATCAGTTGGGATGGGAAAATTTCGCGAATTCAATTACATGTTGGCCAGACTTCACAGTCCTGTGTATACTCGAGACTCAAATATCTGTCATTGGTTGCTACTCCAGAGAGTAGCCACAGATACTCCACATCTGGAGTATCGCTCTTGCTACTTGTTTCCCGGCAAGTGTGCTTTTGGCACGGAATCGTCCAAGGCGTGTCTAACGAACTGTGATCCAATCGCAAAGCTGACTTTAACGTACGCGTGTTTGACGTCTATCTTGTCTTGAAAACAATTCGCGAATTTTTTCTATCCCTACGAATCACTTATCCACATGTACACTGAGAGTACAGACAACAAAATATTTTTTTTATAGAGCATGAAAATATTTATTTGCCCAATAAAATATTTTCTTGAGTAAACAAAACTTAAAAAGCAACAACATTAATTTTGTTCATCGAACAAAATACACGTACGAATTAACAAAACCTGTGTTGGTCAAACGAAACAAGACCATCAACAAAATATTTGATTAAACTAACTATATACTGTATATATTGTTTGGTCGCTTATTTGAAAGCCTTCGTTCTAAAATACAAGTCGAAAGTTTCTTTGTATTTCTTTGACAATCCTATTATATAATAGGACGATCTCTGCTGTCTGTCCATCTTTAATACTTAAAAGTCCCTTGAAACTCAACAGAAGTTCTTCAAATTTCGCAGAGCGAATCCTCAGAGTCAAATACAGGTCAGTTAGAATTTTAGCAAGATCAGATTACGCAATCATTACCTTTTACCGTAAAAACTCATTTTTAATAACTTTTTTCCTATATGAAAGTATTGTATTAATGAATAAGAATTATTGCATAGAGATATGAAGGTTAAATTTTTCTAAGTGGGCCGACAGTGGCTCAGCGGACAGAGCGATTCAAATTGGGGCCACAGTGGCCCAGTGGATAAAGCGATTCCAAGTGGGGCCGCAATGGCTCAGTGGATAGAACTATATCAAATGGGGCCACAGTGACCAAGTGGATATATATATATCGAATGGGGCCTTAGTGGCTCAGTGGATAGAGAGATTCCAAGCGGGGACCGCAGTGGCTCAGTGGATAGAGCGTTTCCAAGTCGGGCCTTAGTGGCTCATTGGACAGAGTGATTCCAAGTGGGGCCTTAGTGGCTTAGTGGATATAACTATGTTAAGTGGCGCCGCAGTGCCCCAGTGGTAAGAGAAATTTCAAATGGGGCCGCAGTCGCTTCAATGTTGAGTTAATTTCACATCATTTCATTATTACCTACATATATCTATGCAATATGTTTTTTTTTTTTTTTTTTTTTCAATCTTTGTATGATAACCAAAATTTGTAACATGGTAACTATTCTGGGCACGTGACAATACTAAGAAAAAAAAATTACGGGCTGGGCCCCCTAAGTAGGGCAGTAACAGTGTTTGTTAGTGCATTTATGGATGCTTAATAATGGTATTATCAACCCAATAAAATAGTGCTAATAGGAAACTAAACTGTGAAGCTGCAAAACTAGAAATATATATTTGCGAACGTTGCACATTATGTATTAAAAAAAAAATTCTGATTTTATCAGTTGTCACTCTAGTTGCAATTGCTTAAGGCATGGCGTTCGGGCGCAATGATCTAGATTAGAATCTCGGTCACAGTTCAGTTTTTTTATACTAACCAGAACTGTTTAAATGCACGTAGGGCCAAACGAATCTTCTGTTACACCAACCGAATCTTCGTTAGGGGCAACCAAATGAGAACAACAAAATTATTTGGTTTCAACAACAACATATCTCACTGCCCTTATACAAACAATCAGTTTTGTTCCCCCAAACAAACTTTGCAACCTTTTCCTCAATGTAAGCTCGTTGGTAACTGAGCTTGACAGAGTACGCTACCGGCCAAAAATGACCTTCATGTACTTTATGTGCACAGTTGTAAATCGTTTCACGTAAAACAAACTTTGGCAAAAGTAATTTATGATCCATTCATGATTACTACACACTTTCCTGAAGACCTGCTAAAGTTCTCCTCCCAGGATGTTCCTCCGTCTCGTGCAAACTAAGCTGAACTAAGTCTAGAAAATTACACCAAAAGACAGCTTACCGATTTCGTGCGCACTCATTTGTAATAATATATTGCATACAAACTATTTATTACTGGGCGCTGACAACACACATGTTTTCTCGCTGTTTTATTCATATTTATTATAAGTCAAGTATTATAATTTATAAGTAAAATATAGGCATACCTTCGATTCAACGGAAAGTAAGCTGCATTTACGTTTACAAAGGAATGAAATACTTGGCGTACATGTCATATTTAGGAAAATTACTAAACACGTAATACATGGGGTGATTTTTCCAAGGTTTGATTCAAAAAGCGCGAAGAAACTGCGAATGGACTATAACAGTGGTTTTTATCCACAGCTAATTGATCTTAAACGCTTTGTGATATTTATACGGAGAAAATATTTTATCGCCAACATCGAGCAATGTATCTAAAACCATGTTCACTTCCTTATTCTCGCTGACCGATTCAGACCCCAACGCCCGCAAATGTGTACATGAACGCACAGGAAGGTTAGTCCTATTTGTGGCCGCCACTGTTCAATACCCAATGGCCTTACAGGGGCCGCGGTGGCGCTGTGGTTAAAATACTCGCCTCCCACCAAGGCGAACCGGGTTCGATTCCCGGCGGGGGTCCCCCTCCGGATTTTTACATGTGGGAATCGTTCCAGACGATCGGGTATTTCCAGTTCCCCTCCCTTTCGTTCCGGCGCCGCTCCGTACTCACCTCGCTTCACCCTCATCGGCTCTCAAGACCTCGATATTAAGGGCGACTACCCCAATGGCCATCCCTATGGGTAACTGATCTGCAAATCGTTCTACTACAATGGACTGTGAATGGTTCATATTAAAGCAAACGAACACAAATGGTATAGCTCGTTGGTTGTGGTAATGTTGTGTGTTGGTTTACGTACAGCTCTTATCAAGCACTTTGTAATTTTCAACACCAGGGATTATGTATTAAAGTTGCTATGATAGAGATAATCTTAGTAATAAGGCCTAAAGTTTTTTTATTACTCGTAGTCAATAAAAACTATTTCAGGCCTGCGAACATTTTTTACTTGCGATGCGATTCAAGGGAGTAGGCTTTGTTTCTGGTCGATTACAAAGTTAATTTGCAACACATTTAATCGAGTTACTTTAAGGTGGTTTCGATCACTGTGAAGTTAATGAGCGGTTTAAAGACTTAATACGGGATCTGTATTGTAATGATTATATTACCAATCTGCAAAAGAGGGTTGTTGGTTCCATAACTGTCTGCTTCACTGGGTAGCATTTACCACGTTTTTTTCCCCCCCCCCCCCCATTACCGTTCTAGGAAGTTTGCTGCTGTAGTTTCATTATTTTTATTTTGAGTATATTTTAACAAAAATAACACATATCACATTGATTAAATAGTAATATAAATATAAAACAATCTCAGTATTAATTCTAGTAAATGACGAAATTTTATTTCTGCGTCGAATACACATTAAAATGTTATTAATTATAACTCCTATTTTCGGATTAAAATAGTTTTTAAATTACAAACTTTGGCTACAAACAAATGTTTTGTGATAGAATGCCAACATAAAAAATAACTTGAGGAGTAAATAAACATTCCTTTGAACTGCTTTAGATTTGTTTGATTATGATTGTAATAGCAGACCTTCGTTATAGCGTTGATATTTAAGTAATTTTTACTTTGTCTATATTTAAATATGTTTTTAATTTAATTTGTACGTTTAGAAATTTTACTATTTTAAAATTATACTCGTGTTCTAAAAAAATTAATATTATACATATTTAGTGTTACGGTAATCTAGCAATTTCCTGTGACGTCAATTTATTGAGCAGAAATTTGAGTAATTAGTAAGACTACTTTATTAGATTAAAGTTTGACGAAGTGGTATGAAAAGCAACTTTCTGTAGACTTTTCGGTTTGTTGAAATGGGACGTCGAAATCACACACATACACACACACACACACACACACACACACACACACACACACACACACACACACACACACACATTATATATATATATATATATATATATATATATATATATATATATATATATGCGATTTCGTTCGCATGACATTTAGGTCTGCAGCCCCACTTGATGCGTATCTACACACTGCATCCCCACTGTTGGGTTCTCTAGCCACTGAGTTTCTGCGGCCCCACTATTGATTTCTCTAGCCACTGAGCTACTGTGGTCTCACTATTGGGTTCCATACCCCCTAGGCTACTGCGGCCCCACTATTGGGTTCTCTACCCACCAAGTTTCTGCGGTCCCACTATTGTGTTCTCTACCCACCGAGTTTCTGCGGCCCCACTATTGGTTTCTCTACCCACTAAGCTACTGCAGCCCCACTATTGGGTTATCTACCCACTGAGTTTCTGCGGCCCCACTATTAGGTTCTCTACCCACCGAGCTACTGCGGCTCTTGGGAAGGAATGGAATACAGCCCATGGACAAAAAAGAAAGGAGAAATGACGGAACTTTTTATTTTAACAATTCTTTTTTTATGCAGTAAAATTACGATAAGAATTCTCGTGAAGCAATTTTATAAAATTACAACAAATTTTTTTTAAAGAAAATGAGATATTTTTCAGTATAAAAAGTAGCCTGTGTCAGTCTCCGGCCCTCCAAATATATCTGTACAAAAAATCACATCGATCGGTTGCTCCGTTTTGACGTGAAAGAAGGACAAACAAACACACAAATACACTTTCTCATGTACATAGTAGTAAGGGTAAGCTGGAAATCTTTTACTGCGGAAAGTGTGGCCGTGCTTCGAATAGTTCTCTAAAGCGCTGTGGATACAGAACTATTATTTCTTACCAGAAACGAAGGTGGGACGACCTATAGTGTTCACGAGAAAAATGACACGCTAAAAAAACAGGTGGCGGACAAACATTGGCTTTCTCCAACACTCCTGTACGAAGTGACACAAACAGCAAAAGTTAACCGAGAGGTTCCAGACTTTACAAACAACGGGTTCCGGAATCGCCATTGCCAACGTATAATCAGTTACCCTATTACTGCGCTGCTACCAAAAGTACCTTCCGCGCGGGGAAAAGGAGAACATCAATCGTCTAATGTCGTCACAAACGAGCTTATATAGTGGAAATACTGTCAGTGGGGGCAACTCCTGGTGGAGCAGACAGAAAACTGGGGTTCTGTCCAACCAGGTACCCATCAACTTTCCTGTGTCATTTTATCATGGATAAAGTAACAGCACTGCGATTTTGTTTGATGATAAGTGTTCCTCGTCAAATATTTATTAGTGTGGTGTATCGAACGGTAGAGTCCATGGGAGAAAGATTCAGTTTCCATGTGAAAACAAATTTTTTGGTGTCTAGCAAAAGATATTCAGGATAGTAACGTGCTGAAAGGCAGTAAATATCCATTGTCTGTTTCGCGAACAAGTGCGGGTTTTTACACTTCTGAGAGCAATACTGATGCGTGCATTTGTTTCCGTGGCAACAACAATGTATCTCTACGCCACATATGATATTTATATACAAACACTTGGTTGTAAAGCTCTGCTCGGAATGTAGACATTTGTGTGGATACCTTGTAGCGGAATAATATTGTTTGGCATTCTAATAAACTAAATTTTAAATAAAAGTTCATAGAGTGTCGTCCATGTATGCGAACGTCCATTCCCACACCCATGATATTACACATAAAAGTAGAACATATTTATCTCATTTAATACATATTTTACTAACGTAACTGAAATCACAATATCTAATATATTATTTTGTACAATGCCACTATTGTTGTGTATAGGCGCTATTTCATACAACAAAATACAATGCACAACAAATTTCCCTTACTTAAAAATGAGAGAAAATATCTTTTTTTAAGATTTCAATCAATTCTTTTTAGTAGGTATGACCTTATAGCTACACATTCGCTCAAAAGAATTTATATTATTGGGCAGGTTATAATCTTTAATTTATTAGAGTTGGCGAATTCAGTTTACGACTTTCCTGAGAACGTAATATCGATTCTTTGGAGATAAAGTACAAGTTAGGACGTTAATATTACTTTCAGGGTTCCAGCAATATGTTTCCTGTACGAAAATGACTTGTAAATTTTCGTGGAAAGAAAAAACCCTTGCTTTATTTTAGCTTTAGCTAGAGAAACAAAATGCAATAATTATACCGCGTAATTTTTGTATTAATACAAGTTTATTAATTCTGTTGAGGAGGATGACCTTTAATTAATACACAAAATGTGCTACAGAAATTTTCACCGTGGTAAAAAATAAATTAATTCTGTATCATTACAGATACGTAATACGGTCAATCTTTCAAGAAATTTATCTTGATGCCTGTTTTTTTTTTTTTTTTTCGTTAAACACATAGGCCTAATTGCAATTTTATTGCAAAAGGGAACCAAGTGACAGTCTCTTCTAAGATTCAAAGTAACAAGGGTACACAGAAAATAAATTTTAAAGTTCGGTGCAGCTGACATATCCTAACAACTTTTCCGATATATGTTCCTTACACGCCATAATATGCACGTTGAAAACATATTACGTATAGAGTGTTCACAGTAAACCGAACACTTCTGAAAGACCTGCTTAGGATCTACTTGTTTGCACGTTGTGAATTCTTCCACGATATGTAAAATCAACACTTAAATGGGCCTGATCATTTTATTCATGCGTAGGTTAAGTCAAGCAGTGAAATGAATAGAAAAAGAATATATTTTACAAACATTCTAATTCTTAAACTTTTTTTTTTGCATTTAAAATGGAAACCCTGTTCAGTATTCATAAATATTTACGTCACATTTTTTATTCAACGCTGAGACATCTAATGCTTTCTCCTCGTCGTTATAGGCTGATCACGGTAAAATGAACACTTTTTAAAGCCCTGCTTAAGATCTACTTGCATGTATGTTGTGTATTCTTCCACTTTATGGAATATTAACATTGTCATGGACCTCCTAACTTTACTCATGCTTCGGTCAAGTGAAACTGTGAAATTATTAGAAAAGAAAATATATTTTACAAATTTGATTATTTCTACTCTTCGATTTATTAAAAAAAGCAGAAAGCGAAAGGAATAATTTAAGTGATCAGAGATAATTATCTAACGCTTTTCATTCGACGTTAAGATACGGAACTACTTCCCATCCATCGTTGCCAACTTCACTGGGCGCATGTCACTCAGGGCGCACGTTAAAATATATGCAGTTAGGGGCTGTGACTTTTTTTTAAATGTTGATTTCAAAGGTTCAAACTTTATCGTGAACAGCCTTTACTCACTTTGCTCATTGCAGGCCAGTCAATGCGTCCGTTTAAATATATTGTGCGTTGGTAGAACTGTCAGAATTGCCAACAATATTTTCTTCTTCACTCGCTCACTCATCAGTAGTTGATACAGGCTTTCGCGTACGAGAAGCTGCTGGTTTCGTCTATGTCATGTTACCACCCACTGGCTGTCATAAATGTGCACTCCTTCTTGAAATAGACTATACAGAGTATTAAATTGCATGGTTACTGCGAAGCTGGAAGCTAAAGGCGTCCTGTTCATGCGATAAGGAGGATGTTTCGCTCCCTGACTGTGGTAAGGATCAATTTACGAGCGCCGAGTCCATACACCAGTGTTGTGTTTCATAGCCCGCGGTATTCGTCGAGGTTTATGTCATGTCTAGCCATTCTGTACCCAACAGGGTTAGTAAAGTTAACTTTAAATGTTTAATTTCAAAATTCTCAATTTAATTCCTTTAACTTTATTACCTCTGGTAAATTGTAATTTTGTTACCACCACGAAACATTAGGCAAGTTTATTTGCTAAATTAACCACACTGACTACTTCATCATATAAAATCTCACATATTCTGGCGGGTCATATTTTTTCATGCGCTAATGGGGTTCTAATCCTTATTTTCTCAAGGAAGAGGTTGATATCGACAAACAAATTTATCATGTATTAACAGGGTGTATACACTCTAAATCCTTAGAAATGGAGGCAAAACTCATGTTTGCTGCAAATAAAACATCACAATCCATGATCAATTGGTTTGCCGATAGCAACCCCTTCCATTAGAAAGTAATAGGTAGCTCTCCATAAGTGCATGATAAAATGTAACCCACCAGAATAGTTGAGGCTTTATCTGCTGAAGTAAGCAGTATGGTCAATTTTGCAGATAAACTTACCTTATGTTATTACGCTATACCCCGCGGTTTTCGAGAAATTGGCGTTTAATGTTCTAAACAGTGAACATAAAACATCCGTTTCTCCACTCTCTGCTGGAAAACCGCCGCGCGTTCCTAAATTTCCTAGTTCCAAAAGAAAATATTTCTACATATAATGCGATCCTGTGTTAACGATTTGCAGTAAATATGGGCTTTACAAGAGCGCGTACACACTTGAGGAACGGCCTCAGGCTGAAATCACCTCCCGTAGTTTGACGGAAATTTTTATTTTAGTAACATATTGTATACACTACACAAACGGTATACATACATCATATCACAAAACGGATGTAAACCAAACATTTCTCACACAAATTTGAATCTTATGCTGTAATGGTAGGAGTCTACAGAACAATTTTCATTGGCTTAGGACGTAAAAACACAAGTATATAAAACATAAATATCACTTAATTGACCATGAATTTAATCGTTTTTACTTATTACTTGACGTTTTTAAATTTAGCTTAGATAAAGTTAGCATGCAAGTTGCCCTGATAGATTTCTGAATTTAAGCAAGGATCAAAAGTAGCAATAAATAATAAAATAATAGTCACTCGCCTACCCAATATAAAATTAAAAATCAGCAAGTAAATTTATATAAATTTGTGAGAATAATACTATTTTGGATTAAATTCGACAGTAATTAACCAATTAAATTTGTAAAACACTTGAGTAGTTTAAATTGGCTATGGATGTAACTGAGATATTTTCTTGAGAATTTTTAAACATAGTATTTCATTATATGTCGAAAAAAAAATTTTGCTGCTAGGAAGTTTATGAACGCATGACGGTTTCTCAGCAGAGACTAGATATTAATTTTGCGCACAGGTGTTGCACTAACCGAAGCAAACACTGGCCGCGATTGAAAGGATTAAGGTTGGTCTGATAATCTCTTCGGCTTCGTTTGAAGCGTCCTCGCCCTAATACTCGTTTAAACAGTTCCTCGCGGTCGTGACAGTATCCTGCCGGAACTGTTATTATGATTAGGTAGTCGCTGCGCTTATGTCGCAACAAGTCTTGTACCGTAGCGTTCGAAAAAAAAAAAAAAGGCATCGCTAAAAGTTTCTATGCTCTCTTTTGCCCCTTTCGGTTCGCTGGTGGCTAATACTGACGTGATGTAATTGCACAGTTTCAGTGACGTGTTTTATTCAAGTAGCGGCTCAGATTTTGATTTTGGATTCCCGACCGGATGCTTAAAGAAAGTCGTTTGGCATACAAATCTTAAGAACTACGCAACTTCAAGGACAGAGTTTACTGCACACTATCCTAAAGAAATTCTAACCGATAAAATCAGTATTATTAAATACCTAACGTTGTCGTGTCTTTTTGCAACAAAAGCTACGATTGCTGATAATTTCCATTCGCCACGGTATCTCATACAACAGGGGCACTAACTCCAGGCTCGGGGAATTTCTGGGTTCGACACCAGCAGCTGACAAATACAGATATTGTGCTCTCTGGCCCTTTTGTGATGGCTGCTACACTACCACGATAATCACCCACGGAAAGTTGTAGGTCAAGGTGTTTTCATCGTTACTAAACACTTGACGAGGCAGTTTGTTATTTTCCCATATGATTTGTCTACCTTTTACTTCTTCAAGCCCTACTTATGCGTCCACCTGCATTTCCTTACTTTAATTGTACTGGTCCTTACTAATGCCTGGGCATTTATGTTTATCTGCGAACATGTTTTAGGTTAAAATGAAGTTGTAGCTACCCTCGTGGTTTACTGTCAAATCGTAAGTTACCTTCGATAAAGAAAGCAAATATTTAGTGACCCTATCGACATTATATTCCTTTTGGATTAAGAATATTCACCAAATAATTTTTAAACAAATAGGTTGATTAAAATTGTCACGCAGCTATACATAATATAAAACAAACGTCGCTCGGCCGCGTGTGTCTGTGTATTCGGATAAAGTTCCTAAACTACTTGATGGATTTTGATGTAGTTTTTACTATCATTTAGAGCATTTCTCGTGGAAGGTTTAAGTATACAAAACATTAATATTTAATGTAATGATAGTAGAGAAATGTCGACTTTTCTATTCAAGTCAGAAAACACCGCTTTTCGGGCGCTTACATGGCTTACACTGACTAAACCATAAGAGTTACACCAAATTTATGTAAAACAGAATTGTAGATATCAAAAAAGTCTACCAAAAAGTCCGTGGCAGCACATTCTTTTTTAGTTTTTAAGGAATACTCACAGTAAACATTTTTGTCTTTTTAAAAACAGGGGTTCACTTACGAAGACTTTTTGAACAACACAGTATTAATCCTATGTTAGTTACCTTAAGCATTTAGTGTATATACTTGCCGTAAACTTAAACAACGCGATATTTGTAAATAGAACCTGAGCGAAGCTTCGGAGGGTCACTAGTCCATTAATATGAAAACATAACCACAGTAAACAAAAATGTTCTATGGCACTAAATAAAATTTTGATACAATGTGAAGCAACAGTGACCACAGGATTATGTGTGTTCAAGCCTCCCACCTAAATAGTTCCCTTGGAAGCTGAAAATAAATACATTTTATTTAAAACTCGTAAATTGTATAAATTATTCTAGTAACTGATACTTACCATATGAAATAACAGTACGTTTAAGAAATATTTTAAATAATTAAAATAACTTTCTAGATATTAAAAACTTAAACTCTATGTGATATGATTAACGAATTTTAAATCGAAAACGAAAAGAATATTAAATAATTATAGTAATTACTTTATGTTAATACACATTAAAAATTGCAACCCTAAAAGAACTAAAATATACGACCATATAACATTATTTATTCATTCTAAATGTATGTGCACACTGTTACGTGTAGGCAAGCTTTCGTTATGCGAACCAGATGAAGATACCTTTACGTCAAAGAATATGTTCAGGATAGCAATACAATTTCCACACACGCTGGGAAGAAATTGCTGACAAATTGCAACACAGTGCACAAACACGGTAGCGATTCCCCGGTCGTATTGTACACAGGACAGTGCTTACGCAATGAAGATGTTGTAAAACGCAACGTAACACCCACAAATCCGTCTGCATCGGGACTAAAGGCAGCCCGTCAAGCTGTATTTATATATGTTATTCAAAAATATTTAAAACATTTATATATTTTTGTAATATTTCCATTAGACCCGAGGTGTCAAGTTCAACCTCTCAGTGAGAAATCAACTTAATTTTTAAATAAAATTCATATAGTATATTTTTACTTCTAAAAACGTGTAAAAAATTCATGAAGTTTATATTTCCTAAATTGTCCCTTATTGTTAGTTATTGGTTAGACCATTCGTGAGCGCAAAAATTGACATGGGTCCACTATGATGAGAGAACAATGCTCACCCAACACTGTTCCTCACTGCTAATATAAATACATAAATAGCAGATCCCGTAACTTCCACCCACACAAACTATGATGTCACTGGCCAATACCACCTGTGAAGGTAACAGATATCCCAAAACCGTGAGTACTTTAGTCAGCTCATTGCTGCAAAGAAGACTTCTGCTAAATACAGGATGTGGCAACACACCCTCCATATAATTTGAAGGTCTGATAAAAAAAAAGGCGCAAAGTAAATTAAATTAATTCTGGCTGTGAAAAACTAAATACTTGGACGTTACAGTTTAAATGGTTTTGAAAAGGAAAAGTAAATGTGTCAGGTCGTGTCCTTTGCTGTCAGTACACTGCTGAAGGCGAGTTCGGAAGGATAGAATCACTCTTGCCGACATTTCTGGAGGTACCCGAGTGATTTCTTCACGTATTGCATTCCGAAGGGCTGGCAGAGTACTTGGTCGATGTTTGTAATCCAGTTGCCTCGAGATACTTGCAGAACAAAAAATCGCATGGGGTGACATCCGATGATATCGCTGGCCAGGGGATGTAGTGGCCACGTAAAGAAATCGATCGGCCTGGGAACAGCTGTCTCGCCACTCTGAACGATCGTCATGGCGCATGGGCTGTGACCCCCGTCTTGTTGTAGCCCAACATTTTGAATTTGCATCTCGCGGAGTCTTGGTTCCATGAAATCGTTGCGATATATCTAAGGTGACGGTATGACAGTGACACCTCCTTCTTAGAAAAAAAGTAAGGGCCAATTTTATTTATTTATATTTATTTCATCCATTTGGACTTTTTTCGAGTACAATTTTGTACGAAGACATCGGACAAGTCAGAACACGTACACATTATGTACAGAACATGAGCACATTATGTACAGAACAATATCAAAACATCTAAGTATTATAATACTATCGAAGTCTAAAACAAATATAGAATAAAATACTAATAGTCTTGAATTTTCATTATATTTAATCTTCATTCAATTGATCAAATGATCCCATAACTTCCCACCACGCACGCGGCAAACATTAAAACTATCACAGTGTAGAGGCTTTTCAAGAAGTTCCCGAGCGTTCTGCTCACTTAAACAATGGAAGTTTTGTTTATTCACTTACCCGGACAGCATCATCACGCGAAACGTTTTGAAGGATGTCTCCACAGATTTACACATTTTGCCAATCACGTTCTCGGACGACAGCCATCTTGTGCGGGTGAAATCGCACGTCCTGATGCAAAACCCGCTACACACGTCGATCAGACAATTGAAGAGCCGCCCGCTTTGGAGACGGCGTACAAACGAACACCTGACAGCCTCAAAGTTTCTTATAGTTCGAGCACTGCGTGGTTTCCTTCAACCAATGTTCAACACAGGACCACTTGCCTTGACTCGAAGCCGTGTCTCAATTTAAAGAATACTCTTTCGATAGAGCACTCTTTCTCACAACCTGCTTCGCGCTCTCTCGCGTTTTCGCTCTGTGGATGTTGAGACAACCACTTCTCGTTTCTCTCTGACGTCATGCAGACAGCTGATGCCGAAAGGCGGGAAATCATGTTAAGCTAAACTCGTAATCATAGCTATTGTAAATACCATATATGAGTTCAAAATAATTCACAAATACTTATAACACTACTAGAATAATTAATAGCGCATAAGCTACTATAATTTTTTGTTTTACATATTACCATCATGTTGCAGCAAAGTGACAAAAAACGAGACTTTGTCAGATATCCGTATTTATATTTTTATAAATACGTGTTACGTAAGTTATTTCGTCGTTTTATTCATTACAGTTGA
Source organism: Dryococelus australis (assembly GCA_029891345.1). Taxonomy (NCBI): domain Eukaryota; kingdom Metazoa; phylum Arthropoda; class Insecta; order Phasmatodea; family Phasmatidae; genus Dryococelus; species Dryococelus australis. The sequence goes on from CM056999.1 coordinate 53,491,349, forward strand.
AATTATTCACTTGCTGGTAAAATACGACAATGTTTCGGCACAGGAAACAATGTAAACACGGAAATAATGTAAACAAATAAGGCGCATGGTCAGAGAGTGCTTGAGAGTGCCAGCAAGTACACAACTTCGTGGTCTCTCTGTGCTATCGCTCTTTCGCACTCTCTCCGACGAATCGAGACGACCAGAGTAAGTGCTCTCTGACGTCACAATGACGTGGTCGCGAGAGCGGAAGCACGAGAGAGCGCTCTCCGGGCCAGTTGTGACACAGGCCTGAAATTCGACGCCCGCAGCTTGCTGATTTTCCGGTCCGGAACCGAAGCGCCAGGGGCAAGCTGGAAGCGTGTGCGAGATGCGCGTCGAGCAACGACGACAGGATCATCGTTTAGGACAAATATTCCAACAGCGAACGCCCGTTATCCATCTGTCTACGGCATCTAACGGACTAAACAGTAGACAGCTTGACAAACCAACTTCCACTCTAGTGTACGTTTGCATTCCGCAGGGCTGGTTTGAATGAACGCAGAGTGGGACGTTCGGTATTGCTGTCTCTAGTCTATTCGCGGTTTCTTTCATACTTTTTGAATCAAACATTTGAAAAATCACCCCATGTATGCCGTGTTTAGTTACTTTCTATATATGCCATGTATCACAAGCATTTTATACCTCTGTTAACATAACATAATCTTATTATTCGTTAAACTAAAGTTCGACCGATATTTTATTTATAAAGTATAATGTTTCATTTTTAATAAATATTTATAAAACAGTAACAAAACATGTGTGTTGGCAACGCCTAGTAAGAAATAGTTATCATGCAAAATATTATTACAACTGAGTGCGCACGAGTTCAGTGTGTTGTCCCTTGGTGTAATTTTCTAGACATTTAAGGTTAGTTTGTACGAGGTGGAGGAATAATGTGGACGTATAACTTTAGCAGGGGTTGAGAAAAGTGCGAAGTAACCGTGAACGGATTATACTGTTAAGTCCAAACGTTGCCTCGGGCGGGCGTTCGCTGTCCAGTTCAACCGCCTGTATTCCCCCAGGAATATTGGCAAGCGCGATGGCATCCTTTCGAACTCGCTTTTAGAAGTGCATTGACCTCGAGAGACGCCACTTGACAGGTTAACTTTTCAAAACCATTTTAAATGTAACTCACAAATATATAATTTTCCATGGCTGAAATATATTTTCTTTTATTCATGCCATTTTATTTTAATCGCACATTCAAATTAGGGTAGGTTTTTTGCGCTCTGTCTATTCCAATTAGTTAATTATCCGCAAAAGCCCGCTGAAGAGAGTTACGTAACGATTTATAATAAACTGGAATGTTAAGAGGCGGAAATGCGCATACTTAACTCTTAAAGCAGTGCTGGAAGATTCGTTGCGTTGCTCCTGCCAGTAGGCAACCATATAGCCTTCCACTTTGGATCTGCTGCAGGCAGTGCAACAGTAAAGCACTTTTTGTGTACACTTGTGGCTGTGCTATAGAATGGCAACTTCAGAGACAGCATACGTTGATCACTTTATTTTTCAGACTGTAGACGTTTAGGATATTTATTGTGAGACAGTGCGAAGTGTCACGGATATGTACACATAAGCGGAACAGTTGGACTTGAGTTTAGCGTGAAGCTCCCAAAAAAGAAGAGTTGAAACTCCAGAGCTACAAAGCATCTGTGTACCAACTGGTAAAGGCTGTTCATGAAAAAGTGAGTACTTTTGAAATCAACCTTAGAAAAAATATCACTTTCCTTACCTGCATATATTTTAACGGGCACACTGAGTGACATGCGCCCAGTAAAGTTGGTAACACGGGATGGAAAGTATTTCCATATCTTAACGTCTAATAAAAAGTGCTTGATAACCATTTATGACCACTTAAATTATTTATTTCACTTTCTGCTTTTTTCTGTGCATCGAAGTTTAAAAATGAGCAGATTTGTAACGTTTTTACTTATCTAATAATTTCACAGTTTCACTTCACCGACGCATGAATTAAGTGATGAGGCCCATAGCAATGTCAATTTTACATAAGGTGGAATAATACGCAACGTGCATACAAGTAGATCTTAATCAGGGCTTTTGAAAGTGCTCATTTTACCGTTAACAGCCTATAGGTGCCTGGCTGTCGCAAATTTGTTACCATCGACCGATGCAATGTCTTGCGAGAAAAGGGCATTCTAAAGAAATGGACACTCTGGTGTAAAGGGTATGCAGGTTCCTAAATTTCTTTTGCATTTCTAATAAATTATGCTGTTTTGCGATATAATAAAATCAATAGCTATTTGATAAAATTGCCAAATCAGTTTTTAAAAAACCCTACTATACTTTAATTTTTTAGTAGAATTAAAAGCATCTGAACTTAAAATTTGTGCCAAACAAATTTCAAAAAGTTACTCGAGCTCAATGTATGAATTCAGCTAAAAAATATTTTTAAGATTTAAAAACGCCACGAAGAAATTTCTTTGAAGTGTGGCATTTTGTTCGACTGCAATTACTGTTTAACTTCTAGCTATTTTGAATTTCAGTGGTTTTATAGAATTAAAATAAAATTATAGCCGAACCACTGGAAGAAATTCCATGACTTTTTAGAAATCTTATTCTAATGACATTAGGTCTAACAATAATATGAAGTGTAGCCAAAGCAATATATTTAAATTTGTAAGCCAATATTTATTAAGTAGAAATTCCTGTATTTTCCGTCATTCATTAATTTTTCATGGCTTTGATATTTTTATTAATGTACTATTTGATGTTAAAAACATAATTTTAAAATGTTCTAAAAATATCGAAAGTAATTTTTGGCACAGCCCTCAATGCTAGCGCCTGCAAAAAATGCAACTGGCTATCGATGTTGTTGGTTGCCTATTAGCAGGCGGTCGCGACGCATTTTGTAGGCATTCTGACGGTAAACGCCTACATCACCAGATACGGGTTTATAACTAAATTGTTGCAATTTTTTCCATTTCAATGTTTTTTTTTAGTTTTGGAATATAATTTAGAATAATTTGTATATTACATTATTTCTACGACGAATACTTACAGAACTTCATGAAAACAATAATTTTTTTTTTTACAAATCTACTTTCGGTTTTTTTTTGTAAACTAGGCTCGCGACATCTGTAACATTTTTTTCGGTGTCAAGTAATAACTTACGTAATCGCTCAGGACGAGAGTTTGATACCAGAAAGGCCACACATTGATGAGCAAAATTTCTGCGGAGCCTGATTAGACAGACACTTCGCAGCTTGCAATTGAGTACTTGAGTACAGATCTTTCTGCCAATACTAGTTTCGCAGCTGAGCGTCTGTAAACTAGCAGTCAGGGTTGTCAGAACCAACAGCAGTATACGCTACAAGTTATCAAACAGTTGCGTTCCATAATTTGTAGTGATGGTCGTGGCCTGCAGATTTATGAAATTCATTTGTCGAACCGAGTTAATTCAACTCATTCCAATTTGGCTACTTCTTTGAATTATTCTATAATCAAAACAATAAGAGATTTTTTCTGACTGACGTACAATATTAGCCTGCAACCAGTTTGCTTGGGCCAACCGAAAATACATATTTAGCGGTATTGCTTTCGATATTCTTTTGTGAAACATTAACCGCAGTTAACTTATATTTAATTGCGATTTATAATAATTATTATTATAAGCACCACTTCCCGGTTCGATTTTAGAAGGTAAACATATGTAAACTGAATTTTTTTTATATTTAAGCCAATTAATTTCAAAACACTTTCAATACTCATCGTAAAATAATTATTATTTGACCTCACAACTGCAACGTATTCTGTATTCGACTTACCTATTATTGTATTGCCTTGGTGCTGAGAATCATTTAGCGCTGCGTGCATACACGTCATAAACGATTTCATTATTCTAAGTTATGCCAGATGCAAAGAAATTGTGAATGTGAGTACCCTGTTTGGATCTTCATATGTGTCAACCCCAAATTGTGAAATTCCTAATCAACTTTTTTATCTCATATGTAACACGCCCTTGATAACTCTGAGCCAATAGCAGACTTGCAAGGAAACAAGTAACGAGTGCCATACTACCATGTGCCGAGTAACACTGGCTACTCTCTACGGCAACAGTCAATTAACAAACGTCTAAGGATCGAGTATACACAGGACTGCAGAGTCCAGCATACAGGTGATTCAACTCACAAAATTTTGCTATCTCTACTCATATGTTATCATCGGCTCTTAAGACCCGCTGTTAAAAGCTGCCCAAATCGCTTCACTCATATTTTATCACGTTTTCTATTGTTCATAGCAGAGTTATTAACATTGATTTCAGTGCCCACAGCTATGAAATCTTCATCATTTTTTTAAAACTTATCAATGTGACTAGCAATTGATTTAGAGACTTCTTAATTTTACATTTGCACTAAAAGTCTCACTATTATAGCAAGTATATATTTTATGCCAACTCATTGTACTTTATGTAGCAGAGTACTGTACTTGCTACTGTCACACAACACGGAAAATGGATAGTGAATTAAAACAGATGGCTGAGAGGAAACTACTTGTTGTGATACGTAGATGTAGCTTTGTTGTTCCTGTATTGTAGTTGGTAGTACTGACGTTTGTTGAGTAACGGCGTGGTAAGTAGTCGAAGTGACACAGTATATGTCTTAGCAGTCATTATTTACTTATTATAGAACGCCTTTGCAAATAACCACTTCCTCAGTTGTGGTATCAAAGCCGCCATTTTACAAATATTATTTTTGAGTTTCCTCTTTTTCTAAGAATATACACAATTTTGGTTTTGGTAATATCACAATTTCTTCTCAGTAACTTTACTAAAATAATTGTCAAAAAATGTTAGAATGTCCTATTTAAAATTATTATTTCAAAACCAATCTGAATAACGTGGTAGGTGCATCTCACGTTTTTCTATAATAGATATTATTAAGAAATGTATATATATAGTTTAACAGAAGAAAAGAAATATTCACGTACCTATGTAAAATGAAATATGAAAATGCAACAGTTTTCAAATAACGTTTAAAAAGTCTTGTCTCTTATGGGAAAGGTGAGTTGTAGTACATATTCCCAATATGTTGCTTCGAAAATATTACTGTAAAAATGTAGTAGTTAACAAATTCAAGGGTATAGAAAAATTATTTTTTAGTATGTAAATTAACACATGTATTTAGGGGGTTTAATTATGACCGAAGTGAGTCGAAACATTAAAGGCAAATATTTCGTTCTGCTTCCTATAAACTGTAGTAATACTCGTTGCAAAAAAAAATGCTACTTTTGACAGCAGACGATACCATATGTACAACCACCATATGGTGTTGATAGGAGGTCCGATAAAATTTATTAGCGTGTCACTTGATAACTCTCGCAGGTAAAGTCACTGAGGTGAAAGGGTAGGGGACGAAGAGTACATTTTGAAAGCACGTCCATGATAAATCAGACTAATTACAACATGCCGTTTTTAGTGTAGGATAATGATGAACGTGGTAGAGTCGCAGCAACACAATGTATATACGACTTGTTAAAAAAATCTTGTTGAACTCGCGTACGAATATTTGTTGAAATATTAAGTATAAGATAGCACTGTGTTATTGAATAAGAGGTTTAATAGAGATTTCATAATAATAAACTGATGAAATTGAATTTATTCATGCTAATGTCAAATTACTCGCTACTATGTGTCATATAAACAGATGGTATTCGATTACATGTAATATGGAGAGTATAAATGATTTTCTATCACAATTTGTTAAAATGTTAGCAACTACTGAAATTTTTATCAATGTATTACTTCAAAACATCGGTTTTGCAGTTCTCATTGCAAATGTTATTACGATAATGGAGGAAAATACATATACAAGTTGTCCGGAAACTACATGTCGAAATTTTAAACCACAGCATCTGTGGGCGAACAGAAACAAGAAACTTTAGTTACAAAATGTTCGGAAAGGCCATTCAGTATGTTTAAATTGAAATTTGATTTCTGCGAACGACGCTGGGTTCCCCCGCAGCCGTATGCCCCTGCGTGCCTAACAAGTTGCATGACACTAAGGCGAACGGCGGTGGCGCGACATGCGGCCAGCGCCTATACATAGGCAGCCACATGTAACACAGGTTCACCTGCCACTGCGGTGACGCCTGTGTGTGGGACAGCAGCAACCCATCCGACAGACAGGCGGCGCAGAGTGCCGCGTACAGCACAGCCGTGGATCAGTTCGCCTTAGTGTCATGCAACTTTTTGTACACGTAGGGAACTATGGCTGCGGACACCCGGCACAATTTGCTGAAATCCAACTTCAATTTAAACATAGACTACTAAATGGCCTTTTCCGACCATTTTGTGACTAGAGTTTCTTGTTTCTGTTGGTCCACAGACACTGTGGTTTAGATTTATACAGGTAGTTTCCGAATATCTTGTATAAGGCAAGACATGCTAGATTATTTGTTTGAAATTTATATCGTTGTTAACACTGTTTACATTTTCTTTCACCTGTGTTCATTCTGCCAGCGTGGGGCGTTTCGTTACCACAACCTTCCTAGATATGTGTAAATAAAATGTCATGACTTCTTTGTGGATGATCAAACTCGCTTTAAATTACTTCTGTTCTGTCATGTTATTGAACGTAACACAAACTGTTTTTTAAGAGTATCTACAAGCTTAAATCTTAACGGATATAAAAAAACTAGGGAAACGAAGCAGAAGTAGCAGCTATAGGCTGTGAAAAAGATTTCCGCAGTTCATTTATTTTCCGTGCAAGTGGGAGTTCGTCAGTGATAGAGCGATAGACATTTTCGTTCTGCTAAGGCCTTTACGACCGAAGTCGACTTGTCTACCTCCCCGTCTCTTTCATTTGCTACACTTTCGTTTTACTCTTATTCTTTTGTGCTTTTAATTTAATTCACGCTCACGAGGCCCAACATAAAATTTTAAAGCCACTTTGACAAAACTCATCGCTCAACATTATGTCACATTTGCCAATATTCCAGAGCTTTCTAAACTATACCTTCTGTTTGAAATATTAGTTCTTCAATTGCGGGATATTAGTTTGTATTATTTTTAGACTTATTAACAACCCCGATTTTATGCGTAAAGCTAATCGGTGTGACGGGTGAACTGAACTTAAAGGCAAAATATGCATGCTCATCCATGACATACTGGAATTCGAACTCTGAAATTCATGGTTTTGTTACACTGAGGCCTTCGGACTAATAAATTAGACGTGATATTACAGAAAGTGTTCTACGCCTCAAAATTCAAATTTTTTTCATTTCAATCGTTGCAAAAGAAGAAGTTTTTGGTCTGACAAGTATTTATTTACGTCTAATAGTGAGGTACACAACGGAATTGGTGAGAATAGTTCATGCGGTTCTCATGCACACGGAAAAGCCAGTTAAGAAGTTTCGACGTGTTAACAGCGGCCATTAGTACATATTAGCAACAAGGTAACTATGTCCGGATATTTGCTATATTCCATTCACGGTTACTTCACACTTTTTGAATCAAACTGTTGATAAATCACCCCATGTAGGACGAGTTTGCTTGTTCCCTAAATGCGTCACGTATCACAAGCGTTTTATACGTGTGTTAACATAACATAATTTCATTTTTGGATAAAATGGACATTTACTAGATAAATTATAACAATTCGTACATAGTATGAATGAAACCATGGAGAAATTACGTATGTCGGTAATGCCTAGTAAGAACTAGTTCCCATGAATAATATTGTTTAACTGAGTGTGCACGAATATAGTACGTTGCCCCTTTGGTTTATTATTCTAGACTTAGTTCAGCTTAGTTTTCGTGAGGTGGAGGAACGGCCTGGAAGTAGAACTTAAGCAGGACTTCGGGAAAGTTGGAATTATCCGTGAACGGAATATAGTCCCGACAGCACACAGCCCCGGTCACGATTTTATCTCCTCTGTAACATGTAAATAAATTAGTATACTAGGGGAAATGGGTTATGGGTTTTTAAAAACAGGCTACACACTCAAGCAGAGAACATTCCGCAACTGTCTTTTGCATCCAGTTGTGTGGAGAAAAACCTCAAGGTGGCTGATGATACGTCAATATATCAGAAACGTACCACGACAGCGCCAACCGAACCCCCCCCCCCCAAGTCTACCACCATAACTAGGAGCTGAGTACTATGTAAAGTCCTTCTTAGGACCTACCGTCATGGCCATTTTTATCCTGCCATAATATGTAAGAATAACTCTGCCGAGAAGATGATCAATGGCATTGAGTCGAAAAAAATAATAATATACAGCCCGACACCTGTCTCAATTTACTGCAAAATTCGCCCAACATCACGTACCTGTTTTACTAAGACGCCTACACGAAGACTGCAAAATGTTACCGTTTGTGAAGTTCGTGAACTTTAAAAATGTACACGAGAGTATGAGGAAAAATACCTGCGCCAATAACAAAACACACTTCCTAAGATTATAATACGACTAACGTAATTTCCATGTCCATCGTTGATTCCGTTTAGAAAACGTTTCCTATTGACTGCAGGAAGAAAAAAAACAATATGGCTATTCACGGCTAGCATAGATACCACACGTCCTTCTTTGTTCGTGGACTGGCCGACTCTGAAAACGCGTAACCCTGGAATTTCACGCAGGTGTCGCCGTGTGGCGCTGTCATCGCGGAACGGTAGTTTGCATGCACAGAGAATGTGCCAGGTGACGCCATTTCCGATAAGTGACAGTTTTATTTCAAAAATTAAATTATGTTGGAACCTTCCACGGATTCTGATTTGACAAGACATTAACGGTACCCTGCTAGGGGTTATTGTGAGAAATTTGTATAAACAGTTGGGAACAGGCCTCGGCAGACCATACATGGACAGCCTGGGGTCCCGACTAGAAGCTAAGTATTTGCACCAGTAATGTTGTAATTACCATAGAGTCATGGCCCATCCGGCCGGAAAAATAACATAATTGTAGGCGCTTTAAATTATGGCGCAAGAGGTCTTGTAATCTATGCGTTGCCTATAAATCGGCATTTTTATTCGTTGTTAATTCTTAGTATTGTTGCCGAAAATAAGCATGAGAAAGATAAAAGGTTTTACCCAAGTGGTGTTAGATTGGATCCAGTTTTGACCATTTTAAGGATCATTGTATCCATTATGGATTTTGTGATACTTAAAGTCAAGTTACTTAGGGAAACATGATCTTAAAGATTTTGGATTATACGCCAGTAGTAAAATTTGTCAAGTATTATCGTCTATGGGTTGGCTGGCGTTAAATTTAAAAGATTTGGAAGTTGCATCGCACCCTGGCTTGCATATGAATTTTGACATTAGAAATCACTAAAATACATTTATGCGTAAGATCTAGAATACTACTTATGTGGTAGAACTATGCCCCCTCGAGGCCGCTGACTGACCCCGAATGAAGGATGTACAGGGATTAAATACACAGTTCCGCCACATGGTGCCTCCAATCACAGCAATGCTGCGTTATTTTCCTCAGAAAATGACATGATTCCAAGAATTAAGTGGTATTATCGATACTTCTCATGGGGGTCGTGGAATCCACTACCAATGGTGGTTGACGTAACCATATAAGGTGAACCAACGCAGGGGTCACCTATTTCCCTAAGGGGGGGGGGGTATACATAAATGAAAAATAAATCACCATTTACATTTAAATACGCAATCACACTTCCGGCATGTTGACCAAGTTGCAGGAACTGGCGTAACCAAACGTTACAGTTTTGCACTGCACGCACGCAGGTGGCGAGCAGTCTGCAGGGCTAGCCGACGCTGGTGCTGCCATCGGGTGGCGAACTGCCAAATCGTCTTATCGCTACACAGTTGTCTGCCATGTCTGAGCGTTGCTGCACGTGGAAAGATAGCACTTACGTTGATACACGTTTCCTGTTACCCCAGATCTTCCAGTGTCTTTTTATAGGTGACGTGAACATGACGAGAACATTGAAGGTTAGTTATTCAATAGATTTAAGCAATTATTAGAGTTTTTAACACCAAAACCAGCGCGGTTAAATGTTTGGCATTGCGCCAAAAAAAATGTCAGGTAACCAAAAAACAGTAATTATTTGAATGGGTGATTATGGCGACGTGGTCCAGCCCGCTGATTAAATAATTTATTATTAGTGTTCATTAATGATAATTCGAGGGCGATTGGCAACGTGGCCCAGCCCGTTACAATGTTTTCAACTTATTTTTTCGTGATTAACCTTCAGCCGAAGTTTGTCGGTCGAATTCAGATACATTCTGTATAACGAAATTACTAGAAAAATAAACATTCTATTATTACGTCTGTTTTTTTTTAGATGTACACAAAAACAAAAGAAAAACGATTGAAGATGACAGAATTTAAAACAGTCAACGTTCAACTAGACGTTAAAACATCAACCAACGTTTTATAATTTGGTCTGATCTTTACTTCACCGAGTGTTAACGTTAGCTAAATACACTTACACATGCATGGAATTCTCCCGAAGATTTAATTAAAACGCGCTCAATTGACTGTTTAACCATCTGTGCCCACGTTATGGCAACATATATTAATAATTGTCGAATCCGAGTTGTTGGCCTTCGCTTTTCCTTTAAAGCAGCTGTTTAACATAAAATGCAATAATTTATAATGTTTCCCATCACTGTTAACTTTATATTTATAAATTTATTTAATTATATTGCTTACTTGACAGTCACAATTTCACTGTTTAGAACACCGAAATCAAATAATTTAGAATAAAAAAAGATCATAAAATAATACAGTTTTGTCTTTTTATAGTTTTATACGCAAGTTTATGGACAACCACACAAAATATATAACGGTACACAGAAATTTACCTTAACTCGTTAACAAAAAATAGTTGCTTTTGATTATTTATGTATTTTAACGCAACTTGTGGGATATTTTACAGTATAAATTATCTCATTTTTGATGTGTTTTTTTCTTTCTTTCTGTTTTCTTGAACTGGTGAAATTTTGACTGTAGGCCTACATGTAGTTTCGTAAAAACTGTGAATTGCAATGTTTTAATTACTTGACGACACTGAACAGTAATATCATGTCAAGCAATTAATGCTATGTAATGCCATTTAACGAAGCATCGTTCACTAGGAAAATACATTGTAGAAATTTACATTGACAGTTATTTTTTTGTGCTTAACATAATATAATCATGAAGTAACAAGTAAAATATTCATTAGTGATTATTTAATATCACTTACTTGGTTAATGTTAACAAGCAAGGGCACTCGTCTTTGATGAACAGCTGAGGTTGGAAACATATAAGTACGAATGCAGTAGCATTTTTTTTATAAATATGAACATTATAACTTTTAGGAAATAACAATTTCAGTTACTAGTAAATCGAATCAAACGTATAAGTTAAGTGCACATAGGCAACTATGCACAGATTATAACTTACCTTAAGTGAAATTTGTCTTGAAAATACAAAAACAAAAACATTTAATATTGGTTGAGATGTGGAAGTGGGGAGGATGGCGTGAGCTGGCTGGCCACATTACACTCTGTAGGGCTCTCTTTTCTGAAATGTTAACGATCACTACAAAATAATACTATGTTATTACAAGACAGTAATGTGTGGTGAATTTACACAATATATGTATATTCTTCTCTGTTTTGCGTACCACCACGACAGATGTCATTAAAGCACATGAGACCACAATGACTAGTGTGTCGGTTTTAAATGTAAGTTTAGGTAAATACATAGGCCTATAGTTAGAGACCTTCAAAAAACGCTTTATTATTTCATGACATGATAAACTTAAAACACTTTTCCTTTGCATTACGTTTGTCATTGTACATTCTGTATTCGACACGCCCCGGATAACTGTGCACCAATAAATGAACACTTCAAAATCGTGTGCCCCAATCACGTGCAGTTCACTTAGACAGAGAGTGACTTAACATCTAGGCAGCAGTCAATGGAGAAACGATGCTGGCTCGAGTATATACATTACTGAAAATTTTAGCGAATTTTGCAGGTCCCTACCTATAGTCAGTAAGCCGTCCTTCCACTAGCACATAAAGTTTGGAACACAACATAATACATTAATTTTAAAAATAGGGTTCCTGGAGGACGAGATGTTAGTGGGCAATTCTCCAGCCACTCTGCGACCTGGGTTCGACTTCCAGAGCGGCCGCATTCGGGTTTTCAATTGTGTTAAACGTTGCGAACGTTGACACTGACCGATGCAAGTTTCCAAGTTTAATGTCGTTTCCCCACAGTTGTATTCCTCAGCCTTGTGTGTCAATCGATGCCATCTTCCACGCATGACGGGCACTCACAGGTTCAACCTTTCCTCCCTTAAAATCCCATCATTACTCGGAGGCTGCTGCCTCTCTCTACGATACTTCTTATGGGCGTTTTCCAAGGAAATATTTGTTATTTTATATTAGTAAAGTCTGTTCGCGACTAAGTGAGCACCATTAAAATCAGCTTAAGATAAAGTCACTGCTCCTACCTACATATATTTTAACGGGCGCACTGAGTGACATGCGCCCAGTAAAGTTGGTAACGATTGAGGGAAAGTAATTCTATATGTTAACGTCGAATACAAAGTGTTAGGAAACCATTCGAAATAATTTAAATAATATATTTCGCTTTTATCTTTTTTTAATGCATCGAAGGGTAAAAATGAGCAGATTTTTAAAACATTTACCTTTCCAATAATTTCATAGGTTCACTTCACCGGCGCATGAATAAAGTGATGAGGCCCATGGTAATGTTAATTCTACATAAGGCGGAGGAATACACAACGTGCATACAAGTAGACCTTAAGTAGGGCTTCTAAAAGTGCTAATTTTACCTTGAATAACCTATAGTTAAGTAGTATTACTTAGCGCCTCATCAACAGAGAGGTCATTAGAGACGGAGCAAGCTGCCCAGGGAAGAAGAAATGGCGAAGGAACCAACAATGGCCTGTAGTAAGAAGCAATCCCGCATTCGCCTGGAGTGACTTCGGGAAACCGTGGAAAACAGATATCAGGATGGCTAGACCGGGATTCGAACCCAGATCCTCCCGATTGCGTGCCCAATGTTTAACCCCATGCGCCGACTCGCTCGGTGGTTTGATTCTAAAAGTGCGAAGACACCTAGAATATAGGCTCTCCACGGTAAAATAAGCACCTTCGAAAACCCTGCTTAAGATATACTTGGATGCACGTTGTGTATTCATCTGCCTTATGTAAAATTAACATTATCATTGTCCTCGCCACTTTATTTTTGCGTTGGTCTGTTGAAACAGTGAAATTATTAGAACAGTGAATATTTCAGAAATCTGCTAGTTTTTACTGTTCGGTACATAAAAACCAGAAAGTGAAGGAAATAATTTGTATTATCGCAAATGGTTACCTGACACTTTTTATTCGACATTATGATATGTAACTACTTTCACTCCATCGTTGCCAACTTTACTGGGCGCATGCCACTAAGTGCGCCCGATAAAGTATATTCAGGTAGGAGCGGTGACATTTTTCTGAGGTTGATTTAAAAAGTGCTTATTTTATCGGGAACAGCCTTTACACTGTACAGTTATTTAACGGCGTGGGACAAAATAACCAAATAATGAAGGAACCTTCGGTTACGGCTACAGATGTAAAACGAATCGCGTGGGGAAAGTAAGTTGGATTTCGCAACACTATTTCATTGTGCCTTGGGAAGCTTGGGTTCTGAACATTGAATATGCAAATAAAGTCGACACCGCGATGGTATAGTTATTATATTACTCGCATCCCACCTAGGCGAACTGGGTTCGACTCCCGGCGGGGCAGCTCCCGCATTTCCGCCGAACAATACCGCTATTCGGTGGATTTCCTCGGGATCTCCGGTTCCCTCCAGCCTCACAATTCCGACACCGTTCCATGCTCACCTCACTTTACCCTCATCGCCTCTCAAGACGTCGACGTTAAGAGCTGCTCGAATATATTTATTCACTCACTCACTGTATAACCAATTCACGATTGCTTCCAACTTTTCTGAAGCCGTGCCGAAGTTCTACTTCCATGGTATTCCTCCGCCTCATGCAAATAAAGCTTAACCAAGTCTAACGAATACATTCGTAATCTCTCAGTGTAATGCTATTTTGCATAAGAATTTTTTTTACTAGGTGTACCATAATAGGTGTATATATTTTCTCTCTGTTTTGTTCATATTAATTAAAAATGAAATTTAACTTATAGATAAAATACATATAGTAATTCTATTTAACCACAAATAAGGTACTTTTATGTTAACACGCGTATACAACAATCTTGGTAAATTCCCTATTTAGGAGACAACTAAACAATTCATACATTGGTAATATTTGAAAAATTTTTTTCAAATTGTGTGACGAAACCGCAAATAGACTATAAATGAAGTCATGGAAGAGTGTGTATAAATTAAAGATAGCGGGGATGGTTCTTCTTTAATGCGACGGTATTCACTCCGTCATCAATCTCTCTTATAAACCTTCAAATGAAAATTTATAACCAGACATAAAAAAAAAAATCAAAGCTAGGACATGACATAGAGGACTACTTAAAGAAATTTTTAACGTTTGTATGGTTTCAATTATACCTTTAATTTCCAATATAGGATTGACATTATAAAATAACTACGGAATATTTGAATACGGTTATAGATGTAGAACTAATCATGTCAGAAAAATAAGTTGGATTTAGAAATACCTGTTAAGATGTTCCCTACGCCTTGATTAAATTGGTTATTAATTATTGACTCCGAAGATTAATTTATGAAGGAGTGTGTATAAATGCAAGATGGCGGGTATGGCTCCACAGTAACGAGGGTATAGGCTATTGACGATTACGTGAGCACTTTTGAAATCAACCCTAGAAATAATCCACTGCTCTTACATGCATATTATATTTTAACGGGCGCACTGAGCGACATACGCCCAATAAAGTTGGCAGTGGTGGAAGAAAAGTAGTTCGATGTCTTAACGCCGAACAAAAAGTTTTAGGCAACCTTTTGTGATAACTGAAACTATTTCTTTCGCTTTCTGATTTTTTTTATAGAAGTGTACAAATGAGCATAGTTGTAGGTTTTTTTTTTTTTTTTTTTCCACCTCACTGACCAGATGGCAATGTTAATTTTACATAAGGTGAAATAATACACAACGTGCACGCAAGTACAGGGTGGTGCGCATATCTTGTCACCACCTGAGAATGTCTTGTCACACATAGCCACATAACCATTAAAAACGCAATATAATCCAATACACCATAAAGTATTCCAATAATCATACGCTGTCGGAGTGTCGAAAACACCGCAAGCAATCTTGCGCATGCTGAATGTCGTTTGTTCATGTCAGTACGGCTTAGCTCATTGACACCTGTTGGGCCAAAGGATCCAAATCCACGATCCTTTGTCATGTGTCTTAACATTGTAGTTATTGGAACTGCCAGCTCGGATGCTCGTTTCCGCAGTGACTTCTCGGGCGACCGGAGCACAGATGCCGCCACCGCCATATTGTTACCTGTCGCCCTGTCGTTCATAAGCCTAAACAGTAAAGGCTGTTCACGATAGCGTGAGCACTTTAGAAATGAACATTAGAAAAATCCACTGCCTCTCTATACATATATTTTAACGGGCGCACTGAGTGACATGCGCCCAGTAAAGTTGGTAACAATGGATGGAAAGTAGTTCTATATCTTAACGTTGAATAAAAAGTGTTAGGTAATCATTTGTGATAACTTAACATTATTTCTTTCATTTCTGTTTTTTTTATGCACGGAAGTATAACAATTAGCAGATTTGTAAAGTATTTCCATTTCCAATAATTTAACCGTTCCTCTTGACCGACGCACGAATGAAGTGACAAGGCCCATGGCGATGGTAAGGCGGAGGAATACACAACGTGCATACGAGTAGATCTTAAGCAGGGCTTTCAGAAGTGCTCATTTCACCACTCTCCAACACTGTAGGAACTCGTGTCGGCCGTCTGGCAGAGAGAACGAAGTATCATACACAACCTCCGAGGGGAAAATTAAAGGGGGGGGGGGACAAGAGATTTGGACGATCCTGGGCAGGGCTCTCGGAAGCGCTCGGCTCGCCGCGCGGACGGCCTGTGCGATGGTTGAAGGACGTGGTGGTGGTGGCGCGCAGGTTGTACGTGAAGAAGTGCCTGGGCTGCTCGGAGCGCGTGGGCCCCGAGGAGCTGGTGATGCGCGCCCTCGACAGCGTCTTCCACCTGCGCTGCTTCCTGTGCGTGGTGTGCGGCGCGCGACTGCAGAAGGGCGACCAGTTCGTCGTCAAGCAGGGGCAGCTCTTCTGCCGCCCCGACTACGAGAAGGAGGTCGAGATGCTGCAGGGATACGCCCAAGGTACCTGCACTCTCCAACAATAACAGCCCTTGTTCTCGATAAAGTCAGCACTTTCGAATTCAACCTTGCGAGAAAAAAAAAAAAAGTCACTGCTCCTACCTGCATGTGTTTTAACCGGCGCGCTGAATGATATGCATCCGGTAGAGTTGGTATATGCTGTTCACGATAAAGTGAGCACTTCTGAGACCCTAGTTACTTTTTTTTTCTAGCATTATTTATTCTTTAACCACCTTTTAAAAATAAATATTACCACATAAGTAATGCCCACAGTGTGTATATGCCAACGCACTCGTAAGTTAACGTTTAAGGGTAAAATAAATGTATTTATTGACTATTTTTTCAAATAAGAGTGCTTTCAAAAGTGCTCAATTGACCGTGAATAGCCTATAACGATAGAGGTAGCGTAGTTACATATCTTAACATCGAATAAAAAGTGTTAGGTAAACATTTCTGACAAGTTAGATTATTTATTTCGCTTTCTGCGAAGCAGGGTTTTCAAAAGTGCACATTTTACCGTGAACAGCCTATTATTATTTTTCGGTACAGTTCTTCGTCTCTGGATGTTGTTCATAGCACGGAGAATGTACCATTCAGCACACTATTCATAATTTTAGTTATATTTACGAAACGTTTTAGCTGACCTCCCGTGGCGCAGTCAGTTGGTGCGCCACCTAACCGGGGTGTGGGAGGCTCTGGGTTGAAATCCCGGGTAAGGCATTGGTGTTAATTTAAGTTATGTTACAAGTTAGGTTGTAAGCCGTCCCCTGCTAAGCTTTCAGGCATAAAACCGGGGGCGTTAAAAAGCCCTTCACAATACCGTACAATACGAAACGTTTTACGGAAATGCACGAGGGGAAGTCAGGGGCCGCGATGGTGTGGCGGTTCGACTATGGCCTCACACCAAGGCGAACCGAATTTCCGCGTGTGGGAATCATGCTGGACGATGTCACTGGTCCGTGGGTTTCCTCAGGGACCCCCTGTTTCCCCACCCTTGTATTCCGGTGCTGCCCCATGCTCACCCAGTTTCACCCTTATCGGCTCTCAAGACCCCTATGTTAAAGAGACGCCCCAATCTCTCCACCCCACTCCACGAGCGGTATCCAAAATATAACTTTCCCTATTTTTTTTTTGTGGGTGAACGGGAAAATTTAGGTCAATTTACAAAACACCTTTTTATTCCGGCATCATTACTATTTTTTTTCAACACGATCACAAAATATTTTCAAACATTGGCTACTGAGTAAAATGAGGTTTGCCGTTCCCTGAGATGGAAAGCGGCGCCTAACTCATTAAGCCATTTCACCATCCCGTGGATGGCCTTGGTGCATGGCAATACCAGTGCTCACGTCACCCTCAACACCACAGCCTTACTGCACACCTGGCATGGGCAATGTGTTCCCGATCCACCGCACAGCCTGGAATCGGTACTTTCGGTTTTCAAACATTGGCCACTGAGTAAAATGAGGTTTGCCATTCCCTGAGATGGAAAGCGGCGCCTAACTCATTAAGCCATTTCACCATCCCGTGGATGGTCTTGGTGCATGGCAATACCAGTGCTCACGTCGTCCTCAACACCACAGCCTTACTGCACACCTGGCATGGGCAATGTGTTCCCGATCCACCGCACAGCCTGGAATCGGTACTTTCGGTTTTTTACCTGTTTGGCAATATGAAGTAACTTCTTGGCCTATCTTTACCAGTTCACCTACAAAAAACAAGAAAACTCGTATTTTTATTTTCACTTTTACATTTAATATGCGGAAACTCATCCCGCAATGACGACTAACGGAAACGGGTTCTGTGAGGGAATCGCTCCGTCGTCCCCATAACTTTGGGTTTCGGGAACGAGCAACACCGAGACTATGCGAATATTTTTTCAAGGCTGTAATCTCAAAACTATAGTTTCTGCAGCAGTTAGGATATTCTTGCTGACGGTTGTCCACGGTAAAGTGAGCACTTTTGGGGCTCTAGTTACTTTCTACATTCATACGTTTTTTAAAATCCTTTTGCAACCTTCTTAGATAAATATTGTCAGATCAGTAGTAAACACAGTGTGTTTGTTCCGCTAGGCTTTGAAGTAAACGTCTAAGACTAGAATAAAACGAAGTTATTGACTGTTATTACAAAAGAGAGGGCTTTCAAAAGTGCTGACTTTACCGTGAATAGTCTATACTTAAACCTATTTATTAAAACATCTCACAGTGACACACGTCATCTGTAACCAATACCAACACTTTAAACATAGTTTCATTTTTAAGGTAGCTGAGTTATAGGAAAAAATTGTATATTTTTCTACAGGCATTATACCTCTTTACCAATACGATTTAATATTCACATGATAATTTTAAATTGCAAATTTAAAGATGTATATTTTTACTAAGTATTAAAGATCATCTTCACTTATAACTTTGAAGGTTGTTAGTTTAAGTTTAACTTAAATCCTTAACATAGCCTTATTAAGGTAATTAATGATAGTCCTGTTGTTGTAATAATTGCTAGGGTTATTACTGGATTATACATTTTATTTCTAATTATTTTATTTAATTTTGGTTCTGAATTTGTTAATATTAATGCTGTATATATTATTGGTAGATAATAATAAATAGTAATTAAGTGTCTCGCATGATTAAAACATACCTCTTAACATCATCCGCCACAGTAATACTTGTATGCCGAATTTGATAGTAATCGGTTATTGTTTCCTGAGATATGACGTAAACACTTTATTTATTCATATAGCACTATCTTGCAAAATGGTGGACAAAATATGTCCCATTTAGATACAGTTTACAGTTGATAGTTGTAATATCTACTGCCAGCATATAATGATAGGAGGGAATGATTACATGGTTCCGACGATAAAGTGTTCAAATCTACATAAGTTAATGTAAGTAGCTTTAAAAATAAGCGCCGGACGTACTTAAAACACACATTTTACATCATCTTCCGCAATACTACTTGTTTGCCAAATGTGATAGGAATCTGTCAATTGTTTCCAGAGATCTGACAAAAACTATGTATTCAAATGGCACTATCTTGCAAAATGGCGGGAAAAGATTCTCCGTGTAGATACAGTTGATAGATATAATATCTACCGCCAGCATACAAAGGTAAGTCAAGATCGATTTCATCATTTCGACGATATAGCATTCTTGCTAAAATGGTTATAGGGCCACCATTTTGAAAATAAGTGTGATATTCTTATAACTTATCACTTGACATCACCGGCATCAGTACCACTTGTTTGCCTAATTTGGTAGGAATCGGTTAAATTTTTACCGAGATATGACATAATAATTGTATTTATTCGTATGGCCCTATCTTCCAAAATGGCAGATAAAAGTGCATGTGAGTAGGTATATATAATATTTGTAACATACTTTCAGTATACAAAATTTTGGCCGAAATTTTTTTAATAGTGTGGTAAATAGAACCAAATAAACAAAACAATTTGTTTGACCCTCATTTTGAAAATAAGTACGAATCTATGTTCTATTACTTGCGTTTACCTGGTTCATCACGATATTACTTACCTGCCAAATTTGTTGAGGATTGGTGTAATAGTTTTCGAAATATAATCCGGCATCTTTATTTTTCATTTTGTGTATTTTTTTTCTCCAAAATGGAGGACCATCAACAATATTTATTTGAAAATTTAATGCGTACTTGCCAGCATACAAGATTTGGTTTAAACCGGTTGAATGGTTTCCGAGATATGACAAATCAAGCCAAATTTTTTAATGGCCGCCACTTTTAAAGTAAGGGTTTGAGGTGGTCTAATACTGTAAAAGTCAGGCGTCCTTACAAAGTATTATACGTGTACAAAGTTCGATGAAATTCAGTGCACGCGTTCAAAAATTTGAAAGAGGGGGCACACACGCACAGACACACAAACACCTATACACTCACAGACACACAGACAAGAAAGAGATCTCATAAACCTTTCTTTCGGGAAATATACAATATACTGAAAAAGGGGGAGGGGGAGGAACTTTGCAATTCGTGCTTCCTCAATCCACACGTAAACAACGATCTGGTTGATTTGCAAAAAAAAAAAAAATTCTTACAGTGTACATGGGATAACAACCCTTTTGCACCCCCCCCCCCCCTTAAGCCTTCTTCAAAGACTGCTCACATACAAATTATGACCATGCTTGGAAGCTGCCGTGATAAGAGACTCCGGAAGATCACAAGTTCAAGGCTACTCGGATAGACTTTTAACACTTGTACTTCCTTGATATAAGCTGCTCAAGATTAACTAAGCACTTCTGAAAACAACACTCGGAAAATGTCGCTGGGGCAGGACATACCAAGCGCGCTGACTGGCATACGCCCTGTTAAGTTGGCAACGATAGGAGGAAAGTAGTTATGTGTTTTTTCATAGAATTTTAATTAGTAGGCAAACAATCGTTAATACTGATTATTTCTTTTGCTATGTGTTTTTAACGCATACAAATTAAAAATTAACAAATTTGCGAAATATTTATTTTATAAATAATTTACCAGTTTCACATGACTGACGCATGGATAAAGTGATCGGGCTCATGGCAATGTTACTTTTTCCGTAAGTTATAAGAATACATAATGCGAATTCAAATAGATGCTACACTCCGTTTACGGTTACTTCGAACTTTCCTGAAGTTCTACTGAAGTTCTACTCCCTGGATATCCCTTCGCCTATTGTAAATAAAGCTTAACCAAGTCTAGGGAAATTTCGCTGAAGGGACGACTCGCCGCATTCGTGAGCACTCGGTGTGATTTTTCAAATGTTTGATTCAAAAGAGAGTGAAGAAACCGCAAACAGGCTACAAGCAAAGCTTTCAAAAGAGCTCAGTTTACCGTGAACAGCCTATACTTATATGAATGGGCCACTCGTACACTAAAGATGAGGTAGACCGCTTATTCGTCTTCTGTGCATGTACCCAACATTGACCTACCCCAAAGGAACACAACTGTCAAAGTTCACATGGTCTATAGTGATGAACATGTTTGTTTATACCTTAATTTTTAAATGACAAGCGCCATTACATTAATAAAATACTTTTACCAGTTCAAATGTAATCAAAAACCATTGAAAATTGGTTCGAGGAAATATAAAAACATCTCAAAAGCACTTGTTTACTATACAGTATTCTAACCTCAAACCCAATCAACGCCGTCATTTTTTCTAACCGTATTGACAGAAAATCAGTTCAATGTTGAGACACGGAGATTGGTTGTGCGCAGCCAGTGAAATCGCTCTACTTCATCTTTAGTCTATGGGGCAACTCGTTATCTGATACGCCCTGTTACTGTGAACTAGGAACGCACACGCAGAAATATACCAGAACTAAAGGCTGTTCAAGGTAAAATGAGCACTTTCGAAAGTCCTGCTTAAGATATACTTGTATTAATGTTGTGTATTATTACGCCTTATGTAAAATTAACACTGTCATGGGCCTCACCACTTTATTCGTGCGTCGGTCAAGTGAAACTAGAAATGATTAGAAAAGTGAATATTTCACAACTATACTTTTTTTACTTTTCGAGACATTAAAAAAAAAGTAAAAAACCGAAATAATTGTTTTAAGTAATTAGAAATGGTTAGCTAACAATTTTCATCTGGCGTTACGATATGGAACTACGTTCAATCTCTCGTTACCAACTTTACTCAGTGAATGTCGCTCAGTACGCCAATTAAAATATATGCAGGCTGGGGCAGTGACCTTTTTCTAAGGTTGAGTTTAAAAGTGCTCACTTTATCCTGAACAGCCTTTAACCACGTACAACTTAGGACAAATGTTAAGTTGCTTATCGTGAAAGCGCCTGCTAATGGAAAAATCGTCAGTGCCTGGAATGCATTACTAACTGTTGAGTTTGGTCCAACCGCCAAACTAACTCGCGAAAGTATTCGGGTCTCTAGTCAAAATTTACGTACAATCACAAACACTCACTGAACCGATGCCAAAGAGAACCGTTCCAAATGTTCAGTGAGTCTGGGTGAACTCGTACTTAGACGCATCTGCTACTCGTGCGCGCAACCACTTCGATTATTATGCTTATTTTTAATTACATAATCTCACTGTAAATAAAGAATTATTTTCGTTCTTTGTTTTGTGATGGTCACATTGTTTGTCACCCTTAAAACCGCTGCATTCGCTCAACCGTTTACTTAAGCTTGGCTTTGATACCTTAAAATCAATCACTTTAAAGCTTGCTCGTAACTGAGATAAATTATGCTTAAAGTCTATTCACGATAAAGTGAGCACTTTAGGAATGAACCTTGGGAAAATGTCACTGCCCCTCCCTGCATATATTTTAATGGGCGCACTTAGTGACATTCACCGAGTAAAGTTGGTAACGATAGATTGAAAGTAGTTCCATATCGTAACGTCGAGTATAGCGTGTTCAGTAACCAATTGTGATAACTCAAAATTATTTCTTTCGCTCTCTGTTTTTTTATGCATCGAAATGTAAAAATTAGCAGATTTGTAAAGGACTTACTTTCTTAACAATTTCACAGTATCATTTGACCGACGCATGAATAAAGTGATGAGGCCCATGAAAATGTTACCTTTATATAAGGTGAGAAATACACAATGTGTATACAAGTAGATCTTAAGCAGGGCTTTCAGAAGGGCTCATTTTACCGTGAACAGCCTATAATATTAAACGACCTCGAACGCCGAGTGTAGAAGAGTTCATGATAGGAAGTGTTTGGGAGAACACGCGGACCCATTATTTATTCTTTCAACACAAGTATAAACCACAGACTAAATACGAGGCTTTCCGACAGATCGGCATTTTCATAGAGAAATATTTTGCGCAAGTTTCAACTTCCATAACGATTCGGTCAAAAGAAGTATTACTTGCGTTTCAAAGCACAATTTTATGTAAACAGTTCGCTGACTTTTTTTTTTGCCAAGTCGCGTGGTTTTGGTTTCTCCAGCGGCGAAAAGAAGTAGTTCAACGTTGGAGAACAGAAATCGGTTTCACAGCGCAGACACCACGAGCTCTTCATACGTCACATCTGCTGTTTGGCAAAACTAGTAGCGTGTCCTGAAAATCGGGGCCCGAGACAGTGTATTGCACTGCAGTCGCCTTCAGAGCGCAGCACAGCGTGTTAAAGAGCAACATTACATCTGAAAATATAATTGCCTAATTTCCGTGAACAGCGTCTTGCTGGTTACGTTTTCCGAAATTCGTTGGGGAAAAGCGATCTACACAAGGCAGCCCCATTAATTGTAAACCATTGATATGATTTTATCATTTGGAAGTAGTTACTGTACGCTATAGGCTATTCACGGTAAAGTGAGCACTTTTTGAGGCCTTCCGGACAGCATTAACCACTAGTATTGGCTGTTCACGGTAAAATGAGCACTTTTGAAAGCCCTGCTTAAGATCTACTTCTACTCACGTTGTGTATTCTTTCTTCCCATGGGCCTCATATCCTGATTCATGCGTCGGCCAAGTGAAACTGTGAAATTATTAGGAAAGTAAATATTTAAAAAATATGCTCATTTTTACACTTCGATGCATAAAAAATGTAAGCGAAAGAAATAATTTAAGTTATCGCACATTTTGCCTAACACTTTTTGTTCGACAATAAGATACGGAACTACTTCCCATCAATCGTTACCAACTTTACTGGGCGAATGTCACTTAGAGGGCCCATTAAAATTAATGCTGGCAAGGGCAGTTTCTACGGTTGATTTCAAAAGTGCTCACTTTATCGTGAACAACCTTTAAATGTTATTTATTGCAGCCTCAGTCGTTAACTTACGATAGTGCTGAAATACGTTCACGGTGTTTATTAGTATCAAAGTAATGTCTGTATTAAAAAGGGGCGGGAAGATAGAAATATGCTGAAAGGAAAAATTTAGCAAGGTCTTAAAATCTGCTCAGTTTACCGTGGATAGTCTTCTTTTGATATATATATATATATATATATATATATATATATATATATATATATATATATATATATATATATAATATTTAGAATGAACTAAAACATGACACGTACGTTTTTATCTGGATCTCTGTTATGACAGGCTTTATGGTAAACACTACTTGATACAGGAAAACTGAAAGTAGTGCAATACAACGGAGAAGACGTCAGCATAAATCTGAGCTGCTCATGTAAATTTGTTACAAATGAAGCAACTCTCCAATCAGAACGATATGTGATCAACACTTTGCACTCTGTACATGTTTCAATGGCATTTAAGATATAGTTGGAATTGTGTCATGTATATCCACATTTACAGGGACGACATTCCTGCTTGTCTCTGCTGCCGCACTTACCACCATCCTATTGGTTCGCGCCAGGTTTGATGCGTTTACTCCATTGAATAAAATTTCTTAGTGGTTGGCTGTCTGCCAATGGAACGTCCAGTTTATCGTCTCCCAATTCTACATCCTTTCATACATTGTTCATTTTAGATGTTACAAAAAATATTTTTATCTACGATAATAAGTGCGGATGTGCTGGGCGGCATTTTAAAACACCTTTTCGGAACCACTCTACTTTTCTGTATTCGGTGATAAAAGTGGCCACGGAAGGGGGGGAGTAGAGATCAGCAGCGCACCCCCTCCCCCAAAGGCCGGTGGTACCGCCCACCCACCCTTGTTAAAATAAAAATAATGCCAGCGTGATTGAAAACAAAGAACCCCTTCCCCCCACAATTTTTCTTACAATATTTTTAGCTTCCTTTAGTAAATAATATTCCAGTTCTCCTTTTTAGTAAAATCATCTGTCTAGGGATTTTTACGGCGGCTAACCCTGCCACCAAACCCCTTTTTGTAGTTCAGGTTAAGTTAGAATAGGGGGCAACTATGGTCACAGTCATGGCGATGTTTCCCTTATCCCAGAAATCCGCGATATACGTGTACTATAGTTATAGGCTGTTCACGTTAAAGTGAGCACTTTTGAGGCCCTGGTTACTTTTTACTTTCAGCAATTTTTTTAATATTTTAGCCACCGTTTTAAATAAATAGTGCTATTTATGTAATAAGCACAGTCTGTGTATTCCACCACATTCAAAAGTTAACGTCTAGAGTTAAAATAAAATATATTTATTGACTATTATTCCAGATAAAAAGGGCTTTCAAAACTGCTCACTTTAGCGTGAATAGCCTATAGGAATTTTCCTGCATGCCTAGGCGTATGGAGCGCTACCCTGAGACGCACTTATGCCCCAATCTCTACTTATAATGTAAAAGTTATTTCTAGTAATTTTTCTAAAGTGTAATGGAAGTTTTTAACATATACATAGTATAGAAATAATACCACATGTCCGGCTGGAAATGCAAGAATGTTTAGCATCTCTACTAGACATAATAATTTGTAATATCCATAAACATTTTACTGTTTGTTTAATAAATGCAAATGCTGTTCACGATAAAGTGAGTACTTTTTAATCAACCTTAGAAAAAAGTCACTGCCCCTACCTGCTTATGTTTAAGGCGCGCACTGAGTGACGCTCCCATTAAAGTTGGTAACGATGGTTGGGAAGTAGTTCCGTATGATAATGTCGAATAAAAAGTGTTAACCAACCATTTCTTCTAACTTAAATTATTTCTTTCGCTTTCTGCGTTTCTTAATGTATCGAAATGTAAAAATTTGCAGATTTGTTGAATATTTACTTTTCTAATAATTTCACAGTTTCACTTGACCGACGCATGAATAAAGTGCTAAGGCCCATGACAATGTTAATCTTACATAAGACGGAAGAGTACACAACGTGCATACAAGTAGATCTTAAGCAGGGCTTTCAAAAGTGCTCATTTTACCGTGGATAGCTTGTAGAAACGCTAACGATGATGTGTGGGAACTCAAGCTACCATCACTATAGGCTACGTACAGATCTGTGTGTAACTTCCGACCCTCTTATTAGACTTAAGATAGGACTATAAGAGATGTCGATGTCGACGGTTGGCACGCCTGCCGGCAGGTGAGTTCACGTGCGACGAGCTGATGCCGGCGGCGCGGGCCCAGGACGGGCGTCGCGGACCCAAGCGGCCGAGGACGATCCTGACGACGCAGCAGCGGAGGGCGTTCAAGGCCTCCTTCGAGATCAGCCCCAAGCCCTGTCGCAAAGTCCGCGAGACCCTCGCCAAGGAGACCGGCCTCAGCGTCAGGATCGTGCAGGTAAAACTGCTGCTCTCTACTGTAGGCTCTCCGAGGTCGAGTGAACACTTCTCAGGTCCTAGCTACTCTCGACGTGAACTACGTCTTTGAATTTGCAACCGTAGCGGCGAGGCAATCCAGAAAATCCGGCCATAACAAAATCGAGGGGATGCAGTTTGGCATTGCAGCTCCGGATCTATCGTCTACATTCAAAATTCCAGTACACCTCTCGATTGCCAAAGGATTAAAGAATAGTTTACGTTGAGTGAGGACTGCGAAGCATAGCAACCTTTGGGGAAGGGGGGTCTCAATTTTGAGTTTGGTTTAGCCGCATCTCGTAACTTCCGCGTAGTATAACTCTTGACTGGGAGAAGCTACGACGCTCGTTTGGGTTTCAATAGACAGCTCTCGTCAAGATCAATCGATTGCGTGTATAAAAACATTTGTGTGGCGCGGTTATGGTGAAATTTTATGCGTTTAATGTTAAAAAAAATTAAGAAAACTTAACACAATTTCGGCCTATATCCGTCAAAAAGCCTCGTCAAAATACAGAAATCGTATACGATTAGGAAGAGCTTCTCAAAATCGATCCAGTGATACCCATAAAACCGCATATGATCGAGTGAAGCTGTGCCGGGAACGTAAATAAACATCAAGTCGTCCGAGCGCGTCAACGTAGACGTATTCACGCAAAACAAATGGCCGTGTTCCCAACACAGCCAAAACTATTTTTTTTTCAACCATCTATTATTCTTTAACCATATTTATAAATAAATATTACCGCGCAAGTAATAAACAGGATGCGTATATTCCACCGCACTCGGAACTTTATGTCTAATGATAAACTGAAACACGCTTTTTGGCTATTATTCCAAATGAGAGGGCTTTCAGAAGTGCTCATTTTACTGTGAGTAGCTTATAACTTAGCTTAACACCTCGCGGCTGAGCACTGTGTATTATCCATTCACGGTAACTTTACACTTTCCTGAAGCCCTGCAAAAGTTCTACTTCCAGGATATTCCTCCGCCTCGTGCAAACTAAGTTTAACTATGTCTAGCAAATCACACCAAAGGACAACACACCGAATTCGTGCGTGCTCAGTTGTAATAATGTTTTGCACGAGAACTATTTATTACTAGGCGCTACCAACACACATGTTTTCACACTGTTGTATTAATATTTATTATAAATGTTATATTATTATTAATAAACGAAATTAGATATAGTTTCAAATAAACGAAAAATAATATACTTTTATGTTAACATAGGTATATGCTTATGTTGCATGGTATATTTAGGAAATAACTAAACACGTCATACATAGGGTGAATTTTCGAAGGTTTGATTCGAAATGTGTGAAGAAACCGCGAATAGAATATAGTCGCCTTCCGTGACACACGTACTGAGTTATCACATCCAGACCTTCGGTGGAAAAGGGTAATCAGTTTCACGACACACACGTACCTGTATCACCGACACGTCAAGATGAATTGAAACATTATTTCCTCTTAATTTCACCCCATTTTCTCGATTCCTCAAGTATGTCTATTGCCACACGTACTTTCACTGTTCCTGTCAGCTACTATTGCTGACAACAGGTAGTTGATGAAGTCTCTAGTTTGCGTGTGACCTGCTTGTACGTGTTTCGTCCGAACTGCCTGCACGACGTTGATGCTGCCACGTCGATAAGAACGAGCGAGGACGAAGGAGGAGGAATAGGCCCTTGTTTCACATATTCCCAAGGTTTTCTCTTGACTTTGTCGAGCAATACACTAACTATACCTGGGGCCGCGGTGACTTCGTGGTTAGACTGCTCACCTCCCACCTAGGTGAACCGGGCTCGATCCCCGGCCGGGTCACCCCCGGATTTTCGCAAGTTGGAATCATGCCGAGCGATGCCGCTGATCGGCGGGTTTTCTCGGGGTTCTCCAGTTCCCCGCGCCATTGCGTTCCAGCGATGCTCCAGCTCTCAAGACCTCGTTGTTAAGAGCCGCCCAAATATCTCAACTCAACTAACTTTACTTCTCAGCACAGAACACTCTATAAACACTCGGCAGTGCCAGCACGCTGGGCTCAGGGTTCGATTCACGGATTTCCTAAATGAATCCAGGAGAAAGGTATGGTGATTCTTTCACACACAAAAATGACAATTTCCTTCCCGTTCCTCATTCTATGAGCACTTTACTCCGTCTCTAATGACCCCGCTGAGGAATTAAGCATAATCCGCACACCTTATTAGCATAACTTCAGACATTCATATGGAATTTAAATTTTTGTGATAATTTTCTTACGATGCAATAGGAATAACAAATTTCCATGATTTTAGTTACCTGAGATCTTTGAATGAACAGTACGATGGGGGTCAATAACTGTATGGACCTAATGTGTTCCAAAGAAAGTACGAATTATAACTCTAATAATGCATTGCCACAGCTTACCTGATAATGCGCTATTGAAAATGGTTTGTACACAGAGTATCCTGTATCGGTGGTGTCCATTTCGTGTACCTGGTCGCAAATATTTTTGTGTAATAATGCAAAATGACAATTTAATTAATGCCCTTTGACGTGGATTAAAAGTATTAAATCATATTTGTATCCAGCACTGTTCAACATGTGATACGATTTCCAGGAAATAAAAATGGAAGGTAAGTTAAAAGTGTTTCAGTCATGTCCCATTAAAAATTCATAATACAATTGTTTCGATGAAATGTAAATAAGAAAACAAAGCTATTTTATGTAAATGAAATAATTTACACGGAAAGGAGAAAGCCAGGAGGTAA
Source organism: Dryococelus australis (assembly GCA_029891345.1). Lineage (NCBI taxonomy): Eukaryota > Metazoa > Arthropoda > Insecta > Phasmatodea > Phasmatidae > Dryococelus > Dryococelus australis. Next base: position 53,520,564 of record CM056999.1, read on the forward strand.
CTCTAAACTTTTATAACTATGAAAGTGCTTGCTTAAAAAAATATATATATATTTTTTGATTATAATGACATTTATGTATGTTTGTAATTTTTGATTGTTTCTAAAATTTTTCAATGTCACTTTCACTCAAATACTGTTAAAATTAATTAAGACACTGCCTTTAAGTTTCCATTGAGTCATTTTTGTAAACGTCAACGTTCATTTGTGTGGCAAAAAAAAAACATTGAAAAAGAATTCGGTTATTCGGAACTGAAAGATTTCAATATTTTAAATAAAATTATGAATAATGGTTACATAACAACAGCCTTTTTAAGCGAAAAAATAATATGAATTTTTCTTCCACGATCCACTTAGAAGCCTTCACGTTAAAGAACCTCGTTGGCCCTGCGATCTATCACGCCAGCATTCAGTCACTGATATGCGGGTGCAGTTCTCTGACTCGTACTTCCTCATGCGGCGAAACGTGGCGGACGTTGCCATTGTCCTGTTGGTTTATTTCTCGACGTGTTCCCGTTCTCCCATCCATATATTCTGCCACTTCCCCGTTGATGTGTCTCGTTTCACCTCAAGCTTCAGAAGTCAAGTGCTTGTTGAGGTCGCAAAGACACATTCACTTCACAACATTAAAGTATCCTTTTTCAGGGGTACGTTTTTGTTGATTTAGTATCTAAGCCGTTCCTCTACTAGACTTCCGGCGTAAAATTGAGTATTTGAAACAGCAATGAGAAGTCAGGTTTAGTTCCTTTCCTAAAATTCCAAGTCACATGAAAGAAAGTGTATTAATTTCTTAATTCAACAGTTCCCTGACATGGTTGTGAAAAGAGGTCGTTGCATGAGATGTACGAGACAATAACTCGAGTGCAGTATTGATGTCCTCGATTTATATTCAACCAAACGTATTTTGGTACGCTGTTAATGTACCTATTTCTCATTACGGATATGATCGATTGATATGATCGATTATCTCCCTACACTGAGAAAAAAGGTTCTGTTGAATCAAACACGATTTTTTTTTTTGTTGCAACCAAATTATTTGTTCGTATAGGGGCAATGAAATATTTTGTTGCTGAAACCAAAGAATTTTGTTGTTCTCATTCGGTTTCTCCAAACTGTAAGATTTGGTTGGTACAACTAAATATTTTTTGGCTACACGTACATTAAACAGTCTGGAAAGATTAAGAAGATTTAAAAAAATTCAATTTCGACCGAGTTTTGAACGTCGATCACCTGCGTCCGATTACAGCTAATGTGACAACTGATGACGCCTGAAAGCTTTTAAATAGATATATTCCAAATATTGGGCAACGTGTGCAAACACATCATTCAAGTTTTACAGCTTTACTGGTCAGTTTCTTGTTGCATTGTTTTATTAATGTGTTTATACGATTGTTAAGCATCAATAGATGCACTGACATACACTAATTATTCTAATTGTCACAAAAAAATACAAACAAACTCTTGAGCTGTATTTTCAAACGAAAGAAGTCAAATGAGTGGCCAAATAAATGTAGGCCCTACAGAGTTGATTCAAAAAAAATTATTTAGTTGACAGTCTAATTTTTTCTGGCCCAACACATAGATTTTGTTAATTGAAACACATGTTTTGTTAAACGAACAAAAGTAATATTGTCGCTTTTAAAATTTTGTTCGCTGAACAAAATATTTTGTTAGGGCAACAAAAATATATATTTAGCCCTATAGAAATCAATATTTTATTATATTTTCTCTCAGTGTATCAGAGAGGGTGTGTGTGTGTGTGGGTGGGCGGATGGTTGGGGGAGGGGGCGTGGTGGAGGGCATAATTTCCCACACAGATTTCCAAGTCAGTCGGGTGATTGCTGGCGCTGTTCGTGGATATACACGCCTCTCCCATCTCTTCCATATGAAGAAAATTAATACTGAACATATCGACAGGGTTCGAACCCGCAGCCAAGGCGACCTACTGAGGCAGATGACGCGCGGGTCACAGCCGACATGTTTATTTCATTTCGTTCGGCTGGCGGGGCCCGGCAATTAAACGTTTCGAGTGTGGTCGTCTCCATAGTCACTAATGAGCCCTTGCCCAAAAACGAAATAACAGCTACAATCAAGTAGCCTGAGGGGTGGGGGGGGGGGGGGTTGGCGGGGTGAGGGGAGGTAGGTTTTCGGTCCCATCCGTGTCGTCTAAATGTTTGCTGCCCACTCGACTGGTCGTTTTGAAGTGGCCGACGGTGTCGAATTAAAACCTCACTCCCAGCTCCCGAACAGCGAAACGCGCTGCCGTCCACGGGACACTGGGCTTGTGCCCACAAAGAGAGGCCGACACAGCATTTTCAACCCGGACCCCCCCCCCCCCACCCCCTTACCCCACTCCCCGCTGCATCACAAATACTCTGCGCGAATATTTACTTAAACTGATTGCGCACAGTTGTTTGGGATTTCAAACATGTTTTGCCCCCGCGCTTGTTTATACACTGGGGCAGAATCTCCGCCGGGCCCACCTAGCGCAGCACCGCCACGCCCCTTCCCCCCCCTCCTTTTTACACTCACAGACCGACCTTTCAACCCCCCTAGTTAAAATCCCGTCAGCACGCCGGACCGTTGGTGCAACAAGCATATCTGGTACATCCGTGGAACGGGAGGGAAAAAATGATGCATTGCTGATCGCTAAACGCAATGGCGTGGGCACGAGTTCATATTTTACCTCCTGGCGCTCTTAAATCTTCACCGGTATGAAAAAAGGCTCCGATGATTTGATTTATTTCTTTGGTTGACATGAAGTTGCCACGAGCATAGTTTTAAAGTTTGCAGAAATCGCAATGTGGGGACCCTAGCGTGAGAAATTAACCATCATTGAAGCTGGTTATTTCGAGCCGTCGACACTTCGATCTCCGAGATATTCACTTTATACAACTTATTTATAACAGATGTCACTTTCGAATAAGTCTCTATTTTGTTGGACAAAAGTTAAGAACACGCTGTTTCTATGACGATGTTACCAACTCTCTCCAAGTGCATACTACCGGCCTGAATATTTGCATCCATCACAATTCCTCGATCTCACACGACTTATAAACATCTATTGGTGCTTTCAGAAGTTGGAGACACCATTAAAACGTATATTGTGGTTGAATTTCCCATGGAATTGGTCAAATTCATTTCTGTATGTATGTAATGTGGGAATCTGAGGACACCACTTATAAAAAGGTTTTATACTGAACTTCATTCCAGCATACATATTGCCATTCAAATTTAGCAAGCAGTAAAATTTAGTTCAAGGAAGAATTCAAGGATAACCGCTGAAGTAATAGGAATTATAAAACTCAACGTTTCATTGTTAACTCATCTGCCAACAGGAAACTTGCTGATGTGAGTCCCACATCGAATACAGGCTTACGTGACCATTTTAATGCAAGTTAAGCTAATGTACGTAACGGGTGGCTACCAGTGCTTTACGGACGATAGTAAATAACAATAAAGTAGTAAAATGACACTTAAGTCGACGGGAAAAACATTTGTTCAATACAATAAACTGTTCGCGTACCACAGCATTTTTGACGTTCTGGGAAATGGTTAATGGACACTCGCCGCAAGTAGAGTGCTACCATGCATATATATATATATATATATATATATATATATATATAATATATATATATATATATATATAGAGAGAGAGAGAGAGAGAGAGAGAGAGGTGTGTGTGTGTGTGTGTGTGTGTGCCTGAAATTTTTGCGAAATAATTTGAGCGTAGGATATGTTTCAGCATCGTGTGTCCACGTGGAAGCAGATTTCATTTTAATACTGACCGTATGCAAAAGGTTTGACCTAGGCTCTCAGTAGTACGTTATTAGTATCCAAATCGCTAAGATATGTCGAGAAAGTCACCCAGTCGTATGCTTTAAAAAGATCCACCCACGAATGGCAGAAGTGTCACTGTTCCTTTAGATAATATGGCCGGGACTAGAACAGAAATGAAATACCAGGACATGTTCTGTTGGCAGTGATCTGGAAGGCCCAGTGTGATACTTGAGCATACGGGGAGGTGAAGGCTGAGAAGGAATCGGAAGGACCGATAGCTCCTCTGACGTCACTGTCTTCCCGTCCTTAAGATGCTCTGTTGCTGTTCGCTAAAGGCGTTATGGTCATGTGGCGAGAATGCCGGGATAGCGAATTTCCGAGCCCAACCTCTGCTCTAAATTTACGCTAAATTTACGATCACTAAGCTGAGACCGAGTGGTACCGATCCCACTATTATCATTAAGCGCTGTTATATTTAGCCTTCGTATATTAAATGTGTGTCTTAACGCTCGAACTTCGACTCGTAGTAGGGATGTTGGAAAAATATCGATGTATCGAAATAACGATCTTTTTCAATAATATATCAATAATACAAACATATACCATATTTTTGCCGATATTTTTCAACACTATATATATATATAATATATATATATATATATATATATATATATAAACGTTTGAAATGTTAATTGTATTAGTAAGTTCACTTCGGCAACAATTCGTGACACTAGTGGCGCATAATGTAGTCATAGAACCTCACGCTTGAGTAGTGTATTCAATGATTTCAATAAATAAAATGTGTTGGATCGTAGCATTCGTTTTCAGACTGTAGGATTATGAGCATTTTTCCTTATGGCGATTATCTCTAAATTGTTTGGGTCGCATCCATTAGACATTGCCGTTTATGAGGCTTTGCTTTGCGACACTATAGTTAACTATTAAATATTTCCTGCTCTATGGCCATTTCTTAACTGCAAACCCAGCGCCATACATAAAACATCGAAAACAGTTATATCGAAAATTGATACTTATTCCAATATGCATAATTTTATAAAACGATATTTTCCAAAATATCGATTTATTTTCCCGATATCAATATGTCGAACACGTACTCTTTCCCTCTCGCACCACACTTAATACATACACTTGCTTCATTTCGAGATATCCGCCTGAACATTTCAATGTTCATGACGTCGTAGAACGCGGCGTGTAGACAACCTCTGAATGACACGTCATGGTCTTTTAATCATTTCATGGTCGAAGTTGAGGCGATCGCGAACCGCCATGCTCTCGGCGACCGGCCGGTTTTTGCCGATTCCTTTCGCTTGTCCGGTTGTTGCCCGCGGGCGAGACCCAAACCAAACGCCGACGTATTTTCCCGCTGTTGCAGTTCGACCAACAAGCCTGCCCTTGCCCTCGTTTACCCCCCCCCCCCCCCCTCCAAACCAACACGCTCACACACAGACTCCCTGCTGCAACACATCACGACATGTCGGCACAGAGTGAGAACGAAGCGTGGTGTGCGGCCTCGTTGAACTTGTTGGTGATGGGGCGGACGGGGGTGATCGATTGGGTATACACACGGGGGGACCCCCCCCCTCCCCTTCACCTAACCCAACCCTACCACGAACTGTGCAACGACACGAGTTCCGGCTCTATTGACTATCAAACAGTTTGTTGTGTTTGTATTTTGAGCGGCAAATCGCCGTCGGCGGGCGCGACGCACGCACGGTCTGTCGGTCCGGACAGGATGTCAACGTTGGAACCCGGCAGAGTGGGGGCTACTGAGCGCGCACTGGGAAAACATTTCCCCTGTTTTCCAGGCGGAAAGGCAAACGAAATAAAGGTTTGGCGCGCCAACAGAGAGCGACTTGTCACTTGGAAACAATATGCGCTGCCCAGTGGGAAATGTAAACCTAATGTACTCTATTCGCGGTTTATTCACACCTCCTGAATCAAACCTATGGAAAGTCATACCACATATGGATAGTTTGAGTGTTTTCTAAATATTTCACATATTACAAGCGTTTTATACTCATGTTAACATAAAAGTACCCAATTTTTGGTTAAATTTAACTTTTGCATATATTTTACATAACATTTTAATATTTCATTTATAAATAACATTAATAAAGACATAGAGAAAATAGGTGTGTTGGTAATGCTTAGTAAGAAATAGATCTTATAGCTATTCACGGTAAAGTGAGAACTTTCGAACGCCTCCGCATTTGGAATAATAATCAACAAATATATTTAATTTTAGCTTCAGACGTTAACTTCCGAGTGCGGTGGAATATACGCTCTGTGTTATTACTTACATTGCAATATATTTTTTAAAATGTGATTAAGGTTAAGTAATGACTAACAGGAAAAAGTAATTAGGGCCTCAAAAGTGCTCACTTTACCGTGAACAGCCTATAGGCAAAATATTCTTATACGGAGTGAGAACGAATCTGGTGCGTTGGCCCTCTGGTGTAATTTCCTGATCTTTGTTTGTATGCACGAGGCGAAGGCATATCCGGGAAGTAGAAACTAAGCAGGGCTTCAGAAAAGTTTGAAGTAACCGTGAATGCAGTATATTCATTTTGTCGCGGAGGTAACTTCGACAAGAACTAGTGTATGTCATTCCCGGCCGATTGCTCCCCGGCCAGATGGCATATATGTAACGAAAAACTGTGACTCTAGCAAGACTTGTATGAATTCCTAAACGATACCATTCGCTTCTAATGCACCATGATAGCAACAATATTCAAGACCAGTAACCTAGTTCAGGTTACAAACTTTTCGGTGCATTTCAGAATTTGTTATATGTATATAGACGAGTAAATATGAGTACATACACAAATTTAAAATTCCACAGAAATGTCAATTTAAAAATATATATAGCGCAGTTGGTAGGACGTCTGGTTCCGTAAAGTGGAGGTTCGTGCGGGTTCGATTCCCCTCACAACAGTTTGTTTTTTTTTTTTTTTTGCAATGGTAGTATTTCTTTTTATGACAAAATAATATTGCTTAATTTATTTTACAAAGAAGGTTTTTTTTAATGCAAATAAAACTGAAGAAAATTTTAACACAGATGTTATAAACAAATCAACTCAAAATTTGTTTTGCTGTGACGTAAACACCGTGTTAAAGTTATCAGCAATATTAGTTACTGACCGCTCACAAATAACAAAAAATTGATGTCGTCGCAGCATTTTACCTTTTTCTGTGCAAAGCTTGTTATGGCGTACAACATTACTTAACTATTTCTTGTGAGGCAAAAAATATTTCATAATAAAGGAACTTCCATTATGTTTACAGACGTGGCAAGAAAAACAGGAGGAAAAGAAAAATGTATTAAAGAGAACTGTTAAGATAGGCACCCTCTTCCTTAACAGTTTCGCATTTTGAACTTTGACTCTAGAAATTCAATACTGAAAAAATATAGGTAAATCGAAAATGATGAAAACCTATTCACCTTAACAGCTGCAGGAAATAAACGTAATTATTTAATACGCTCTTGCAGACAAGAAACGCTTGATAAAACAATCCTGTTTACACTTTGTATCAGGAAGGGAAACTTGGGTGTCGCTTACCGTAGTATTGTTTATTAATATTTTCAATAGTATGCTAACGAAAAAATGGAAAACTTATGTAATAAATCGTCTTTCAAAACTTAACTATGTGAGTTTATCCTGAACTCCAGATACAATCTTTGTGAGATAAATGTCATGGGAATTAGGGTATTAACGAATACACGCCCTAGAAAACTGAGAATTAAAAGTACTCATTTGCAGGATATCAGAACTTACGTGAGATGAAACAATACATTTATGAACGGGCTTATTCGATATCTGCCAACTGAGCACATCTGTGGTAAGATAACTTCACTGACGCTGACTATGTAATTTATTTGCGATGTTTATTTTCAGATTCTTATCCACTTTATAATAGATTAATTTTGCGTGCGCAGAGTTTAAAAAAATCGCGATTCGCTGTTTCATGAATACCTATAAATATTCACAATCGTTATCTTTACTTTCAACAATTTTCCACACATGTAGGAATTAATAATTATCTGTTAATGTACTGACTTATAATAATTCCGTTGTATAGTTGCCAATGTTTTAATTGCATCTTTAAAATTTGATATATTTTGTTTTATTAATTTAAAAATTGATATGCGTATTGAAATTCATAAGTTACATAGATTATGTTAAAAACAATGTTCTTCTCCAATCACTTGATTTTTTTTTTGTTATTAATTTAAGTTAATATTTTTTTCTTATTCATTAGGTATGGTTTCAAAATCAACGTGCGAAGATGAAAAAAATCCAGAAAAAAGCGAGACAAGAGAAAGGAAACGGCAAAGAAGATGACATGGGTGATGAGAAATGTCAGAAACCGAAGATAAAAGAAGAAGAACAAAGTAAGTAACATCATTTCTGTCTTTATTGTCCTAGAAATATAGTTTTTAAAAAAATGTAGGCGTATGTGGCAAGCTGGATATAACTTTTTATTTTATCGCCAGGGTCTATTTGCTTGATTACACAGTAGACATCAAGCTGGAAACTAGTGGAACTGCTTCGACCTATATTACAAGTTGGCATTAAGACGTAGGGAAACGCCAGAACACGAACTCAGTGATGCCAAACAGGCTACGGATTACACACATGGGGAGTACTGAGACATGATAATGGTCACGCGTGCATCAGAGAGCCAAGCAGGAACTGCGGCACGGTTGTAATCCGACCTCTAGCACAGCAGACAGCGCCCAGTTGCAAATGATCGAGTTGCGTTACCGGGATGCTAGTCAGATGCGGACAGCGGAAGTTGAGGATGCTGTATCAACTACTGTCGAACAGACAACAAGCACGTAGTACACGTGACGCTGCATGGGCTACGGACATGTTTAGGTGGGTGGGTGCACCAGGTTCTGCGAGATGACGGCTATCACTCTTTCTGCATCGTTACGCTGCAACGCAGCACCTTCTATACCTACTCTTATCGCGGTTTCTTCACACTTTTTCGAATCGAACCTTTAAAAAAATCACTCCATGTATGAAATGTTCTGTGTTTCCTACAATGTCTGTATCACAAGCGTTTTATACATGTGTTAACATAAAAGTACCATATATTTTATTAAATTTAATGAGTGCGTGAAGAGTTGGACGGCTCTTAACATCGAGATCTTGATGAGGGTCGTTGAGGTGAGTATGGAGCTACGCCGGAATGAAAGGGCAGGGGAAACGAGAGATCCCAGAGAAAATCCGCCCACCAACGGCATCGTCCTGAACGATTCGGAGTGACCCGGCTGGGGATTGAACCCGGATCGCCTTGATGGGAAGCGAGCAGGTTAACCGCTCAACTACAGTGGCCAATTATTAAATTGAACATTTACTTATATTTTATTTACAAATTATAATATTTAATTTACAATTAAGATGAATGATACTGAGACAAAATATGTCTGCTGGTATTGCCGAATAAGCAATAGTTCTTATGCAACGTATTATTAAATCGAATGTTCACCAATAAGGTGCGTTGCCCCTTTGATATAATTTTCTAGACTCTGTTAAGCTTTGTTTGCTTGGGACGGAGGAATATCTGGAAGTAGAACTTACGCAGGGCTTCAGAAAAGTTGATAGTAATCGTGAATGGACTATATCAGCTGATCTTCCTCGCCGTGTACAGTCTGCCAGTGTCTTTTGCAACAACACAAGGCGGGTCAGTCGCATATGGACCGATGAGGTGTGTTTTATACACTATGATACGCCGAACTCATTCACCACCCGAGGACACCTGCAGCTAACTTGAACGCTACTCGAGTCCGTGCTTATCAAAATCGATTTAGCATCAGTGTATTGTTGGGGATACGCTTGTTTGTTAACTACTTGCTACCGTAGTGACTGGATTCACAGTACAGTACTACGGCTTTTTCCCCCTAAAATCATATTATCAAGCCTGCTAGAGGATGCCTTATTCCGAGAGACCTGAAGAATTAGCGGATTCATTTTGGGGCAAGCTGAGATTCAAAACACGTGCGTTTATATACCTTTATCCGTTGGTCCACACGGTGTTTGACACCTCCCGTAGAACGGTGGCCAATTGTCGCCTCCTACTGTGACACCAGACAACCAATGTGCAGTTGATATCGGCATATTTGAACATAAGACTCAAGAGTCTAGTCTGCAAGTAATTGAACTCGTAAATTTTTCAGGACTCAACCTATTGCCTGTGTGCCAGGATATGTGGTTTTAGGGCGACTGTGTCCCTGGCATTCTGCACCAAATATGACACTTACTCCTGCATTTGGATTAGTTGTGTGGAGCCTGTGCATTGGCCATCGAAGTCCCCAGACCTCAAACCAGTGAGCCCTCTTTCTGTGTTGGGGGGGGGGGGGTCCACCTGAAATCACTGGTGTACCCACCAGCAGAGGCGGAGGACATCATCTTTAAGTTACGTGCAGATAGCATGATGGTTGACGCCATTATGCTACGCCGCGTGCATGCCGCATGTACTCAACGTGCAGCATATTGTTGTGAGATGCCCTGAGACGAATTTTCGAAACTATGAAAGCTGATGTAACGTGCTATGCTTAAAATCGAAATAAGTCATTCTGCGTACTTTAATGTAGTTTATTTCGCAAACTAACTGCCTAACACTTTATTACCAAATAGTCCTTGCTACATAGTTTTGTCCACTGAATAATGAAGTAAGTCCGTATCTGCAAATTTCCTTACATTCTGTATATTACACTGTGTTAAGAAAGAGTTAATGTGTATGTGCGTGTACCATTCTCACTGTACTGACTGACAAAGACTGAGGACGTAAATGAGTCTCCCCCGTACTCGAAAAATTATTATAATATAATATTTTTAAAAATGCTGTGTTTGTTCTAATGCAAAATTCACTTAAAATATTTATTACTTATTTAATCAATAGTCCTACATTTTACAAATTATGGAGTAATATAATTTGACATATTTATATGAAACTGTGTATTTGAAGAATTTTTCATCACTTTACAATAAAATCACTTATTTATTTACTCAATTTTAGTTTTAAATTTCGCAAATACATTACTATAATTCATTCACGATTACTTCAGCCCTTTATGAAGCCCTGCGAATGTTCTACTTCCAGGATATTCCTCCGCCTCTTTGCAAACTAAGCTTAACAAGTCTGGAGAATTACACCAGAGGGACAACGCACCACATTCGTGCGCACTCAGTTGTAATGATATTTTTTATAAGAACTGTTTCTCACTAGACGTTACCAACATACCTATTTTCTCCCTGTTTTTATTCAAATTATTTATCAATGAAGCATAATAATTTATAGATAAGATATTAGTAACATTTCAATTTAATAGAAAAAAAAAAAGAAAATTTTATGAACACAAGTATAAAACGCTTGTAATACAGAGCGTATTTAGGAAATAACTAAAAACGTCATACATGGGGAGATTTTTCAAAGGTTTGATTCAAAAATGCCGAATAAACCGCGAATGGACTACAGCACTTTTCTCAGGTCCTTAACTGAAAAGTAAACCGTAGTAAGATGAACAAATGCGAAAAAAAAAATATATATATATGTATTAAAATTTTGTTTGACTATTTTATATTAAATTTGGTGTTTGACATTATGATACTGCACGCAGAAATGAAATTCGGTTAATGCTGGACAACGTTGTGAATTTTGGTCAAAACTGGCTAGCTTCGCTTACTTCTCAGACTATTTATTTGTAACAGTTCACGATGCCATCAGTATTTGAACCTACATTCACTGAGTTTAAAAAAACAACACATTTTCTGAGTTACAAAGCAAATTAAAAATAATTTTGAAATTCAGGTTTATTATAACAGGATAATTAATTATAAAAACTGCTTCCTGCTTATACTCTGCGAAATATATTTTTTGAGATTTTTTTTCTGATACCCAGGAGACAAGGCTCGTAGAAAGTGTTTAAATTACGAGTCTCTAGTAGTATTATCTACGAAGTTTCAATCGCTTGCCCTCGTGGAACGTCCGCCTTGCCGGAGAAGTGCTTGAGGAGTGCAGACGAAACTTGGCGGGGGGCCTACGCTCACGGGTGGCTAACGGAGGGGGGGGGGGGGGAAGGGCAGGAGTTCGCAAGACGTCGTGAGGGGGTGTAACTTGAACTCAACCTCCTTCCTTCCACCACTCCTCCCTTGCACCAGATCCTCCCTTCAGTACGGAGAGACGCGCCGCGCTGTTCAATATCTGGCCCGTGCCCCGAGACTCATACGAGGCCAGGGGTGGCCACGGCGGCCCGTGCCCTGTGGCACATCACGTCGACGTCGTTTGACGCCGCCGAGGTGGTGGGCCCGGGACATTACTCGCCCATTGTCCTCGCGAGCCGATTTAGACTTTTATAGCCTGCATTCACGGCAAAGTGAGCGCTTTCGAAAGCCCTGCTTAAGAACTGCTGGTATGCACGCTGTGTATTATTTCGCCTTATGTAACATTAACATTATCATGGGCCTTATAACTTTATTCACGCGTTGGTTAAGTGAAAACGTAAAATCGTTATAAAACTTAATAGTGTACAAATCGGCTAATTTTTACACTTCTGTTTATAAAAAAAATGCGAGAAAGAACTTAAATTATTAGAAATAGTTACCTAACACTTTGTATTCGACTTTTAAGATATGTAATTACTTCCCATCCATTGTTACCAACTTTACTGGGCGCATGTCACTCAGTGCACCAGTTAAAATATATGCAGGTAGGGCCAGTGACATTTTTCTAAGGTTGATTTCAAAAGTACTCACTTGATCGTAAACAGCCTTTAGCTATGTTTTAAAGGTAGGCAAGGGTGTGCAGTTGCATTTTTAGACCTTCGATTCGTGGCATGGGGTGGAGGCACTATCTCATTATTATTAAAGTAATATTTAATTAAATCAATATTTGTTTTAACTATTTTGATTTTAGTTTTAAAGAGATCGCAGGACACTTTCATGTAATGTAATTGTAAGGTTTTTTTTTTTTTTTTAAGGGGGCGGAGCTGATTATGTCTCCTGTGACATACCCTGTGGATCCGTGGAATTTTGTACCCAACACGCAGCATGCTCGATTTGCCTCGAATACGTACTAAATTAACCTGCCTGCGTGCCAGCTACCGATGCGAGAGTCGTCAACGTTACAGCCTACCGACTGGCAGCTGCGAAATTCAGATAGGAAATCTCATGTCAAGGAAATTTCTTCTCAGTGCGTTAATTTTAAAGAGAGGTGGTTCAAACAAAATGTATTTTTTTTGCTAATTTTTTTTAATGAAAAGTGCCTTACTGCGTAGATGATTCCTATAACGTATAGAGCCTGTTTGCAAGGAAATTTTAAAATTTATGTTTTACAAAAAAAGTACATACACCGCCGATCTATATTTAAAAAAAAAGACACTCTGATAAAATATAATTAGTTATGATCCTGATATTTTACAACATGCAGATAGTGTAATTAAAATTACGTACAAAAATATTATGCAACTCGTAAAATGTAAATTTTCTGTAGTCGTACATTGTGAGATATTACTCTGAATCCAAAATTATAACGCGGAAACGAATAACTGTACAAAAGGGTTGAAGCCAAGCCTTGAGGGGGAATTATACTTACCACCTTGTATTTACGTATTTTCCTACATAAATTAATTTTCGGAGTCACTATTTAAGAACCAAGCAGTCAAGGCATAGGGGACATCTTAACAGTGATTCTGAAATGCAATATATTTTTCTTATATGGCTAGTTTTACGTCTGTAACCCTAGTAAAATATTACGTCATTATTTTATGTCAATCCCACATGGTAAAACAAAGGTATAATTGGAACCGTACAATTTTTTTTTTTAAATCGTTAAGTAGTCCTCTATGTCATGTGTGGCTTTGATTTCTTACGTCTCGTCATACATTTTTATTACAAACACCCGTGTCACCCCTCATTCAGAAATTACTCGTTTTTGTGTCATAATGCAATAGACAGGGTCATCACTGAAAAGGTTTAGTTATATAAGCATTACATTTCAAAGTTTTCTGCGAAATTTTTATACTTAATTGTCAATACGTGTTCTCTGGTTGCCATTAAAAGGCGAAAATTAATTAATGAATAGAATTTTGTGTTAAGTTAATTGTTGCATAAATATGCATCAAAGGCTGTTCGCGGTAAAAATGAGCACTTTTGAAAGCCCTGCTTAAGTTCTACTTGTATGCACGTTGTCTATTCTTCCGCGTTATGTAAAATTAACATTGACATGGGCCTCGTCACTTTATTCATGCGTCGGTAAAATGAAACTGTGAAATTATTAAAAAAGTAAGTATTTTACAAATCAGCTAGTTTTTACACTTTGCTGCATTAAAAAAAAAAAACAGAAAGCGAAAGAGACCATTTTAGTTAGTACAAATGGTTACCTAACACTTGTTATTCGACAAGATATGGAACTGCTTTCCCTCCATCGTTACCAACTTTACTGGGCGCATGTCGCTCAGTGCGCCCGTTAAAGTATATGCAAGCTGGGGCAGTGACATTTTTCTAAGGTTGATTTCAAAAGTGCTCACTTTATCGTGAACAGTCTTTAAATTTGAATTCGGAAGAAATAAATTTAAAAAAATCAATACAACGCGTGACCGGGGATCGTAACCGTGAACAGCGTAAAACGGAACAGCCCATGTGTCGGGCAGGCGCCAGCCAGCCGGCCATAGGCGCCACCATTGCTCGGCGGGTCCTGAGAGGCATCTCTCCAGTCTCGCGTGTGGTTCTCTCCTCCCCCAAACACTTCTGGACCTTGAAGGGGCCGGGGGGGATGGTATGGTGTGAGGGGAGGGGCGTCTCCATGGCAGCGGGCGGGGGAGACTTGCTAACCCTGACGCCGCCGCGCCGCGCCATGCCATCTCCAAAGATTTCCCTTCTGCCGCCGAGTCGCCGGCCTCACTCAATGGCTTCTCGCAGTGTTCCCTCCGGCGCGTTTCCAGCGCTCCAAGCGGGCGAAACCCAGACTTTCATTCGACGGAACTAGAGGAAGAGAGTGTCGCCAAACACTGATCAAATGTGTCCGTAGCTGGTTAATATCAATTCTGCATGTAATCAATTTTTCCACCATGCGGCCTGGGTAAGGTTAATTCTATAGTCTATTAGTGGTTTATTCACCCTTTTTGAATCAAACCTTTGAAAAATCTCCCCATGTAATGACGTGTTTAGTTATTTCCAACACATGCTATATATCACGTGTGTTGATGAAAGTTGCTTTTTTTTCTGTTAAATTGAAATGCTATTCATATTTTATCTATGAATTATAATGCTTCGTGTATAAATAATTCGAATAGAAAACAGTTAGAAAGCATGTGTGTTGGTAGCGCCTAGTAAGAAATAGTTCTTGTACAGAATATTATTACAACTGAGTGTGCAGGAATTCGGCGCGTTGTCCTTTCGTGTAATTTTCCAGACTTAGTTAAGCTTAGTTTTCACGAGGCGGAGGAATATCCTGGAAGTAGAACATTTAGCACGGCTTCAGAAAAATGTGAAGTAACCGTGAATGGATTATACTCAGGCTATGAACAAAACGAAAGTAATCATGGGAGAGTTTGGCGTAAGGAAAATTTTCGCCACTAGGTACGTAGTGTTCTAAAAGGTAACTTTTAATTTAATTTAATTTAATTTAACTTTTAGGCTACTTGAATAATAAAAGAGAGAGAGTTTACTTAGTTACAAAGTTATTTTATATTTTATTTATGATTATTCCAATTATTCTTTATTTTTTTTTAACTTAGAGAATAGGGAAAATCTGGTACATGGCTGACACTAGCACTTACCTAGCGGCGAAATTTTTTTTTATTGGCTGTTCACGGTAAAGTGAGCACTTTCTGAAGCAGACTCGTCAGACATAATAAACATATTTTATTGTGGGTTTGGGCGTTTGGTTTTGATTATAATGAAATGTAGGTGTAAAATGTGTTTATTACCCACATGGCAGTGTTTACATTAACAACTAACAGAAGGATATTATTGGCTGAAAGAAAAAGGAACCGGGGAATTCAGAAGTACTCACTTTACCGTGAATATCCAATACCAAATTTTTTACATTGATAATCCTAACCTGTAATAGAAGTAACCTTACCCCGGGTTATTATTTTTCTGCATACGGATATAGAGAGTAACTTTTTTAAAACTACTTTGCACTGACTTTTTTAGTACGAATCATATTGGCACAAGAAACAAAAAGTACAATTTAAATACTGATAATTTGTTTATCTTATTTGTGCTCGATATTAATTTGTACTGTTTATTCCCTTTCACAATTTCGTGCATACCCACTTTTTTTTTGGCATAATTAACTTCAAATATTTTAAGGCAAATAACGTAACCCGCTGAAGTCATTGAAAATTAGACATGGGGAAATAGCTATTTTTCTTTAGCCACAGGAAAGTTATTTTCAGTCATAGTTTGCACACGTAACTATTATTATATAATTGACACGATTACAATTTCTCTGAAAATCAGTATGCCATTGCAGGATATGAAAAATATGCAAATGAGGAAATACGAATCTCCTGAATCAAAATGGTGAACGTTGGTAGTTACGGCGAGAGTTTATATCAAGTGCAGCATTGATTCTCACGCGAAGGAGTTGTGGAGCACTTGTTCGCCAACATCATTAGCATCCGCGCGAGCTCAGATCCTGATGTAGGAGCACGATGAACTCTGCTTCACGTTACCAGCCGCGAAGCAAGAACTGGTCTGGTGATACGGTGAAGTTCAAAGTCTATGTAACTTACGTGGAAAGTGTCTCCGCTTGAACTCAACGCGAGTTTATTTTTCACGAACAGAAAAAATCTGCAATAGCTACACGTAAACAAGCTGTATTTAATTTCGACGAAATAATATTTTTCCAAAGCCTGTGTTACAAAGCAACCTATTTTGAACATGAATAAGAGCATGCTGGCTATCATGATATATTGCCTTACCTTCTAGAAAAATGCACGCCTCTTCATAACACCAAACTGCTCTACACTGAAAATTGCTTTCTTACATATTTCGGTAAATTAAATTGTTTTACATTAAGTTCACAGGCGGAGAAATCGTATACATATCAAAAACGGTAAAATAATTTTATTCAATCTTTTTATACAACGTTCACTGTTGAAAGTTCAGAATATTTTTAAAAGTCGTAAAACAAGTTACGCTTAATTCAAACACTTAAAATAAATATAACGATGGAAACGGTTTTCAACAATAATAATAAATATTTTAAGTTTTAGTATTTTTTCTTTCTTATTCAAAGACTGTTGGAATTTAGTTCATTGGCCTTCCAGCTACAAGGGAGAGGCTGAATTTCACAATATAAACACATCAAATTCTTTGAATACAAGATAGCAAATAGTTTATAACACACAAACACACACTCACTTGATTATTACATTACATCATGTTGCGTGCAAATATTTAGTATTTTTAAATAATGTAAATTAATCGTCTACACTTCCACAAACAACTGCCAAGGTGATGCGTGAATAACCCCAAAATCAATACACTACACATACAGAAATAAACACTGTAGTATCTGTTACACGTCGTTGCAGTGGTAAAGATAATGAAATGTTCCTTTCACGTGCTAAATCTGGACGAAAGAAGGAGTTTTGAGGAACTGCATTTCGCCAAAAATATAATTAGGAGTTTATTAGGACAAAAACGTTTCTAGTAGTTTTTAAAGCAGCTGTGCTACAGCATAATATCACAATGTTTACGCAAATACTTTTTTAAAACCTTCCTGAACCTAGTAGAATTTAATGTCTACACGTTTTCGACAGTTCACACACTGAATCATGTAGTCAGTGTTTTATACGACCAGCTGTAAAAAAAAAATTTAGGTTTCAACATTCATCTTTTCGTCAAGTTAAAAACGCCAAATATAAAGTTTCACTTTTCGTTTCTTCATTTGACAACACATGATTATTTTGAAAGTGATTACTATTAATCAGGCGCATTTTCTAAACACGCTGTCTTCAGATATTTTATTAATAAATAACAAAGTTTTTATTGTTGATTATTACACATATTTTACATATAAATAACTAGTCTTTAAAATTAACAAATTATAAAACTTCGCCAAGTTTACAAGTACGTTTACTAAACACATTTTTTTTTGTGGAAATCTACTATCTCACGTTATACTGTGTATTCATATGAAAATAAATGAAGACTCTTATGGAAATGTGTTCACCTCAAATATTTTGCCTTAAGTGGGACATAAAATACCAAACAAAATGTGCAAAAAATGCTGTGGGATTCTCTGTGCCTTTTTGGAGAACAAATTGGAAGTAAAATTCCGCGTGTGATCGTATAAGTTCGTCGTACCCGAGATAGTTCGCAGACTAAATAAACCACGACGACCCCGTCTGTTTTCCGCTTAACTACTTACAGCTTCTTAAATCTGCGCCGCTTTTGATAAAATAAAAATTACGATTGCCAGAACTTCCAGCAGCATAACTTTTTTTTTTGGTGTGAGGTAAACATTTGAAACATCTGGTGAGCTCAGATGGAAGTTAGCTCCTAACAAGAAAGTACTTACGCGTATTCAGTCATACAAACGTTTAGAGTATATTTGACCAAACATTTATGTTTTCTGGCTCATATTGTTGACGAACCAAACCGGTTTCTCGAGTTCAAATATATATATATATATATATATATATATATATATATATATATATATATATATATATATATATATATATATATATTCTGTTAATTGGATGGGCCACGGTGGCTGAGTGGCTAGACCGCTCGCCTCCCATTAAGGCGAACCGGGCTCAATGCCCGACTGGGTCACTCCCGGATTTTCGCATGTGGGAATCGTGCCGGACGACCGCTGGTCGGTGGGTTTTCTCGGGGGATCTCCGGTTTACCCCGCGCCTTCATTCCGGTGCTTCTCCATACTCACATCAACTACCCTCATCGGCTCTTAAGTCCTCGTTGTTAAGAGCCGCCCAAATCTCTTCACTCACTCACTCTGTTAGATGGATAAAATAAATGTACACATCTCAGATTTTGCTAAGCTGCAGCTGTATTTCTTTGTCGACTAATTGGATACAAGTATCTCGTTTGGCTGTAACAAATATTTCTTTCAGTGTGTTTCTGTGCTGAGCGAAGTTTAAAACTTAAGGGCACTGACGCAACGTAATATTTTAGTGCAATACATTCCTCCCATTTAGCACGGCTAAGCGCGGAATCAATCTCCATTAACGCTACCTAGCAAAGGAATTGTTCGATAACCTCGCGGAAATTCGAATTTCTTACTTTTTCTAATGGCGTACTCACTACGTGAATAAATTAGTAGTGATTCTGTTGTGGCTTTTCTGTATGTTTTGTCCATTTTTGAATGCAAGGAAATCTTCATAAAGGACGTGTTACTAAACAAGCCTGCAAGATTCCCAAAAAAATCACAGACTTCACGTAATGTAAACGGCTTCTCGTCTTCTGGTCATGTCCTCAATTTTGTCTCAAGAAGTGTCAATTGAAAATTACGTGGTTCAAGATGTGAAGTCTAAGTTATTTCATATTAGTTTATCAAGTGACACATAGATTAACTTGAATATATTTTAGCTGCGGTCAAATTCTAGTATGTTTTACGATTAAATTCTGTTTTACTTTGCGAAGATGATCGTATGTTATAGAAACGAATTATCTTTGTACTAGGCCACCACGTTAATACAACTAAAATTCCATAACATGTAGGCCTATATTAGAGAGTTAAAAATATTTTTGTTTAGCACATATCTAAAGACTCTACACATTAGGTCATAAAATTCTCTAATATGTGTAGATTTCTTAATGGGTATGTGTAATACACAACTGTGAATTTAATTACGTTAATAAATCAAAATCCTGAGTTAACCTCTAGAACAGTATTAAATATTATTTCCTACTTAACATTCAGAAGACTCAAACACTAGGTCAACAAGACAACACTAAGAGAATCTGATGTTTCAGCCTCTTAAGAACCAACAATATTTAATTTCCTTGACATTATCTGTATGTCCTGATTTCCAAATGGAACACATAAGGCTTCTTGCTATGGCCGATTAATAGTCAAATACAGGGTTTGTCTAAATTCCCATTACACATTGTAAGGTCTTGTAGTGGGGAGCAAGACGGTTACGTTTTGCATAGGAACTTATGTGCGGAAACGTACCCTTTCCCCGCGACAAACAAAACACCACCACATCACATGTTGACCTCTCCCACGTCTGCAACACACTATACGTTGTTTTTCTTCTGGGCACACTTATAAGAAGGGCTGGATGTGACGACCAGCGACGTCTTACAAAAACACGGTACCTGCGTACCATGTTCTGGTCGACACGATCATCAATAACTGGACGTCCAATATCCGCCGCAGCCATAACCCGCGCCAGCAGTTCTTCCTCTGATACCACAGAGGTCTGATAAATCAAGCCCTTCATGTGGCCCCACAGGAAGTAGTCTAGCGGAGTCGTTTTGGCCAACAGTGGATAGGTCGAGGTGTCCCAGTTGCTTGGCCTGCACGTTCACCCGACTTATAAGCTACTAAAGATTAATTGAAAACTTTTGAAAGTCTGTCAAGAGGGCTACTTTTTCTGCCCATTTGGTATCCATCCGAGACATGTAAAATTAACATTTTAACTTAGTCGATCGCTTTATTCACACGCCGATCGAATGAAAGTGCGAAAATATTGCGAAGATGTTATATATTTTATTTATAAGCCACAACACACCAATGGTTACTTTCGGTGGATTAAAAAAAAAAAAAGGAACTTCAATAAAGCATGTTCAGTATACACAATTTTTAAACACAACTCAAAACTAATCCTCTGTTAATACGACGTAGGCATCGAATTACTTACTTTCCGTACTCCGCTGCCAAATTAACGGAAAAAGTGCCGGTAAAATGGATCCGTTAAAATATACATAATTCATGGGCGGAACAGGGTCTATTTTAATTAACACTGAGCAGTTTATGTGAAAACAGATGCAGCTCCAATCTAATTCCGCAAGGTTCGCTAATCAACAGTTCTGTTTTCTTGTGATGGAATATACTGTAAAGGCTGTTCACGGTAAAGTGGCCACTTTTAAAATCAACCTTCGAAAAAAAAAAAATACTGGCCATAACTGCATATGCGCTACAGTACACACTGGCGTGCAATCTCCTAGTTAAGTTGGCAGCTAAATAAGAAAATTAGTTTTCAGACTTGACTTTGCAATGAGAACATAATGCTTAAGTTTATCGCTACTGAAGCCGGCGTTTTATACACACAAGCGCACGAATTTTCTTCTTATTAACACATTTAATTTACTCACTTGGACGGCGCATTAATAAATTATCGTAGAGTCCCGGAAATTTCGCAGTTTCATTTAGCAGCAAGCTAGATTCTACAATTTTTTGTGGACTCGAGTTTCAGTTAGTCATTCAATGGCTGTTGCACCAGTTCAACTCCAGACCAGGTAGCAGGGGAATTGGCCCCTATTTTCTTCTGGGATATTATTATTGGCCCATATTATTCCTAGGTGTGGTTTACCAACTGCAATCTATACTATATATAACGAGGTAAAGTTGGTTTGTATGTTTGTTAGAGGAAATCTCTGGAACTACTAATCCGATTCTTATAATTATTTCACTGTCCTAAAGCTACACTATTCGCGATGTACATGGGTTTGTTTATTTAAAAAGAATTCTTTAAGAAATGTCACAATTTGTGACAAAAAATGAGCTACTTGGCTGCTTTCTAAGCACGCTCTACCAAAACTGCAGGGCCGATTGTTATAATTATTTCGTTGTTAGAAAGCTACATTTTTCCAGATGGCCATAGGCTTTATTGAATTTTTAAAAAATTCCTGAGAAATTTCAAACTTTGTGAACCAAGTCGGAGAAAAATGAGCTACTTGGCTGCTTTCTAAACATGCTCTACCAAAACTACTGGAGCCACAGAGGCCCAGTGGCTACAGCGATTCCAAGTGGGGCCGCAGTGGCTTAGTGGACAGAAATATATCAAGTGGGGCCGCAGTAGCCCAGTGGCTAGAGCGATCCGAAGTGGGGCCGTAGTGGCCCAGCGGTTAGAGCAATTCCAAGTGGGGTCGTAGTGGCTTAGTGGATATAAGTATATCAAGTGGGACCTCAGTGGCTTAGTGGATATGAATATATCATGTGCGGCCGCAGTGGCTCAGTGGATAGAAATCTATCAAGTGGGCCACAGAGGGCCAGTGACTACAGTGATTTAAAATGGGGCTGCAGTGGCTCAGTCAATATAAATATATAATGCGGTGCCACAGTGGCTCAGTGGATAGAAATATATCAAGTTGGGCCATATTGGCTCAGTGGCTAGAACGATTCCAAATGGAGCCGTAGTGGCTTAGTGGCTATAAATATATCAATTGGGGCCGCACTGGCCCAGTGACTACAATAATCTCAAGTGGGTCAACAGAGGCCCATTGCTAGAGAACTCTAAAGTGGGGCCACAGTGGCTCAGTGAGTAAAAATATATCAAAAAATATATAAGCTCCATAAAACCTGAGCGAAGCGATGGCAGGCTGCTTTAACTTGCTATTACGGCGAAATAATTAGATGTACGTAAAAATTCCAAGCGACTTTTTTGTAGATAATTTAATTAGCTACTAAATTATAATAATCTATTTTGGCCATAACTGTATTAGTTTAATAAAAATTTTAGATTATTTTACAGTTACTTTTAAATTTACATTTGAAGGTTTGTAATACAAAATAATAATTTATTAATAAAGAAAGTCATAAGTTTATGTGTCTGGGGTGGGTCTAGCTTGCCATAAAATGAATTCACGAAATTTACTGGGTATCTGGTTATCTGGCCCATAGCAATGTTAATTGAACATTTGGAAAAGAATACAAAATGGGTAGCAAAGTAAATCAAAGGCCGGTCTTTCTTAGGTCTTAATTTAAACATGAAACCCTATACCTCCAGGTAGACTAAGGTAGTGGATTGGCGCGGTTGATCCTGCCACCCAGCCAGTTCCACTAGACTTACTGAAACTTCTTTTTACTGCTAGCCTATGCCTTATACGTACAACAAGAGTATTGCCTAGTAAGCTTCGAAATTACTTTTATAATTTCTGTTTTATCTTTAATACTATTGATATTTACAAGCTTGGGAATCCAAGTAAAGCTCACTTTGAAGAAAGAAGATATTCTCCTCTACTCTATATGATCTACCATGAATTTAATACATCTATAAATTATTTATACAATTAATACACGTTCCACTGCTCAGTAACAATTACATAATTGCACGTGTCATTAAAAATATTGATAAGGTCGTTAATGAAACTCATATAAAACCGTAGGGTTGCCACGCGGACCTCCTGCGTATTTTAAATCATTAAATTGTTTGTTAAAAACATACACAGAAAGATTACATTGAAAATGTATAACAGACAACACAAAATGAGAAGGGATGCGCAGAAACTAGCCTCGATAGTTCTTAATCACCTTTTCACTTGCAGTTACTTAGGGCATAACGATGAACTCTATAATCGGAACAGTTAAAACTGCACCAAATCAGCGAAGTGGGTGTCAGATCTGTTGAAACTGCCCCAATAGAATCAGTCACATTTTATTGGCCATTTTTAGTTGCGGGTATTCACTGATTGAACAGTGATTCCTGCTGATTACTCGGGAATTGCACTTGGCTGTTCACAATTAATTAAGCAATTTTAAAATCAACCTTCGAAAAAAAAACACTGCTCACTACCTGGTAAATATTTCAACAGACATACTAATTGGTATCAAACCAGTAAAATTGGTAACGACCAAGGGATGTATTAACGCTGAATTATAGGCGTTAGGTAAACATGTGCGAATACTGAAAATATTTCCTTTGATATCTGTTTTCTATGTAATGCGTAAAAAAATAAGAATGGCCAAATGTATTAAATATTTACTTTGGTAACAATTCCACAGTGTCACTTGAACAATGCATGAATAAAGTGATCGAGCACATGGCGAAGTTAAATTTTACGTATGTAGGAGGGATACAAAATGAGCGTACAATTAGATATGAAGCAGGGCTTTCAAAAGTGCTCACTTTACTGTGAACAGCCTATATTTGAAGGTTCGGTATAATTAATATACTGATTGAAGTTACTCATTCGTATTTAGAATGTGCGAACTGAGAAGAGAAGTAGATCCTAGGCAGTGGTTACATAAGTGCTCAATCAGCCGTGAACAGCCTTGTAATTTTGCTAAAAAATAATTGGAAACTAGTTGCTAAAAATATTTTAGTATTATTACAATTTAAGGCTTGTAAATTTTACAAGTGTCAGCACCACTGCAACAATTATTCTGTAGTTCTACAAATCCTGTCTTTTTTTCCTAGTACAAATGCAACAATTTTATAGCCTGTTCACGGTAAAATGAGCACTTTTGAAAGCCCTGCTTATGATCTACCTGTATGCACCTTGTGTCATCTTTCACCTTATGTAGAACTTTAATTTGCATGCGACTCGTCACTTCTTTCATGCGTCGGTCAAGTGAAAATGTGACATAATTAGAAAAGGAATTATCTTACAAATCTGTTTATTTCTACACTTCGATGCATTATAAAAAAAAAAAACAGAAAGCGAAAGAAATAATTTAAGTTTTCACAAATGGTTACCTAACACCTTTTATTCGACGTTAAGAAATGGGACTACTTTTCCTTCATCGTTACCAACTTTACTGGGCGCATGTCACTTAGGGCGTCCGTTAAAATACGGGATGTCCATAAATTATAACTACAACTTTAAACGCTAATAAAAATTACCTAAACGTGATAGAGGTATGTGAATTTTTGCATGTGAAAGAGCATTCTCCAAAGTTTTTAAATAAAATTTAGTAGACCTCTACATGTGTACCCTTCGTTGTTAGAAGCACATCAAAATGATACTCTAACTCCTGCCATGTCTACACTAGCATTCCCTCGTCTACAGTCTTAATGGATGATGCAATCCTTTGCTTCAGTTCATCCAAATTGTTAGCATGGGATATGTACACGGTGCCCTTAACATAACCCCACACAAGAAGAAGTCTAGAGGCGTGATATCCGGCGAGCGAGGTGGCCAAGAAATTTGGCCGTCTCTGCCAACCCTTCGTCCAGGAAACCACTGATTCAAGGATTCACGCACGGCCAAACCCCAGCGTCGGGGTGCTCCACCATGTTCAAAGATGACACCAGGTTTGCATGCCTTCCAGTTGTGGGAACAGGAATTCGGTTAACATGTCCAGGCATGCATTGGCTGTGATATTCCTTTCAACGAAGAAGAATGAACCAATGATGCGATCAGGCATGACACCACACCACACATTCGCCTTCGGGCTGTCACGCACAATCTCACGTGATTCACGAGGATGTTTCGATCCCCATATCCCAACACGCCTGCTCAGTGCACACCTGAAACATGAAACGTTGCTTCGTCACCGAAGACAACCCGCTTGAGGAAGTCGCCATCTTCGTCAGTGCGTTGCAACACGTCGCCAGAAAATTCGGTACATCGTCAGGTTGCAGTGCTTGAACCAGCTGCGCTTTCTACGCATAGAGTCATAACTGCTTGCGTGGAACAGTGTGCAAGATTTATCTGGGTAACTACTGCAGTTGCCCTGCAGCAGTGCGACCCGACTTACCAGGGCTCCGCACGTAAGCAGCACGCACGCGGTCGATGTCTTCAGGACTTGTGCGTGGCCGGCCGGTGGCCTCACTCGGAGCGCTGCCAGTTTCCATGAACTAACGGTGCCATTCCCGTATTGTGGATCGTGCAGGTGGGTCCTTACCATACCTGGTCCTGTAATTACGTTGAACTTAAGTGTCTGATTTGGTCTCACTAAACCAAGACACACATTGAGCCTTCTCTTGTGGAGTGGTCATTTGGGTGAATTAGTAGTCACACCTGAATCAAAATAAAAAATTCGTAACAAAATCTACGGGACATGCTCTTTCACGTGGGAAAAAACAGCAAACCTCTATCACCTCCAGGTAATTTTTTTAATAACGTTTGAAGTTGAAGTGATAATTTATGGACATTCCGTATATACAGGCATTTTTTCTTACGTTGATTAAAAAAGGGCTGACTTTATCGTGAACAGCCATCGCCAACAATTTATCTGTAAAATTACTAGCATTTGTGTTAGTACAAAACAATTCGAGGTCGGTTCACATTTTCTGTGTATATGCGGTATCTGCAGGAGGAGGGCTGGTGTGTGTTGGCAGGTCCGGTGGGGGCGGCGCCGTTCCTCAACGACAGTTGCAGCGACACGGAGGCGGGCGGCGGCGGCGCGCACGGCGACGGTGTCTACGGCGCGCGGCAGCAGCAGCGCGACGCCGCCGCCGACGAGGCGCTGCACGGCTTCCTGCCGGTCAAGCAGGAGCTGATGGACCCCGACGAGCACGTCTTCTACAAGGCCTTCAAGCCGGAGCCGGGCGACGGACAGCCCGCGCGACACCACGACTTCCTCGCCACCACAGGTATGCCGACCATAGACTAGAGCTGGATATACAATAACCAAATACAGACGAAATTTTCTTATCAGCCAATCAGGAGCAAGGTCACCCCGACAATATTACAGCCCTGACAGCCCGACAAAACAGCCCCGACACCGACGAAAATTTGCCATCAATAAGGAGCAAGTTCACCCCGACAAAATCACAGCCCTAACACCGACGAAAATTTTTCATCAGTCAATCAGGAGCAAGGTCACCCCGACAAAATCACAACCCCGACAGTCCGACAAACAACCCCGATGCCGACGAAAATTTGTCATCAATGAGGAGCAAGTTCACCCTGACAAAATCACAGTCCCGACAGTGTGCCAAAAACAGCCTCGATAACGACGAAAACTTTTCATCAGCCAATCAGGAGCAAGGTCACCCCGACAAAATCACAACCCCGACAGTCCGACAAAAGTAGATTCTATTTCTACTATCGTCATGCGTCGGTCCGGTCGGCCTCGCTTGGCAGTAGAGAGAAAAAAAATATAACCTTACAAAACAAAATATCTTGTGGATTTCACTACCGTGGTAAATTTCACATTAAACATACGTTTTTTATGCGTGCATCCTAGTTATATTGTAACAGAAAGCTGATGAATTGACGAAAATAAGTATTGGTGGACAAATAACTGCTCCGAAATCCAAACATACTTCGTTTACAAAGTTATCAAAACAAAATAGTGCACAATGATTTGTGATTTCTTCACACTCCATAGTAAGTTACCGGCCATGCATGGATTTGTCGAAAGCCACGCGACACTTGTCGGAAGGAAATCGTCGGGGTATTGTAAACATTGAACTAATTTTGGTGGCGGAAATGATCGGGCTGTAACGTTGTGTGTGACCGTCGGGACGACCTCGTCGTGACATTGCAAATTCATCATAAAGATAAGGTAGGCCGATCCCGCTGGCTTTTCATCGTCTGTTCTCCATTTCGAGTGGGCTAATACCCCGCGATGGTGGTGGAAAGTGTTCTTTCTCCTCCTATTCAGGAGAATGCCCAAATTGGCCGAGAGCTTATGGCCAGTGGAGCAGGTGGCCAACAAGAGCATTGCATGCAAAAGGAGGGGTCAGGACACACACACACACACATTATATATATATATATATAGTTTTTTGGCTTAGCTTTGTTTAGTTGACAAGTGCTGTGATATCTTTTTAAAATTCATCTATGTAATTTGTAATGCATGTTTGATTAAATTCAAATTGGTAAAAGTATATTGTTGATAAAATAGCGATTGTCAATTAAACGTTAAGATAGAAACGAACACATTCATCACTGTTGACCATGTGGGTTCGACAATTTTGCTCCATTTGCGGCAGGTAAATGTGGGGTACATGTGCAGAAGATGAATTAATCGGTCTACCTCATCATATTATTATTATTTTTTATTTCGTGGCCAACCAAAGGCCTGTCACGCTTTTTCCTTATCACCCCCGTACCTGTGCCCTTTAGGTGTAATAAGGTGGTATATGATGTTCCTTTTTTTATTTTTATTTGATACTTTATGTTCCCATTACATCATTTATGGATTACATTTTAAGGTGGGTCAGTCCCCGCCATCTTGGTTTTTCGCTATTTTTGTCATAAGTTCCATTTAAGAACATTTTGTCACTAGTGATAAATTGTGTAATATGTTGATGGCTAGACTATTGTTGCCAGGTCCATTTCTTAAATGGAGCTATTATCTATGTCATGTTTTAGAACATGTGCAATGTAATTCCCTACGCTTTGTCGAAGCCCAAAATAAAATGCAAAATCTGTGATGCAATTAACGACGAAAATTCCGAAAATCCAAAATGGCGGAGACTGATTCCCCTTAGTATAATATTGCAAATTACCTACACCAAGTCGCATTGTATGTGAGAGTGACGCGCTTTCCCTGCATTCCACTCTGACTCTCTTAGCTCTGACTCTCTTAGCAGATTGGGGGTGAATTTATTGGCATTCTATTATATTCGTGATTATATTATATATGTCGCGGCACTAAACTACTACTACTTAGCTTATATATTTCAATTCCAGCTAACAGTTTTGGAACTGCGAGCTTTTATTATATAAATACACAGACACGAAAGGGTTCCATTTTTATAAGCAAGAATCAAAGACCGAGATCGAGTGAAACAACCTGTAGAAACAAATCACAATAATGCCGGTAAACAATACTTAGGTCTTTAATTGTTATTGGAGTTATTGTAATCATATTACTCAGGCTTACGAGTTTCCAGTTTTTGCTTGAAAATTATACGTCAGAGGCCCAAATTAGACTATCCTTAAAGTTAAGTGGCAGTGGTAGAGTATGATAACTAGGGCTTTTTAAGATTTGAATGGGCTGCATACATTCCCAAACATAAATAAAGAAATTAACTAAACAACAAAAATACTTCTTTTTTTTTTTGTCAAAGTCATTATTTATATTTGGAAATGAACACTGCCCATTAAAATTTAAATAGTTAAAACAGATTCTTAGACATACAGTACAATAAATATAATTTCACCATTTTAAAACTTCGCCAAAAGTGTTAAAAAGAATTTTCTTTACATTTTTGAAAGCCGCAGCATATTTTAACGCTTACTGTGATGTCAATGGACCACGGACCTTATATTTACATTAAAATTATACTTTTCAATAGACCTTAGACCATCGTTTTCTAAACATATCGATTACCCAATCAAAATCTTATTTTCCACAATTAATAAAGAAATTGGCAACCTCTAGCGGAATATTTTTCTTTCGTTAAAACATGTCCATTACTTAAAAACCACGACAAAATTAAAACTGTTGCCTGAAAGAGCCTAACACACTATCGAAAAAATATACAAAATTACAAATTATTTATATATTTTTTGACTGTATAATTTTATGTAGGGAAATTTTTTAGGTTACTTGATTTGTTAAAAATTAATCGTTATAGAATAGTCTACGTAGAATATGTACCTAGTAAAACTAGAACCCAAAATTTTACGCCGATATTCCAAGGATTCCTGAAGTAACATAGAACTGAATATTAACAACCGTGAGAATGGAGGCAGCTTATAGCAAGTTTTCCCCATAACGATTCGGTTCTGACTGACAATACGACGCCACCAGAAGTGAAACACGGGTCCTAATGAGCTGTAGCATGACATATCGAGTGTCAGATATCGAAAGATATAAATGACATTGGGTTTATATAAAGTTTCATTTTTTTGGACTTTTGGCCTGTTTTTACGTCAACATACGGCGTCTGATGTTCTCTTGAGTGAGGGATATCCTGCCACAGCTGGATCAACAGACCCTACAAACACACAGTAGTTGCCGCTGGCCGAAGTTGCCGTCGAATAGCTCCCAAACGTTCTTGATAGGTTAGGGGTCTGGGGACCTTGTTGGCCAAGGAAGCATGTTGACATCACGAACGTATGCCAGAGTTACCCGTGCTGCGTGAGGTCGGGTATTGTCCTGCTGGGGAAAAAAAGGGGTTGTCTAGCTGCACCAGGAAGGGGAGAGCACATGATCGCACAATTTTCTGGACGTATCGCCGCGCCGTTAGGGTTCGTTCAATCACCCCCAGTGTGACGCGAGAATCGTAGGAAACGGCGACCTACACCACGAGACCTCTCGTTGGGGTGGTGTGTTCCCCATCCACACTGAAGCGTGGATCATGGCGCTGGCCAGGACGCCTCCAGACTCGAACTCGGCGGTCGTCTGTATACAGAAACGTGATCTTGTCGCTGAGCGCCACTTCACAAGCTGCCATGCTGCTCGTTCTCGGCAGAAGGTCACACGTGCTCGATGATGCTCAGGTCGTGATGGTAGGCGACGTAATGGACGCCGCGACGACAGATTCCGCTCTGCTAGCCGCCTGTATATGGTACCCAGTTGTAACGACATGTCCCTGGATGGTGCGCAGCGACCTTCGTGGTGTGCCTACAGTATGTGTTGCCCCAACAGCATGTGGGACGATGAAATGATTCTCCCAGCTGGTGTTCCTCCGGGGTCGACCCGAGCATTCTCGACGGGTGTGTGCACTGAGAAAGAAAGTTTTGTTGAATCGAACAAGATTTGTTTGGTGCAACCAAACTATTGGTTTGTATAGGGGTGATGAAATATGTTGTTGCTGAAACTAAATTATTTTTTTGTTCTCATTTGGTTGCCCGAGACTGTAAGATTTGGTTGGTGCAAATAAAAATTTGTTTGACTACACGTACATTAAACATTTTGGGCCGATATAAAAAAGTTATAAGCTCGACCGAGTTTCGAGCCTAGATCACCTGCGTCCGAACGCTACGCATTAGCTTATGTGACAACTAATGACGCCTGAAAGTTTTACAATAGATATACTGCAAATATTGGGCAACGTGTGCAAACAAATATTCCAAGATTTACAGCTTTACATGTCAGTTTCTTGTTACATGGTTTTATTCATGTGTTTATACGATTGTTAAGCGTCAATAGATGCATCAACAAACACTGTTCCTATCCTAATTGTCACAAAACATACAAAAAAAACTCTTGAGCTGAATTTTCGAACGAAGGAAATCAAATGAGTGGCCAAACAAATAAATATAGTTGAATCAACAAAATATTTAGTTGACAGCCTAATTTTCATTGGCGCAACACAGATATTTTGTTTATTCAAACATATATTTTGTTAGACGAAC
This sequence comes from Dryococelus australis, assembly GCA_029891345.1. Lineage (NCBI taxonomy): Eukaryota > Metazoa > Arthropoda > Insecta > Phasmatodea > Phasmatidae > Dryococelus > Dryococelus australis. Next base: position 53,551,505 of record CM056999.1, read on the forward strand.
AAAAGTAATTTTGTTGCTTTTCAGATTTTGTTTGCTCAACAATATATTTTGCCAGGGCAAAATACATACAAACACATATATTGTTCAATTTTCTCTCAGTGTGTGTCCTCCTGTTCCCACTTGATACAACACCAACTCATAGTGGAGGCAGAACAGTTCAAGTGGCGAGAAATGCACTGGAACATTCATCTTACCTCTCGAAGGACGACAATGAAACCTCTTTTAAACACGCCCAGTTGAGAAAAAGCTGGCCGAATGCGCCGTCGGGGAATGCTGCCTGTTCACTGAACCTGACTGTGTGGCTCACGGTTCTAAAGGCTGTTCCCGATAAAGTGAGCACTTTTGAAATCAACCTTAGAAAAAAAGCTACTATCCCTGCCTGCATATATTTTAACAGGTGCACTGAGAGACATGCGCCCAGTGATGTTTTGTAACGATAAATGGAAAAATAGTTCCATAAATTAACGTCGAATAAAAAATTTTATGTAACCATTTGTGATAACTTTAATTGTTTACTTCCCTTTCTGTTTTTTTTTTTTAATGCATCGAAGTGTAAAAATGACCAGATTTGTAACATATTTTCTTTTCTTATAATTCCACATTTTCACCTGACCGACGCATGAATAAAGGGGCGATACCCATAGCAATGTTAATTTCACATAAGGCGGAGGAATACACAACGTATATACAAATAGATCTTAAGCAGGGCTTTCAAAAGTGCTCATCTCACCGTGAACTGCCTATACTAAGGCTCCATTCCTTGTCTTGCAGCCAAGACTGATGGAGGGACATGCATCAGGCATCTCCCCGTGTGTCACATCCACGCAAGCAAGCTGCATTAAACGCAAATGGAACACGTCGGGCTAAGACAATAGTGTATGGCAACCTTAGTACTCGCACGATTCGCTCAATGGTGATTTTTTTTTTGCAATGAGTGTATATAAAAGGCTAATATGGAAATACGGGTATAAAGCAAGCAAAGTTATCAAGCAAGTACTCTGGTTACATCCCGATGACAAGGACAATTATTTTGAGCTTTAGACTAATGTTTTAATTTTGTTAAATTTTGACTTTTGTACGAAAAAAAAATACAGTTTTGAAACTACTGTAGGCCCCTTCTATTGGTTTTATTGAAGTAATTTTACAGTCATTTCCATACTTTTTCTAGATTATTATTCGGCGTAGAAAAATCTAGAAAATAATTTTCGACTCTTGAACACTTTTTCCAGCGAGGTCTTGATGGAATGATGAAAATGAGGTTAAGATAGAGCAGTGGTGGGATTCAAGGGCAAGATAAACGGGACTACCCAGAAAAAACTCGCTGACTTTGGTGGGAGTGGGAGACGAGTAGTCTTGACTATTACTCTTCCCTTCGCCACTCCCTCGCCATATCAACATCCAGGCCAAGTTTAATTTGGTTTTTGTCATCAACTGGTGGGAACTAGATACATACCGTTTCCGTAGCATGTTGATATTTCCTGCGTATGTTTTTCCTTTTATTTTATATATAGTTTTTCCGATGCATTACACAGAGTTGGTCTATCTGTAGTAGGGTTCATAAATTTTAACGTCAATACATCATCTTCGACGGAAGCCGTTTTGCTCGGCTTGGACGTCACGCATTGAATTGTGCGTAATATCCGCGTTTTCTGCAGGGTAAAGGTCAGTTCTGCCCAACATTTTCTGCGCTTACAACGCAAATAAAGCGGAAGCGCGCTGATTCATTGTCCACCCCATTTACTCTCTCTCTCTCTCTCTCTCTCTCTCTCTCTCTCTCTCTCTGGTCGGCGTAATCTAGTACCTTGTTAATCCATCTTACATCACTGAATGTCGTATTTTACTCGAGTCCTCAGCATTTGCTTGCGAATTAACCTATAGCACTGGAAAACTCACATTCTCAAAACATTAGTAATAAAGTAACTAGTGAGTAGGCGAATATCAACTTCTCGTCAGCAGCGAGGTCATTAGACAAGAAACTAGCTGCTGAGACTTCGGAGAAACAAGAACTCTGAAAGAATCGGATATTGCACGAGTTAGGATACCTTCCCAGCATCCACTTGGAGTGATTTTGGAAAACAGTAGGAAACCTAAATCTTGATGGTCAAAACGGAAATAAACGCAGTATCCTTTGAAGCGAGAGTCCGGTATATTATTATCTAAATTTTTAATTGAAATTATTTAATATTCTATTTTTAAGCAGATGCGTTCCTTTTATGAGACGAAAAAATATCTAGCGCAACTTACTTATATCGCAGAGGGGTTAAAACTAGGTCCGAATAAGTGTACGCCTACTAAGAAATTTGCAACACATGTTCATGTAAACAATGTGCTAACCTTAGGTAGAGTCACGTCGTTCTGGCAGTTCTGTAACCAAGAAAGAAGTTAATTAACACTGGGAGTTAGGTATTTTGATACTGTGTAGATTGCATGCTCACTATGCCCCCATATTACACTGGATGAATTGGTAAGTTCAGTGACATGTAGTTGCAGTTGAATTTAAAAAAAAATTCTGGACATTTTTATTGGCTCCTGACTTGTAATAGAGAAAAGGTTATATTCCGAACTGGATTTTTTAATACTGCCCCAAAGTCTTCCGGGATCGATCTAACAAGTCGTGGTCCAGTTACGAAGGGAAAAACACACTATTTATTGACGTACAAAAAATCCCTAAATGAATCGGAGAAATCAGAGGTGCCTTAATCATACTGTGCAATACTTCAGGTAAGTTCCCCATCTGCAGTGGAATAAATTATTAAGCGTTGTCGGCCGAACCGGAAGAAATTTTGAATTCAGCTCTCGGTCTTTAAACCTTGGAAATCCCGGCGAGGAATATTCAAAATAAATCCATCCGGAGGGTTAAAATTACTGGCACTATGTGGTAAAAGTTTTCCTGGATATTTATCATGATTTTAACACTGGTTTTCAACATGATACTGAAATGGCAGTGGTCATTCTTCCGCTATCGGTAGCTTCAAAACCACCGCTTCTGCAGTGTAATCCGGAAAAAAAACAACTAGCATTATGTCGCAGTAGGCCTATATCCGATTTTTAGATATAGACAAACCTTTATTGTAGCCAACAGTATTTCTTATCTCGGTGTGTTAAAGCACAAAGAGTTGTGACTGCTGCCATATTGATGCTGTGTCAGTGCGTGTAACTAAACGGAAAACTCCTTAGGCTCCAGAAACATTGCGGGATTATAAGGACAGTCAAAAAAGTAACTTGAGACTTTGGACTTCAGCAAAGAAAATTTCTTTGACGGTTCTGAATTCACAAACACTTAATCAACTGAAGTTATGTCTGCCTTAACTATGCTGGTAAGGGTTTGGCTTCATAAATTTAGAGAACTGCATGTGTGACTTACAGAATACGTACTTGATCTTCTCAAGCCTTCCAAAAGCAGCCATAAAAGCCAAGTGAAACGTATCGTAGGTATGAATTACGGTATTTTCTCCGCATCGCTCCCGGACATTTTCCTCTCCTTAAAATTCCATACTTAATACACCAGCATAGTCATAGTCAATCACTCATTTGACCTATAGTCATGACCTATGGGCCAAACTCTTTTCTTCTTCGTCCCATAAGAGACCTTGGACTAGTTTGACTTTAAACAGCGCATGTGTAGTACCAGGGAACTGCTTGTCACCAATGGCAGTCGTAAACTCGGGCGGCTTGGAGGAGGCTTAAAAATAGAACACCCGAGGAGAAGGAAGAGTCCTTTATCTAAGAAACGCTCGATAAATGAATCAAACGTACGGTTTCATTTCGCACGTCGGGTCGTAATGGATCTTTCCGGGAGGAAGCGACGTAGATGGGAAAATGTGGGTCGTGCAGAAGGTTCAGCTTGAATCGCAAGGGTTATCGACCGTCCCAGCGGTTCGCACTTCGGCGAGGGAAGCTATTCGTCTTCCGACCACGCGCTCAAGTCGGTTAGATTCAAAACCCACGTGTGGTCGTGGATACTTCCTACTACCGCTCATAGTGAGCACAACTACGGGTTTTGCTAACAAAACCCACGTGTGGTCGTGGATGCTTCCTACTACCGCCATAGTGAGCACAACTACGGGTTTTGCTAACAAAACCCACGTGTGGTCGTGGATGCTTCCTACTACCGCACATAGTGAGCACAACTACGGGTTTGCTAACAAAACCCACGTGTGGTCGTGGATGCTTCCTACTACCGCACATAGTGAGCACAACTACGGGTTTTGCTAACAAAACCCACTTGTGGTCGTGGATGCTTCCTACTACCGCTCATAGTGAGCACAACTACGGTTTTGCTAACAAAACCCACGTGTGGTCGTGGATGCTTCCTACTACCGCACATAGTGAGCACAACTACGGGTTTTGCTAACAAAACCCACGTGTGGTCGTGGATGCTTCCTACTACCGCACATAGTGAGCACAACTACGGGTTTTGCTAACAAAACCCACGTGTGGTCGTGGATGCTTCCTACTACCGCACATAGTGAGCACAACTACGGGTTTTGCTAACAAAACCCACGTGTGGTCGTGGATGCTTCCTACTACCGCACATAGTGAGCACAACTACGGGTTTTGCTAACAAAACCCACGTGTGGTCGTGGATGCTTCCTACTACCGCACATAGGCACAACTACGGTTTTGCTAACAAAACCCACGTGTGGTCGTGGATGCTTCCTACTACCGCACATAGTGAGCACAACTACGGGTTTTGCTAACAAAACCCACGTGTGGTCGTGGATACTTCCTACTACCGCACATAGTGAGCACAACTACGGGTTTTGCTAACAAAACCCACGTGTGGTCGTGGATGCTTCCTACTACCGCACATAGTGAGCACAACTACGGGTTTTGCTAACAAAACCCACGTGTGGTCGTGGATGCTTCCTACTACCGCTCATAGTGAGCACAACTACGGGTTATGCTAACAAAACCCACGTGTGGTCGTGGATGCTTCCTACTACCGCACATAGTGAGCACAACTACGGGTTATTGCTAACAAAACCCACTTGTGGTCGTGGATGCTTCCTACTACCGCTCATAGTGAGCACAACTACGGGTTTTGCTAACAAAACCCACTGTGGTCGTGGATGCTTCCTACTACCGCACATAGTGAGCACAACTACGGGTTTTGCTAACAAAACCCACGTGTGGTCGTGGATGCTTCCTACTACCGCACATAGTGAGCACAACTACGGGTTTTGCTAACAAAACCCACGTGTGGTCGTGGATGCTTCCTACTACCGCACATAGTGAGCACAACTACGGGTTTTGCTAACAAAACCCACTGTGGTCGTGGATGCTTCCTACTACCGCACATAGTGAGCACAACTACGGGTTTTGCTAACAAAACCCACGTGTGGTCGTGGATGCTTCCTACTACCGCACATAGTGAGCACAACTACGGGTTTTGCTAACAAAACCCACGTGTGGTCGTGGATGCTTCCTACTACCGCACATAGTGAGCACAACTACGGGTTTTGCTAACAAAACCCACGTGTGGTCGTGGATGCTTCCTACTACCGCACATAGTGAGCACAACTACGGGTTTTGCTAACAAAACCCACGTGTGGTCGTGGATGCTTCCTACTACCGCACATAGTGAGCACAACTACGGGTTTTGCTAACAAAAAAAACTGCCTAATATTTTTGACCGATTTAAGGGGGCCGGGCACCAAAGAATTAATAATTTTATGTTTGTATAAAACATTGTTCAACTCATTCACATTATATGTGATGGCATTTTATAAAATAAAAAAAAAATCGCTTTACATTTTATGAATAATTTGATATCAAATACAAATTTATTTTGTGTTGTTGTAACCGTAATGACAAGACACCATGTTGTACAGATGAAAAAATTACAAATAAAACTAACACATAACACCAAAAAATGAAAGAAAAAAAAATATATAAAGACATTCTGTCATATTTGTAATATAAAAAAAAATGTATGAACTGTTATTAGATGATTATATCCTACACATATGTTAAACAGTAGCCCACAACATAAGTTTGTGTTGTAAATATATTCATCTGTACAACTTAAATTGTATTGTTTATTACGGCTAGAACAAAGCAGAATAAGTTTGAATTTGACATCAAATTACTTAAAAATATATCAAGTTTAAAATTTTATAATCGAGGAAAGTATAACTACATACAACGTGTGCGAGTTGGAACATCTATTGTACACGTTTGGTACAATAATTAAATAATTAGTTATTTGGTGTTCGGCATCTCGAATGGCTTTTTAGAAAAGTTTCACTTATGAGTATTAAATTTTAGTTTTTGTTTTCATACTCTAATGAGCATTTTTTAGATTGAAAATACCTACAATACTGGGCATCTTTACACTCTAAATCTGAATCAGTGATATCAATTAGCGAAATAACGTTCACTGAAAGTCAGTTGATAAGCTACTGCTGACCGGCGAATCGAGCAAATTAGCTGCGATTAAGCGATTTCTAGCAGTGACATTCTTTACATTCAGTGAGAAATCACTAATAAATCAGTGAAATTCTACCACTAAATTAATTAGTTATCTGGGACTGATTATCAGTTGTTCAATTCTCACTGTTTTTCCTGATGGGGCCTCGGTGGCTGAGCGGTTAGCATGCTCGCCTCCCACCAATGCGAACCGGGTTCACTCGCGCGGCCGGGTCACCGGATTTTCGCAAGTGGGAATCGTGCCGGATGATGCCGTTTGCTGTCGGGTTTTCTCGGGATCGCCCGTTTCCCCACCCCTTCATTGCGGCAGCACTCCATATTCACTTCAATAACCCTCATCGGCTCTCAAGACCTGGCTGTTAATAGCCGCCCAAATCTCTTCACTGTTTTCCCTGATGTGGCTCAATTCACATTCATTCAAGTTTAGCGTGCAAAATCATTTTTAGGTACGGATAATACGGCCTAAGCTATTCACTGCTGTAAAATTGAAGAGTCGCCGTTTAGAGTGTTCCAGAGACGAGTCTTCGACGAAATAACTGTGACGCCAATGCACTGGCCTGTGCGTTAAAGGTCTACGAGACATGTGGTACCCGTGATCCTTGACGCCCCCGCGATTCTGGAACTCATACAATAAAATCACGTTTTTTATAGAAGGCACTCGCAGGTATCCTTGCTGTGAAAGACTTTGCCCGCCAGTGATCACTGAAATGTCTTGGGGGAAACTTGTAGCAGACGATTCGCGAGTAATATGTGGGTAGAATTTGTCGGTGGTTTTCCTTTAGTTCCATGCTAGCGGAATTCAGTGGAAAACTGGCAAAGACAGGGAAAATGTTTTCTAATGCCTACTGTATAAAAGTACACACACACACGTGTATATATATAGTGTAAAAATGTTTCTAACTTTACTTGTAATTTTATAAATGCTTGTAACAGTACAATGATATCTTTTGTAAAACTTCTCGTTCGTAAAACGACAAGAGCCGTATTTGTAACATACCTCAACAGTTGTTTGTACTATACTGACCCGCATCCATGAGCTTCAGGAAAATTGCGGACACTCATCAACGTAAAACCGTATTAGTTGAGGTGATGACAAGTGTAGTTGCGTGTAAAAAGAAACGTATTGCAAGTTTGAATAACGTAAAGCACTTTAAACTACTCAAATGTTCATAATAAAATGGCTATTTCAATAAAACGTGACAGTATTACTTATTCACTGTTTCCTAGCTACACAGAACTCTTAAATCGGCTCTCAAGACCTAGATTGTTAACAGCCATCCAAATCTCTCAACTCAACAATAGAACTCTCAAAATGAAACAAATATATTTATCTTTATCAAATAACGTCATATTATTTTGTGGGCAATTGCAGCTATATTTACTATAAAAATAAGTGTTGAATTCTTAAATGGTCGTGTGATAAAGTATGCGGGCTAACAAACACAAGTAGTATGGATTTTAGTCACCATGCTTTCAAAGTGTAACTTTTTTTTTTTTTTCGTAAATTATATTTTGAAATATTTTTTCTAGTTACTCGATATTGTTAATTCGTCGCATTTATTTTCCGGAGAAAATATTTTATGTGCACTTTTCAATAATGTAAGTTGCAGTACAAGGGTAAAATTTGTAATGTTACAAATACATGTTTTGCAGATTTTATTGGGAAACTTATTTTTAGTTTTACAAAGGATTTTCTTGGCAACTGCATTTCTAAGGCCATTTCTTGTAAAAGTACGAAACATTTTTCACAGTATATATATATATATATATATATATATATATATATATATATATATATATATATATATATATATATATATATATGTGACACCGCGGATACAAGTGTGCCGTGTGAAGGAAACAATACGACAGAATGACCTGCAGTATCTCACCTGTTCCCCTGCCTCGTGGTGCCTGCAGGTGCTGGGCGACAAACATACTGTCTCTCGGTGACACCGTGGAGAGAGTATACGGTGTGCCAACCTCCTTTGCTTCACACGTATTTGCTGTCTCTGGGCAACAAGGCGCCTGCAGATCACTCGTGCGCCTGAAACCTTACAAATGTCACGCTGACACGCTAGGCTTGTGGAAAGCGGCTCACAGTGACTTTCAACATGCATCTGCCGTAACTGTGTTTCTCACAGTTTTAGTCCGTAACAGTGAGATGTTATACATGCTACAGGAAGCCAATGAGCTGAATTGCGGATACTATTTTGTAATTTTCTCCTTCCATGGAAACAAAGCTGGGAAGCTCTAATAATTTTTTTTTGCCATTTTTACTAATAACGTTTTATTGAAGTTATGTAACAAACAGACAAAAGCTTTCATTCGTCCTGAGGAAAATACATTTTTCCGAAATTACGGTGCGTGTCTGCACAAATGCTGATATATTTGCACAGTTTCTGAATCAAACATAAAAAAAAAACTTTATATGTGACATGTTCAGTTGTTTCCAAAGTATGTTATGTATCGCAATCGTTTTATACTTGTGTTAACATAAAAGTAACTTATTTATGGCAAAACTGAACGTTTTAATATACTTTATGTATAAATAATAAGAATTAAAACAGGGAGAAAATATGTGTGTTGGTGATGCCTACTTAGAAATAGTCCTTAAAAAAATATGATTACACTTAATACGCACGTATGCGGTGCGCTGTCCCTCTGGTGTAATTTTATAAGCGTTGTTGAATGAGGCGGAGGAATATCCTGGAAGTAGGACTCTGGCAGGGCTTCAGGAAAGTTACAAGTAACCGTGAATTGTGCATAAACAATTTTTACCAGGAAGTCGCCTTGAGGTCGCGAGAGCGCCGCTGGAAAGACACGTGAACCCACGGTTACTTGTAGAGGATTTCTGAAGGATGCCGGAGGATCGTAGTCCTCCAGGATCCAGTTCAGCCGCAGCAGTTTCCTGAACACGTCCCCTGGAGTCGTGACTTTGGAGCAGTGAGGGTGGAGGGAGAGGATCGCGAGAGAGGAGATAGTTGCGGAGGAAGGCGATGGCGAAGGCTCCTCGGGAACTTCAGCAGCAAGAAAGCCGAGAGATCGCTCTCCCCAGCAGCAAGAACTTGGGAGGAGCGCTTTATCGCCGTATGTTGCCGTCATTACTTGGATGCTTTAATGGTCGTTCGACGGCACGGGGGTGAGGATGAAGGGGGTGGGGGTGGGGGGCGAAAGCGAGGAGAGGGCGCAGCCAGCAAGGGGTGTGGGAAACGCAGAGGCAAAATCCGAAAAAAATTGAAAATCGTGTTGCCACATTCTGACAGGAGTAAACGACGAGGGCTGTGGTAAAAAGAGGGCTGGGTTGAGGAGGGGAGGGGGAGGGTGGCTTCTATATATGTGTATATAGATCTGTTCGCGATGTTGGAATGGAAGGCCGTTAGGGCGAGAGAAATCCTCCGCGGGCTCCGTGGAACAAATAGCTTCATTTATCCCTCCATTTTGGAGTCCGAGGGATTCCGAATCGAGAATCAATGGCGTCGGACAATTTTTTCCCTGCGTGGCTGAGCAAACGACCGTTGGAGCCCGTAGGGAGGATCTTCCATCAGGAGATTAAAAAAAAATGTTATCTCGAGGCAAGCCGCATGGCTCGTTATTGGGCTATGTCTAATTTTAAATTAGCTGTGAATTAAAAAATTATAGAATTACTCTGTGAAATAGTTTTAAACGTTTATCTATTCATTATCAAAAAATATTGATTCGTTGATACCCCTGTTTAGGACACTTCCACCACAATAAACCTTAGAGAAAAAAAACTAAATTTGTTAAAAGTAAAAGTAAAACTAAATATACTAAAACCCTCTAAAATTAAAGCCAATAAAATTACTCCAAATTACCGTATTTTGCTGCAGATCGGTTGAAACTGCTCCGCTAAAATCAGCAAAATTCGACTTATCATTCTAGTTGCTGATATCCACGTATTAAAAACTGTAATTTTTGCTTATTCTTACTGAATTGCACTGCGGTCTGCCAGTGAAACATCTGTGGATTCCACTGATTCGCCAGTAGACAATAGCTAATTAACTGAAGATTCCGTAACATAAATTCTACAAAATGAAATCAGTGATTGAGATTTTAAGAGTTGCAGTGCTCTGCGCTAGAGTATGAATGTGAATTGACATGCAATGATTAGCCCGTCAGCAAAACTCGCTGGTATTCAGTGACTAGCGGTACAATTGATTACTAGGAACCAGCAAAATTCTCTTTACTAATTTGGCATCAGGCTAAAATTTACAGTACTCTATATACTAGGGCCTGCGTCATCTCCTCATTGGTTGTTGTGAAGTCTCTCCCTTTCTGACTGAACTACACGTGATTGGGGCACACAATTGTAAAGTGTTCATTTACTGGCGTAGAGTTACCCATGGCGTGTCAAATCAACTCTGTTCCAATGACAAACGAATAACAAAGTAAACATGTTTAAAGTTCAACGTGTCCCCAAATAATAAAGCGAATTTGCAGGTCTCTATTCATTATAGGTCGGTGGAAATGACAAAAATACACGTGAGGCTGCCCGTTGCTTTGTTATCACTTATTTTAACATAAATTGCACACGTTTCAGTTATTTTTCCACAAGACACGTCCTTGCGCCAGTATGTATTTAGTACGCGAACCCCACAACAGTGTTGCCAAATTAACGTACACAATAAAAAAGAATATAAAATTGGAAAAATTTGTTTAAAATTGATATTTTTGATGGTATATGTACGTGGTGTTGCGATTCGGTAGAGGTTATCGCTAATGCGGACAAATTATTTATAGGCTTATACTTGGTTAAATATATAGATGCACGAACATCACGGAGTCAACTGGTAAACAGCTATATATAGGCTGTTCACGGTAAAGTGAGCACTTTTTAAGGCCCTCCAAACATGCATTAGCCACTAATAAATATAACTTATTCCTACCTCAGAAGTTAAATTTGAGAGAGGTGGAAAGTATACACTGTATTTATTAGTAACATGGCAATGTTTGTACTAAAAAGTGGCGGGGAAAATAGAAATAGGCTCAAAGGAAAATTTCAGCAGGGCCTTAAAAAGTGCTCACTTTACCGTGAATAGTCTATAATTATAATGAGCGACATATAGACGAATGCTATCTTAAAAAGTATCTTCAGTTGTTTTGCAGAGTGCTACAAATCTGTAATTGATTTACAGTTGCTACATCTTAATTCGTCCATTCGAATACTTTTCGAAGATATAAAAAATTCAAAAGTTATATTTAATGTGTTTTAACGTTTTGTTCAGAACGTCTTTGGGTATAATATTTATCAAAATGTTTCCTGCGCACTCGAAGCCTATTCACGTAGCGAATAGCTGGAATCTCAAGACCATTATAGAAAACATTATGTCAAGTATATTTGGTTAGTTGTTATTTGAGTACATTTGAAATGAACCTTTGGAAAAAATCCCAGTCATGAACAATGCTGATACCCTGAACAACATGCTACTAATAAGTTGGCAGTAATTTACGAGAAATAGTACCATATTACTATAGCTTGTTAATTTTTTAAGGGTTTCTTTAAAGTTTATTTTTATTATCAACAATACCGTAATGTCGGAAGCGTGCTAATATACGAGCACTGAAGTAATTCAAAAGGACTTTGAATAAAACAGAAATGTTAATAAAATTAAGTATTATACACTATCTACAAAAAAGTAATTGGGCACATGTCCACAATGTTTGCCCGGTGGTTGTCACCCCGTTAGAATCTTGTAGGGCTACCTCTTGCGGCTGTAACAGCAGCCACCCTGGCTGCCATGGTCTCTGCGAGTGTTTGCAGGAAATCCCCGGTGATTCGTGACCATTACTCTTGCAACCATTCCATGAGGTGAGCAATGGATTTTGGCCGCGCCTGATGAGCCCTCACCCAGCGATCCAATTCGTCCCAAAAATGTTCTATAGGGTTGAGGTCGGGGCTCTGGGCGGGCCAGTCCAATCGGCGAACATTGTTGTCGACGTACCACTGCATAGTAGCCCTAGAAACTTGGCACCTGGTATTATCATCCTGGAAGTAACACGGGTCCATTCCGTAAAAACGCCACAATGTTGGGAGCATTTCTTTATCCAGAATGTTACAGTATGCCTCTGTGTTCATGCTACCACGGACAAACACCAGCGGTCCTACGCCGAAGGCCGAGAAACACAAGTCAACTGGCGTACTGAATTGCCTATATTCACGGGTGCCCAATTACTTTTTGGTAGATAGTGTACATCAGTCGCTGTTACAATCAAGTTATGTGGGGTCCTAAAATTGATATTATGATTACCTAACTGATTAATACTGAGCCAAGATAGTCCCACCTCAGGAACATCTTTCTCTGCAGGCGTCACGCAGAGAAAATAACTCACACGCTGTGTTGCATTGCCCAATACAGAATATTCGTAAATTAAACGCCCAAACTACGGTAGATAGTTCCTTATGAAAAATAAAGTTGAAAATATATAGGGTACCGCATCCCTAAACGGAAACGTATTTTTTGGCGAATACCTTGTACAACGTATACCAGTTCCGCAGCAAAAAGGTTACATGCTTTTCCCATGTTGCAGAGACACATGCGTAATGCTGGCCATCCTCGGTCTGTGCGCACTGTTCGGCTTGAGGAAGTGATACGTCAGCACATCAATAACATGCCCTCCACTTGTACATGCTCCATAGCGCGCCAAATGGGCACGTCACCACAACGGTGTGGGATGTACTATGGGAAAATCGCCGCCCTCCCTAACGCTGGCAGAAAGTACAAGGCATTCAGCGTAAATACGTTTTCAAAACCTAATCTTCAAATTCTCATATCTCCTTTAACATTCTGTTTAGGTATATGTTGTTATGTATATTTCCGGCTTTTTTTTTAAATAAGGAATCACCTCCCGCAGTTTGGGTGTTTAATTTACGAACATTCTATTTATAGTCCAGTCATGGTTACTGAAGCCCTTTTAAAATTATACTTTCATGATATTCCTCTTCCTCGCACAAACAAAACTTAACTGGGTCTAGAAAATTACGCCAAAGGGACTGCGTACCGCATTCGTACGCAGTCAATATAATATTTGACATTAAAATTATCTCATTAGGCATTACCAACATACCTGTTTTCTCAATGTTTCCATTCACATTAACTACAAATCAAACTAAATTTATATATAATAATTAAGTTTAAGATTTCAATTGAACAAAAATAAGATATTTTTACGTTACCGGAATTATAACACGCTTGTGATATGTACATGGCATACTTTGGAAATAACCAGACATGTCATACATTTGGTGGTTTAAAAAAATTTACATTAAAAAAGTGTTAAGAAACCGTGGAAAGGCTATAGTCGGGACATAGTGCAGTTGTGGCTTGGTTCGCAGACTAGCGGATGAGCTTCTTGCAGAAAAACTTTAGACAGCAGCGTCTTTGTTGCTGCAATATACTGCCCACTGTCCTGGTTATCATCTTGAGTGTGATGGCGCGTTCAGGCAGGCCGCCCTACTAAATTCTGACCACGCCATCGTAGCAATGACGAAACTTTGTGTTAGACATGCAGCGTTCAAATTTGTTGATTCTGAATTTGATTAACTTAATTAATGTTTGTTTAATATGCATAATAGTAAGAATTAGGATAGGTGCAAAACCTACATTCCTAAGAATCTCACACTTACACTGGATCGGCACGTGAACAGAGCTATTGGGTTCATGGCGATGTTAATTATGCATATCGCGAATGGTACAGAACGGACAGTAAATACAATTATAAATTTGAACATTCAAAAATGTTCCATAAACTGTGAACAGCCCATAGAATATTTTAGATAACGTGATTACCTTGTATGGCTACTAAACCGTTAAATTTATGTGGGCGGCTATAGCTCCCTAATATTCTCGTAACAGTAAATAAGCCTAATCCACTTATACAGGATCTGTGGGAACTGTCAGTGTGACGAAGGGTGTTGAAGATAATTGCTGTGCGCAAACAGATTTGACATACACAGACAATAATACATATTGATGAATGGTAACCATGAATACCTAAGAAATCACATTGATTCTTCCATACCTCCAAAACGAACACGGTATATAAATGAAAATTTACAAATTAAAGAAAATCATGTTCACTGCCATATTTTGTAGACTCGCGTGTGCAGCATGTGATGTGTATGCTGAAGTGTACGTAGACCTGTGTTGTCTGTCAAAGCGTAATACGTATGGAAATACATTAGCAATATATACAATGAACAAGGGCCATTAATACATGACGACTGTGTTGTCGACTGGCAATGAGAAATGAAATGTGTGGTAGTAACACGTTGAGGCTAATAGTTTTACTGCATTCAGAAAGTTAAGAAGTCAGCAACTCTGGGATTGAGCGTGGTACTAATGAGAAGGGTGAGATACCGACTGGCCACTTGCCTAGCTTTTCATTAGGCTATCCGGTAATTTTGGGCATTACTTTCCACTTGTTGGCTTAAACTAAAGGTTCCTTAAGGGCAAGGTACTGATAATGGGAATGTGTATCTGTAGTATCCAGGTACAAAGTAACTTTTGTCAGTTTACCAACAGGAGTTTGAAAACAGTTACCAAAAATGTATCTTGTTATACTTAAAAAAATGTTGCACTATGAAATTAGAAACTATTAACTCAGTGTTTTGTATTAAGGAGCCCGCCTGCCTGCATCGTTTGTCTCCTCTTTTGGCCTAGAAGTGCAGGAGCTTTAAGGGTCACACTGGCACGCGTTACAAGAGCGCCATCACCGCTATGGGCAGGGTTCTGAACTCGTGTGCAGTGTTCTCGTAGTGCTGCGTGTACCTATGGGGCTTTCAGCTGTGACTCCGTCATTTTATTAATGAAAAGTCTGTAGCAATGTTCAATGCAGGCTCCTATCGTAGTTTGGCTCGTATCCCGCTGGTATGTTTTAAGATACGGCAATTTGATAAAGTCATTTTTAACTATATATTGGAGGGCTCCAAAATAATATTTACAGCGTGCGTGGTAACTTTAAAGTACCATTCCTTCCTCGTATGGGTTATAATGTATTTTCGTAAGTAATCAAACTGGGGCATGTTTAATTGGTTTGTCAAAATGCCAGGATTTCAAACACTCTGCAAACCAGATGAAGCACTGGATAAGCGGAATCCCTTAAATGCAACTAACTTCGGGACCCTGACTTGCGGTATTTCTTTCGTCAAAACAACCGTTACGAACACTTTTTTTTAAGTATACTGTATAATTTCAAAGAATCTCGCCACCGACGGGATTCTTGTTAGTAATCCGTTGTTGACTAATTCATATTCTCATTTATTTATGGTTGGGGGAGTTACAAATAATCAACCTTCTCATGTGTGCTTTAATAGGATGACACAGCTTGTAATTAGTTATCACAATCAGTGAGCAGAAGACTTGTGTTTAGCGAATGTTACGTTAACCAGGTATAACCTATAGTCGTAGCATGGTTTATTTATCAGTTACACAGAGGGAAGATCATTGAACACTGAACCTCACAGAGAACAATGTACTAGCCAAATGTGACCTTTCTGTGCTTTTTGTACACAATCATGTACACTTAGTCTGAACGGGTTCACTACATCTTTGTAACAGCTTGAATGCCCATCGTTATCCACGCAAGCGCCATTTTTGTAACTTCACTAAATGTGATGGTGTGAATTTGAAAATGTTAACTCTGCAAGAACACATAATTTACGAGTGCACGAATGTTTGCGGTGTGCAGGTCGAGGCAACGGACCCGACAAGACGGACGGTGGCTTCCTGAGCTTCCAGTACAGCGGGGGGCCCAGCCTGGAGGCGGCGCACGCCCACCTCCACCACCACCACCACATGTTCCTGCACCAACACCAGCCGCCCACCCTCGGCCTCAACCCCATCGACCGCCTCTACTCCATGCAGACCTCGTACTTCTGTGGCGAGGAGGCCGCCTTGGTCGACCAGTAGCCTTCGCGTCATCCGGCCTCTGTCCTGTGGATGGTCCATGGCAGGGAGGCCGCCGACGAGACCAATAATATTCCATCATGACGTCACACTTTAGCAGTGAGGAAATAATGTCGTATTTGCTATGCCCTCAAATCTACAGACTTGCAAACTACATTACAGATGCATTGCTTCTATGGTGATTTGGCCATTATTGTGGAAATTTCTTCAGCATCGCCCTCCTCAACCCAATGTGCTTTCCTTGAGCTATGCAGGCGGTCTTCTTCTGAAATGAGGATGCCTCATTGGTAGACATGCAGCCTCAGTGTCACTCAACCTTTGTCCGGCTCATGGTCCTTGGGAAGGAGGTAGTCGACAAGAACTCAATTTCACACACTTCCAAACTCCATCTCGAAGTCACACTTCAGCAGTGAGGATATAGTGGCGAATTTGGCACATTATCCCTGCTCCATGGTCTTTTCAAAATTCATACAGATTCGTTACTCATGTCGTGATTTGGACCGTTCGGGTGAGCTTATATTCCACATGTTCTCCTAAGATTCATGCAGACTTCCTGCTTCTTAGAAGTGAATGTTGCACTAGAGGAACAGAAGCATCTGCTTCGTTTGGCCTTCGTGCCTTTGTTAGCGGACGTTCTGTGGCAGGAAGACTACGACCGTCGGTCAGCAGCCTCCACATCGCTAGATCCCAGAATCACAGCATGACGTCATAAGTCTGAGGCAAGGAGGTCATGCCAACATCTAATAATCTCCAGTCTACAAACAGCTCGAACTGCATTCACAAGCGTCACTCCTGTGGTGAATTGACCTGTTCTGGTGAAACGTTATCTTTGGTATCGCCTTCTTCAACTTCCGAAAACTTCCAGTAATCAAAGAAAAGAGTCCTACTTTTGTGGTAAGAATGGCACTCTGTTTAACCAATAGCCTCTGCTTCATCCAGCCTCTGTCGCTGAACGTTCCTTGGCAGGAAGTATGTGTCGATAGCCTCCACATAGTTAGATCTGAATTTCACACAATTTCATGTCATAATTCTGCGGCGAGGAGGCCCAGCCAATGTGTACCATCCTTTAGTCCTCAGATCATACAGATCATTTGAACGGCATTGAGATGCGTAACTTTTTTGGTGAATAAGCTCGTATTGGTGGACAATAATCTTTTTCATCGTCTCTACCCAGCACCACAAAATAAACACAAGATTCACGCAGGACTCCCCCTATTGCAAGTAGGATACGCTTGTGACCAGTGAGCTCCTCTCTATCGCACCATCTGCCGCTTCCTTTTTTGCCTCAGCGACTGGTAGAAACGCTGGCAAACTCTCTGAATAAGATTTCCTCAAAAAACTTAGTTGGGATGATATTAAACACTGAAAAAACTGTAAGGGAATCCCTGCCTAATGCGGCAATGAGCCTGTACTGAAACGTCAATTGACTTTATTTGATGATGAGGTAAAATAATTTACTGCTTGGAATCAAGTGACGTAGTGAAGGAAAAAATCTGATCAAGCAGCCCTGAAGCATAGGTGTTCGCTTTAAGTTAAGCAGGATGAACAGTTTAAATTTTCAAAATTAATTCTTCAAAACAACAGTAATTTGAATAGTGATTTTAATATACTGAAAGACGTCCGTAGTTTGGAATCACGCAAATACTACCCATTCTCAGAAAGAATGACTAATCTATGTGGCTGCCTGCATTTTAGTTTGTCAAAGACGAGTACTGCTTAGCCAGCAAGAAATAATATTTGCGTCTTCAACTTGAAATCGAGTATTCGAGACAACCGTTTATTCACTTCTCTTATTTATTTGCTTTAACCTACAATATTTTCGGTTTAACAGAAAGCATCTGCATCATAATGATTCACTTTAAATACTTCGGGAAACAGAAGCGGTAAAAATCCAGTGTTACCAAAAGGCACACACAATATGCTCATGTCATGGCACACAAGGACCAGCAATTGAGAATTTTTCAGTATTGAGATACCAAAGAAATTGCCTTTTCAGTATCTCTCTGGGCGTTTCAAAAATTGTAATGTTGTTAATTTTTTCCACGTGAAGGGAAACAGTAACTTAACTTCTAAATAACTTATTTTCTGATGATAAATCACCAAAAAAACCAAAGTTAGGCCCTGAATGAATTCTTTGAAGTGTTATTACTTTGTAGTGTAACAAACACAGAAATTATTGTCATGAAGCGCGGATGAAACAGAATTCTCCAGAAATTGAAAGTCATGGTGAAATTGCTGTTTACCGACGTTGTATAATACGCTCTTATCTTGCAGTCGTTGTCGTTTGGTTTTCGTAGTCCTCTAATAGAGTTAGTAATTTTAAATATAGGGTTTTGTACTGAAAATTCTTTGAATTAATAAGTCGATGACGATAAAACAATACAATTTCAAACAGCAGTAATTTACCATTTTGAACCAGCTAAGTATTTGACGAGTCACTGCCATATTAAGAACGGACTTTTCAGCTCAACAAAATATGGAAAAGAGCAAGAGTCATATATATTTCACTAGGCCCTCAATAATTCGTTGCATTTTCTCCTTAAATGGTTATTCTACGCAATTTTGAATATAAAATTTTAACCAGAGCCTTGCATAAACCTATCTAAAACTTCAGCATTTCAGTGAATAATCACCTCGCTGAAAATTAATTCGTGTTTGAAGAAACTGATACGGTTAGTGGAGAATTCTCTCGCAATGTACCTTGCTCGAACCTAACTATACTTCTGCGTAATCTTTCGAAAAAAAAAAATCAAATCCTCATGATACAAGTTGTAGAATATTGCTAAGTTTCAGTTACCCTTGTATGTTCGTTTTTCCAAGAGTTATTTTAATTTCGTCGAATATAGCACAACTTAAACTATAATGCAGAGATGATGTTGCTGCTAAACGAAATGGTAATATATGCAAAGAACTAAGCTGCAGGAGGAGCATTTTATAAATTACTCTTATTCTCTGCACCAACGTCAACTACAAAGTACAGTTATGAAAATATCAATGTCGCAAACTGGTACTGAAGCTAAGTAGCTTGTTACGTAATAAAGGCTGTCATGTTATCAGCAGCACTTATCGTTACGATTTCCATTAAATACCTATTACAACTTAAGCGATAAAGTAACTCATGCATCCATCTTATTAAGACGATTTATCACCCGTCTTTGTAAGTAATTTTCGTTTTCGTGTTTGGTATGTAAATTATTTAATCAAAAAATCTCAAAATTGTTTTAAGACATGTAATTAATGATATATCACAAAATGCATTGTCAGGTTATCATCATTATTTCGGATAATTAAGGGAATATTATCGTTTTTGTAAGAATGTAATATAAGTCGCTGAATAACAACGAAAATATGACCTGAAGTAGAATTCAAAAAAACCAAAAAACTAGTAAGCAAAAGGAATTAAAAATACAATATACAGGATGGCAACCTTGCTAAAGATTCGCGTGCAATAAGAAGGTTAATAGTAGCTTTCCAAACAAAATGTATTGGTGCTAGTCTGAAGATTTACTACGTTTGTGTCGTAAGGAAATGTGTTGAACTGTGTAGATATAGTTAAAAATTTAAATAATTTTACAACATATGTTACAACGTATTATTGTGGTTGAATACTCGGTTGTTCGTCACAACTTGGTTTCTCTCTACCTAAAATATTAAACGATACAAATAAAAACCACACGAAACTTATCGGAGACTGGCGTTGCAATCGTTCACGCGTACTTTCTGTACGCATTCCTCAAGATAGTGGTTATAATCTCTGCACTACTACAAAAGAAAGAAAATACCGTGGGACACTGCGGCTACTACTGTGTAAGGAATATTTAAATCTTGTCACAACTTGGTGAATTGTACGAAAAATGAAAGGAAATGAAATTACTATTTGCGAGAAAAATTCGTCAATATAACCAACTTTTTCACGTGTCTTCGAGAATATATGTTGTGCATGTGCACAGTGCAAAACAAAACTGTTCTTTAAATAAAATGCACAAAAACAATGTCGTCACAAAGAAGCCATGGTGATCTTCATGTGGAATCGTTGAAAATATTTTTTTTTTGTGAAATATGGTAATGTAATAATTCTATATTAAAATTATTGAAATTATTACCCATAAAAACAAAAACTTAAAATTTTTTGAAATCAGTTAAAATAAATATGTTCGTTGGTAATTTAATACTTACTGATTGTATGTTATATCTTAACAGCTCGACTGATTTCCAATACATTGTACAATAATGTTTATTTACGCTTAATATTTATTAAAACATTGATTTGTTGTTACAGTAATTTTTATTTCACCATATATTATAGAAATATTAAGCTTAATGCACGTAAATGACACATACTAATTCTATCAATACGAATGATTGAATTATACACATTTAATGGGTAAAAATAATATATGCAAACATTAACTGTGTGATTAAATGAACGAGAGAAAACGATTTTTGGTGAAAATGTTAATATAGTTTCTACACTTTAACGCTTATTCATTTAACAGAATAATTGACTAGTTATACTTAATGAAACAGTTATTTAATGCCTGCATGGACTAGTCTAACATCTACTTCCTTGTCAAGATCTTGAAGTAGGAAGGATGGTGGCGCTCTCTGAAGAACATTTCCCCATTTGCCGCATGTGCAGCCCCTGAAAAGTTTGTTTGTCCTCCGGATTCTACGCCTTCCATCTTCCCTCGTCGTCTCTATCTTCCCCCATTTCCCTCCCCGAGAGGGTGTTGCACGTTAACGGGGAAGAGGTTGGCGAAACGAGTTCTCCAACAAGATACATAACTCTGCATTCCACCAAAACCTTCCCCCTATCTACCTTCCTACCTACCTACCTACCATCCCGGAAGCAGTCTCGTGTTGCGGAGAACTTGTAAACAACTATAATTGTCAAGTCTTGCAAACCCAGAAGAGATTCTTCTTCGGTGAAAAGCATGACCTCCACAGTCGACGCCAGCGCCAGCAAATACCCCTTGGTAGAATTCCATCAGGGCGTGTGTTAGGATGCTGATTTTTTATATTACTTTGTGCCTGTTAACGTAGGATTTGAACATGACAACATCGTAAAGGCTGTTCACGATCAAGTAAGCACCTTAGAAATGGACCTTAGAAAAAAGTCGCTGCTCCTGCATGCATATGTTTTAATGGGCTCACTGGGTGACATTCGCCCAGTAAATTTGTAACGATGGATTAAAAGTAGTTCCATATATAAACGTCTAATAAAAAGTGTTAGGTAACCATTTGCGATAACTTAAAATAAATTCTTTCACTTTTTTTTTTAATGCATTGAAGTGTAAAAATGAACAGATTTGTAAAGTATGTACTTTCTTAGTAATTTAACAATTTCATTTGACCGACGCATAAATAAAGTGATGAGGCCCGTGGCAATGTTCATTTTACATAAGGCAGAGAAATACTCAACGTGTATTCAAGTATATCTTAAGCAGGGATTTCAAAAGTGCTCATTTTCCCGTGAACAGCCTATAAAGATAAATACGATTCTGGAAAGATATCAAGAAGTTTTCAGTACAGCAAATCTACAATTAAGATATCATAAAATTAATTATCCTTTTTTTACCTGTAAAGTATTATTTTATTAAATGCATTTAAACTAAAGAATTCAATTTATACTTCTTATATGTGGATTAGAAAACGAAACTTCGAAGTGTGTGATTATCTTCAATTATGTACTAAGGTGCCGAAGTGTTTAGCAGATATTATTTATAAGCCCCAAGTATGAACCGCTATCTAAGAAATGCTCATTTTAACAATCCACCGGAAATTGCCATTATAAAATATTCTTCAAATATGTATTCGCCTTCACTCCACAGAATACTTGCTCGTAACACAGGTGTTACTGCTATTGCTTGTACATTACATATCCAGCAAGTTAACAGCCATAAGTTATTTATTTATCTATCTATGTAAGCCTCGAACAAGAAAAGGCAACTTATGAAATTGCTTACATTTCAGGCAAGTATACTATCACACGCACACAGGTCAGTTTATATATATACATATATATATACATATATCACACGAAGTTAGTTGTATAATCAATGAGTCTACTGTCCTCTTCAGTGGGTTCAAATCATTTTTAATTAAGTTCTTAAAAGCTGGGATTCTATGAGACCTCAAGTCCTACCGACTTGAGGTCTCATAGAAAGCAATATCATTAGTGATGAAACCAGAAACATATGCAAAAGAAGTGAGGCAATTACTGGTACACACGCGCCATACCCGGGACTCGAACCCAGAGAACCTCGTACCGTAAGTTAGCATGCAATGAACTGCATCACAGAGGTCGGACTCGAAGCATCAAATTCGGACATAATCAGTGTAATGATTTGAATGATAGGGCTCACTAACCTGGACTATTTGCAGGGCCGTCATTTTCTGAAATGTCTGACCCACTCAAAATTCACAAGTTTTCATGTTCTACCGTAGTGCTAGTGTGTGAATAATTAGGTGAAAATCGGTTAACTGGTTACAAAGACATGGCATGAAAACTTTTCTTCTTTGGTGCTATTGTGCGAAATTGCGGGGAAAAAAAAAAAAAAAAAAAAAAAAAAAGTTTATGTGCGCGATGCTCCTAATTTACTGCCAACATAAAAAATTTGGTTGAATTTGGTTAAATGGTTTTATAGATACGGTGAACTTGTCTCCGTAATTTTCAACATCGTTGTCTGACACACTTAAATCGTTTAGATTTACATTATCTTCTGTAGCATTAATGGTGTGCACATTTGGTGGTAATTTAGTTTAATTATTCCACAAATATGGCAAAATGTTCAGTTTTACTATTACCTTCCCTATTTTGCAAAATTATCGGTGAAACTATATCTCTGTATGCATAAATGATGCTACCAATAAATATTATTACTTTATATAATTTTGTTGAATATTTTGATATGTATTATATACTAATAAAAATTATGTATATTAACACTGCCGCACCTAAAACATACCAGTTTTCATATAATAATGTAGCACAACTTGTGTGTAACATTTAGTGGGGATCATTTGATTGGTTATTGAGATACGGCATAAAATTTCCATTTTTATCATGTGATGATCTTCATAAATGGAGGACAAAAATGTGTGTATTAGCACATTCGATGACTGCCATAGATACTGTCGATATTCAAAGTTACTATGAAAACGGTTACATGTTTTCATAGACATACCACACTAAGCTAAAATGTCATTTTAAAAATAACTGTCAATTATATATATATATATATATATATATATATAATGACATGGCCAACTACAATCCAACTTCGTCCCCAAATTTGGCAAGAATTAGTTGATTGTTTCACGACATATGACACGAAATCTTTATTTTTTCATGGAGGGCTATCTTACAAATTGGTAAAGAAATGATGCTCTATATAGACAAATATTATGGTTGCAATAGACACATCGAGCATACAAAGACAAGTTCGAATTTGTTGCGTTAGTAAAATATACTGAACTAAATTATTTATGAATCCGCCATTTTGAACATAAATGCCTGAATAAATTAAAACATACCAGTTTACACCCCCTGCTGCAGTACTATTTTTTCTAATTTTAGTATAAATCACAAGAATGTTTCCCGAGATATCACATAAAAACATTATTTATTGGTGTGACATGTCTTACAAAAAGGTGGACAAAAGATGCTTCTTGTTGAATCAGTCGATAGTTGTAATATCTACTGCCACCATACAAAATTAAGTTGGGATTGATTGCATTGTTTCTACAATATAGCGTTCTAAGTTAAGATTAATATATAGCCGCAATTTTGAAACTGTGTGACAATCATAAAACATAGCAATTACACAATTTGTCGCAGTACTATTCGTCTGCCGAATTTTGTAGGAATAGGACGATTGCTTCCTGAGATATGACGAATATTTTATTAATTTGTGTAGAGCTATTTCACAAAATGGGGTACAATATATGCATTATTTAGATACAGCTGGTAGTTGTAATATATAGCGGCATCATAAACAACTAATTTTGGAATTTATCACTTGGTTTCTACGATATATCTTACTAAACTAAGATGGCTATATAACAACCATTTTAAAAATAAGTCCTTACATGATTAAAACATTCTAATTTACACCATCCATCGCAGTACTATTTGGTTCCAAATTCAGTAGGAATTGGTAATTTGTTTGCCGAGAGATGACAAAGATTCTATTAATTTGTGTGGCACTATCGTACACAATGGCTTACAAAAACAGCAATGTGTTAACATATGTGATGCTTTTAATATGCATCTTCAGCATAGTAAATTGGTCGAAATTGGTTAAATAGCATGGTATATATACCAAATAAACATAAAATATTTGTATGGCCACTATTTTGAGAATAAGAGCCGAAACACTGGCAATTAATTATGTTTACATGATCTATCATAGTATTACCTACGTGCCAAATTTGGTGATAATTGGTTATATAGTTTTCGAGATATATAGTAAAACCTTATTTTTTTCAATTGATGCTACCTTCCAAAATGGTAGACCACCCACAATATCCATCTCATAATTTAATGCTTACACGATGCGGTGTGAGAATACAAAATTTTGTTTAAATCGGTTAAGTGGTTCCAGAGACATAACTAACAACCCTAAATATTTAAATGGCTGCCATGTTGAAAGTAGGTGATTGGTGTGATCGAAAACTATAAAATTCAGGTGTCCTTACTAAGTACTATATGCATACCGAGTTTGATGAAATTCGGTTGGCGCGTTAAAAAAATATGGGGGCACACATACAGACATACACAGCTCACACACTTATACAGATATTCAGATAGGAAAGTGATCTCAAAAGCATTTCCTTCCTTCGGAGAGTAGGCTAAAAAAAAGAAGGGTAGACAGAAAAGTATTCATGATTTTATTTATCTGGAAAATGTGTGCACCTTGTAGACATTATTTATGTAGGCCCCATCAACATAACAAAAGAATAATTGTCATTTTGGTAGTTTTCTCGAAATTATGTGCCAATTCGCTTTATTATCTTGTTTAAATTGGACAGCCCATTTAGAGGAATGTAAAGTTCATGCCCACATGTAGTATATTCGTGTGTGTATATGCAGAGTGCCCATTTATCTTCACCACCCAAAATAACTCTGTACCGGGACTCCAAATGAATAAGTGATTTATACAAATATTGTATAACTGGAAGGGGAAATAGTAATACTGGAGAGTCAGCCTTATATCAAGACTTATTAGTGAGATACGAGTACTAACATGAGTTTTTTTAATGACATCATATATATATTAATCAAAAGTTCAATGAAGCTCGTCAAGACCTTTAAACATGTAGCACGATGTACACTTTTAAACCATGAACACTAAATACGTCACAGGAAGTGGGATCTCTACTACCCTTTTTAGTAATTTCCACGTGGTTACTGCGAGGGGTAGTACATTCACATTAGATGTTCGGAGTGGTGACTATTGGCAGCGATACACAAGTTCAATCGCTGGATGAATGACAACAGTAATTCCTCCAGTTTTACTTACTGAAGACCATTACAAACACACATAATATGTTCCTATGTGTTCTCAGGAGTCGTTTGAATATGTAAATAGACAGCGCCTTTGAGGTAACCTCAAAGAAAAAGGTCCAGAATTTTAAGGTG
Source organism: Dryococelus australis (assembly GCA_029891345.1). Lineage (NCBI taxonomy): Eukaryota > Metazoa > Arthropoda > Insecta > Phasmatodea > Phasmatidae > Dryococelus > Dryococelus australis. Next base: position 53,577,506 of record CM056999.1, read on the forward strand.
AGGAGATCGCGCAGACCACTGGAATGCTCCTCCACGACCTATCCACCAACCAGAATATTTTCGGTCAAGAATACGGCGTGCATACAAGACCAGGAGGAATTGTTTGTATGAAGGTGGCATACTCCCTGCCGTTTCGGTTACCATTCACTAAATAACCTTATTTCCAACCATCCCACACCAGACGTCAACCCTCCAATGACTCAGATGGTCCACCTGTCGAAATCATCGTGGGTTCTCGACAGCATTATAATGCATGTTCCTCGTATTCCCTGGGCCTGAGTTGGAGAACGACGATTCATCGGTAGAAAGAACATACGAAAAAAAGGTCTGGTTGGTATTTAAGCATGTCTCAAGTAGGGAAAGGCATATAGTTTACAATAAAAAAACTCCTAAATTGCATCACATGTTTTGTAGATTATGTCACCAATAATTTTGTGTGCTATTCGATAAGAAAGTTCCAGAGATCTGAAGGCTATCCCAGTTGACAGAAACCTAAACAGAAGAAGAAAACGTCTTACTGCATTAAGCCGGATTTACACTCCAGCTGACTATGCCAAACAGACAGAACAGGCAGAGGCCGACTTTCAACTACAACTGAACTTAAACTCGATATAGTAATCTTCATATAACTAACAGTTTTTTTTATATTATTATAACCACATATTTCTTCTTTTGTAAACTGTGAGTGAGTGAGTGAGTGAAGAGATTGGGGCCGCTCTTAACAGCGCGGTCTTGAGAGCCGATGAGGGCGATTGAAGTGAATATGGAGCACTGCCGGAATGAAGAAGCGAGGGAAACGGGAGATCCCCGAGAAAACCTGCCGATCAAAGGCATCGTCCAGCATGATTCCCACTTGCGAAACCTGTTAACCTACATCTTGAACAGGAATTACAAAATTGTTGAATACTCTGAAAACCCGAAACAAACTAAATTACAGCCATTATACACCGCAAGGGTGTATTGTCCCTGAAATCCCCCTAATGGGGGATAAATTTTAACTGTCAACAGGCACAGTAAGAATGCAGTAAATATTTGTGGATTAATCAATGTAGTAGGCAATAAGTATTTTTGTGTGCGCCACATGGCTACGCTGGGACTCACTATACCTTGGTTTCCAGAGAAGTGGCGCTCGCCCTCCGGGCCACTGGCCAGTGATGTAACAGACTTGAAGGATATCAGACTACAGTGTGTAATGCAATAGGTGGTGCTAACTTTCTCAAGTTACATTTGGATTCTGAGTTTTATCTTTATACCAGCTTCCATACTTACCAGCCAGTGAGGCCCGGAGGGCGAGCGCCACTCTGCTGCAAACCAAGGTATAGTGGGTCCCAGCGTGGCACACCCAAAAATACTTATTGCTTACTACATTGATTCATCCAAAAATACTTACTGCATACTTACTGTGACTGTTGAGAGTGAACAGTTATCCTCCTTTAGGGGATTTAAGGGACAATACACCCTTTCGGTGTATTGTGGTTGAAATTTAGTATGTTTCGTGTTTTCACAGAATTTGACAATTTTGTCATTCCTGGTCAAGATGTACGTTAACAGGTTTTGTAGAGGTGGCAGTTCATATTTTCCAAGGAAGGTGTTTCGCAATATGCATGCCATTGAAAAGGGCGTTAACAAAGATGATGCTTAGTGGACTGTACGAGTTGTGGACATTAATGAAAGTTATCTATTACTGTCATTGTTATTTACACTACAAGGTATCACTGCAACAGCTGGCTCTGGTTTCTTAGAGTTCTGTTTCTTCAGATGAGCAAATAGTTCTAAAAACCCTAAAGGCCTCAAATACGCTAACATAGCACTCTTTTATCCGCCATTTTGTAAGATAGCTCCATATAAAGAGAATAACGTTTATATGTCATATTTTGGAAGCGATGTACCAATTCCTACCAAATTTGGCAAACAAGAAATACAAAGGTGTTCCATGTAAACTGGTATGTTTTAATTAAGTCAAACACTGATTTTAAGAATGACGACGTAATGAACATTTTTCATCATTACTATATATATATATATATATATATATATATATATATATATATATTATATATATCCTGAAATACGGAGGTGGTACGAATTAGGAGGCGGCACGCATTCGGCTACTTTCTTCTAAATCGTACTGTACCTCCGGAACTACTTAATAGATTACTACCAAATCTGTTGGAAGAATTTATTCTGCTGATAAGAATTTACTGTGCATATTAGTGTAGCGGAATGGAAAGTATGCTAAATATTTTCATCTGTAATGTCTGGTTTCAGACACCTGTAACAAATAAATAACAAGAAGTTTACAATGTGATTAATTAGCCTACTGTCCTCTACATAATACTAATGCGAGTGAATATTATGCAATAGTCCCTACTCTAATAGCGAGATAAAATGAATATGTGTATCAAAATAAACTATTTATAACGTCATCGTTTTGAAAATAATGGTCTGGCCCTCTTAAAACATATATATCTTCATCGTCTACCATAGTAATACTTGTTTATTAAGATTCTGTGATCGTATAGAAAGGCGGAGAAAAGAGTATATATATAAGATTATATATTATATATATATGGAATCTGTATAAACAAGACTATCCAAGCTTTGTATGCTGGCAGTAGCCTACATTACAACCATCAACTGTGTCTACGCAGATTATCTTTTCTCCACCTTTCTATACGATCACAGAATTTTAATAAACAAGTATTACTATGGTAGACGATGAAGATATATATTTTTAAGAGGGCCAGGCCATTAATTTCAAAACGATGACGTTATAAATAGTTTATTTTGATACACATATTCATTTTATCTCGCTATTAGAGTAGGGACTATTGCATAATATTCACTCGCATTAGTATTATGTAGAGGACATAGGCTAATTAATCACATTGTAAACTTCTTGTTATTTATTTGTTACAGGTGTCTGAAACCAGACATTACAGATGAAAATATTTAGCATACTTTCCATTCCGCTACACTAATATGCACAGTAAATTCTTATCAGCAGAATAAATTCTTCCAACAGATTTGGAAGTAATCTATTAAGTAGTTCCGGAGGTACAGAACGATTTAGGGGAAAGTAGCTGAATGCGTGCCGCCTCCTAATTCGTACCACCTCCGTATTTCAGGAAATGTGAATACCACTGCACTATTGTGGCTACAAGATGAACATGTTGTAGTTCCCGGCCAGTCCAAAGAATAACTTAAGCGTGGAACCATGTTTAGCGATGTTATTGGAGTTTATGATTGTTTGCACTTCTGGATGTAGTTTCTGAACATCAGTTGTAAGCCTGTACGAAATCGAAAAGTAAGTAATTATTGTTTAAATATATTTATTATTGTAAAGACAACTCTTCTTCGCATTTTGAACTAATCTATATCTGACGACAAACCATTTGAGGTTATGTTTCATATGTTTGTTTTGTTTGATGACGAGTTGCCTAAGTCGTACCACGTCATAGTTTCGCAAATCATACCGGTACGATTTAGGATACTAATACAAGGAAAGTTACAATGAAACCCGTTTATTGTGGACTGTATATATATAAACACTTTGAACAATCTAAATAACATTTCGCATAGTTTTATGCAGTGATCTCATTTTATTGCAAACTTCAGTATAGGTTCCGCATTAAATCTGTACATTGTTTACGGAACATTTTTCTTAATGGCCGTACATCAACATCCAAGGACAATGGGTTTCAATTGAACACGTCTTACATTTGCCAAGTTTCATATTTACCATGTGCAAAATAATTTAATAGTCACCGTAAATAAAAGATTACTAAAACCCAGGTCCTTTGTGTGTTACAGAATGACGAAAAGGAGATATAGAGCTTGGACTGAAATGGAGATGGCAATGGATCTTGCGTCGTACAGAAACGGGGACATGGGTTTTAATTAATTCTGTCGACAATACAACATTCCAAAGCCAACATTAAAAAGGCACTTAGACAGGAAGAATGTTGTAGCTAAAGAATCCGTAAAAGCCAAGGCCGCACCACCACCCTTCCACCCGAAGTAGAGCAATAACACGGTAATCATATTTTAAGATTACTTTTTGGGGTAACAATCACTGATGTCAGGAAGTTAGCATTCCAAATTGCAGAGCGCAATGAAATACCACACAGCTTCAACAGATTGACAGATATGGCAGGGAAGAAATGGTTTTATGCCTTTAAAGCCCGCCATAAGGAATTAGCGCTACGTGAGCCCAAGTCCACTTCCATGGCACGTGCAAAGGAGAACGTATTAGAATTTTCTGATATCATGGAAAGAGTTATAGAAGAAAACAAATTTGATGCTACTAGTGTGTTCAATGTGGATGATACGGGTTTCAGCACTGCACAAAAAAAATATGCCAAAAAGTGTTGGCTATGAAAGGAAAGCGTCAGGTGGGAGCTATTGCAAGTAGGGTAAGAGGTGTCAATACAACAATAGTGTGTTATACTGTGTGTCGGGGATTTATGTTCTACCTATGATAATCTTTAAACGCATTAGAATGGTGCACGAGCTGCAAGTTGGTGCCCCTCCTGGAGGTATTGTTGACATCGGTAACAGGGTACATTAACGGCGATATTTTTGAAAAATCGTTACAACATTTTATAGCTGCCATAGAACCAAACATCGATAACAATGTTCTCTTAATTTTAGATCGTCATTCAACACATTCGAAGAATGTAGAAGCTTTGGAACTTGCAAAGAGCCATTGGTGTCCTAATGTTGCAGTTGCCTGCCCAGACAACTCATCGGCTACAACCTCTGGACAGGTCCTTCTTCGAGCCATTAGGAAATCATTACACCCAGGCAGTTGAAAAATGGCTTCGAACAAATCCCGGTTTGTATGTTATATAATATCAGGTTACCCAACTTGTAGTAGAGGCCTATGCCAGGGCAGAAACTATTCAGAACGCCATTAATGAATTTCGTGCTTGTGGAATCTGGCCGGTAGATACTAATATTTTTAACGATTCCGAAGTTTTAGCAGCTGCAAATCTGGAAGAAAATGAATGCCACTCCGAAGAAAATGAGACCTCTAAGTTGAATGTTTCTATTGAGGCTATTTCTCAGATTCCAACATGCCCCAAATATGTGTCCATAACAGCAAGGCGGGGAGCTCAGTGTGCTGTTGTACTGACAAGCAGTCCGTACAAACGTGATTTGATGGCTGCAAAAAATAGAAGAAGGAAGACGACCAGCAAAGTTGATAGTAAATCTACAAAAGGGAAGGGATGTTTTGCATGTGCAAACAAGCGTTCAAGAACAGCTCCAGACAACACTGCACCTTCTACTTCGTTCGCATCCAATGTAACCGTAAAACTTGTGCAAGAAGATTGGTTTGGTTCAGTATGTGAGCAAAATGTCGTAGAAAATATGGTGCAATGTTTACAGTGTCACACCTGGGTACATGAAACCTGCGCAGGTGTTAAATCAGGCCAGAAAAGTTTTATTTGTGTTGCATATAAATGATTTGTTTGTTTGTTTTATTTAGGGTGAAATATGTACTAGTATACACTTAAAACATCATTATAGCTGTTTTCATGGACAACACTTAGTATTAGACTATTTCTGTTTGGAGCGGTACGATTTATGATACTGGCGGTACGATTTTGGACACTGGTTTCCTATATCGTACCGATTGCAGTCTTACACTAAGAAATTTTTTCTGGGTCGCTATTTCAGATAACTAAACATGCTAATGTAGATATGTATGCATATATGTATGCTGCTTCGTACTAAATCAATATTGAAGCAGTACATTGAAGATTGGCCCAAATTAATGCAATAATGTAAAAAATGGTACGCCTTTGGCAACCATTCCCTATAACCATATTTTCTGGATGCAATACTTTTAAAAATGGAGGAAAATTGGTGCTACTAGTAAGCTATTTAAATTTATAACGTAGATACTTTAATACATGTTTGGTTTCAACATGTTTAATGGTGCAAGAGATATGGCACAAAACTGTGAAAGAGTAAGGCCACTAGTTTTAAAATAAGTGATTTTTCTATAAACTTATTGGGTATATTTCCATATTACTTCATCCATGTAAAATATGGTTCGACACGATTAAGAAGCTATTGATGCTCTCTTCAAATGTAACTGACTGAAAGGTTATTTGGTGAACATAATTACACTGTCAGAATACAAAAATAGCGCACACAAAAGGATGCTTATATGTATATTGAACGTGTCTATCTCTGCGGGTGGTGAGATGGGATGGATGTGCGTGTGTTTGAAAGTATTGTACTGGACGTGTGGGTTGTGGGGTGTAAATCGGTGTGTTTTTGAGCGTCTGTATCTGTTCCTTTAAAATGGCAATTCAACATTAAACATGTTGAAACCAAACATGTATTAAAGTATCTACGTTATAAATTTAAATAGCTTACACATATATTATGCACAAATTATGCATATATACATATGCATAAAAGCATATTTAAGTAACATATTGTTATGTAAGTGCCTGCATGTTTTCTTGGTTAAACGAGCATTTAGGTTTTCTCAGAGTGTTCCCGATTTTTGTTTACATACAACTTTTATTTGGGAGGGGAGGATCTTCTGTGGGCACAAGCCAGACTCTTTACTGCTAAAGGAACAGCATTTATATAGAAAAAATTACAGTTGATGTTGTGACTCTGTGAGGTAAGCATCGATTTGGAAGCGTTCTCTCGCTATACCACAAGGAAGAATTGCGAGAACGAAGTTATGACTGTGATCTCAGCTAACATGGAGCCACGATCTACATCATCGCTAACTGGTTGTCTCCAGTGTAGATTATGCGATCGAGTGTTCAACTATGGTTAAAATGCCCGACGACACGAGATAACGGCCTCTACGAAGAGACCTTTTCACTAGTTGAAGCATTATGGCAATGATAACATGCAGGTTTTGCAAGATGATACAATGAAAGGAGATAGTCTGACCTGCAAGGATTCGTCTACTGGGAGCCCGCAATTAATGTCATCGATATTTCCTGCTACATCGATGGGTACTGTTTCCGCAGACGATTATCACGAGACAGTTAATGCTAAAGACGGAATGAGTGCAATACAGTCGGTTTGTGCAGAACGCACACTTGTAAGATGTTCGCGCGAAGTCGACAAACTTCAAAATAAACGACCATCAACAATAAATACCGTTTAACATACAACTCCTGCTACAAAGAGAAGTAAACCTGATATTTATGATCAAGCAGGAAGCGAAGACGATCATGAAGACAGCATTGATGATGATGGTGACTATGATGACAGTGATAGTGTTGAAGACGATGATTATTCCTTCGACGGTCCCACACATTTCCCCAACGAGTTTCCTTCGACAAGTGATGTGAAGAGGGCAGAAGACATCGAGTATAACGACGATATATTTACCGAAGATCCCAACAAACTTGTAGACAGACTTAGAAATTTGCTCGATAAGCAACAAGTGGGGATTACTCGACCGTGAAAGAGGTGGTTTCGATCATAAGAGAACTTTAGGATCGGGGTTATGTCAGATGATGTGATGAAATGCTTTCTTCTGAAAATGTAATTACAAAATTATAATAACTTATTATAAAATAATTGATTGTTCCATTATTTTTGTGTCGTATCATTTTATCTCTTACAACTTTCAAGTGGTTCTCGGCAACTACAGTCGGCTCTGCTGCCGCCACAGCAGCCGCCAGCAATGCAATCCCGATCCCAATCCCCATCCGCCGCCACCAACACCGCTGCTGCCGCCAACACAGCCGCTATCACCGCAATCCCATTCTCAATCCCAATATTTCCATCAATCTTTAGCTGCTCCATCCCACTTGATTGGCTGTAAGGTGTCTGCACAATATATTAATGGTGCAGTACGATTGGTTAAAAGTCAATATGATGCCATAGGACTTGCATGTTCGTATATTATAAGCAGTAGGGAGGTGAGCTGAGAGGTTTACTTTGACAGCAGCTGACATGAAAGGTGGATTGTCTCGTCTAGCTTCTCCCTCTGTGCATAGATTCTTTCTCAAGTTTTTGCTTTCAAGGTCATTCAAGGTTATGGGGTCAAGGCTAAGGTAGTCTGCATCTAATACTGTGGTGGTAGTATGTAATGTATTATGCTTGCTGACATTTATGAATATTTTTGCGGATTTGTGTTTTCAAGGTCAATCAAGGTCATGGGGTCAAGGTCATGGTCTTTGACTTCCAATATGTCGGATGGGTGATTTCTACCAAGATGGTGGTCGCCTACCAAGAGGGTGGTTGCCTACCAAGATGGTGGCCGCCAGTAACATATAAACAAAGATGGCTGCCTCCAGTAATGCATAAACAAATGACGAACGAAAATTCAGGTTAGTGGAATGAATATGGGTGAGGTGAGAGAGTTTAAGGGCGAATCAGTCGTCTACTAGGAATTGATCGAACGTGACTAATGGTGGTGCTGGGGAGACTTTCGGAAATATATATATTTTTTAATTTTCGATTTTTTTAAAATAATGCTAAAGAATTAATTTCTAATAATTTTCAAATAATTTTGATAATAAATTTTTTGGCATATTTTGGAATTTTTCCTGAATTTTTTTAAAAGATATATTTTTTTCAGTGTCAAAGTTCAAAATGGTCCTGATCCCGGTCACCTGACCCGAAGGTCACCTGGGTCGCTGATCACTGTTAGCTGTTCCGGGAAAATTTGCTATTTTCTGAGGATCCTTTTAATAATTTTTCAAAAAATTTTTTTATAGTTTTAATAATATTTTTTTAATTTGGATTTTTAAAAAGAATTATAGATTTTTTTGATGACTATTTGGAATGTTTTAAATTTTAAAAACTTTTTGGGTGTCAAAGGTCCTCGAGGTCAAGGTCAAAGGTTGTATGGGTCAGGGGTAAAAGTGCAATGACATCCATGATGGCGGTTAGATGACGTAACAACATGGCGGCTCCTCGCTCCTGCGCTCCTATCCCAGATCACAATGGCCGTCAAACCCCCAAATCCTACTATTCTGACGTGATGCCAGATTCGACGTAATATTACATTTCAGTAAAGGCTGATCACGTAAAATGAGCAGTTTTGAAAGCCCTGCTTAAGATCTTCCTGTATGCACGTTGTGTATTCTTCCACCATATGCAAATTTAACATTGTCAGGGGGCCTCATCACTTTATTCATGCGTCGGTTAACTGATCTGTCGAAGTATTAGAAAAGTAAATATTTTAAACATCTGCTGAATTTTACACTTCGATGCATCAGAGTAAACAGAAAGTTAATGAAATAATATAAGTTATCACAATTGATTTCCTAAAACTTTTTATTTGACGGTTAGATATGGAACTACTTTCTATCCTTCGTTACCAACTTTAATGGTATCATGTCACTCAGTGCGCCCGTTCAAATATATACAGTTATAGGCTGTTCACGGTAAAGTGAGCACTTTTGAAGCCCTAGTTACTTTTTTCTTTCAACCAATTTATATCCTTCCACCACATGTCAATGTAAACCCTCCTATGTGAGTAATAAACACAGTGTATACATTCACCATACTCAAAACCAAAAGTCCGAGGCCACAATAAAATGAATTTATTGGTTATTTTGTCTGATAAAACAGCTTCAAAAAGTGCTCACTTTACCGTGAACGGTCTATAAGAGCAGTGACTTTTTTCTAAGGGTGATTTGAAAAGTGCTCCCTTTACCGTGAAGAGCCTTTAACATATTAAGTTTTATGCCTCCCTCCCCCAAACTTCTGTTTTTTTTTTTTATATATATTATATTTCTTCGTGTTGTGCCTAACCGTTATCTCAAACAGCCAACATATTATGTTGCACTAACAAACAGAATTCATCGGATGTGAGATAAAAGGGCAAATGCAAAAGAAAAAATAATAAATTCATACAGTCAAAATGGAGTGCGTGACCGATAGAGTATCGAAAGTGAGTCTTACTTGTTACCGCAGAAACAAATACAAGTGAAAATGGTAGACGGATTACTCCGATTAAATATATTTTATTACCTCACGATAAATTAAGAAACAGTATTCATATGATTAAATTGTAAGTGACAGTAGCGTAAGAAAGAATATAATGTGTAGTACATATATGTGTGTGGCGACACTCAACAACACACTTGCTTATTATTCGAATACAAATTCGTCTGATTTATTGCAATTTTGAAACCGTGTCCAGCACCTTCATACTATCGATTTTCACCATTTACAAGTTTCTATAATATACTTTCGAAGTCCCTCTACATTTGTGGCGGAATGATTCAGATTTCTTCGGCAGTCTATCGTTACCCTCCTGTTAAAGGCGGTTCAAGATAAAGTGAGCACTTTTGAAATCAACCTTATAAAATTGTCACTGCCCCTGCCTGCGTATAGTTCAACGGGCACCCTGAACAACATGCTCCCAGTAAAGTTGGTAACAATGGATGGAAGGTATTTCAGTATTTAACGTCGAATAAGAAGTATTAGGTAACCATTTGTGATTACTTAAATTATTTCTTTCGCTTTCTGTGTTTTTAATGCATCGGAAGTGTAAAAATGATCAGATTTGTAAAATATTTACTTCTCTAATAATTTCAGAGTTTAACTTGACCGACGCATTAATAAAGAAATGAAGCCACGGCAGTGTTAATTTTACATAAGGCGGAAGAATACACAACATGCATACAAGTAGATCTTAAGCACAGCTTTCAAAAGTGCTCACTTTATCGTGAACAGCCTTTAGCATAAAATGCCAGTGGCTTTCACGTTATACACTTGCTATGAGCTATTGAGCTATTGTTCATAAAAAATGTTCACTTCATATTTCGCATTTAGTGTAAATATGAATGTGCTTATTCCCTCACAAGAATGCCACGACATTTCAAATTCCAATATAGGGAAGAAGATTTAAATAATATGTGAGAAACAATACCTTATACTGAGACAAATAACGGCATACTTTCTGAATCAAAAAGGAAGCGTAATACAAAAGAAAATTAGTTTATTTGTACTTTGTTTCATGACTATATCTAGACATTGGTTTCGTTTTTGTTTCCATTTAGAATCACAATTTACTCATTGTTGCAATTAAGTTTTTTCTATTACAGACACCATATGATTTACCGAGGAGTTAACGCTTACAACTAGAATCACGTAACAGAATGGGTTAGTTACACTAAGGTGATATTTTGATTGAATTAACGGAAAATTTTACGGAAAATGTACGGTTACTATACAGGAACGTAGTCCACGTTGACGGAAATCCTGAATGGCCTCTGTACTCATAAAATACAGAAATTTCTCGCACTTCTTGCAATTTTGGTTGTCACGGACAAATAATGCTGAAGCTATTCATAGATTTCTTCGCCGCTGTCGTCCTAAAACGATTGTACCTACGAACGTTAGGAAATTTCACGCCACTTATTATACATATTAGGCCTACTTCAAATATCAAAATCACTACAAACCACCTATAACAGATGTGAAAAACTTTCAATATTTAATTTAAAGTAAGGAACTGAAAAAATGAGACTGTCTCTTAATGGAGTAATATGAAGTTTCACTCGATCAATCTAAATTCAATGGGCGAGTGTATATGACGAGTTACCCACGGGGAATATCGCAGGATACTGAGCCTCGCGTGAGGCCGCGGTGGTGTAGTGGAGAGCCCACCCTCCACCCACCAAGCCGAACCGGGTTCGATTCCCGGCGGGATCGCTCCCCAGGATTTTCGCACGTGGGAATCGTGCCCGAACGATGCAGCTGGTTGGCGGGTTTTCTCGACAATCTCCCGCTTCACCGCCTCTCTATGTTCAACTCGCTCCATCATCATCGGCTCTGAAGACCGCGTTGTTAATAGCCGCAAAAATCTCTTCACTCTCTCCACTCCCTACGCTGTATCTGAGTGAGTTGATTGTTTCTAGGCGAACTGCTTAGCCAATGTTCCGAATTGAAATCCCGAGTAAGAAATAGGCGTTTTTATATATAAGGAGATCCTGCTTTATCGCGCGAACCGCGCTTCATTAATCCTCAACGCCATTAAAGCGGGGACACAAATCCACACGCAGAATATATTTACACGTTATTTTATTTCACGCTATACACGATGAAGCACAAAACAACAATAGATCTCGTTTTGATATAAACGAATAAACTACTAGAACTTTTAAGGAGTTACCAGCAAATCTCAAATTAATGAACTACAAGAATAGTAAAGGGGCTACTAGCAAATTTACCGGAAGCTTCCCAAATTCATAGGAAGTTCCGTCAAATCGACAGGAATTTCATTACTGACAAAACTGTCGGTACTGAAATTAATAAGATTGTTTACTTATCATTTTGAAGAATTCTACGAAATTACGGAAAAATACGTTCCCGGTTTAAACACTGTAAAGTAATTCCCAAAACCAAAGACACAAAAAATAACTTTTCTCGAACTTCAAACAACTTTTCGCGAGTTCACGGTGCATCTCTTAATATATATTGTTTATTTTTCTGCATATATTGTTTACACAGAAAAATACGAAAAAAAATATTATTATGGTATTACACTGTGTATAATATAGGATTTAAAAATAAATCTTAATGTTTGAGTGACATTTAAACACTCATGAAAAACATTTCAGTCCACATCTTTCACATAAAAAGTTCATTCAACTATAACTATTGTTATATTTATGAAAGTGATTCACCCAACTATTTCAGCTCTTGTTAAATTCATAGTGTTTGAAGTGTTGATTTTTTTACGTGTAGTTTGTTGTACTTTTTGGACCTTAAGGAATACTGAACCCGTGAGTTGTGTGAATCGCCCCTGGAGCAGAAACAATAGCCTAATTATAAGCTGTTAACGGTAGACTGAGTACTTTTAAAAGCCCTGCTTACGATCTACTTGTGTGCTCGTTGTGTATTCTTCTGTCACATGTAAAATCAACACTGCCACGGACTTGATCACTTTATTTATAAGTCAGTTAAATGACACTGTAAATTGTTAGAAACGTAAAAATAAAAAAAAAGAAACATCCTTACACTCATATGCATTGAAAAACCGAAGGAAAAATAAATAATTTTACAATTCAAATATATATACCTTACACCTCTCAAATATGATGAAAGCCAATGCTCGCTAGATATTATAAGTTTACTTCCTAAAAAATACATTTTCAAAGCGAAGAGATGCATTTAATTTTTCCGGCTATATATATATATATATGATAGGAAGAGCTTGGATTCAGTTTATACCATGGACACATACACAGATTCGATTAGCTGTGTTTGATGCCTCTCTGGAAAGACATACAAGTTTTACCCCAAGACAGTATTTTAGGATGTTTGCTTCTAATGGGGAGTAAATTTAAAATGTTACTGTAAACACACAAACAAACAATTAGCGTTATGGACACTTTACTTACTAATCATTCTAAAGTGAACAAAATACAGTTTTTCGTAAAAATATGGACAACGTTTACATTTAAATAACGTGGTGTTATATTAATCTAATACGAGTGTCGGTAGCTTGTCGTTATAAAAAGTAAGAATAATACTATAGATGCCGTAACCATCTTCACTACTTGATAAAGTCAGCCTTACAAAAATCTGAATTTAACCTGAAAAAAATTGTAATTTGCCAACTATACACACAGAACAGGGATAACATGGGGGAAGACAATTTAATAGCAATACTCCGTTTTTCAACAAACATTATTATTTTACAAATCTTGTTGGGCATTTTTTTTTCCTTTTTCTCTTCAGGATATTGTACATTAGTAAAAGATTTGATACTTTTTTTTTTTTGCTTACTATAGCCGTAAATCACAATTTTTATAATTAGCAGTAAACTAAATAGAATCTAGAAAACAGACATTATCATCCGGGTTTAATAACTATCAAATATTTGTTTAAGTTATTGCTATCTCATCAAGATCGTACTTTCAAATTCATGGCGTGCTGTGGATTTTTATTAACATTAAAATTAGGAAACCTGTTAATAAACAAGAAAACGAACATTTCCTAAACAATTTACGAGAAATCACACGTTATATTAAATTAACTATGTATTACAGTTTATGTTCTGAGTGTGTAAAACGTTCAATGAAAATTTTCTATCATATATCGAGGAAAATATCCAAGGGGCTTTCATCTTGACTTGGAAAGCGTACTTTCTCTGTACAGCCAGACGTATCTCTCTGGCTTTGTACCCTTTCCGCCTGTTCTCTTTATCGCTCTCCCTCTCTTGTAACCTTTCCTTTCCACCTCATTGCGTCGCTGAGAGCTCCGAACACTGCTACTTCCTGCAGCGAGCAGGGGCGGAATCAGAAGAACTGTAACCCCTGCGTGTTAGGCAACTGAGCACGCATGCGTGAGCTAAGGGTAGCCTGCACGTTAAATGTAACAAGGATTATGTTTACGAGCCGCACGGTACTGCACCATGTAAACTACCAGAAAATCCTCCATTAACAACGGCGAGATTCGCAACTGAAGGCTGTTCATGATAAAGTGAGAACTTAAGAAATGAACCTTAGAAAAATGCCACTGCCCCTACCTGCATATATTTTAAGGGGCGCAATGAGTGGCATGCGCCCAGTACAGTGGTAACGATGGATGGGAAGTAGTTCCATATCTTAATGTCAAATAAAAAAATGTTATGTAACCATTTTTATAACACAAATTATTTATTTTCCTTTCTGCTTTTTTAATTCATAAAAGTTTAAAAATGAAAAGATTTTTAGAATATTTCCTTTCCTAATAATTTCGGAGTTTCACTTGACCGACGCGTGAATAAAGTACTGAGGCCCATGATCTTGTTAACTTTACATGAGGTGGGAGAAGTCACAACGTGCATTCAAGTAGATCTTAAGCAGGGCTTCCAAAATTGCTCATTTTACCGTGATCAGCCTATAACTGTGAATGCTAACTGTACGAAGTTGGGTAACACAAATCATTAACTTATTATTTAGTCAAAGATAAGGTAATATTTAAATAATATCAAAAATATAAAAAAATCGTAATAAAACAGTTTTTCAGTATGCACGAAAACCAAATATTCCATGTTAAATGATGTTCACGATAAACTGAAAACTTTGAAAGTCCTATTTAAGATCTACTTGTATGGGCATTGTGTATCCTTCCGCTATCCGTAAAGTTAACATTGATGTGGTTCTGGCGACTTTATTCATGCGTCAGTCAAGTAAAACTACGAAACTTTTTAGAAATATAAATGCTTTACTATTTTCTTAATGCTTACGCTTATATACATTAAAAAATCAGTACGCAAAATAAATCACTTCAGTATTCACAACTGTTTACCTATAACTTAAAATTCAGGTTTATAAGATGGAACTACTTTCTCACCGTCGGTATCAACTTTAATGGGAGCATGCCAGACAGTGCTCCCGTTAAAATATATGCAGGTATATAATATAATATATAATATAAAATAAAAATAAATAATATAAAATATGTTCAGTTTCTTTATAATATTCTGACATTAACACGGTATGTCCGTATTGTTGTGTGACAATGACGGTAAGCGGAAACTAACAAGAAACTCCGAATACTGAGGAAAACTTTGTTAGAAATTCCCTAATCGTATTTACTACACTGCAACGAAAACCTCGCCTTTCAGCATAATTGCTTAACATTCGGTGTTGCGTGTTTTGAATTATTTCATATCAATCGATATATAATACACATGCAGTCTGCAAATTTCATTCCTAAATAAGTTAACCATAATTGCTCCACATTACTAAATACAAAATAAGCCAATATCCAGTCGGTGTAATATTTATGCGTATTTGTGTAACTTGCAATAAAATAAAAATAAAAATTTGAACCAATTATTCCAAGTAGTTCAGTTTTACATTTAAATGGGCTACATAGAAAGGAAGTAACATACGATAAACAGATTTCTAATGCGATCCAATAAATGAATAGTGCTAAATGACCCAGCGCCAAAGTTCACGTTGAAGTAAGTATTCTCGAAGTTTATTTTACTGACTTTTATGCACAATTTTTAGACATAACACTTTTTTCTTATTAAATGGAAAATAAATCAACATATTAAATTTATAAAGCAGTCTAATAACGAAAACTCATTTACAATCTCGTAATAAAGTTTTCGAAGTCTCCGAAGCAACGGGGATATTAAAAAAAAACTACAAAAACGTTTTTGTAGTTTTTTAAGCAGAAAAAAAAACATAAAAAATTGCCAGCATTAGATATAAGGATAAGTCTACATTGATTCTCATGTAGAAGATCATCAGGTTATGTGACAATTCGCAAATCGATAGACGTCTTTATTATTTCAACATCGAGATCTGCGATCACTAAGTTATCATCGTTCACAGATGATACTGAGCGCCCACTTCAGCACTTACGCACGCTGGTTTCGCCTTGCTTGATATTATTCCACCACTTGAATACGGGCAGTCTGCCCACTGGACCCTTATCATACGTTTGTTTAAATTTTCATCGCCACGTTTGCTCAACTTAGCAAAAAAATAAACAAATAAATTCAGTAGTTTACATTTGTCTGGTTATTAACGGGCTTAACGAGCTTATCTCATCAGCCATTGTACAAGCACTGCAATTCAACATTTACATCGAGAATAAAAACGGGAACTACATATTGACTTTACTCACGTAAAAATTCACGCCAGAGGCTATCTTCATTGGAGACAGTCACAGAAAAGCTTCCATAGCACCAGCGCAGTGATGCCACTCCATGAACTTTCGGAACAGCCATCGTAGGTTATATATATATATATATATTATATATATATATATATATATATATATATATATATATATCCCCATATGTAACGCTTTTAGTTATATAGTATATCACAAGCATTTTATACTTGTACTCATAAAAGTTACGTTTTCCCCTGTTAAATTGAAATGCTGTTCATATTTAATCTATCAATTCTAATGCTTCATTTATAAATAATTGGAATAAAAAACAGGGAGAAAATAGGTATGTTGGTAACGCCTAGTGAGAAATATGAAGTACTTATACAAAGTACTGTTACATTTAGTGTGCACGAATGTGGTGCGTTGTCCTTTGGTGTAATTCTCCAGGCTTAGTTAAACTTAGTTTGCACGAGGCGGAGGAATATCCTGGAAGTATAACTTTAGCAGGGCTTCAGAAAAGGCTGAAATAACTGTGAATGGATTATAACACAGTAGTTAGGTATATTATTCTCCCGAAACGGAGGCGTCAACCTCTCGATTAAACACTAACACGGGACTTCAGAGTGTGAGTCAAGAAAAAATTCCCATTTTCTCCTATACGAAATTCAGGCATAAACAAAAAAAGTGTTCTAATTCCTTCTTTTTCAGAAATGATACCCATGCACTACAAACAAACTTTGGATGTTCATGACGCTGCTAAAGAAATTAAAAAATAAAAGCCTTACAAGACAAAAAGGCGGGATTCTATCGATTTATTACGAAAATGCGAGTCAATACACTGGCGTAGCGGTCGCAGCATAGTTGCGGCTGAAACCTCCTTTTTTTTTCCCCTTGTTTTATAAAAAATTAACGCAGTGACCCCTCCTGGTCTGCACCAGTACATCAAAAAGAATTTTACGATACGAGCGTCACACACAGAGAGAGAAAGAGGGAGGAAGAGAGAAAAGAGAGATTGAAGGGGTGAAGAGTAAAAAAAAAAAATCTCGCCACTGGAGGGCAGCAAAGAGAGGACGAGAGAGAAAGACAGTATTCGCGCATTGAAGCTGGTGTACTTGGGCGCGGAATATTGCCTAACCACAGGCATAGCAATGTGTAATTACAGAGTGCTCGGCGTGTGTGTGGGTGTGCATGTGTTTGTGCTCGGGGCCGGAGAGCGAGGTCGGCTTGGTTGTGGCGAGCGCTTTCAACCGGAGCGGAACACACCCTCAACACCGACCAATCGCGAGGGGTTTGGGGGAGGGGGAGAGACCACCGCGAGGGTACAAAGCACGCCCTGCCCTGCCCAGGGGAACCCCATGGCGAAGACGTCATCAGGAGATTGGCGGGACGACCTCGAAGACTCGGACGTCTACTTGAGCTCTGGATCGCGTGAGGAACTCGTGCTGACTGTCTTAGGCCCGGTTGCACCAACATTTTTCCCGATCCGAAATCGAATATTCCTAGATCCGAACCAGGATCCAGTTTGATCTTGATTCCAATGTAAAAGTGTTGCACCAACGAAATTTCATGATTCTGGATCTCCAATTCATCGATCTTCGTTCCAATGAGAGAGATCGAGATTAAGTATGAGACAGATTTTGCTATTATATGTAATATGTGACGTCATGGAAGTAGGCGAATTTTTCGCTATAGATATAACTAGATGTGAGATGTTTTACCTGTTTTGAGTGAATTATTGTTGTACGAATTTTACTGAATAATATTCAATTGCGTATATTGTTGTTTTAATTTCCCAAGAAAACAATCGAACGTAGTTCTATCTGTTGGCGTATTTTCAAACTACATTTTTCGATGATAGCTGCTGATCTCGGATCGAGATTTTGAACCGCCAATTTCGGCGGTTCGAAATGAACTTTATCTCGATCTCCAGTCCAGCTCTGAACTCGAATGGTGCAACAGTTTTCTTTGTCTATCTTCAATCCGATCTCGGATTGAGTTTCGAACCACAATGGTTCAAACGTGCATTAGACGGACCGTCCTTCAGCCTGACCACATCCCTAGTCCTGAGCGCGAGGGTCTCATTACTTGTAGAAGGGCGCTTTAGTTCGAATTGTTGTATAAAAATGCGGCATTGATTTTGCTCAGCAACAGTTGCAAGGGGTCCAGGAGTGTTACTTTCTTTCTTCGTCTCTCTGTTTCTTGGTCATCCCAGCTCTATCTGAAGATTCCATGCATTCTCGTGTCGTACTTTAGTTTACTTATAATGGCTGTGCAGGTAAATGCAGCGGTTTCTCAATATCAGAGTGTATCCATAAACACGTCGTATACTGTCTCGGTTTTCAAATAGTGAGCCAGGTCGTGTGTCACTCTAGAACCATGATCGATGGATGTCAGGCATATTCTTCGGCCGTAGGATTATCCGTGACAAGCACTCTTTGACACAGTTTGTTTGTGGTTCAAAGATGACAAATTGAAACCATTTGAGGTATAAATACATATCACGGTTTACTTCAAACTTTTCCGAAGGCCTGCTAAAGTTACATTCCTGGATATTCGTCCACCTGTGTAAGCTAAGCTCAACTAGGTCTGGAAAATTACACCAGGTGACAACGTACCGAATTCGTGCGCACTCAATTGTAATAATATTTTGCATGAAAATTAATTCTTACTTGGCGTTACCAACACACATGTCGTTTCAATGTTTTTATTCATATTTATTATAAATAAAAATTATTATTTCTAAATGAAATATTATTTAAACTTTAACTTAACAAAAATAAGATACTCTTATGCTAACAGAGGTATTAAATGCTTGTGATACACGGCATATTTAGGAAATAACTAAACGCGTCATAAATGGGGTGATTTTTCAGAGGCCAGCTCATTATTCAGACTTCAGATGTGATCATGATTTCTTCGTCTGTGTAAATCACATAAGCATTATACATCTGGTGATTAATTACTATATTTTATTTCACTCTATGCCTTGTGACATTTGAACTACTTAGATGATACGAAGCGAGTGACACGCAGTATGGGATATTTTCACTTTTATAAAAATATGGGTGAGCAATACTTGAATGTTTCTGTAAACAGGCGCGATAACGTCAGTGAATTATTGAACAGTTCAAAGCGTGACATTTAATACCACTGCTCCTAGGTTAAATAATTGTAATTTCTCATTCTAAATTAACAACCTGCTGTGCAATAACATTTTGTATATTGTACGACATATACTAACGTCAATAACATATGGTGTGATTGCCAATTTTCCATTAGCTTCTGCCACAACATAAGACTAATAACAATTAAAATAGCAGCTTCCGTAGATGCATTTATGAGCGACGACATATTCTTTGAACATCATCATTGCGAACTAATAAAGGACGTTCTGTGTTAGGTCCGTGTGAAGGTATAGTTCACCAGAACTTCTCATTCGCGCCAATGCTTACCTAGGATTATCCTGTAATTATACTTCTCCGCAGAGAAAGATTTCCTATACGGCTATCATACAATAAAATTAACGTATGTTTTACCAATTTTATTTATGACACTACAGATATCAATTAAATAAAAAATGAGAAACTAAATCAAAGTGAGAGGCAATTTGGAGCTCTTAATTATTAAATTTACTTCAGATAATAAAAAAAAACATAAACCATCGTTATCAGTCTGCATATTTCCAGGTACTATGCACCTATAATATACAATTGCCACCAACATTGTGGAGTAGCTAGATTCAGTGGAAAGTCTACTTTACCCGAAGTCTCATCAGAAAAATATCTTTGGCAATATTTACCATAGCAAAACGCATGCAAATAACTTGCATATCTATGTGCTAGCAACAAAGAATTGATTGTTCCTGTTGTGGTTAATGTTCACCTGTCTGCTTATAAAACACTGCGCTAACATACAAATGGTGGTAAAAGTGTACTTCATAAATATCTTGCATAAATCGCAAAGTAATAACTAGGTTTACAGGTTTCAAAATAGTGGCAATTAAAAGTGACATAAAATACATTCATGTGTTTCTAATAATTTATATCGAATTAATAAATGTTTTGACTTCATCAATAAAGACGTAAATATTATATTTCGTGTAATTTGTTGGGTATAGTGCTTACTTTCGAGAACGTATGGAAAATATTTTTTTCCCAACAGTCTCATCTCATTATGGGGAAAATGCTCCTGCCATGGAGAATGTTAGGACCACATATTTTATGTTGGACGGCTCTGGTCCATGCGAACAACTACTTTTGAGCCCTTGGAGAGATCGCATTATTAGTGGTTGTTTAACTATTGAGATTGCACGATAACTTCGACCTGTGCAAGTGTTTCAGACTCGCTTGCGACGTTATAGGTGCTACGTTAATTCTCGTATAATAACAAAGGAAACAGCAAATAGCCGTATAAACGCAAACTAATATGTGATATTCCCGTATCTCTACTAGGTTTGCGCATTTATGTAATAGATGATATAAGTGACGGTTAAAACGTCCGAAATATCTTTGAGGAAGTTAAGATTAAAATATTCAATGGGGAAAATTCAATCAATAAACTCAAAACACACACGTTAAAAAAAATAACATAAATAAAAATAAACATCTAGGCCTATTGTTTTAAAAGTCCTACAGAAGTCCAAATGGATACTTACATAATCCATCCATTCTACTGAAAAATCAATATTTTCCTGCATGACAAAAACATACTGTTTCGTGCGTTCATAATTTACTTATTTTCTTGCGTACCTTAGTTGCCGTTATTAACCTATTGTGATATACACTCGTGGATTAATATTGCGAGTGATGACATTTAGGCAACTGTTAACATAAAAGTCTTGAGAGCCAATGGATTATTGTAGGCTGAAACTAGATTTCTTATTTCCTTGGCAGGATGTTTTCTCGTAGAGTTTTACATCTCAGTTGTATACGTCCCATAAATAATATAAAACAATTAACTAATTTAATTTTTAACTGAATTAGACACTAACTAAAGTGGTCGGTGCCAAATGTAAGCGATTTATTCGTACTAATAAGTTATAAATTCATTGCAGCATTAAATTAGATATCAGTTTTTTTTGTAAAAAAATATGTGTTTTGAATAATATGTCATACATTGGTTGCTAGCGAACTGTATTTTAGAGGAATTATATGGATTACCTAAATCTGCAAATATTGACGAACTTAGAACCACTTTCAAAATTTTCACACTAAAGATTAGAATATGATTCTTTTCTGCGATCAATTTAGTACTTCTCGAGAGATCCAGGTAT
Organism: Dryococelus australis; assembly: GCA_029891345.1. NCBI lineage: Eukaryota > Metazoa > Arthropoda > Insecta > Phasmatodea > Phasmatidae > Dryococelus > Dryococelus australis. The sequence goes on from CM056999.1 coordinate 53,599,350, forward strand.
GTAATTATTTTTAGTAAACGAACAGCGTATAGATATCTACACAGGAATATCGGGAATATTGAAATGGATTTCTAAGCCGACGTATGTAAAATGATTATGCAATAAGTTTATTTTCTGTTCGGATATATATATATAATATATATAATAAATATTATATATTATATAGATGTGCAGAAACGTTTGTGAACACTGCAACACCAAGAAGGATATATGTGATTGAAATGAACTTTATACCACAGATTAGGTAGGCTACATGGCATAACACAGTTGATTAGGTAGGCTACATGGCAATATACAGTTGATTAGGTAGGCTACATGGCAACACAGTTGATTATGTAGGCTACATGGCAATACACAGTTGATTAGGTAGGCTACATGGCAATACAAAGTTGATTAGGTAGGCTACATGGCAATACACAGTTGATTAGGTAGGCTACATGGCAATACACAGTTGATTAGGTTTTCATGACTAGACACAATCTCTGTCCTTGAGAATTCAGTATGGTGTGAAGCCCCAACGTGCTGCAATCAGAGCCCCTAAAAGTTGTGGCATGGAATCAAAGAGGAACTGGATATGTCCCTGGGGAATCTCCCTCCATGCTGTTTGTATGCGAGTCCAGAAAGCATCAACAGTAGTTGCTGCAGGACCATGGCGAACAAGTCGCTGACCAACCATATCCCAGACGTGTTCGATGGGCGACATATCAGGCGAACGTGTAGGACAGGGAAGCAGTGGTGCCCGTCGTTCATCGAAGATCACGTGTGGCCGGGCATTGTCCTGCTGATATATGGCATGTGGGGTTGCCTGAAGGAGGGACAGTACCTCAGGCTTTGAAACCTCCCTCGTATAGAGGTTGCTGTTCAGATTGACCTCAACACGTAGGAGTCTATATCGCATGTTATATCTGATGACGCCCCAAACCATCACCCTTGGCGTTTGTCCGCTACGTCGCTCCGCAGTGCAGGCTGCCAGATTACGGTCGCCAAGATAGCTTCTAACAAGTATGCAGCCATCACTGTAGGACAGATTGAAGTGGGACTCGCCTTAACACACTAAATTTTGCCACTCAGCACGCCAGCGACGGCGTTCAAGTGCCTATCGCAGTCTGAGGAATTTGTGGTTTGTGGACAATGAAAACCGATGCAATGGCATGCGTGCCACCAGCCCAGTCCGCAGCAGACGGCGTCGAACCGTCGACGTAGACAGGTCCACACCCGCTGCAGTGCTCCCGTGTCGAGCCAACACTGTGGACGAGGCTGTACGGTCCGTTACGGCCAGGCGGACAAGGTGGCGGTCATCCCGTGCTGCGGCCACATTGCATGGTCCAGTATCCGCTCTTCGCTGCGTATGACTCTCTTCTATCCACTGATTCCACACACACACATCACTGTCGTAGCAGCATGCCCTGTACGAGAGACCGATCATTCTGCCCGCTCGAACTCACTCGCATGCTGGTATGGCGCGCTTTGACGTCGACGAGGCATACTGGCACTTGCTTTCGCTTCGTTTGACGGCTCTTCGCCTACTGAGCTTGGCGTAACACTGACCTTTCTAGTCACACAGGATAGGACGCTGCTGGGCCTATATATACGCCATCTCTCTACCATCGTAATCACTTATTGCTGGTACACTGTTCTATACATCCTACGAGTTTGGATTCATTCGGACCATTCTGTTTGTGTGCTGCAATTTTCACAAACAATAGTATCAACACGATAATAATTTTTTGCGTTTCGAAATAATCTTGGAAAATTCTAATGAAGTGAAGTGATGAAACAAATAACACATTGCGTGCCGAAATGAAAAAAATAAGTTGTCCAGAAAAGGGACAAGGGTTTTCGGTAGGACTGTTATCGTGTACTTTTGTGTTGAAATAGATTACAATATATAATTATATTTATTTTGCGGTACTGGACTTTGTGTGCATTTAGACTTATTTGCAAGATTTGCTATCATATACGTGATTTATGGCTTGAAGTTTCCTCTAACGCTGTAACTGTAATATTAATAAATTATAAATGAAAAAGTTAATATAGTAATAGTGTTTTGATGTGAGGTGTATATGTAAGTAAGGTAGGCGAGGGTTCCCAATAAATACATATAACAATGGCGGCCAAATTTATGGATTATTCGCGGTTGATTGTGCAGTTTTAGGCCTTTCTATGTTGCATTCTTCCCAATTAACATTTCACAGTCCTATAACGACTATCCATGCACCGATTAAGCGAAATAGTGTAATTGTTACGAACGAAAATATGTTAAACGCTGTTCGTAATTTATTGAGCACGTTTAAAAGTCGTGCTAAAGATATTTTTTTCTCCCCGTTTGGTATCCTCCGATAATATGTAATATTACATTGACATGAGCATAGTGACTTTATTCAAGCACCACTCAAGTGGATTTGTAAAATTGGCGGGAACCTAAATTTGTAACTAACATGTAATTGCGTCCTTTAATGCTTATATATATGGTCTATTTGCGGTTTCGTCACTCTTTTTTAATCAAACTTTTAAAAATCGCTCCAAGGATGACGCATTTAATTATTTCCTAAAAATATGCAATGTATCACAAGCGTTTAATCCTCTATTAACATAGCAGTATATTATTTTTCATTAAACTGAAGTTTGGTCTATATTTTATTTACACATTATACCACTTCATTTATAATAAACATTGACTAAAACAGTGAGAAAAATCTATGTTGCTAGCGCCTATTAAGAAATAGTTCTCATGCAAAATATCATTACAACTGAGAGCCTACGAATTCGGTGCATTGTCCTTTGGAGTAATTTTCTAGACTTAGTAAAGTTTAGTTAGCACGAGGCGAAGCACTATCCTGAAAGTAGAACTTTAACGGGGCTTGAGAAAAATGCGAAGTAACCGTGAACGGATTATAGCAGAAAAAATTCTTGGATTGCGGTAAATTTCAACATTACACTCGCATTTGAACGTCGTGGTCAAGACTTGGAAATTTTTTTTTCTTTCCAACTTAACTTGGTGCCTGCATGCCAGAGTGTATGCTAGCATCTATGATTAATGAGCAGCGTATTTCAAATATTGATTTCCAAAGTACTTGCTCACTTCACTGTGAACAGCCTCTACTAATACGCTGATTGTTACTCAATAAAGGGGCCTCGGTGGTGTAGTGGTTAGACTACCCGCCTCTCCCTCAAGGCTAATCCGAGGTTAGTAAAGGGAGGTTGTCTCAGTTCCGTAAGGGCTGTGTAGCCAGCCGGTCGAGGACGCGTAACGTCACTGGAAGTCCTGCAGCTGCCGCTTGCTCGCTACCTGCCCGCCAGGCCACAGACACGCCTTCACTTAAGGGGGAAGCATCCTTGCTATCTTGAATTTACGTATTTTCCTCATCAACTTAATTTCCGGAGTCAATATTTAGAAACCAAGCTAGTCATGACATAGGGAACATTTGAACAGTTATTTCTAAATCCCACTTATTTTTCTCACATGATTAGTGTCAGATCTGTGACAGTAATCAAGCATTATCTACTTATGTAATAATTTCAGTCCCACATGGGAAAATACAGGTATATTTGAAACCCTACAAAGTAAAAGCAATTCGTTAAGTAGTCGTCTATGTCATGTCTAGCTTACATTTTTTATTTCTGGTTATACATTTTCATTACGAAGATTTGTAAGAAAATTCGAAGATGGAGTGGATACTACCCCCATAAACTGACGTTAAGAAATAACTGACAGGTAAAAATCCCTCCAAATTTTAGTTTCTACGCTGGAGAGTATTATGAGGCTAAATATTCATGTTTAATGTATGCGGCTAATGTATATTGCATTAAAAAAATATATTGTTTTACTTAAGACAAATTGTAAGTTTAACGTGCTATGCATTATGTTATTAAAATAATATTTTATGGCTAATTCTGTTACTTATGAAGCTTGCGGTGTACTTCAAAACTTACTCAGAACTGTGCACGTAATTTTGCAAAAAAAAAAAAAAAAACCGCAGTACGCCACGTGGAATAGTTTTGGTCAGATGACGTGTTATATTTATGAAGGTTGAGAAAGGCGCGGAGTAGTGCCTTTCGCATCGCGCGCTGCGCTCCTCCGGGTACTGAAATGTACACATATATTATTTCGGTTTTCAAGTAAAGCATACACATTATATTTTGTACAATATTAAAATTTTTAACATCATAAATTAATATTCATGTCTTACATGCAAATAAATGCTATGTGCCATTAAAAACAGGTGGCACAGAATTAAGAAGTGCGTTTATTGACTGGGTAGCAAAGATACGCGAATCATGTTAAAGTTATAACATTTACACAAACCAGACCAAAGAGTGCGCTTATTAAATTAATATTATGTACGTAATCCTACTATCGCTGTAATAAAACATTTTTGCCTGACAGCAGTTTTCTTTGCGCACAGCTAGCCATACTTATTAGTGCCAAGTACAGCGTTTTTGTAATTACCGGAATATCTTAGGGCAACGCTACTTACGAGCTTTGTCTTATATGCGAATACAGTACGTCGTCAAAGTAATAGCTCCGAACAAAAACGGACAAAAATGCAAGGAATTCCAAGTTTATTTTGTGTGATACATTGTCATCAATGCTACCACCATCTGAAGTACACAGAAAACCAGGAAATTCAGAACATATTTACATAATAAGCAACATAATATTTAGCGAAACTGTAAGCAGTTCTAAAAGACAACGTTTTTCCTCTCTCTTGACTTGCATATTTCAGAGCGTTCATTGTTATGACTTGGGCATTCTTTCATTGGCAGATGTTACGTTGGAATTTAATCATCTTTAATTTTCCGGCACTTATATGGAGAATAATTCAACATCATATGTTGTTTGCTTTTAGTATATTCTCCTTACGTGAAGTGGATGGAGCAAATTCTAGCTGAAATATTAGTACTAGGGTATTAAAACTATAAATTATTTTACAGTACCATCAGGAACAATAAGTAAAAACGAAATAAAAATTTATCATCTTACCATTATCAACATTATTGTTATCATTTCGTTTGCAAGCTATCACCCACTTTTTACACAATCATCATTCTTCGGAAACCTGAAGTACTTAAAGGGCCTGCCTACCAAGTCGGCAGCCGCGAACTTCAAATGGGAAATGAGTGTTAAACGAAATTCCTTCTAATTGCCCCAAATTTAAATATAACTATTTCAAACAAAAAGTATCATACGTGAAATTTCTTAAGGAATGATGCTACGTGAAAATATTTTGCCAAATTTTTTTTGTTTAATATGTTTTTTTATAAAATGTGAATATTTGCAATTTACAAATAAATAAAAAAGATGGATAAATATTTTTTTTTACAAAAACATTTGTATGTAGTAATATTCTCTGATATAATCACGTCAACGTGTTTTTTGTTTGAAATAGTTGTCTTTTAAAATGGACGCAGTTAGAAGGAATTTCGTTTAACATTGATTCCCCAATTGAAGTTGGCAACTGCTGGCTTGGTAGGCAGGCCCGCTAGTTGCCCTTCATTTAGTTTTCCGCATGTGATTGTGACAGCCATTAACTGCACAGTTTGACATGATAGACCCACTAATTCTTCTGTTAAGAAGTACGCCTGCAACGAGACTGCCATGCCGTGACCGATTTCGTCCGCACAGAAAGATAAATGTGTAAAAGAGCGCGCGTCTTGGCAGAGAAAGGTCGAGGCGGTGGACTTCACGTGACGTCACCACGCTACCTGCGCAGAAAGATGCGCGCCCGTCTGAGGGATCCTCCCTTTACTAATCTTGAGGCTCTCGGATTCTCGCACGTGGGAATCGTGCCGGACGATGCCGCTGGTCAGCGGGTTTTCTCGGAGATCTCCCGCATTCTCCGCCCTGCATTCCGGCGCTGCTCCATACTGACCTCGCTTCACCCTCATCGGCTCTCAAAAATAATATGTTAAAAGCTATCGCAACATCTCCATTCCACTTTATTCAAAGATTGTCAAATAAACATAAATTTGATAGTATAAACTGCATTGCAGCATGTTTAATATTTTTTTGACGAAACTTTTAACGTATCCCCTGTGTGTTTATTTATGAAAACCAAACATATCCCACATGAAGACGGGACGGGATGGTACTTTTAAGACATCGCGTGTGCTATAAATGTTATTTCGAAGCTCTCTAACGACGTTTAAACCTACTCTTTCAGACTGCCGTGTCTAAAAGTGTGCTATCCGGACACGAGAAAAACTACGTTATAGGCTGTTAACGATAAAATGAGTAGTTTTGAAAGCACTGCCTTAAGATCTACTTGTATGCACGTTGTGTGTTCTTCCGCCTTATGAAAAATTGCCATTGCCATGGGCTTCATCGTTTTCTTCACGCGTCGGTCAAGAGAAACTGAAAAAATTATTAGAAAAGTAAATATTTTATAAATGTGCTCATTTTGACACTTCAATGCTAAAAAAAATTAACGCGATATAAATAATTTAATTACCACAAAAGGTTACCTAACACATTTTATTCGACATTATGATATGGAACTACTTTCCTCTCCGTCGTTACTAACTTTACTGGGCGCATCATAAAAATCGCCAACTTAACAACATGGATCCCGTAGCAGTTAACCAGCTGATACAATACTCTACGAACGAAAGCATACACTGTTTACATAGAATGTAGGTTGGTCACATTGTCTGCCCGATTTTACTCTACTTATATGAAATTGACAATACCACCTCCATTCGGTGTTACATTTGATTTTGTCGCATAGTACTTACATAATCTTCTTAAACACAATAACTTAGTATTATTATTCTTAAATTATTTATTATTCAGATTTACAAACATCTTGCAGCAATCCTTAAAAAAAATATTAATTCATTAATTTTTATTTATATATATTTCTTATGCCATTTTAATGTCCACGCGCACATCCTTGCAGGTGGTGAGAATTCTTCTAAGAAAAAAAAATGTCCTATATTACATCTCCCTTACTTATGTTGTTTACTGTCCTCCGACTGGCTGTCTTCTGACCATGACACATCTCTCCGCCAATCAGCAATGGCGAGATGAGAGACACCCAGGATAATTTTATTTATTACTATTGTTTAGCAAACATTTAATGCCGACTACTCTCAGGGAAAGAAATGTAAAATAAGAAATAAAATATTATTACAGATTACTGTCTAGGAACGAATGGAAAGTACTTACGCGGGATCTCTATGTCAATAAATTACTAAAATAACCAAAGATTATATTTGATAACACATATAAAAAGCATAATTTGGAATAATATCAAATTAAGTGACAACATAAGTTAGTACTCTTTAATTATGTACAGTGCAAATATCTATGACTAACGGTAAACATAACCCAAAAAATCTGCAACATTATAACCCCCTTCCTAGTTTGGAACAAATTTTAAATTCTTTACAAACCGAAATAAACCTAAGTGTGGATTCTCTATAATTACTGCAATATGCTTTTTTCATTTAAATTGACCATTTACAATTATTATAAATTCAAGTTACAATTATACAATATCTAAGGAACATGAGAAACACTAACTTACAATTTTTTACATAGTTATCCAGTTACCAAAAGTTTTTTTCCTTACATTTTCCAAAACAAAACCATTTGTTCTTACCAATTTATTACAGATTGCTTTTACTTATTTTAATCTCTTCTCCCTGGTGGTTTAATTACCACTCACAATAATTACTCATTTGTGTTTTATCATCTAAGCCGAATTATTCATAGTTAATTTTGCATCTATATATCGCTTGCTACCCATATCAGTATACATTAGTTACAACTGCATTTACGTAAAGACATAACACACTGCCTGCATCAGTATACATATTCTCTTTGAATCATGATTTTTATTTTTTGTTATATTTATTATGATCTCTAATGCCAGGTTGGTGTCAAATAGTTTGTAAACATTTATTTATATTACAACCTATTATCTGTATAGCATTTTTACTTTACAAATGTTTATTAATGAAAAACATTAGTTTCCTTACACACAAAAATTATATGCAATTAATTTAATTATCCTTATTTGTCTGGTCTGTCTTTATCAATTAATTTTCTTTCTTTTTCGTTTACTTCCAAACCTTCTAATTTTTCCTCCTTTTCGCTTAATTCTTTCCTTATTACATTTCTCACACACCGATACCTCTTTCCTCATTTCTTTCCTACCTAATTTTAACACTGTCATTTCGTTTTTTCCCCCCTTCATTACATTTTCCCTACAGTACTTCAAGAATTTTTTTTCTTTGTTGACTGAATTTTAACCCTCTTTTTTATCTTTCTTTTACTCAATCTTTTTCTATTTTTGCGTTCCTCGCCAAATTTCGCCCACCTCAGTTTTGCCAACCTTACTTTAATTTTGCAGGTTTTTCCCTGTGTTTCATCTAACCCGCCCCCCCCCCCCCCTAATTATTTCAACTTTACTTTGCCCTTAATTCTTAGTTAATTTTGTTCTTTTAATCCCTCCATAAGTTAAATATTCCCTTATCCTTGTTCATATTTAGTATTATTTCCCTATTCTTTACATAGTCTTTATTCACTGGCTTTTCAAATACCATATTCTCACTTGCACGTAACCTATCCTTATCATATATTGTGCCTGAAATTTGTGTGCTCAATACTTCCTCATTACAATTCTCTTCTTTGTCTTGTTTATCTGTTTCAACTCCGTCAACCCCATAATTTTGTTCAATTTTTATGTCATTTAAGTTTTCTTTCCACTTCTTATAATTTTGTTCTCTATTATCGTCTCGCATTTCCTTTCTAATAACCTCACTATCTGCTTTAACTGTTTGTAGTTCTCTTTGAATAACCTCATAAAATTTCTGTATTGCCTCAATTTTTGCTATTTCTTTTAGCATGGTTTCATCACCCTTCTGTATTGCCCCAAATTGTTGCTATTTCTTTTAGCATGGTTTCATTACCCTTCTGTATTGCCCCGAATTGTTGCTATTTCTTTTAGAATGGTTTCATTACCCTTCTGTATTGCCCCGAATTGTTGCTATTTCTTTTAGCATGGTTTCATTACCCTTCTGTATTGCCTCAATTTTTGCTGTTTCTTTTAGCATGGTTTCACTACCTTCTGTATTGACTCAATTTTTGTTATTTCTTTTAGCATGGTTTCATTACTCGCTCTGTTTGTATTTCTTTTTGCAATGTTTTCTGCATTGTTTCGTATTTCTCTACTAACAGAAAAAAAAATGCTTTCCATTCTACTTATTTGTTTTTCTACTGTAGTTTCCTGAATTACCTGTTGTTCAAATCCCAAAAAAAAAAAAAAAAAAAAAAATCCTAATTTTCCCTTTCATTACTATTTTTTTCCTCCACAAATGGGAACAATTTTTTTTTTACAATATGTACTTACAAAATTTCCCTCCAAACCTGAAGAAAAACCTTCTCTCTCACTTCTGCTGCACTTCCGTCTCACAGAAAAATCCTTCGCCGATGTCCCTCGGTGTGGAAACTGCTTACTGCATCTCTAGACTTATATATATATATATAAAGATATTCTCAACATACTACGGGAACCGCATATCTTCCCTCCCGACGCGACGTTTCGAAATATAGCATAAAATCTCTCTTGGGGGTTGGTCCTTCCCTTTGTAAAAAAAAAAAACTGGATATTCTGACGTTCTAAAGTTCGTAATTCAGCTCCAGAAGTTCTAGATGATCACGAAGCTCTTCTTGAGCCACTTGCTGGGTCGCCAGTTGTTCCATTTCATACATTTCACAACTGTGCTATTAATACGTTGGGCTGCTTTTATAACATTTCAGTAGAATGAGTAATTAAAATTCTTAGCTTCTCAATTTTATATTTACCTCGTACGTCTTCTTCAATTCACAACATAAATTATACAATTAACCACCGATTCTTGTTATCGGAGTGAAAATTATACATCTTCTTAAACAAAATATGCAATTACTTATACCATCTTCCCAAAGATAAAAACTTAATATTATTATTCTTAAAATATGAATTATTCATATTTACAAACATCTTCCAATAATCCACTTATATACATATATATAATATTTATTTTTTATACCATTTTAATGGTAAACGTCAATACTTGCAGATGGTTAGAATTCTTCTAAAGAAAAAATTGTTCTATTTTAAATCTGCCTTACTTATGTTGTCTCCTGTCCTCCGATTGGCTGTCGTCTGACAATGAAATATCTCTCTGTCAATAAGCAATTGCGAGACGAGAGACAACCAGGATAATTTTATGTAGAACTTTAGTTTAACAGACATTTATTGCCGACTACTCTCTAGGAAAGAAATGAAAAACAACAAATAATATATTATTAGGATCTACCATATACTGTCTAGAAACAAATGAAAAATACTTACGCATGATCTCTAGTCAATAACCAAGATTATAATTTCAACTTATATAATATAGCGTAATTTGGAAAAATATGAAATGAAGTGGCAACTTGAGTAAGTACTCTTTAATTATATATAATATAATGTCTATGACTAACGGCAAACATAGCCCCGGAAACCTACAATGTTACAATAGTACAGTTAAATTTCTAATGCACCATGGGAATTCAACCAATTTGTTCTAATGGCATTGTGTTGTTAACCACATCCAGTTTTATGGTTTACTCTTCGTCGTTCAGTAAAATGCATTATCCAGAAACTCAAATATTTGTCTCTCTTTCTGTATATGCTCAGCTACACTTTCAAGGATGATTACACCCTTCCGGGATAAACTTATATGACCCATTTTTTGATGAATCATCTGCCGAAGTTTGTCAATAGAGTTCAGTTCCTTCCTGTCTGAAACTAATAACTACCATTTTTCTTTGACAGTAAATTTGGTTTATGTTGTTGTCGGTGAATGATGGCCACAAAATTAGTGGACTACACTCTAAAAAATTATTTGTAAATGTATCATATCAGTACGTACACTGACAAAGTGCGAATAGTAAAATCCATACATGCATGGTAGCGTTCCTACAGTTGCTCAGGAAAGAGTCAAATGCATAGGTAAGTTCCCAACTTTGTATAGTAGCGATGCTAAATATTCCCATATTTTCAGCCTGCAATGTAGTATTATTTCCATACACTCTATGTGTAAAGCATTTCCAATAGAGTTTACGAAGTTTACCAGAAATTTGTTTACATAGTAGCTTCGCCTTATTTATGGTCCGCCCCTGTAACAAACGTTATGGACACTTGTAAGGCGAAGGGACTTCGCTACGACACCGCGTAGTTCCTTCGTTGATCAAACAACGTTGCAGTGTGTGCGAGTGGGAGGGGGGGTGGTGGGGGGAGGGTAGTGAACGGGTCCCGCGCAAACATCAAACCACGCGTCCCGTCATTGTGGCGACGTGCGAGGCGACTCCGCGCGGTAAACAGACCCTTACAGAACGGATCGCGGGAGAGAGGGAGAAAATAATTACACGGGGGACGGAGAGGAACGAACGACCTCGGCGTAGGCTCCGGTCGGCCCCCGCGAAAACGACTTGTGAGGCCGGGCTCGTGTCGACCAGATACGTCATCCTCTCCCTGCCGTCACTGTGTTTGCTCGCCGCTGTGTCGGTGTGGACAAGACCCTAGGTGGGGGGGGGGGGCACGCAAACTGCGCTCGCAGATCCCTGCCGCTGCTTCATTTGTTCTCTGGTCAGTGCTGGACCCTAACCTCGCCCTCCCTGCTCTTCGTGGTGTGGCGTTAAGCACCAACGAACGCCCCCTCCATCCAGAATGGGTGGCACATCAATTACTAGTGGCGATGACGTCCTCCGTGGGAAATTGTAGGAGCCTGTCAGCACAGGGTGCAATACACTCTGAATCAGCGGAATTATCGTGGAAGACTACAACAAATCACTGAAAATGCATATACACCGAGGGCAATTCGGTTAAACGAAAATTCGGTTAATCCGCAATAATGCACAACATCGCTTTTGTAAGGAAAACAATAACGCAGCGGTATGGAGTTAGTAAATTAAATTTTTAAGAGTGTAGAACGATTTACTTTAAAATTGTGAGTTTATTGTACTAAGCATATTTACATATAAGGACTTCAAGTTTGTATAGTACATACTATAAACGTACCTTACGCCTGCATTGTACAAATTTTCACAACAAAGACAGTTGCTGTTTACAATATTAAGTAGGTACGTACAGTACTAATGATTGTTGGCTACTTATACAAAATTTTTGGATTTTTTTTAACGGCCATTTGGTTACGCCAGACATTCGATTGATCAGGTTCCTGCTGAACGAGACCTTATGTACTAAATAAATTATAGCTTCTATAGAGCCCATAAGGACCCTTTTACATACACTCTTGAGAGCGTTGATGATGGAAAAAATGTGTTTATATTTGGACCATTGTTCAACTTGTAGACATTATCAGTGACTACAGTAGTAGGACATAGGGAAGGCTGGGACAAGATTCCAGGATTCGGATTGACGAATTTTGGCCGCCATATTGTATTCTGCCATTTTCAATTTTTTCTTTCGAAATTGCATGTTTCTACCCAAAAACGCATTATAAATAAATTATTTTACCCAAAATCGATCATTTTCCCTAAAAATCACTTTAAAATTTATTGTTTTACCCAGCTAAAAAAATAGGATCCACCAAAAATATCCTTCAGAGGATTTTGTCGCCATATTGAATTTCTCCTTTTCCCCTCAAAATAAACTAAATTTCCCTTTTTTCTCCTAAAAATTTCCTGTTTTTCCCTAGAACAAACCCATTTTCCTCTGAAAATGGTAGAATACCCTCTTTGCAAAACAAGCCCCGAAATTCAAGTTCAGTCAATTTCTGGGGCTTCCTTAATGCTTCTAGACCAAACCTTTGACTTTAACCTTTAACCTTCGACATAAAAATTAAAAAATTAAAAAGAAAAATTACAAAATTACAAAAAATCCCTAAAAATTGCAAAAAAAAAACCCAAAAAATGAAAAAAAAACCTAATAACATAACATGTTAACCTCACACTCATCCCACCACCCTTAATATCAACCCCCCTCCTCTTACCAACTCACCTTCTAATACTACAAAACCAAGAAAAATCACAAAAATTAAGAAGAAATATACCAAAAATCGTAACTCCAGCATGTCTCACATGTTAACATTATCATCAGTCCCCAACCAAATATCATACCACACATTTAACAATCCACATAATTATGCCAACCATCTATACAAATAAAAATGCTGACCACCACACCTCAGATATACGAAACAAAATATATACAAAAATTACAAAAAAAAATCTAAATTTTTTTTTTTTGAAAACCTTAAAACATATCGCGTTAACCTCACACTCAATCCAACTCCCTAAACATCATCTCCTACCCTTACCTAAGCACATGCCAATACTAAAAAACAAAGAAAAAAAAAATCGAGAAAAATATACCAAAAACCATAACTCCAGCATGTCTGTCATGTCACCATTGCCATCAGACACCGCCCATTTTACTTGTTCTACCAACCAAAACCTCTTATACCTGACAACCATACCATCCACTATAAAACTAGCATACCTCAAACATTCGTCCACAGAGATAATATGAAGCAAACATACAGCCGCATACCAATGAGACAATCAACTTCTTCTTCTCATATCATCCACCATAGCTCCATAGCTCCATCACTCCATCTGCTCTATCTGCTCAAGCTCCATCGCTTCATCTGCTCCACCTGCTCTACATGCTCGACTCTGAATATTTTCCTCTCTCTTATAGATCTTGTAATTCTTTCCGCTGGTGTAGGACTTGTATTAGCTTGCACCATGTGCAAAGACTTAGAAAAAATATTTCAACATTTTTAGTGATAGGTGATAGTGATATATATTTATTTTGATTTTAACGAGATCTGTTTATAGCAGACATGGGTATGATACAGGATTAAATTAATAGAATAAAAAAATTGTATTTATTATTCGTTTTATAATTTATTTAATTATTTATGTTATACTGAAATGTTATGTAAAATACAGTAACCACGTTATCTAAGTCTCATTTTCAGGTCTCCTGTATTCAAGACGAAATACTACCCGACGTAAATTATTTATTATTACGACTAATTTTCGTAGGCATAACTATCTTACACGGATTTTATTCAATGTATGTCTATGTCTGTTTGAAAAGCCAACTTACGTAGTGTCGATGCAGCATTAAATGCAGGTAAATGAAGTATCTTTAGTTCTAAAATATATATGACTGGTAGAGGGTAACATGAACTTTGTTGAAAATGTAATTTCCGTAATAACTCTTTTGGACTCCACCGACACATCTGACATCTGATAATCAGTATAAGTTCAACATGTTTCTTTCTCAGGACAGTACATAATGTTTTGTTGATTACGTCATCGGTGACTAAATAAAAGGGCCCTGATTTAGGGAGCACGGTGTTCATTTAGTTATTAATATTATTTGTCACGTGGAAGCGTCGTTGACGATACGGTTAGCACGCCGATATCTCAACGAGGCCACGAGGGCTCGACACCCGGCGGGTCCGCGCATGTGGCAAACGTGGCGGACGTTGCTTTTGTCTGGCGGATTTTTTTTTCTGAGACCTCTCTCTCTCTCTCTTGCTCTCAGCACTTGCACTCCGCCATTGCTTCATCCTAATGTTACAGAAACGACGATCACTTACAGGCAAACGCATTTAACTTTTTTTTTCAGTCAGTAATAAATATGTAAGTTCGGGCTTTGAATAGAGCGGGTTTTTTGCTCCGAACTGTACAAGTGTATTTATAACGCTCAGCCATATTTCAGGACCAATAAAAATGGGATCGAGTTTGGTGTTGCTGACAGCAGCCGTTGTTGAGACTCTGGAATGTAGTTTGAACAATGAGTGATATCTTCTCTCACTTCAGGGATTTCCCTTATTGAAAGTCTTTGTCTACTGCGCAAAGACTGTATCATTAGATCCACTTCCTGCCTGTGCAGCGTCACAGTCACAGGACACTGTGTTTCCATAGACTAAAGTCCGTAATTCGGTAGGTGATACGTCCGCCCTAGGATGCAGTACCAAGCGACATACCTATATTATTACCAGGTTATTCGCGTAGCTCTTTCTCGGTTAACTAAAAACTTTTAGAAATCAACATTTCAAACATATTCATTGCCTACCGTACTTGCATGTCACACTCTAATCGGCACCGAGCTCTATCAACGACGATTTCCACACCAAAACCAGCCAGAGATAGCTCTACAAACAGGCCTAGACTACCAAATTAATCTTAAGCTGGATTCACAATAGCCCGACGAACACGACACGATAGACAGATATGACGTCAGAGCTCAACGAAATATCGTGTTAAATTTTACTCAGTGCTCGCAATACCCCGACGAAATCTGCGCGAAAAGTATGTTAGTTGGCAGTTGGAAAATTCAAAAACGGAAGGCCGTGGTATTGTAGTGATTAGACAACCCGCCCTTCGCCAAACGAACCGAGTTCGAATCCCGGCGAGGCCACCCTGGATTTTCGCATGCGGTAATAGTGCCAGACGATGCCACTGGTCGGCGGGTTTTCTCGGTGATCTCCCGTCTCCCCCAATCCTGCATTCCGGCGCCGCTCCGTACTCACCTAACTTTACCCCTCATCGGCTCCCAAGACCTCGATGCTAAGAGCCGCACAAATATCTCCAATCCACGAGCTTTCACTGGAAGTGAGCAGAACGAATGGGTTGATTTTGTTATTTGAATATATGTATACGTATTTATTATATATTGTAACAATTCCTCAGCTTGGGCTCCTCCAGAATAGTAAACGATGGTTAGACTATTACGGGCAGGCAAGGTTCGATTCGCGAGCGGCTGGCTGACCTCTCGAGGAGTCTCGCTCGCGGATACGTATGGCGTCAGTTTCACCCGGGGCATTGTCAGCGGTCGAGCTCTTCTCAATAGGTCCGCGGTCTGTATCAACCCCTCCCCCCCCCCCCCCAAAAAACCTTCCCAGGCGGCAAGCTACGAACCGCACCGCCTATTGTGGACTGACTGCCGGTGCAAGTAATTTGATTAGGAGCGCCATCCATCACGAAGGGTGAGTAGGGAGGGCGGATAAAAAAAAAAGTTAGTCTGTGTGCCAGGAGGAGGGTTGGGGGGAGGACAGCCGCACCAATATGACACCTGCACCACTCATTTACATTTCAAACAAAACTTGTTATTGTGTGACAGCTTTGTTATCGTTGGCTGGCGAGCCTGATGCGATAATTTGCCCGAGCACAAGGGGGGGAGCTGCGTCTGTAAAACTCAGAGGCCTTGCGATCTGGGATCACGAATGGGCCTTGCTATCATCCCGTCGATGAGGGGGGGGACGGGTGCGGGGCCTTGGGGAGGGGAAGAAAGGGTGTTATGAGTCGCTTCTTTGCTTGTCACGGCCGAGCATTAATTAAGTCCGCTCCAACGACCAGCTTCCATCCCGGATCCCCCCCGCTCCTTCTCCTTCACCCTGCGCCTCGTTCAAAAATTAACACGTGTTGGTAGCATGTCATCCTCCACCCGCCACGAGCTGCGACAATTACCAGAAGCAATATTGTCACTTGGCGTTTTAAAATTACTGACTTGTTATTGAAACCTAATGTTCACGTGATAAAAAGTTCCGAACCCTTCATGCAAGAACAGCAAATACCATCCACGCTTGCCTATTACGTGTTAAGAAAAGTTTTTACATTTATTACGATGACTTATTGGCCATGCTGACAAACAATGTTTAGTAGATACTGTATTCAGTAATGCGTACGTTTCGTACGTTTCCAAATCTCTAAACAAAAATTCATTTATTATTTTAATTGTATGTGGATATGCGGCGAATACTGTAAATGCATTACATTTGTGAAAACCAATTAGAAAGTGTTCTGCGTTTAATTCCCAGAAATGCTTATAATTTTAATTTGAGGTATATCAGACACGTATTTAAATTCATCACAAATTTTGTGTTTCGGATTAAAAAATATATTATCCTAATTTATTTTGATCGTAGAGGAAAATAAATAACAATCTAATGGATGGAAAATTGGGAAGGAGAATACGTATACCAATAAACTGCACTAGCATTTTTCTGGAGTGGGGATGGAAGACTTCCACGGGAAAAAACTATCTCTTAATTCGTAGGTATGGGACGAACAGATATTTTCTCGATACCAATAAACCGTATCACCAGATTGTCTCGTTAAACGTTATTTCTCTCATGATCATAGTCTTTACATTTATTTGTAGCACTTCGCATTATTCCCGTAATTTTGAGTGTAAAACAGGAATTATGAACTGTATTTTCGAAGTCCAGAACTGACCCTCAAAATGCGTTAAATATGGTGGGTGGCCAAAGGCCAGGACAACCCAATTATTAGACACCATATAGATTTCAAACTTATATTACAATGCGATTAAGATATTGTTATTTCCGAAATGATTTAAATTTTAGGGAAGAATCATGTTAGTGTCAGATTCTCAGTAGTAAGTCTACAAATGCCAAAGTTGAAGAAAATAATTAATTCAGCACTATTCTGCCCCAAGTGCTCCAGTGGTTAACGGAATTTGCTTTCAGTTGCTAAGACCAAAATTACATTATTATGGATTATTTATATTTTTAAATTTAATGTTTAATGTTGTTCCATACCACGTTAATTTTTATTGAATACCTCTGTGAGAAATCTCGAAGTCAAGAAAACACCTTTGGTAACTCTGTATTTCATGTCAAAGTTATGATTGTCTGCAGTGTCTGCACTGTAAAAAATAATGGGAAGATTACCTGACAACTGTAAGGCAATATTCGCAAACGTGTGAGGGAAACATAGTTTTCCTTACAGGTACGGTGAATTTACACCACTGTGGAGTAAAATTCATGAATATGGTAGTAGAAAATCCCATGCATGGATGGGAAAATTACCTTACGACGCGTGCATCGGTTCAGCATTCTCAAGAGCCGGGTTGGGGGGTGGGGGAGGAAATAATACGTTAACACGCTAATATACACTAATACTGTCACGCTGTCGCCGTGGTGTAATGGATATCTCATCAGTCTATCGTAATGAAGGAACGTAGTTTGAGGCTCACCCGCCCCCTCATCAAATGTCGAGAATTTTAGAGTTGAGATTTCAGTTACTATTCGTCAGAGGATTATAGGTAATAAAAATTAACAGTATTAATACTCCGGTATATTTTTTTATATAATGTTATTATACAATGTAGATAATTTATTATTACTGGTATGGGATTTACCCCCCCCCCCCCCCGTTTGACAGGTACTTTTTCCGTACGATTAGGGAATAGTACTTTACTTGTTATGTAAATTTATTCTACAATTAAGACGTAATTTTACCTTACATGTAGAGGTAATTAGCTTCCCTTACATGTAAGGGAATTTTACCTCAATTTTTTACAGTGTGGATATTCATAATTTGCAACAGTTATTTTACTAATAAGAAATATTGTCTCGTGATCTTTTAATGGAATCAGTGTTATTTATTCCCTTTCTCACATGAAATAAACTCCTTCTTAATTGTATTTTTTTTTTTCAGTTGCTTTACACCACGTTTTTTCTGTCTGTGTTTTCATAGTTCGATTTTGTTGATTGTTGTTTTTTGAGACTTTCTTATGTTCTGCTCGTAAAATGTTTTCCCTTTGGCATTCAACTTCATGCTCTACTCTTCCCTTTTAATTCGGAATGCTCTCACGACGGCTTCGGCGATGTTGCGCTCGCTTGTTTGTCTTCGTCAGTCTTTACTTTCGTATATTTGAAAACTATATTACTCTGAGAAAATTAGGTATTCTTAATGGCGAAGAACCCATTCTAACTTCGTAGTTTCTATTGCGAATGTAAGCAACATTGTTATTGTGGAGGATTAAATGTGGATTTGATATTGACCCAACATGTTTCTTGTTCCAAGTTCTATAAATGCTTCTTCCCACTCACCCATCAACAAAGCAGTACTTTTTCTATTCATGCGTAGGTTCAATACGGAGTATTATTTTGGCTACTCTAATGCAGACCATTAATATTGTGGACTGGCTGTTAATTCGACATGCTATAATTTCCAAAACTACTCGATGTTCGTGACCGATAGTACATGGTTTGCCGATAATAGTTAATATGACTACTTTGTGATTTACACCGCATAGTTGGTACCAGTTTTCTGTTGTAAATGCATTCTGCTAAAAATTACTTTTTTTTTTTTTTACTGCTTTAAGAACAGTGAATCAGTGACTTCGTCACTAATATGTTATTGATTTTTAGTCGGCCAATCACCTCCTTAATTATTTTCCAGTAACTTTAGAAGTTATTTAAGACAATGAAGTCCGCTGGCTATATCATTTGACTATGGTCTAGATGAGAGTAAATCACGCATGATAATTCAGTCCTTTCACAAAATGGTTGATTTCCAAGCTCGCATAAGTGACTAGTGGGCTTTTACAAATATAAGGGCAGGTAGTTTCACATCGTTAATAATACTCCAATGATTTCCTCCATCAGATAAATGTATTTGAAGAAAGTATGCCAAGAAACTATTCATCAACTAAATATTTTATGACTATATGTCGTGGTATAACATAAGACTAAAACGCCAGAAGAGAAAAAGCTTCTTCCGCTGTCAAGAACACTAACGAAATTGGTATTGTGCAATTTTCATCTCACATTTTTGTCGATTCTTTGGAACCTATGACAATGCCTTATTTGGGATATAAACTTAAACTAAATTCATCACTATTGTAGATTCTGTTGGGATCGTCCAAACTTTGTAAAATATTGTTTTCTTAAAAGTAGTTTTAGATTTTTTTGAACTGCTTTCTAAAATAATTCTACATTTCTGCTAGTTTGTGTCTTCTTTTTGCTACAGTATTGTAGAAAGACAAATTTTTCTTAGACCTCATTTACTCTTCCATCCAGATGGTCTTGCAGAATACCTCTTGGCACTCCAAAATGATGACTAATTTTTTAATTCTCTGGGTTATAATTCTTGATAGCTTGAAAATAATTATATAAGGGCTCTTTACTGTGATTGTGGACAGACCAGTGTTTCACGGAAACATTTATAGACTAAGGTCATAGCCTGGTCTCCCTTTCTAATAAATGGAAACAAACTAATTTATTGATTTAATTTTTATATTAGCTGCTGACAGCAAACCAAATATGGTTCAAATCAACCTGGTAGTTTATGAGGTATGACACATTACACTAGCTCGAAAGGCCTACCATTTTGACAAAGCATTTTCTGTGGTAGAAAACAACCTAATATTGCCATTTGTCTACCAAGTTTGATAATGTTCTGTGAGAGGGGTTCAACATTTATTTGCGCATAAGTATCTACGCGAACAAACGCACAGACAGTAAAGATTTTGATCTGTGAATTTTTGGGTATTAATGGTAGAATTATAATTTTATTAATACAAATAAATAATAGCCCCACTTAACCAGTTGTTGTTAAATGTATGCATATAACGCTGTGTTTTTACGATAAGTACTCTAGATGTAATTTTTGTTATAAACGAAAACATAATTAAACATATTGAAGTTTGCCTGATCCATGTGTTATATTTTCACATTATTTCTTTTTTAGTATTGTATTGTATTGCAAAGGGCTTTATAATGTCCCCAGTTTTATGCTTGAAAGCTTAGCAGGGGACGGCTTACAGATTAACTTATAACCTAAATTAAATTAGCATCCATGCCTTACCCGGGATTCAAACCCAGGTCCTCCCACACCCCAGATCGGTAGCTCACCAACCGACTACGCCACAGAAGGTCGGCTTCTTTTTTAGTGCCATAGAAAGTTTTTGTCTAGTTTCCAGCGAGTTGTGTATTCTTCTGCTTTATGTAAAATTAACATTGCCATGGGCCTCATCACTTTATTCATGCGTCGGTAAAGTGAAGCCATGAAATAATTAGAAAAATGAATATTTTACAAATAGGCTAATTTTTACACGTCTCTGCATAAAAAAAAAACAGAAAGTAAATGAAATAATTTTAAGCTGTCACAAATTATTACCCACCACTTTTTATTCGACGTAAAGATATGGAACTAGTTCCCATCCATCGTAACCAACTTTACTGGGCGCATGTCACTCAGTGCGCCCGTTCAAATATTATCAGCTAGGAGTAGAGACTTTTCTCGAAGGTTGATTTCAAAATTGCTCACTTTATCGCGAACACCCTTTACACAGCAGCGTCCACTTAAGTGTCAAATGTTGCGTCCGCCGGCTAAGTATATAAAGCGTCAGATATAGAGCAGTTTGAGGCGAAAAATACCGGGTCATTATAATTTTAAAGGCTTTCAGCGTATGTAGCATTACAGCAGCAGTTCGTGTAATGGGTTATAGCATTTCGTCGATACAGACTCGTTTTAGATTTTCATGTTCGGGTCTTTCAAGGTTGCAGCAGAGCGGAGAGGTATCGTTGGCTCTTAACAACGGGGTTTTAAGAGCAAACGAGGGCGAAGCGAGGTGACTACGGAGCAGTGTCGGAATGCAAGGGCGGGGGGAAACGGGATGTCCCAGGGAAAACCTGCCAAACAGCGGTATCGTCAAGCGCGATTCTAACGTGTGAAAATTTGGTGACCCCCACCGGGAATCGAAGACGGTTCACATTGATGGGAGGCGAGCGCCTTCGCGGCCCCTTCAGGATTGTATCACGACCATGAGAATAACGGCAAAACATCGAAAGTACGTCAGCATCTCGGCCATTGAAAGATTGGATGAAAGCAAAACGCGTCTACTTTCAGGACTCGAGAGACGTGCGTGCTACCACTGCAATAAACAACATCGGGATTCAAAGCTGGGGCTTCAAGGATCATTAAGTGAGTACTTTGCAACGTGCCTAGCATTATATGGTGTTTACGTGCGAGCCGATAACCCACTCTGAGCGGCTGTTCACGACGTCTTGAGCGCTGGCGAGGGCGAAGTGAGGTGAGTATGGAGCGGCGCCGGAACGAAGGGGAGAGGGAAACGGGAGACCCCAGAGGAGGCCCGTCGACCAGCGGCACCGTCCGGCACGATTCTCGCGTGGGAAGGTCTGGTAGCGACCCCGCCGGGCATCGAACCCGGTTCACCTAGGTGGAAGTCTGGTGCTCTAACCACTGCGTTAACCGCGGCCCTACACGACACAGAGCTGTGGGTCCCGCCAAGACTCGGAAACTTCGCCACTGGACACATTGATGGGCCGGGAGCGTGTAGCCTGCTTTGACGAGTCGCATTTCCACCGTGCTGTCAACTCATTGAGGTCTGCACACATTTACTGGCATTTAATACAAATTAGAAGTGAATCGCCTATATCAGTCACAGCAAGAACACTGGGTCTGTTGGTCATATTGACCGCACCGAACACTACCCCTGTACTTTGCATTGTTCATTATTGGCCGGTGATTAACCAATGGAGAGCCGAGATGAAATTGACCCTATCAAATGTCCTTTATCGCACAAAAGGATTTACAATCAATCATGTCCCTTTGAGTGGTTATGAAAAAAGAATTTCTATCGTTAGCAATATCATTGTTACTCTGCTGTTGTGTTTTTTTGAGGTCGTGTTGAGCACTAGCCGAGAAAATATTGCTCATCTATGCGAGTCTTGTTCTGAACAATAAATAAATTTTCTAATTAGCTTTGGCCGAGCTACACGCGAGCATAGTCTACAAAGTGTTATAATTTGCACATAAAAGTACCGGAAAATACATTTTATGTACGGAAACGTTTTACACAGTGGGGGGAAACCAGAACCGAGTTTCGCATACATTAAAAAACAGAACCTTTCCTTGTTCGCGTTAGCTTCAGTTTACGGGAACGAAAGACGTCGAGAATACTCGAATAGTTCTTCGCCATTCTTTTGGAAAACCCATCGTTCCTGCTTCGGTAGGAATATTTACGCCACTTTGTTTCGCACTTTCAAATAAAAAAAAAAAAAAGTAGCACGAGCTTCCTGTAGCTGGTAGAAACACATTACACGCCTGAATGCTATAGTCTATTTGTGGTTTCGTCACACTTTTTGGATCAAACCATAGAAGGATCACCCCATGCATGAAGTATTTAGTTCTTTCCTAAATAATTTATGCCTTGTATCACAAGCGTTTTATACCTCTGTGAACATGAAAGTATCTCATTTGTCTCGTTAAATTATAGTTTTACCTGTATTTTACTTATGAATTCTAATATTTCATTTATAAATAATAATCGAGAAAACACGTGTGTTGGTAGTGCGTAGTAAGAAATAGTTATTATGCAAAATGTTATTACAACTGAGTGCGCACGAATTCGGCGCGCTGTCCTTTGGTGTAATTTTATACTCTTAGTTTTAGCTTCGCTTGCGCGAGGCGGAGGAATATCCTGGAAGTAGAAATTTAGCAGGGTTTCAGTAAAGTGTAAATTAATAGTGAATGGATTATACTTAAAAATGAATAAGTCACGCGAGTCATTTCACTGAAAATAATATGTTTATGTTCTACAACGGTGTAGCAAAGTGGTAGGAAAGCGGTCAGTTTAAGAGCGATGTTTGTGACACCTGTAAGAATGTTACTCCAGTCTATTTTTTTTTAAATTTATGCCTACATTATACACAGTGGCAAAATGGTACATTTTTGTAATTCTTATTGTGAAATTATAAATATATAAAATTTATGACTTACTCCATATGGGGTAGGTTCCTTAGATACACTAAAAGTTCTATGAAATTCCCGTAAGGTTCGTTACTGAAGAGTATATATATATATATATATATATATATATATATATATATATATATATATACTCAAAAACTTTTCCGAATAATTTGATGATTGGTTTTCCGTAATTTCATGGAATTTTTTTCAAACAGTGTGACTTGAGCAAATGTAACTGTCCGCTTTTGGAAAATACCTATGATTCGTTGGATCCTGGATTTTAACAAGGGGGCATACTGGTTGGTTGTGGTTCCGTAAATGTATGGAGCGTGTTAGACTTTAAACTTTTATGACCTGTCCTATGTTTATGAACGTCAGCGACTGGTGAACATTATTTGCACATTCTTTCTACACTTGTCACACCCATTTATGTCCTGCGTTCGTCCCGTCGGATCTGGCCTTGTACAAGAAGACAATGCGACACCACGTCTCCAAATTACGGTTGATACCGAGACCAACGACTACGGGATGTTATTTATGTTTGTGCACCGTTATGGATAAAGCCGCGTGTTAAAAGTCAGAAAGCTATGGCTATCCGTACCTCGTCACGTCTATGCAGTTCTACCATCCAGAGGTGGAGTTACCCTTTATAAAATGGGTATTTCAATTTTTCTGGCTCTTCAGTGAATATTCTGAACTATAGAAATACCTGTCACCAAATTTACTACACAATTCTTACTATAGAGGACACCGGGGTTCAAATATTTAAACAACGACAGTAAATTGTTCAAGCAGTACGTTATTTTCATATGGAAGAATTTGTAAACATTAAGTGCTGAGTGCTGTACCTATGAAAGAAATGGACAGATTTAAACAAACCTAACAAGAAATAATCCATACTAAGAAGAAAAATGTAGAGTTGTTTGGGTATCAACTTTAGCTGCAGTTTTCCGAGATGTTGCCTCCTAAAAAAGAAATAGGCTTTGATGTAATATTTCAGTATGTATTCAACTAATTATTACCAAATTTGGCGTACAAAAAGCGTTGTGCAATACTTGTGATTTATCTTCATCATTTCACGGAAGAGATGGCCTTGAGACTCTTTTTGGCATAGTATGCCGTATAGGCTCCATTTGGAACCTTTAAATCGAATTATGTCAAACTTGGTATTTTTGGAAAGATTGAAGTGCCACATTGAGATGCGATCGGGAGCACTAAAGTTACACGAAAGGGCGTACGTTGAGCAAGTTGCTCACCTCTGATACATTTGCAATTATCGAGACAAAATGCACAATTTTAACTGTAAAATAAATTGTCAGACTCTTAAATTAATATGTATGTTGGCAAGAAATAAAATCAATTACATATATTTGATCTACATTGTATATTCTTCCACTCTATCTAGAATAAAACATTGCTATGGGCCTTGTCCCTTTATTTATGTGCCGGTTAACTGAAATTATAAAATTATCATAAAAGTAAATATATTGCAAATTAGCTGACACATTTAAATACATTACAAAATCCGACAGTAAAACAAATAGTTTCAGTATTTACAAATATTTACCTAACACTTTTAATTCGACGTTAAGAAGTGGAACTACATTCTCTTAGTCGTTGCCAACTTTACTGGGGGCAATGCCAGTCAGTGCGTATGGTAAAATATACGCAGGTAGAAACAGTGAATTTTTTCAAACGTTGATTTCGAAAGTGCTTAGTTGATCGTAAACAGACTACACTCCAGTGTGTATGCAGTTTGTTCATAGTCCAGGGTGAGCCAATATAATTTAACAAAAACACTCCAAATGCATTATACTATAACAAGTACACACAAAATTACATATACCCCAGAAATCATTCAAACCTGCAGTTCATCGGCCATCTTGGAAACTTGCAATTCTTGTCAGTAACCATAGACCTGGGTCTCTTCCAAATAAACTTTATTATAAATTTTCAAAATAATTTTTGATAAATTTTGAAAGTTTTTTTTTGCGTTTTTAAGGATTTTTTTTTAGAATGTTTTGGGAATTTCAAGAATTTTTGCGATTTCTAGGGTTTAAGGTCAAAGGTCATCGGGTTCGATGTCCAAAATAAAATTCGAGGTCGCTTGGATTCAATATGGTGGCCGGGTGACGTCATAACAGGGTAGCTGTTTTGCACTGGTCCGCCGTCCCCTCTGAACCCAAACATTCGAAATTTAAATTTTATATATTTTTTTTTAAATGACGTTTAAAATAAACGTTTTATAATTATTTTAAATTATTTTTGCATATTTTTATAATTTTTTGGGAGAATTTTTAGCATTTTTGTCAGGAACCATGGACCTGGATCTCTTCCAATTCTAGGGGATTGTGGGTAATTCGGCTGTCCGCCATTCCACACACCGGCGACGTTTCTTCCCCACGCACGCAGCGAGTGGCATGAAAATTCAGCTTCACGCAGCTGCACCTTTTTTTTTTTTTTTTTTTTGTCATCCCCGGGGCAGGGAACCACTAAATTTGTTCTAGTGGCTACTTCCAGACTGCTGGTCGACTCCCAGGCTCCCCCCCCCCCCCCTTTTCACGATCGCCTCGCTCGCGGGAGAATCGGAGCCACCGGCGACATAAAATGTGTCGACCACAAGTTATACGAACGATATGGCCGTCGGCGGTTTTCCCCTCGCGATCGGTTTCAGGCCCCAGGCGTTTCGCATTATCTATAACCACTCCGTTCGGGGTGCAAGAGCGAGTTGGTGGTAGGCGGGGCGAGAGAAGGCACGTACAATAAGAGAGAACGAGGGGCAGGGGAAAAAATAGTACATATATATATATATATCTGCGCACGTATTTGCGGGAAGTCATAAACACTGGTACAACTGAATTTCTGTGGCTGTGAAGCTGCCGGCGCCATGTTCACGCACCGGACATTATTTAGGTCGGCGAGAGTAGTTCGGCACGGCTGGGCGCGAGAGGAAAAAAAAATATAATATCGCTCCCCGATATTAGGCGTGAATTACTGTCTGGCGTTCTCGCAGTCGGGAAGTAATTTCGTATATACTACCAAGAACGGGGGGGGGGGGGGGGGGGGGGGGGGGGAAAGTAACTTTTTACTGTTAGATCGGAAAATAGCTCTGCCGATGTATTTTCTATTAAGACTTTTGGAATTACCATTGGGGGAAGGCCGGGAAGTGATTATTTGGAAAATAAACGCTATCTACGAAGCCAATATTGTTTTTAAGCAAAAATCTGCATTTAATTACAGGGGATTTTCAGTGTTAGAGTCACCCTGTTATGATATTTAATGAACTAATTTGAAATATCCAGTTAGCAAGAACGCGTTAGCGTTACATAATAAATTATTTTTAAAAAAATCACATTACTCGCACAGAATTCCTTTCCTTTCCTTGGTATGAAAGCCAGCCAACTGTCATCATTATTGAAATTGCACAATGGAGTAATTACAATAAAACGAAAGGTATTTCATGCAGTCAGAAATATTATTTTCACGGTCATGCATTTTCCTGGTTTCATAGTGACGTATTCACTGTTAAAACAAATCTTCTAAAAAATCTATACTAGTAGCATATATAATGGAGATCAGTTTTAAAATATCTGTTACTTCAGGAACATTATTATCAACTGACAGAAATTTTGTTCAACCGTTTACATGTTCAAGATCTCAACACTATTCGAAACGAAATCTTAAATGACTTTCAGTAAAATTTATATAAGTACCAAAAATATAAAACAAACAGTTTTCTATGGAAACTCAAACTACTGCATTCATTTATAGATATCTAATGTTTAGAAGTTTCTTGCTGAATAACGCGAATATTAAAAACTGCCATATTTTTTGTTCATGCTGTTTATATTTTTTCCCAAAAATAATGTATTATTTACTCGCATCAGGGAATAAGGGAATTAAACTTATTGACATTAAATTAGCGCACAAGAAAGAATCATTGCACCCATACTAAATGTTACTTTTGTGACAGACGAAAGAAAGAAGTAATTACAAAATCTTTGAATAAGACAAGATTCCTTGTGTCATTATACACGCGTCAATATGATAGAGTATGAAATTAAACAAATGCCATATGTTTTTGTGGCAGATTTGCCACAGTTACTTATTACAAATTTTATGCTCCGTATCATTTAGACTTGAAAAAGCTAACGTCCCCATTTGGTTCGACAAAAGTTCGAAAAACGACGTTTTTTGACAGTGAGCCAATGACATTTGACCATAAACCCAAGAAATCGCAAAAATTCTAAAAATGCTCAAAACATTCTAAAGAAATCCTTAAAATTATTTTTTAGCATAAAAAATATTATAAAAAATTATCATTATAGTATAAAATATGTATTTAAAATTTTTAAATATTATTTAAAAAACTTACCTTTACGGAGGTTCCCTCAGTACCACATCCGACAGACGACTGACGCTCGTCAATGTTTCTCATTGGTAAATTAGTTGGTGCCCCTCCACTCCCTCCATCAGTTTTTCTCATTGGTTGATTACTTGTGTTCGCTCTACCTCCAATAGTGTTTTATTGGTTGATTACTCACACTCGTTCTACCCTCCACCAATGTTTCTCATTCTATTATAATTATCATCCCCTATCCTATTAATATGGCTCGTTCTGTCGAATGCTCTCCACCCACAATATCAGTTTTTGCATTTGTAATTTGTTTACTTTTTCATCACCTAGATGATACAATTTTATTGTTTATTATCGATTCGCCACCAGAGAAGCTGTCAATTTAGCCACCATGTTGATTTTTGCCGACATCAACCTTGGCCCCAATGACATTGAACTCGAAAAATCGAGAAAAATCACAGTCCACACAATTGACCATAACCAGCTGGTCACAACAGGGGGCCATACCAACAAACCATACTAGCCAACGACTTACTTCACCCAAGACTAACTCCACCTAAGACTGGTTCCTGGCGAGACTGACAGAGCACAAGTCAAGCTCCTGGCGAGACCAGTTCCTGCATAACTAGCTAGACCACCCAGAAAAACTGACCTGCCATACCCCCCATCTATACAAACGATGATGAATAATATAGAAAAATGTCTCTAATAAGAGTCTTGTAGCTAACCTCTTTGCACAAAATCTTCGCAAAATTTTCGCAAAAAATTTATGCCCCAACTGACTACACCAAAGGGTCATACTAACTTCTCAAGCCAACTGACCAGACCAATCAACTAGTTGCGAAATATTCCTCAACTATATTCCCCTCATTTCATTCGTTCGCCGTATATAACTCATCAATTTTAAACGACCCGAGAAAGACATAATACTTCTGATCGAACCATAGCCTTCTTCCTGCACAGGCTCATATTAATTTTATCTCAATCAGACTCTCTCAATAGATTGTCTACACCACTGAATTTATAAGTCTTTCAGAGAAGCACAGGGGACTGTATAAGAAATTAAAAGCATTTTACCATGTATATATCATTTTAATTACTTTACTCATTAAATAAATTCTATCTTTCTAACTATTTTTTCAGATGTTTGCATATTATGGAGCCAACAGTATCATCTGATATAACACCGAACATTCAGTTCATAAATGATTGAATAACTCTCAACAATATGGGACAGAATCCCACATTTTTGCAGGTCAATCAAATGAGCCTATCAACAAGTTAATTCGGGTCTTCGGGAAATATGTAACAAGCGTTCTTGACACGTTCTGTCTTCCTCTCACCATTCGTTAAAGGAAACTCGTTGGTGAAATGTGTGGGAACATCGAGAGAATCATCATCCTTCTCAACAGATAGTTAGATCAACACTGTCGTCATAGTCATTATCATCAATGCTATCATCATGATCATCTTCACCACCTGTTTCATCCTCAAAATAAAGTATGCTATTATTTGTAAGAGTCACATGGTCATCATCAGTATTCGGAACCGACGATCGATTATGTCGAAGTTGATCGACTTCACGCAAACCTCTTGCAAGTGTACATTCCTCACACACCGTCTCCACCGCGCCTCGTAGTTCTCCCATTCCGCCATTGCCATTAACTGCCTCACGTAATCGTGTGCGGAATCAGTATCCATCGACGCAGCAGGGGGTATTGACAACAAAACTTGTTGGCTCTCAAAAGACGAATCCTTACAGATCTTGGAGCGTTTCTTCAATGTTTCATCTTGCATAAACTGAATGTTGAAATAGTCTAAATTCTTCATCGTGCCAGTTCTTTTGTCGTCTGTGAACATTTTATGTAGTGTTTTAACACGAGGTAACAAAGTCAATGCATGTTGCCTCGAGTCAAGCAAAGGTGTGTTACCTTTACACTTACCACTGTGTCTCTTTAAATTATCGCTTCTATCAAATGTTGCTCCGCACATATCGCATGTTAGTATTGTGGAAGTCGGTTTCTTTGAACATCTGTTCTTTTCATGACATTGTGCAGTACAACTTTTATTGAAGATCTTGGCACATTAACAGCATTACTTTCCATGTAATCGTCGAGCAATCGATGGAGGTTTGCATGTAATCTTACACGAAATACACGATTGCACACCGTCAGTACTTTTCATGGTTTCAAGCATATGTGAATTGAGACACTTGTACTGCTACAGCACAGTGCTGACTCCTCAGTGCTGACTCCACATTGCTGACTCTAAGGTGCTAACTCCTCAGTGCTGACTTCCCAGTGCTGAGTCCTCAGGCCTGACTCATCAGAGCTGACTCCTCAGAGGTGACTCATCAGTGCCGACTCCTCAGAACTGACAACTCAGTGCTGAATGCTCAGTGTTGACTAATCAGAGCTGACTATACAGAACTGACCCTCATTGTGGAGTGTGCGGAGCTGATTGCATAGTGCACAGAGCTGATTGTGGAGCTGATTCATTCTAAAGCATGTGATGCTTATTGTGGTGTGTGCGGTGGACTCTTTGTATGAATGGTTCTCGCATATGGCTGAGCATTTCGAGTTGGAGGTGAAAACTCTATTGCAGAATCGGCAATGATGACAATCATGTGGTGATGATTCAGGTCGCGGCTCCATGATTGTTGAGGTCAATGTCAGGCCTTCAAATTCACAACTCATCTTCGTGGTATGAGAGAGCGCTTCCAAATCAATGTTCACCTCTGGTGTCGGTAGGGAAAAATATGGCCACAAACCCCCAGGGTTCGCCACATTTATACTTCTCCGCTCGGCCTTGTTTGGGATGTCTTCCCCCGGCTGTTGTCAAAATTAGCGTCGCCATGGCCTACGCCTCGTTGCCTTGTCGCTGCTCTCACAGCCTGGCAACCCTCGGCCTGGTGGTGCTCACAGCATTGCCGCCTTTATTCGAGTCTCGTGAGTCCCGCACGAGATCATGTGTGGTAAAACAATAGGGGAGGCATCTTAAAGGGCCGGGCATGGAACACTGCCTTACACTGCTCCGCTGGAGCTGCCTGAGACAAACCGCTCTTCCATGCGGTTGCTGAGTTATGATGCAATGGGTAGCAAACGTTCAGTGTCCTTGTGGACTGATTATAGTTCTCCCTAAGGTGTTGAAAGTGTGGCTTAGGTTTAGTGTTACATTCACTGGCGTTATATATTCACATGCTAATTGACTGTTGTTAGGTATTATTATATTACATGCTTTGAATGTATACATTATGACCATTATTAATCAAAATTCTATTTTATGCAAAATATTGTTTTAATATTGACTATATGTATTACATTACAATCAAAATGATGAATTTATTTGGATATATAAATAATATGTGTTATTAATTATAATGTTCTTATAACCAAAATATTGGCTTGATACTGAGTATGTACATTTATTTACTTCTGTTCTAATTATTTTATTATTTGTAATTATTAATAGTTTGTTATTATTTTGAAACTTAACGATTATTCTATTTCCAATGGGTAATCTCTTATAGGTCTTTGCTTACTGTTGGCATTGGATGGGTGAATGTGCTCGGCACCTCTTTTTATCCCCTGAAAAAATGGATTTGACCCAGTGCTGAACACTGGGAGTTGTGGATTTGGTTGTAATATCGTGCAATGGTTTAGCTCAACAGTCCACAATTGGCCTAATTTAGTGTTCCCATTATTCATCTTTCATGTCCATATTTCTATTTGTTACTTATTGCAGCCTTCTTTTCTTTGAATTTGGCTAAATTTTTAAGTTAACTTATTATTTGTTTTAAGACTAATTAACTATATGAATTCGCTAAGATGTATAGACTTCTTATGTTTCTAGTAGTATGAAGCCGAGCATCGGCTGTACTTAGAGTTAACTATATGACATGCATTATTTGTTGTGAACTTATTTTATAATATTTTGTACACATTTGCTCACATAATTTACACTAATCTGTTAGTGACTTATATTACATTCTTGACTCTCTATGTGTTCATTTTACAATTGTTACTGGATTCAGTGTAGTATGATACATTTTTGGCCAATGTAATTTAAAAGTTGCATTGAATATTTATATTCCGATAATGTGCGAATGAAAGGTGGTACGGCGCCCCATCCATAAATGAGTTAGCTAACTGTGGCGTACTCGTCGCACAGATTGCATCTATCAAGAGGTGCACTCTATTGCTTGCAGTATGAGTTAATTATTCAAGCTGATATTGGGCGAGTGCGAGTTACTGGCGTAGTCGTTAGATCC
The DNA here is from genome assembly GCA_029891345.1 of Dryococelus australis. Lineage (NCBI taxonomy): Eukaryota > Metazoa > Arthropoda > Insecta > Phasmatodea > Phasmatidae > Dryococelus > Dryococelus australis. Next base: position 53,631,522 of record CM056999.1, read on the forward strand.
GCCGTTCCGCGCTGTCATGACGTGCTTGCAATACATCTTGTTCTCACTCTGTGTGTGATACATCAACTGATTTACTTGTCAAATCTGTTTCCTTTTCGATGCATTGAACGTTCATACTAGTACCATATTTATATGTCCGCGCTCGCTAACGTAATACGAGTGTCCACGTGTGCGCGGTATCATATGTTGCAATTTTTGCAGTTCTAGAACACGTGAAGTAAGCGTGTGCTGTGCGGAAACTTTAATTGTAGTTTGCGCGAAATTTACTCCTTGCGTGAATTATATGTATTTGTTCCGCTTACTTTATTAGCGTTGCGAGTCGACAGAATAACATTTCTTATTGCCATGCGTCCGTGTGTGTCCCTAAGATGGCCGACCGCTGTCCTTGGAATACCATTAGTGCGAGCAGCTGACTGAAGGTAAGTTTACTTCCTTTTTCTGTCTATGCATTATTAGCAACTCTGTTTAGAATGATTGCGATTTTCTTCTAATTTATAGTATAGGCCCACGAGTGCGAGAATCAGTAATATTATCGTAGAAGTACTGATATAATTAAAGTTTTCCTGTTGTATGTCTGAGAACACGCGTGGTTGTACATTCACGTGAATGTAGTTGTGTTTGTCATAATTCAGCAGCGGTAATTCCGTGTGTTGAATTTCCCATTGCTTGTTAATAGTATTATCGAGGGTGTAAAAATATATGCTTTAATTTATTCTCACTTGTTTAATTTCGTAGTTTGCTTGTTGAATCCAATGGATTGGTACTACTGTGTGTGAGGTTGGCAATGTCAGACTTCGTGCATAGCAAATGTGTGTTGTATGTACGATCATCATTTTTCCCATTGTCAACATGCACCCACACAGGATGTGGATTTCAATGCTACCAACCGACGTAGTTGGAATTTATGTGCTTAGTGATACATTAACGCAGCACATTTTCGTATTTCCGGGCGCATTTGTAATAATGTATTGGTATGGCTGGATAGAATTGACAATTAATGGTTTTCCCAGCACGCACGTAAATTTGCAATGCTGATATAGCTTTTCAATGCTATCGAGCCTAATTGCTGCTTTCATACAACTAACTTGAGGCTGTCTACTGTTTGTTTTGCAATTAAATATATTCTGTTGGCTTGCCTCGTTGTTGTCGGTACCTTTCGAGTTTCATGTGTGTGCCTGTCAATAGCAATTATTTCGTTCAGTGTTTCAATGTGACATGTTTCGTTTTTAAACAAATATGGCACGCTTGTAGTATTGAAAGACTGCTGTTAATCATTGTTAACGTTTTGCAACAACACTTGACATTTTCAGTAGTATCTGATTGTCTGACAATGCACATTCTGTAATTGGTGTTGTGTAGTATTTAATAATACCCTTTATTGGTATACTTAACCTTAGTTCAAGAACCTTATCAATATTTTGAAGTCTTTCCAATTCTGCTGTTAACATTTTACTTGCAACTACTTGAAGGGGCAAGTGATTTCTCTGACTGTTGATCGTTAATGATATTATTCGATAATTGTAACACTATACTAGTTAGTATTTGACCTTTGACCTTAGCGTCTTCTACCTCATGTTTTTTTATTGGTTAGTTCCGTAAAATTTTGAGAAATTGAATTTATTTTGTTTGACAGTGTGTTAATTTTATTTTCGGCTTGTGACTTGATTTCTGAAACAGTGTGAATAGAAATGTTGACTTTTTGTTTGATAGTAATACATTATTTTGAAGCTCGTTAAGCTATATTGAGAAACATTTGGTCTCTACTTAAGATTGCTTTGATATGTTTGTTAGTGAGGGATGTCGCAGCACCAGCTTCGGACATCGCCAAGAAAAGTTACACTTCTGTCTCGCCTGGAGGGCATTGATATTCCATTGACAAACTCGTGGACGAAGCTGGTTGTAGTTTGGCTGAAGTAGTCGTAGAGTGCCTCCGCGTTGCTACACACAGCGCTGTTATGGCCACTGCAAGCACTGTGTGTAGCCACGTCAGGAGATTGCTGGGGGGGGGGGGGGGGGAGGCGTGTCTGCTCAAGCGGCATGCGGTACAGGAGTGACACCGTCTTCTCGTAGTGGGGTTGTGGGTGCGTTTCCCGCCATTAAACCCCGGCGTGGGTTCGCTAGACTTATTGACCTGTGGCAGAGAGCAACATTTGCAGTGCGAGAAGCGCTGTGCCCCTTGTTGGGGGTCCCATGTTTCTGCGACTCTACCTGTAACATAATAGGATAACTTTAATTTCTTATATTATCCAGTTTTGTGTTTCACGTATTTACGTTTTCAATCTTGTTTTCGCCTCGTCTGCACATTTCAGTGGAAACTGTCGAGGGTCCTAGAATATCACGTATTTTATACTGTCCGTGATATCTGAAGTTAAGTGCATTTTTTCTAGCTCTATTCTTTAGACATATCCACTGACCTATTTTCAGTGTGTTGGCGCTGAATTGCGCATCAAATAGCTGTTTTTGTTTACTTTGTGCTGCGAGTAGGTTTATTTTTGATTGTTCATGGTTCTTGTTTAAGACCTCATGCCAGTTTTCACTGCGTTCCGAATATTTGTGCACGATTGCATGAGATGACTGTACTGCCTCTACTACATGAATGAGGTAGAACGGGCTATATCTGGTAGTGAGGTTTACTGTTGTGTTATAATTAAAATTATTTCTTGGTCCCAATTAGCTGGGTCTTCGTTCGCGCATGCAGTTAGCTATTGCGCTAAAATTTTACTAACCTGTTCTGTTAACCTGTTACAGGCGGGATTGTAAGCAGTTGTTTGTAGGCTTTTTATTTGCAATTTCTTTAGTGATTCTGACAATAATTCGTTACTGAACGAAGTCCCTCTGTCTGTCAATATGGTCTTTGGACATCACAATTGTAAAATCACATCTTTAACAAAATTCACACACATTTGAGCATCGATAGATTTAACTGGCTGCGCAATGGCATGCCTACTGAAAAATGGTCATCATAAGGATATATCTATTGCCTTTAGCGGACATTTGTAACGGTCCTTTCGGATCCAAGCCCCATGATTCGAGTAAGGGTGCGTTGGAAAAAAAGGGGGGTGGGTGAATTGGTCTCATTTGTCCTATTGGTTTTTGGTTCTATGATTTAATTTTTTGTCAAACCGGGCTCTTTTATATACAATTTTTCACGTCTGTATTAATTGAGTCGTCAGTAGTATGTGTTTTTAATTTTGTGAAGGGTTTTGCATTGGCCGGTGTGCCCTCCATCGAGGATGGCGTCATGGTGTGTGGTGATAATTTCATTAACGCAATATTTCGGCATGAGGGTTTTTTTTTTCCTCCTTTGTGCGTATGTATTTTAATATAAATTTCGACATTACGTGTAATGGTGTAACGTCTCGCTAGTTAACAATACTTTGGCTCGGCCTTATCAGGATCTGTTAGTGCAATATCAAGTTTTTGGATATGTGGATCGTTTATATATTCGTCTAAGAATGGTGCAGCATTGTCGACAATTTGTGCAGGTAATAAGTGGGAGTCATCTTCAATTTGTATGTATTCCTGCTCATGGTGGTATATGGGGAAATAGTATGGTTTCTCATTGTGTGGTACTATTAAGACGTGGCAAATGAGGAGCGGGTCCACACAATTTGTTTTTATTTTGTTGTTGTGGTTTTCCATATAAATCTCAATGTTTACATGATAAAGGGTGGTGATTATTTTAGCTATCAACTGCAGTGGAAAATATTCCTCATTAATGATAATTTTTCACTATGCATGCTTTATCAATTGAGTGTAGTTCATTTTTCATGAAATTCTTTATTTCCGTCCAATTGTTGGTAATGTATTTTGCAATGGTTTCCTTCATTTCGTCATGTTTTTGTGGGTTTTGTAAAAGGCTTTCCACTAATTCCTCGTAGAAGGAGGTACATTTTAACATTGTATTCTTGATTTAATATTTATTGTTGTTAATTTGTATAATTGCAGTTTCGGCCTTCCCTGTGGTAGGTAACCTGCTCGTCGCATCGGCTTGGAAATCGTATTCAGCGAGTGCTATTGCCATTACTTGTATGCGGATGTTGTGTTCCGTCATTGCTTCTAAGAAGCGTAAGCTCGTGTGGCCCGTCTCGATGGCGGATGTTTTCCCATATAGGTATTGCCGGAAATATGTAACAAAATACTTAATGGCAGGCAACTCCCTTTCTGTCGCACTTTAAAGCATTAAGTCTAAACACTCTCTCTCTCTCACACACACACACACACAACTTTAACTGTACAGTTGGCATATATGTCCAGTCGCATTTTGCTTGCGCAGCAAGGTTACTCGAGCGCCTGCTCAGTAACCGCAATTTCCCGAGTATGAATTGCGCTTAGCAAGACCTCACATTGTTTTGAGCGAATTTTTGCACTTATTGATCTTAGACTTCAATGTTAAGGTTATTTACCGTACTGTTACTTAACCATGTAATTGCAGTCGCTACTCTACCTTGTATGACGATTTCAACGGCTTTTCTAATTGTAAATTTCAATTTAATTATATTAAATTTTCTTAGGATTTGATTGAAATTTTTCAAACATGACTCGCGAGAGGGTGGACGGCCGACGCCTCCACCAGTTACTGTGATTCCGCTTTAAGCCAACAGGTCACACGCATTTATAAAGAGGGTGATGTAGTCAAGTAGGATTAATGCTTGTTATACAAACTCTACGTTTATTGTCTCCCTCAATTGCACATTCAAGCAATCGCAATTCTTTATGTTAATACTCATAAATCACTTACTGGATACCAAGATAATTAAATGGAATAGTTAGCTGCTTTGTGAAGACAGTTGATGAATGCCCCTCTCGCCGTCGCCTTAAATTACCCGAAGACGCCCTAATCAGGATAGATATTTATTCACTGAGGTTCGTCTCGGTCTCGCTAGGCACGTTTAGGCTGACGCTCCCTCACGACGTCGATCTTGCTCCGCTGGATTACCGGCCCTCTCAGTGGCGTTGACACAGGTGGCCCTCCGGTATTGGCAGGAACAAATATGGCCGCGAACCCCCAGGGTTCGCTACTCTTACACTTCTCCGCCGGCCTTGTTTGGGATGCTTTTCCCTCGGCTGTTGCCAAAACAAGCATCGCCATAGCCGACGCCTCGTTGCCTTGTCGCTGCTCGCACGGCCTTGCAACGATCAGCCTGGTGGTGCTCACAGGAGTGTGCAGGAGAAAGTCTATGGTTTGATCTGAAGTGTTATGTCTTACTCGGGTTGTTTAAAATGCATGAGTTATAAATGGCGAACGAATGAAATGAGGGGAATGTTTTTGAGGAATGTTTCGCGACTAGTTGGTTGTTCTGGTCAGTTGGCTTGGTAAGTTAGTATGACCCTTGGGTATGGTCAGCTGAAGTAAATGTGTCAAGCGAAAATTTTGCGAAGATTTTGTACGAAGGCACTTATTAGAGACATTTTTCGATATTGTTCATCATCGTTTGTATAGGTGGGTGGTATGGCAGGTTAGTTTTTCCGGGTGGTCTAGCCAGCTATGCAGGAAGTGGTCTCGCCAGGAGCTTGACTTTTCCCTGTTGTGAATAGCTAGTAATGGACAATTGTATGGATTGTAATTTTTCTCGATTTTTCTATTTCAGTGTCATTGGATCAAGTTCGAGGTCGGCATCAACATACATAGTTTCTAAATCGACAACTACTCTGGCAGTGAAATCGATAATTAATACAATAGCACCACATAGGTAATGAAAAAGTAAACAATTGGCAAATGAAAAAATAATAATATGGTTGTTGGAGTACATTCGACAGAATGAGCAAAGTTGATAGGGTAGGGGAGGGGTATTCTAGTACAATGAGAAACATTGGTGGTGGGTCGTACGAGAGTGAGTATAATCAACCAATAAAAAGCACTTTTGGGGGTGAAGCAATCACAAGAAATCAACCAATGAGTATCTTTGGTGGAGTGAGTGAAGGGAAATCGACTATTTTATCAATGATAAACATTGACGAGGGTCAGTCGTTTGCTGGGCGTTGTGCGGAGGTAACCTCCGTAAATGTAAGTTTTTAAATAAACGTTTTTTTACAAATTCCAAAGATACATTTCTAATAAACATTTTTAAAAATATTTTCAGCGAATTTTTTGATTGTTTTGTGAATTTTTATAATTTTGGCGATTTTTTTTTTTGTTTAAGGTCGAAGTTCACAGGGCTCAAAATCAAAAAACAAGTTCAAGATACCTTGGATTCAATATGGTGGCCGGGCGACGTCATAACATGGTGGCGGGTCGACTCTGGTCCTCCGTCCCCTCTGATCCCGTACATTCGAAATTTTAATTTTATTCTTTTAAAGTAAATATTTGAATAAATGTTCCATGTATTTTTTAATGATAGTTTGGAAATGTTTTATAATTTGTTGGGATATTCAGAATTTGTCGTAGTATTTTGGGTTCAAGGTTATTTAAGGTCACAGGATCAAAGTTAAAGGCCAATGTCACCTGTATTCATTGTATACAATATGACGTCTTAGATAGCTGACATAACCAATATGATTGACGGCCATATATGACTTCGGATCCTGTATATTGATTTGGCATACCACATGCCTATAAAACCAATATGGCCGCTTTACTCTGCCCTCGAAAACTGCTATCCCAAATCCTTCCGATGGATCGAAAAGCACCTTTCGGGGGATGGTTTTTGCATCTTGAGGGATCGATGCTGTTTTGAGGGGGAAAACAGAACATTTGAGGGAAAAAATAAATTTCTAAGGAAAAATTAATTTTTGTCGGCTGACTGGAATGGCAGAACATGAACAACTCTGGCGCTCCGGTCACGGGTCCCGTTTCGCCAAACTCCTCTTTTTCATTCTACTAGTTTCATCTGTATACATTATGAACAAAATAATGCATCTTTGTCAATATTATTTACATCATTCCTAAGTTGTTTGGGAATGTCTGCTTCGCAAGGTCATCAAATTACACTTATTGTTGAGGCTTCTCAAATTGCCGCTTCGAAAAATACTGCATGGAGTGTGTCACAATGGCACAAAGTTCGGAATCATCATGTACTGGTAACTGTAGGTTTCATACCGATGGTTACTGAAGTTGCAAGTGAACTACTTGTAGCAAAACCGTCATAGAAACAACTGCAATAAAATTGGACGTTCTTGTTATGACAGACACTACTGTTGTCATAAAGCTATACGAAAACAAACAACAAACACTTAATTACAAACAATTTACAGGCGAAACATTTATTTAGCTAATTAATTTTAATACTGGACTGTATTAACGAACAATAAAGTAACTTGCACTCAGTATTATACAGCCATGTAAAAAAATCATTAAAAATAATTCCCTACAATAACTTTAACACTATATAAAAACGAATTAAATGCAAGTTTATAGGTCAGATGAAACGTTCTTGAGCATTTAGAGGCCGTCTACAAGAGGTTGTTGATGGGTTAGAGGATAACAATGTACTAACAGATAGATGTTTTTAATTTCCACGGATCATTTTTGAAGTGTGCTTATTCGCTTTATTTCACCCTTGTGAAGATCACATATTTATAACTTCCGCTTTCAAAAACTTATCGTCCTAGCCGATTGGAATATGAATTCATCTTAAAGTTCGCAAACAAAATGAGTGAAACTATCTTTAAAGTATTCATGCTAAAACGTAAAATTTGTAACTTATTAGTCAGTGTAAGGTAAAATTTAAGGTGATAGGTTACCACAGTAATTAAAAATTGATTCTATTTATACTGAAAATATCCAATCAAATATAATAAACATTAATGGCTTGGTAATTTTCCATAAGTTTTTACACACTACATTATAAGGTAAATTTAACAACTAATTTTTATTAACCTTAATATCTGAATACTTTCCAACATGTACATGATGTGCATCTCAAAATAGGGTACATTTTACGATGTTACTTTTATCATTAATAAGATGCTTATAAATTATCAATGCAAGCATTTCCAGTAGCTAATTACCTACTTAAAGGCCAAAAATAATTGTTTCCAGCACACCATTCAGTCGTCCGTGATAAATACTACCAGGGACGGATCCAGAGGGGGGCCACAGGGGCCATAGTCCCTCTCGAGACTGCTCTAAAAATATAAATGCCAAGTAAAAGTTGAAAAATAGTACCTACTTTAAATTCACAATTTACCCAGCGTTTTAGGAAAGGTAACACACACTGACACACAGTTACTCTGTTTTGTGTTGCATCGATACATTTAGCTCTGATGGTCAAGTTCGTATGGCACAGAAGGTTAACCTCTCCCCTCCTCGTTCTTTCCATTTCCAGCATCACTTGCATCAGTTGCACTTGTGTACCTGTTCACTCTCCCCCTTCGACCTTAATCCCTACCACCTTCTCGTCTTTCCCTTTCTCATTCCGGCGTCACATAGTTACGCCAAATACAGCAGAGAACTCTATTGTATTTGGTTACATTTAACACCTGTTCAAAACTCTTCTCCTTATGACCTTCATCGATATTGTATACGACAATCCTTCAAGAGTATCAGTAACAGCGATTAGTTATCTTGAACGTGTCAGTAGCTGCAGGTGTTTGTGTCTTCACTGTCCGATCTTTCAGCTAGTTTTTCAGAAGCATTTCTACAGTCTTTAAACTTAAGACTTCTGATACCAAGTGGTATTTTAAGTCGGTAGTATCCACTCCATCTTGGAATTTTCTTACAAATCTTCGTTATGAAAATGTATGACCAGAATTAAAAAATGAAAGCTAGACATCACATGGACGACTACTTAACGAATTGCTTTTACTTTGTAGGGTTTCAAACATACCTGCATTTTTCCATGTGGGACTGAAATTATTAAATAATTAGATAATGCTTGATAACTGTTATAGATCTGACACTAATCATGTGAGAAAAATAAGTGGGATTTAGAAATAACTGTTCAAATGTTCCCTATGTCATGACTAGCTTGGTTTTTAAATATTGGCTCCGAAAATTGAGTTAATGAGGAAGATACGTAAATCCAAGATAGCAAGGATGCTTCCCCTTTAAAATAAAATACATCAAATGAACGCGTGGAGCAAGAAATGAAGTCACTTGCAAAAAAAATTCAATTTTTTTTTGTAAAAAGATTCTGCATCAACAGTATCTGAGACTTGTCTTTTTGGGGAATTTAATCTATGGGAAGCCAAATGGAAAAGAGACCAAAAGACCAAGTAAATATCAGAGACAGTGCTTGAAGTATATATGTCTGCTACACTGACATATTCCCTACAATTCGTGTCCTACTTTAAATTGTGTATACTATTCCGGACAGTGTTTCTACAGCCGAACGCTCTTTTTCTGCGCTCCGGCGAGTCAAAACTTGGGTTAGATTAAGAATGGCTGAGGAGCAGTTGAATTCCCTTTGCCTGTTACATGTACATAGAGACTTTAAAATTGACACTGAAAACGTTATGGATATAAATGCCAAAGAGAAAGTACGGTGCCTTGAATTTGTAACGTAACTGAATTATTTTTCCACGTGCATCATAAGTCAATTAAAATATTGTAACACATAGAATAGTAATTTTCACAATATGTTTTATTTTTATAATTTATGCCCCCCCCCCCCACCTTCAACATCAAGCCTGGATCCGCCCCTGATCAGAGTCATTCTGGATGTGAGTAATAACCACATCATCTAAATACATATTTATCTATCACGGTCATTCTGATCAGTGTAACCAAGAGCGATCGAATTCATGAAAATTTAATTGCTTTCTTTCGAAAATTAATGAATAAACCACCTCCTTTGATATGCGTTCATTATGAGTTGCAGAAGTTTTTTTTTTTGTAATTATGCATCTTTTCTCATGTCGCTAAGGAGCTTTTTCTGTTCAGGAAATTACGGGTTGGAATCCCGGATGAGGCATGGATGTGTGAGTCGTTTTTAAATGTGAGTTAAGGTCGGGGCGAACACAGCATGCAAGCCATCTCCCGATTAGCCTTCCACACAAAGTGGGAACTTGTAAAAGTATTACTAAAAAGATAGTATTTCATGCTTCTCCCAGGCCTCCTTCCGACCCCACCAATTTGTTCAAATTGTGTTTATAAAATACTATTTCGCGAATGTCCCACAGATGAAGAATGGAACTGCGTGCTCATGATGTTAGTGGGAGAACACACTCAATGTATCTAGGTATGTGTTCAGAGTATCCCCAAACACCCGCGTACTTATATCAAGTTTGTTTCCAAACCCATTTTTTATATAACTTCATGAGAGCATATGCACAACCTCTAGTGGTTCATTTGTTACTGAGTCATCTGCTACATTTTGATGCATTTGTCCATTACTTCAAATATAAACAGGTAGAGAGAAAGAAAGAGTAATTCTTCAGCAACATAATGTCATAATTCTGTAAGCGTGCATCCACTTGTTGGTCAACATTATGTTCAGTGCGCAGGCAAATAAACCGGCAAACAACGAATAAGAACTGGCAGATAATTTTCGAGAACATTGCAGAAATCGTACCTATCGGCTAAACTCCGGTGATAGAACTCTCTGCATGTCGAAAAAAAAAAAAAAACGCATGCCACACTGTTGTACGAGTCGTGAATTGCCCAGCTTGGATGAGGTTACATCTCTGTGCATCACAAACATCAGGAGTCCGCAATAGACGACTCGCTGCCGCACCAAGAACTACGACCTTCATAAACATTCGCAAAAATGCAGACTACTTTTGAAATTCTGATCAGCTTCTAGCAATTCCAGAGGGTTACCGCAGTGACCAATGCATGTGTGAAAATGCAAAACCTGGAGAAATAAATGAGGAGATAGAGTTCAATGGCAGAAATTAATCCGACAGTAGGAAGACCAGTACCCCGCTACCGAAATATCGTAAAAAACTCATTTTAAAAAAACGCGCATTTGAAGCTAGTGTGAGTTTTAAGGAAATAAGATAATGACTTCACTGACACACGTTTGAAATTCCCGATCACAGCAATACACAAAGAAAACGCGACTTTTCGTCGTGCCACTTCAGGCGGGAACCTCATAACTTTATTGGCGAGAAGTATGTAAGGATGTTTGCCAAATTAATCCTCAACACACGAAGGTCCAGTTGGTTTATTTGGTAACTGCAAATTGTCAAGACGATCAAAGATACGCTGAAGGGCTTCAATTCGCAAAAAAAAAAAAATTAAATAAAAAAAAATTCGAATAAGTTTTGCGTCCTTTGTCAAAACATTTATTATGTATAAATAACTTTAGTATATTCGCAGTTTCTTCACCTTTTTTTAAATCAAACCTTTGAAAAATCACCCCTTGTATGGTGTGTTTGGTTGTTCTCTACATGTCATGAAACAAAACATTTTTAAAGCGTGTTTTAGCATAACACTACCGCATTTTCGGTTATATTATTTCTTTATATTTCACCTATAAAATACAATATTTTATTTATTATTAAGGTGAATAAAAACAATGAAAAATAGATGTGTTGGTAATGCTTAGTAAGAAATAGTCCTTATGCAAAATATTATTGCAATGATTGCGCACGAATGAGATGCGCTCTCCCATTTTTTATCCTTCGCCACTTTTAAAAACATATATTGCCGTGTAAGTAGTAAACACAGTGTACATATTTCCCTGGGCTTGAAAGTTTACATCTGTGGCTACAACCTTAATAATATATAAATGCGGAAGTTTGTATGTTTATTTGTTACTCAGTCACGTCATAACGGCTCAACGGATTTGAATAAAATTTGATACAGGGGTAGCTTATATTCTGGATTAACACATAGGGTACTTTCAATCCCGGAAAAACGAACCGTTTCTTAGGGAATATATGAAATATGCCACCAACCATTTAAGTAGGCGCTGGTTGGTGGTCTGTTTTTATATTCTGTACGCAAGTGGAGACACGGGTAACAGCTAGTAAAAAATATTTATTGACTATAATTCTTATTGAGAGGGCTTAAAAAAATGCTGACTTTACCGTGAATAGCCTATAGTTTCTTGGAGTCGTGTGTGAGGCCCGAGTGCTGGGCAGGAATACACCAGGGGCCAGTCACTATATAGGGCTTTCGCAGCTCTTATCGAGCACTAACAATTCCGTTTGTGCCAACATCGAAAAGTAATTCAATTTTAAAATAATTTATTCATCGGATTGGCGAACAAGCAGAGTTATCCTTTTTTACTTTTAAGAGCAAATCAACCTTAATTGTGCACACGCTAAGCACTAAGTAAACAATTTAGTAAATGTTTTAAATTATCTATGTTGTAATTATTCCATAAAGTTGACGTTATTCACCAAGTTAATTACAAGCTTCGCACGTGAATTGAAATGAATTCCCATTTTGAAATGGGGTTAGTTGAAAAGAAATGTGTAACAAAATGTTGGTTCCTCACTTTGGAAATTTGAAGCCAAACACACTTGTGAAATAATTCACATTTCTCAGCAATCCAGAAAGGTAAGTTTCTAAAACAATTTTGTTTGTTTTGACTAGCATCTAGGTTTGGTACTGTTTATTTGGTTACGAACTTTCAATTATTTCCTATGACAATACTTACTTTGCCTAGATATGTTGTCTCTTTTATTCAAATACTACAGTTAACTGTCAAAGCAAACAAAATTGTTTTTGGAACTTAACTTTTTGGATTGCTGAGAATCTGGGGTAGAGGAACCGCCCTGCAAAGCTAAAAAAAAAAAAAAAAAAAAAAAAAATAGATTAGTTTGGTAATTATTGATGTCAAAAAATCCTTACCAAGTCCTCTATAATTATATTTTATCAATCTTACAATGTTTTAAAATAGCCACGATAAAATAATGATTACTTTTTTATGTTTGTCATATGAGAAGAAGCGTTACTGGCCTGATCGCAGAGAGGTAATAAGCAAAGAAGGTCAGCCTTGCAGTGAAATCTCTTTTTCCCTTCTATACTCTTTGGAATACACACGAAGCGTCCACACGCACGCGACATTCGTGGGGTGAGGCCCCGGCGAGACTGTCGTGGCTGCCGTTGGCCGAGGGTGGAAGGGGTTTCAGCACAGGAAATGGATGAGGGCCCAGAGGCAGCAAGAGCGCAGTCGACGAGGGACGAGCACGACAGAGGAGAGCGGAGAGAAAGAGAGGGAGCGAGATGGATAGACGGAGACGTTCCGGGAATCTAATATCGGCTGATCCGGCTGCGAGCAGGCATTCTTCTTGCGGAGGGTCGAGTTCCAACCCCCGCAGCCCATCCCCCCACCACGCCCCTCCGCGTACTCACCCCTGGCATCATCCCCTCGATCCGGCCTACCACCCTCGTGATCTCCCTACACCTCCCTCCTCTTTTCCCTTTTCACCCTGACATCGCGACGCCAACCCCACCCGCGGCCCTCTGTTTGGCCCGGCCACAATCCGGGCGTCTCCAGTCAAAAACACCCGAAACAAGGTTTAATTAAGTTCAGGGCCGCAGTGCATTGCCTTGGCACCCGGGAGACTCGGAGCCTTTCTCGGAACTATCGCTGATGTCACTGCATCGCGCGTGAGTCGTTGCAAGTTAAAGTAGATGGCTCGGACCAGCCAAGAACGACACTCATCTGGCACAGCTTCTCTCTTCCAAGAAAGGCACGTGTCAGCTTCATTAAGACGATCTTATATCAAACACAAACGATATACTTCTAGATTGGAGAGAAATTAAATGCCCTCGCTTTAATGCGAGAAGGGTAATCCAGGACCACCTCACAAATTAAACTAATTGAAACTTATATTTAAAAAATATATATTTCTTACGTGGAACCTCGACCCAGAACCACATTATCCGAAGACTGACCAGCGACCCTCAAGTGAAGGTCGCCCGTCAACAGTGTAGAGAGATAGGCGCTGTATTATAAACACACCGGGCATAAATTTAACCACATGAGACAGAACCATGCACAGTAGTGTCTAATGCATCCACGAGCTCAAATGACAACTGCGATTCGATTTGGCTCGGCATGCACAAGTGTCAGGATGCAGACAACAACTTTCAGCCACGCTTGCATCAAAGAAACGAGGTCGATCAGAATTTGCCGATGTCTTCGCTGGTCTTTCTTTTCCTCATTGTTTCAGGCAGTCGCGAATATTTTCAGTGTGGTTTTAGTTTGTTCAATTTACGATTCATTCCACATGCGTGAACGCTCTTGAATGTTCACAAACTCCAATCAGTCACATTTGCAGCCTGTAGACGCGAGAATTGTCGTATTGATTTTTTGATTATCTAATGTCGTGATCCTCTGTAATATGATGAGCAAAAGGCGAAATCCAGCTGTTCAGGAGCTCAATGAAGTCGATGTGGTTCGAATTTGTTTTCATCTCAGACAAAGCAACTGTTTACAGGTATGGGTCATTCATGGTAAAGTGAGCACTTTTGAAGCCATAGTTACTTTTTTCTTTCAACCAATTTATTTCCTTCCATCACTTCTTAATGTGAACCATGCCATGTGAGTAATAAACAGAGTGTATACATTAAACATACCCAAAATCAAAAGTCCAAGGTCACAATGAAATGTATTTATTGGTTATTATGTCTGATTTAACAGCTTCAAAAAGTGCCCCCTTTACCGTGAACGTCCTATAGCTGAAATACTCCCGAGTGTCAGAGAACCACCTTGAGTTTGAGCCACCCCCTTGGGCGTGCACTTACTGAAGGTTTCTTGAAACATGTGATGAACACACGACTACTAGCATTATTTTCACACACGCATAAATGATATTTATCTGACCGTCTTAGATGTTTCCAGTCAAGAACAGTTGAATATATGTGCGACTTCGCCCACTGTAACCATGCAACTTTGAGAGCAAAAGTTGGCGAAGGCCTTTTGCAAGCCACTCTGCTCCATATGTTCATAACATGTGGTTCCCTGCGAAGTGTTCTTTCCCGAACTGGTTGCGAGTAACTTGGATTTGCTTCCAGAAGGGAAGTAATGTTTCGCTGGAAGCGAAGCGAAATTTATTCACAAACCGCGAAACTAGCCGGCGGTCCTTGTCCATCAGTGTCGTTTTTCGACCACAATTTCGACAAGAATTTCCCGTTAACTGTGACTTTTTCCCTCATTGCTGTGGCCTTGAATGATAGCGCGTTTTGATATGTGCAGATTCGGATAATTCTCTAACACTATGGCCTTCGAAACATCCATTTGCAATACTTTTTTTTCGACACTCACTAACGTCTCTTTACGTCGCATTTTCAACACATTAAACGAGAATTTTATTGCAATATATAAATGCCGTAGCGCGCTCCGCATGCATTTATACCCCTGATCATCCTTGTGAAACGTCATTTGCAGGAGCCTAAGGTTATAAATATCTTAAATATGGCAGATTTTGTTGACAAAATGACCACGTGACCGGATTTTGTGTATAAAAAAGGCGACGTTTTTGGTAATTTGGTATTTCTTATTTTTTATCTAGAGGATATTAGAAAAAAATACAAAATGACAAAATCAGCGCCATGTTAGTTTCCCCCTTTCAAAACCACATGCGGGAATGCGTAAATAAAATGTTATTTTAAAACAAATAACTGGTCACAAAATACACTAGGCATGTTTTTAAAAATCAAGTAAGTGTTGTGCTTTGTTTATATGTTCCGCAAAAGAAAAATTTTGAAGTCGTTATTACATAGTGTATTATTTTCTTATTTATTAGCATATTTGCAGAATTCCAGTAATAATTGTAGAAAAATTGCGTCAATTTTAAGCATTGAATTTAGTTAAAAATATTTTTTACTGTTAATGTAAAAATGCGTTGGCGCGAGCGCTAAATAAGAGACAGTTTAAAACATCCGAAATGAAACTTACGAAATAACAAATTACAAATAACGAATTTGTCATTTCAGACACAGCCTTAATTTTTGTCCGGGAAAATTGCCCTGTTAAAAATTAATACATCTAAAATTTTAAAACTTACTCAAGCCAGACTGTGCGTCATGTCAGAGAATATGAGACTCAGAGCGTGGAAAAACTGCGCAGTACACAGCTTTCGATTCCCATTATAAAGTTACTTATTTTTGCCACTACAACTATCCAAACTACTTTTTTTATATTAAAATAACTATACTATTAGTTTAAATACGTGATTAAAAATTGTATCAAACTTGCTCTGATAATTTTAATGCCACTGAGATATATACATATTTAGGTTTTGTGTGCAAATATAAGCACTCATATAAGCGTACATACGTGTGCATATGAAACGAAAGCTGGTGTCTGCTGAAAAACTATGAGTAAACTACCATCTACGTCACGTTTTGGACACACGAACGTGATTCTGACAGTTTTTTTTTTTTTCGGGCAATTCCATTTAAACAGATTTGCGGGCAATTCAGTACTCGAATCAGGGACACACACAGATGACAACAATCAATATACTTAATATTATCTTTAGTGTATAGTATATTAGAATAACCACCCGGTGTTGCCAGCAATAAGTAGGTAATCATACACATGCGACCTCGTTTTAAGAGTAACGGGCCCAATGGAAAGTCCGGGATACACGAGCCTTTTTTAAAATAATTTTCCGGCCCAATGGGGAGCCGGAGCCTATACGGTATTTTAAATTGTGCATTCCTAACAAATTTGGTGCAGATTCGTTAAACGGGGTTGAATAGTATAGAGAACAAACGTACATGTAGGCTATTCACAGTAAAATGAGCCCTTTTGAAAGCCCTGCTTAGATTCTACTTATATGCGAGTGGTGTATTCTTCCGCCTTATGTAAGATTAACATTGTCATGGGCCTCGTCACTTAATTTACGCGTCGGTCAAGTGAAACTGTGAAATAACTGGAAAAGTAAATATTTAACAAATCTGCTTATTTTCACACTTCTATGCATTGAAAAACACAGAAGCACAGAAAGCAAAGAAATAATATAAATTATAATGAATGGTTGCCTAGCCGAACACTTTTTATTCGACGTTAAGATACATAACTAGGCCTACTTTCCATATATCGTTACCAACTTTACTGTGCGTATGTCACTCAGTGCGCCCTTTGGAACATATGCTGGTAGGGGCAGTGACATTTTTCTAAGGTTGATTTCAAAAGTGCTCACTTTATCGTGAACAGCCTGTACCAGTAGATGCAAACATTTACATGTACATATTTTTACTATATTCCTACTTCGTCACGTTCTCAGAGATTTGTATTAAACACAGTTTCATTACCGCTTAACTTACTGACGATAGCGGGATCAGCAAATACGGTGCAAGCTGCTAAAGGATGCACGAACCCGTTGGCCAGTGGGGGGGGGGGGGGGGAGGTGGAATCGGCCGTGACCTTAATAAAGGCACCGTCTCAGCATCCACCTGGAGTAATTCCGCAAATCCATTGGGAAACCTAAATCAGAATGACCGGCTTAAAACTCGAACACGGCCCTTCCCTAACGCGAGTTCAATGTGTTACAACCTAAACTACCTCACTCCATCCCTTTGATTGCAGTCAGAAATTAGTCTATACTTGAAAAACACTGGGTAGATGGCATTAAATCAACTCTCTGGGAACAGATTATGGCACTCCAAAACTGCCCCTACTTAGAATAGTACAACCAAATATTAGCGGAAATAATAAGCATTTAGAAAATGGGTACCTGCTTCTTTCACGTTATGCAGAAGAGAAATTAGAACGATAACATAAACGGAACAGGCAATTGTTACGATTTAAATATTTCAAAATTTGTGAGTGGAAAATAATGTCTAACACACAACGTTAAATAAGAAAAATGCCAGTGTGTTAATGGATATGAAAAATAAGGAAATGAAAGGAAAAACCGAAGTCTACCTTTACGAGTAATTTGGCTTTTCCGAGGCTTAACTTTGTTTTCATTTGTTTACAACTAATTTCTTTTGTATAGTTTGTATGGTACCGTATTTATTAAAAATGATGTAGGTAGATTGTTAAACGTTAGCTGTCACTAGTGAATGGAGAATAATCTCTCAAATAAAGGAAAGACCAGTGGATTCATATCAATGAGTAGTCTATATCCTAAACTTAAATCTGGATAATTCTCCATGTTGTCCAACGAACGAAAGGTTATACTTTAAAAAATCACTATTTCAGTTAATTATTGATTGCTTTCGCAGAATACACAAATGATGCATATTTTTAGGTTAATCAAATTGGCTTTATTTGATATATCCAATGTAACTTTACACGAAACGGTTTAAACAAAAAAAAAAAAGTGTTCCACAAACCCAGTGCATTAAAAATTTTGTTTTATATTTAAGCCATGTTTATAGCTGGAATTATTTTTTGTTCAATATAAATAGCATTTTAACAGTTAACTTTTCATTCTAGTTATAATTGATAATCATGAATTTCAATACCTATATTCTAAAGTTATATAACTTTGTTCGCTTATTTCAAATGTTTTATTCAACTTTAAAAAAAAAACATGAAATTCGTGTTATAACTAATTAGCCAACTTTCTCAAACACTTAAAATTTTTTAAATAACTTTAATGAAGTTCTTGAAAGCTTAGATTATATGGTTTATTTTAAAATAACCATTCAGAGAAAGTAATTTTTTTACTTCACTACATCGTGTGGGAATGGGCGCAGGTATCAACTAAACTATTTTTTTTTGGTAGGGGATACCATCCAAAATAATGCTATGTTTAAGCTATTACTATACTCACTGAATTCAATGTACCCATCTTGTACTGCAGCAGAAAAAGTTTTGTTTACAATTGTTTATGTTTCCAATTATGTTACATATAACGCAAACAAATTAGACAATCATTTGAAAAATAACTTACTGCGAAATATAACTTGTAGAGGTCTTCCATGTCAATACTTGCATGCCAAATGTGGCGGGACTCATTTGAGAATTTATGTGGTTTAATATTTGACCTTTATTATACCAAAATACACCATATTTCAACACGATGGAATAAAAATAGATTAGCTGCAATGGTTAGGTTATATCTGAGTACCGAATTTACCTCCACTGGCTTTGTTAGTTCTTGAGATACATCAAAACTTTCATGCACGTGGCACTATAATTCGAAATAACGGGATGAATAAACTACGAACAAGCAATTTTAAGGTATATAAAAAGTACTGTCAAGTGTACTACATTTTTGTAATTTTTACTGAGAAACTGTTTGAATTTTACAAATGCTTAAAACAGTACAAAGATTTATCTCGTAAAACTACTCGTTTTTAAAACTACAAGGGCCGTGTTTATAGTAGAATTCAAGAAATGTTCTTACTATTTGATATTGACCCGTATCCACGAGCTTCAGTAACACGGCGGACACTCGACCAACAACGTAAAACCGTGTATAGCTCTTTGTGTAAAAAACTATGGGTGATGGAAAGTGTAGTTGCGTGCAAAAAGAAATACATTGCGAGTTTGAATAACGTAAAACGCATAAAGAACTCAAATAATCATAATAAAACGACAATTACAATAAAATGTGATCGTATTACTGTTAATGTTTCCTAGCTACACGGAACTCTTAAAATAAAATACAGTCCCGGTAAATGTATTCTTAATCTAATAACTTCGTTATCATAATGCAAGTACTTGGCGCTCTATTTAATATAAAAATAAGCATCAATTCCCATCGCGAGAGCTACTCTCGCATTACTATCGCCGTGTAAACGGCAAGATATTTACGATAGCACTATCGCGATATCATCTCGAGCTAGATAGTTGATAGTAACTGACGTGACAGAACATGCATCTATTGTGTAGCTATCGTAGTGTAAACCGTGTAGCATCACTGTCGTGTTAAAGCAAGTCACAAATTTGTTCATGAGTTCACTTTGACTGTAGCATTACACAATTATTTTGATTATGTTAATATCTCTCACGGTTATTACACTATGTAGCGGTATGACATGTCGTATATTATCATATAGGTATGACACGATTGTATTGACATCATGTTTACTGACATAATATAATAAATCACGGGAACAATATATGTTTACATGACATTAATATCCTGTCACGACATTTAACTACCACAAAAAATATCACCCTCTTGACAAAAGGATATAAATGTAGGGCCTATTAATGTATTTACACAAGTGTTGTCGGACATGTCCCTTTTGAGGTTAAATATCACAGCATGTCTCGATCGTGTGTGTAAACATGACCTAACGCGGCAGTTACTTTCACTTTTTTTCGTGATAGCTACTATCGTGGTTGCTACTATCACCGTTTAAATGCGCACTAAGTCACGTTTGTCTAGTGGTTAAAGGTGCGAGCTAATGATATAAAGGCTGTGGGTTCTAGTCCCTGTGCTGGCAAAGTGTAATGTTTTTCTCCTTTTCATAAATTATGTTTCGGAATATATTTTTAAAGATAATTTTTTTTATTAATTCATCACATCTAATTTCTAGAAAAACTAAATAATTTTATGTACACTTTTCAATACTGTAAGTTGTAATACAAGGTTATCATTTGTAATATTTCAAATATATGTTTAGTAGTTTTTACAAGGAAACTGTTTGTGGTTTTACAAAGGAATTTCTTGGCAACTGTGTTTACAATGATTTTTCTTGTCAATGTAAAAAAAGTATTTTTTGAGTGTATAGTTGAAATAGGTCAAATGATTCGCAAAAAAAATACCTTATTCACTTGTACCTGTTAAATTTAAGTGGTCCGCCATGGCGCTAATTGTATGTTACTATTATCAGACATCGGTTAATTACTCCTCGAGATATGAACGACGATACCTTACAAAATGTTGGATGAAGGATACCGTAAATACAGCATGGCATTCTGCACAAACAAAAGTTTCCACGACGAACAAAAATGAAATAGTTTCGGCATAAATACTCAAGTACTGAAAATTAGTATGGAATATAAATTCATGAGCAATGCATTACTAGGCCTACTTTAGGGAGAAATAAATATGGGATATAAATTCATGAGCAATGCATTAGTAGGCCTACTTTAGGGTGAAATAAATATGTAAATAAAGTCCTACTCTTATTTTCAACAAAAAGTTCGCCATTAAGTTTCAATCAATTTACTTTTTTTTTTACAAATATAAGATTTGGTTTTGTACCCATTGGAATATTGGTACTGAATAAGTGAGACGTAATTAATAATTCATTCTGTGTAGTAATTACTGATTTCCTCACTATGTGTTCAGAAACTACCTGAATAATTTGTCTTGTCAGTCAAACTGAAACGGAATTCTAGCGGTGACTTCTCATCAAACGAATTCGCGGCACGTTTACGACGACCACGTCAATATGGACATGACACTATAAGATTTCAAGACTCTGTGTCCCTTGTGCTGGAAAGAGAAATAGCGATTCTTAACGATCGTAATGATCGTAAAGGCCCCTATATACTGTAAAGTACAGGCGCGGTTTAGATCAGTTCATCGTCGACTGTCGAGAATGAGTTACAGCATATCGAAATTCGGGCAGAGTAGCCTCAAGATACGCCATGACAAAGGCGACGATGGAGGTTGTCTCGTACCAGGAGACGATGGAACGTGTGATCCTGGTAGATGAATAATTCGAAACGTTGGTGACCCGAACGATCTGGGGATGTTGCTACTAAACATTTCGTCCCCAAAACTGGTAATGACATCATCTCGGAACTGCACAGTATGTTGGCTGAACAAAACTCATTCTTTCGGAACTACCTGTCAGAGCTCGGGTTGAAGATGGAGCATGTGAAGATGGAGATCGTTCGCGATATGGTGGCCACGGACGAGTACGTGATGAGTGTGCAAAGGAAAATTATGGATAGATTGAATGTAGCATCTGTGCAAAATGAAGACTCTAAAATACCTGGAAGGATATATAAGACGTACATTCACGACCTCGATTTCCCGTATCGCCACGAAAACGGTTATTCAAAATTATAGCAGGGACATATTGGATATTCGCAGCGAATGCCTGAGTAAGATTGAAGGTATCTTGGCGGAGACTCACGACTAAATCTATAAAAGAGAGCAACAGTAACCATTTGTATTCAGTACTATGTTGGACATTGCCAGCGAACTACATCGGGCGATTCAGTCTGTCCACTCAAAGTATTTAATTGCCAAGAGAGTCAAAATTTCACGCGACTTTTTAAATGAAGACATTTTTAAGCCCATTACTTGTCGTCTCGATGTACTCAAGGAGAGCGATGGAGCACCCCTAACAGTGAAGACCGAAATCGACGATACTGCTGAGCCTTTGAAGAAGGGGAAACATGATGATGTACAGCCAGATCGCGGCGATGGTTCGGATGTGTATTTGCCACACAAGAAACAAGTACACAAGAAAGCCCTGGAATCTAATGTTCTGGTTCGATGATACCTACGATCGTACACATCGCGTAATAATGATACGACGCACGGTGTATACAGGCATAATGATAACTGTTTCCTCGATGCCGATTAAATAGTTTCTACCAAGTGGGAGCATCCAAGTTGGTGATTACATGGCATGTGGAACCCCCGGAATGTACTAACTTCTGTTTTGCAAGGAGCCCAGGGAGTTTACGGAATCCAACCTGCTGGAACACAAGACTTTGCTCAAACTCACGCATGCGCTTTACCAAGATAACGATACCGAGACCGGTGTTTGTAAAGATGAGGTTCACAAAACAATTGACATTGTCACAGACCTCTTCAGCAGCCTAGCACTGAAAAGCGGTGAAGGTCTGAAGAAGATAGATAACGACAAGAATACCGGCTACGTATTCTGGGATGGTCCGAACGAACTGGTGGATAGACAGCAGCTATTGGTCGCTTCGCAAAATGTTGGAAACCGCTCTCACACAAACGAGATTATATCCATTGTCGAAGAACTGGAGGACGGAGGTAACATATGACGAATTGATTGGGAATCGCCAGCTTCAAGGGTCGAGAAGGTGCTGAAAACAACATACCGCAAGGGCGTACTTCAAGTGATGGTGTTTCCCTGCCCGCTTCACTTCCTGAGTCACCGAGGCGGACATCGAGCGGTGAAAGTCGAAGAAGATTAACAAACCTGTATAATTCGTTATGTGAACAATAAGTTTTATGTAAAAGATATGCTGTGGTTTATTTAAGAAACCTCCCCGCTTCATATATAAAAATTATTTTTAGTAAAAATATTCGAAATTAAAATTCTCGCTTTTAAGAATAAAAAAATTAATATGACTATTTAAGTACTTTGCAGGAATGGTCAATGTTACCATTCGGTACAGGCCGATAGCCGGCGGCATAGTCGATACTATCTATGTGTTAAAAAATATAATCTATCCTAGTGGGTGCTGACAGCGCAACCTATACTTTAAACACTTAAACAAATATGGCTGGCACCTGGTGGTACACAGGTGATGACAACAAATTAAATCTAATATGGTAGTCGAACGATAGTGAGAGGCAAATTCTAAAACAAATGACAATCAAAAAACCACCATGGCGGACTGCACTTTGAAAGATGGCGGTTGCCTACCTTGATGGCAGACTGCACTGACCAACATGCCTGCCTCCAGTAGCATAAGCAAATTACGTCTACCAGCATGGCAGCCTCGAGTAACATATATTTACAAATAACGAATGAAAAAACAAATATGGCCGCCTTCAGAAACATATAAACAAATTATAAACGAAAAAAAAATATGGTGGCATACAATAGAATCATGGAGGAATTATACCATGGAGGGGAAGCCGAGACACGAAAATGAAGCCGGGCAACAGACGATAATGAAAGACAAGGACAGGGCTAGTAGTGGCAAAAAGGTGCATGTACATGTAGTTAAATGGGCGTGTTTTTAATTTTTAATTAATTCCGAATAGTGGCAAAATATTGTATAGTATTTTGATGCACAGGCAGGTTTGGCAGGTTTGGCAGTGTTCTACTTTGTAGGGCATTGGACGTAAAATTACCCTCGCATAAACCACTTCTGATTACACACACTCATCATTGATTTCATGCCTTTAGTATACACAACGAGCTTTCTACACGAGTTATATGCTGACCCTGCCATTTATTGTTGTTCGTGACAAATAATTTTAAAACACAACACTGCAGTATTTACTTTTCCACTATTAATTCTCTTCAAATGCCATCAAGCTACATTGCTTACAATGTAACTTTTGCCACTCATAATATGGCGGCTGACGTAAACAATCGGTCTGCCCATGCGCAGTTGAAAGAAATCAGACAAGGCATCGGTTTCACTTGATAAACGTGGATAAGATAGGCTGTTGCCACTCCATCATCTATTACCTCCATGAGTAGAATAAATATTGTTGATTGGTGGGGGGGGGGGGGTGGAGTCAGACGTCTGCAGGGTATAGAACTAACGTGACTAATTGGTGATGCTGGGAGGACCCCCAGAAATGTAAGTTTTTTAATTAATAAATTTTGTATACATTTTTAAAACGATTAAAAATAATTAAATTTAGGGGGAAAAGGGAAATTTTAATGGAAGAAAGTGAAATTTAAAGGGTAAAAGGAAATTGTTTAGGAAAAATTGCTGCTGGGAAACAAAAAGTTTTAAATTATTTATTATGAATTTTAATAATTTTTTTAATCTTTTTAATAATTTTAAAATAATTTTTTGTTTTTTCTTACATTTTGATAATCTTCAATAATATATTTTATAAATATTTTGGATTTTTTTGGATTTTATTGAATTTTTAAATATTTTTGGGGGGGGGGGGGGTTTGTGGTTTTTGGAGTTAAAGGCCACTGGGGTCCAGGTCAAAGGTTAAAGGTTATTGGCCAACTTTTACTGATTTCAAATATGGCGGACCGTGACGTAACAAGATGGCGGCCGCCCTGCCTCCGACGCTCCGGTCGCCTTTCCCATTGGCCGTCAAACCCCATTTGCCTGATTTGCATTGACCGATAGAAGCTTATTTCTTTATATGTTGAAAGATTTTGAACTTGTTTTACATTAAAATAGAGCCGACACTATACAATGCATTTCGCGTAGTCATGGATATACGAGCGAATATCATTCAGAAACAACAACCTCAAAACTGGGAGCGTCTTTGGCTCCTGTGTGGGGTATTTTTGTTCACTCTGGACACTGTCGTAGGAGATACTGCTTTTATACTGGATATCTGGCTACAGCTTTCGTGATAATGAGAACTACTCTATAAAGCACACTTAGAATAGAGCGGGGCTACGGATTATTTCACATTTGCTCTCAATTTGCAGGTCATACAATTTATATAATCTATTTCAGTACAGAAATTGCAATGTTTCTTTATGCTATGATCTAGAAAATACATTAGATTTCAAGCATAGAATAGAATATGAAATATACCGTACCATCGTGGAAATAATGCACCTTAAAGAAAAAGTTGGTTAAATTGAATCAAGACGTAAATCTATTTGAATCAATTTCTTTCCTAGATATTATTAAGCATTAAAATTAAAATTTATCATAGAAAAGTTGGAGAAAATTCAAGTGTTAAAACAGTGGTTAAGAATTGCTTTTTCAAACACACGTTGTCATTGAAATATCCTTACTATTGAGGCCATCTTAATCATACTTTCAACACTTAAATGGTTTTTATCCACTAACTCCAGTACAACGTTTGTGATGTCGTTTTATATGCTGGACTCCACAGAAACCACGAGGTGCATTTTTATCCTCTGAAGAGGAATTATCATTCGGGTCACTGTATGTCAAAGAGATTTTCCTCAAATTATTATTATTATTAATTTTTTTTTTTTTTTTTTTTTTTTTTTTTTTTTTTTTTTTTTAGATGTATGCTGATTCGTTTGATTTTTTCGTGATTTTATTCTGTTTGGTTTTTAAAAGCCAGTTTTTTCTTTTACGCTCCCTCCTTTTTCTTTAAGTGCTATGTTTGGTGAAATGAGTATTATTTTTATTGTTACCTTCTTTGATACAACTTTTGTTTGAGTTGGTAGACCTGTCGAGAATTTTGTTTCAGGGTAAGGGGATTGAAGATACTGTACATTCTGACTGGAGGGAAGGGGCGTTTCATTTGAAGACCCTGATACGTGATGGTCTTGGATTGGAGGGTGAAGAAGTTTCACGTTGTTCAGAAGAAAATATTTCTGAAGTTATAAATTTGTAGCCGCATATTTGGTTGGACTTAAATCATACAGTCCAATACATTCAAATCCTTTAACCATATAACCTACTTAAGCAACCTCAGTCACGTTATCGCCTTTGTAAATTGTTATTACACCATTTTTGGGTTTTTAATATAATTTTAGATTGTTTTCGTAACCAGAATGTGTGCTTGATAGCGAACGAATAAAGCGTCTTTTATAGCCAACTTCGTTATCACCATAGACTCATTTTATTAGAAATGACCTATACTTAGTTAGGCTATCTAAAAAGTCCCATTCAAACAGATTCAAATAGCCTTTTGAGAGTCGACTTTTAAAAGTAGCGCGTAGTTCTCCCACGAACTAGGCCTAACAGATCGCGCCTGTTGTGCTATTGTTAATCCAATGAGCCTCGTGATACAAAACGCCCCACCCTACCTTATTTCTTTGACAAGAAATCCGGTGGCAAACGTCAGACGAGTTTCTTATTACAAATCAAAATAGTTTTGAAAATATTGGGCTAATTGGTCCCAAATTTTACTGACTATTAATATAGATTAGGGCCTTCTGTGACAAATCGCTAAGAAGTGCAGCAGATAGAAGGTGCCATATTGTGGAACAAGTTGACTTGAATGATTGTGTCATAGAGGCTGACGTAAAGCTTGGACAGCGACAATAAAATCAATATTTTGGTCGCAATAACTTTGAAAATGCCGAATATTCCAGAACCTTTATTAATATCGGTATTATTCAGAAAAATCCCAGCAATAATATAGGCCTATAGCATTTCCTTGTTCTGTATTTCGATTCAAGTGCGGTCAATATAAAATTAATAAATGTAATTCTATTGTATATATGGTTAACTGAAATACTATAATAAAGATCACAAGAAAATAATCTCGAATAATCAAATTTCTCAAGTAAATGTGTTAGATCTGCTAATTTTTTCAAGCATCCGGAATGTCAAAAAACTGGTATTATTTATAAGATTTTAGTATGTAAATTATAAATATGTTACATTTTCCCCAATCGTGAAAATATGATAAATCTATGGTAATTTTTATTAATATTAAAATAATTTGTTGTATTTATTTGCTTAAGCATCACAAGAATCTACTAAATGGATTATGATGAAATGTTTAGTATACTGCAGATTAGAAACCTGTTTAAATACTGGTGTAAGCATCCTCAC
Source organism: Dryococelus australis (assembly GCA_029891345.1). NCBI lineage: Eukaryota > Metazoa > Arthropoda > Insecta > Phasmatodea > Phasmatidae > Dryococelus > Dryococelus australis. The sequence goes on from CM056999.1 coordinate 53,658,638, forward strand.
ACTCTACTTACAGAAATCTGAGCGGTAAAAATTAAAGTTATTTTTTCTCAAAATTTTTTCTATCAACTGAACTTTCACTATCCTGCCACAGAAAGTACCAAGTATTTTGATTCATAAAAGTATCTTTATAAAATATGATACATTTACATTCGTAGAACTTGATTGCAAACTTTGTTGCTGTGAATGGTGCAGGAATGCACCCTATTATAAACGTATCTCGTATTTTAATATACAGGCTTATTACAAATGATTCATTCGGTTTTGAAAATTGGTAATTCACAAAGTACTGGCCAGAAAATTATGTGTAATACATTAAAACAACCAGAAACTCTCCTTGTTTTTTTTCCCACAAATTTCTACAAATGCTCAATGTGAGCTCCATTCGTCACACGACTCACTTCCAATCGGTAGTCGAGTTCATCCCATACGCATTGCAGCATGTCCCTGTCGATGGCCATGTCAGCTGTGGTAATGCGGTTTAGGAGCGTATGCAGTGTTGTTGGCAATTGTGGCACGTAAACAGTGTCTTTCACGTACCCCCAAAGAAAGAAATCACACGGCGTAAGGTCGGGAGACCGGGGCGACTATCTAAACAGCGTCAAGAAATCCCGACCACAGCGTCCAATCCAGCGGCGTGGGAGTTCATTATTAAGCTGGCGACGCACTTCTGTGTGCCAATGAGGTGGGGCCCCGTCCTGATGGAACACGAAGTTGGAGGAATCCTCTCTGATTTGTCGAAATAACGACAACTCCAACATGTCGAGATAGGACAGACCCGTCACAGTGTCTTCAAGGGGAAAAAAAAGGCCCGCACACCTTCGTCTGTGAGATTGCGCTGAACACACTAAGTTTTGGCGAATCCCGTACTTGTTGCACAGAAGCATAGGGATTCTCAATGCCCCGTATCCGAACATTGTGACGGTTCACCTTTCCGCTCAAGTGAAACGTCGCTTCGTCACTGAACACCAGACGTGTGGCAAATTTATATTCCTGCATAGCTACCTGCATGTGCTCACAAAATTCAACTCTGATAGTGTAATCTTCTGGATGCAAGTGTTGCAACAACTTGCAAGCTGTACGGTTTAAGTTGTAACCGTCGCCGCAAAATCTTCCAAACAGTCGGCTGAGGAATCCCAAGCTCCCGACTTGCCCGGTTAGTTGATTTTCGTGGGCTACGCACATAACTTCCCCTCGCTCTCTCCTCTGTTTCGTTAGAAACACCTGGCCGCCCTGTGCTCTTACCTTTACACAAGCATCCTGTGTCCTGGAACTGTCGATACTACCTCAGAATGCTCTGGTGACCTGCTGGTTCTGTGTGGTAATGCCCTCGGAACACACGCTGCACGGTAACAACCGATTAACATCTTCCATATTCCAAAACAAAAAACACTTTCTTTTGATTTATCGCCATTTTGTGACCTGAGCTAGTGCTGTCACCTGGTGTGATAAAAAGGAAGTTTAGACTCGTATAAAAAACTTTGTGTTTGTTGTTTGGTGGTTAGCGTGAACCTTTAACATAAATAGTTTATGAATTACATATTTTTAAAACCCAATGAATCATTTGTAAAAACCCTTTAGAACTAGCGTTATTACACTTCATATATTCTCTTATGCATTGTGTTATGCACTAGGCCCTACTTAACGACTTAGTTATTCTTAGATAATTCATGAACTAAAAACCGAACCTTGCAATTTTTTACGGCGATGAAATAAAGACAAACAAAAATATAAGAGCATTTTTAGTGATCTGTGGCAAATCAGATTAGTTAGTCATAAAATAGGCTCATGTTTTTAAAACTGCTGAGATGAACAGTGTAGTTACAGTCAGTTTCACGTTAATGGTCTTAGGTCAACAAATTGTTTTTACTTAAAACATCTACGTTACTGGACACATTGTAGTAAGTATAATCTGATCTATCCATATTTTCACTGACCATTTCCATTTGTTTAGTTACGCCAGTTACGCCACTCAAATATTACAACTGTAATCAGTCACTATAAAATAAATTTTTGAACAATCAATCTATTCCACCCGAATATATTTTGCACTAGCATTCCAAACTAATGTAAGTTCGTGCAGTTAAGACATTACTGATATTTGAATCGACATCAAACGAATCTAACTGCGCCTTCCACCACACACATGAATGCGGCAAATGGGAAAGAGACACCACCTAAAAAAAAAAAAATAACAGACATATAACCTGCCATTTCTACAAGCATATTTACGAGTTTTCAGAATGCGAGGAAATTACGGGAATATCTGCCAAGTTTACGCCGAGAAATAGTGCCGCGCGTAGTTACGTCTTCAGGGCGTGGTGGGTGGGGTGGGGGGAGGGCAGGGGTTTTTAACTTCGGGCCATGAAAACCGAAATAAACGACAGCTCGGCGTCGCAAGGGCCGAGGGTGTAAAGGACGCCTTGGGGGGAAATGCCGCTGTGATGTCGGCGGCGCGCTCTTTTTACTATCCCGTAGGGGGATGACGGGCATTAAGAGCAGCGTCGCCTCTGGATTGGCGGAGCTTGGAGGGTCGCTAGTATTAGTATCGTGGGTGGGAGGGATAAAGTAGGAGGGGATGTGGTGGGGGGTCGGGACAACGAAATGTTTTTGAAGGGGAGGAGGGGAGGAGCGAGGAGGGTATGAAGGCACCGCAGCCCATGGAGTTATGGCAGAGCGGAGTCACTCAACTCCAGCACCCTTTCCACTTGCGCCACCATACGCCCCCTAACTCCTCCAGCTCAGCCCGTCTTTGCTGTTCCACACTCCACGCCGGTGGCATTAAATGTGTCTCGTATAAGCAGACCGCCCCCCCCCTCCCCCTGCTCGCTCGTGCTCTCATCAACCCGCCATGTTTACATGCTAAGATACGAAGCTTCCCGCAAGCTAGCCGGTCGCAGAATAATTCCGCGCACGCGGCCCCGCTTTCTCGATCTTCGACAGTAACGTGCCGACGTTCAGCCATCGTTCCCGTCGACGTTGTTCTTTTTCCCTTACGTGAAACCACGTGTTGGAAAACAATTCGGCAAAAATAGTGACCCTGAGGCAATTCGGTGGCATTTCGAGAGTGGCCAAAAATACAGGATGCTTGGAAATTCCCCTTGCAAATTTCTAGGACTTGCAGAGGGGACTGAGTAGACGATCTTTTGAATAAGAACCCATGTCCGGAAACGTACCGTTACCATGCTACAACTCGTCCACTTCCACTGAGGGAAAGACCGGATTTAACTCCATTGGACTCTTTCTTGTGGGGGCGTATGAAGAGTATGGTGTACGAGACTCCTGTAGAGACAGAGGAAGCTCTTCTGGCACGAGTTACGGTCGCTGCACAACAGATTGACGTGACACCAGGTGTGATGGAGAGAGTGTACAGGAACATGATTCGTAGGTACAATTTGTGCTACATCGAGCCGTTGCTGTAGTGGATCAGTACCGTACGCTACACATCCTTTGCAGAAGACAGAAACCGATTGTTGCGTTTAACTGTAGACAAAAGTGTTATTGTGACAAATGAATGCGTTTCTTTATTGTTCCCTCGGCATTTTTACTTAATGAATTTGATTGATAATTAAATTACGCACGCTGAAGTGCACGAGTGATACACCTGATCTGAAATGGTTGTAGCGCGGTAACGATACGTTACCAGTCATGGGTTCCTATTCAAAAGATCGTCTACTCGGTCCCTTCTTTAAGTCCCGAGCATTCTGTATAATGGTACCGGTATGTATGGGTATGTTTGTGTAACTCATCCCAGAAAAAAAAAACAGTATGAATAGTGTCGCTACTTTTTCGGGGTCACATGCGCTAGTTTCGAGAATGGCCACTGGAGTCTTGTGAAAAATCGCACTGTGTACGAGACCGCTACTGTACGGATTGGAGTGGAGAGGTCTGGTCGGATCTTGACGTAGGCGTCTTGCGAGTCGATGATAGTCGACGAGCCGGGTGTGACGCAACGCCAGACTGCAAGGGCGGGAGAAACGGAGATCTATGAGAAAACCCGCCGAGCAGCGGCATTGTCTGGCACGATTCCCACGTGTGAGAAAACCGGGAGCAACCCCCCGTCGGGTATCGAACCCGGCCCCTCACCTCTGTATGAAAAGATAGAAAGTTCTTTTTTTCAGAAAGTGGATTGAATTAACACTTAATTAAAGACTGTAGCCATTACGCTAACGATGATTAATTTATTCTGCTAAAGTTATTTATAGAATTAATTGACCGGTATGCGACTGGCCACATGATTTTCTTGTAGCTGACTCGAGGGTAAGAGCAATTTTTTTAAGTCCTGTTTATTTCCTGTTTCGATTACCCGGGTGATAAGTATTCAAGTGCCATTCAAAACACACTGTGAAACTTTTGAAAGCATAAATATATGGCAATTATGCAAATTCTATTTTTCATGTCAATATGATGAACACTAACATATTTACTTTACCTTTAAAACACTGCACTATTCCTCCTAGTTTACTGCCAAATTTAGTAAACGTGCCACAATCATTGTTGATGGTATGATGAACATAGATGACCCGCCTAAATTTATTTCGGCTTAAAACATATGCCAGTGAGGGAACGTAGGTAACTCATGAACAGGTATCACATCATTTTACAGGCTGTTCGCGGTAATCCTAGCACTTTTGGAAGCCCTGCTCACGATCTACTTGTATGCACGCTGTGTATTCTTCCACCTTATGTAAAATTAACATTGCTATGAGCCTCATCACTTTATTCATGCGTCGGTCAAGTGAATCTGTGAAATTATTAGAAAACTAAATGTGTTACAAATCTGCTCATTTTTACACTTCGGTGCATTTACAAAAACCGGACGCGAAATAAATAATTGTAAGTTACCACAAATTGTTACCGAACAATTTTATTCGACGTTAAGATAAGAAACTACTTCCCATTCTTCGTTTCCGACTTTGCTGGGCGCATGTCCCTCAGTGCTCCAGGTAAAATACACGCAGGCACGAGCAATGACTTTCTTCTAAGGTTGATTTCAAAAGTGCTCGCTTTATCGTGAACAGTCTTTACATGTAGAGCAATTTTCGCAAGAATATTTTTAAACATCGTCACCAGACAGTGACCGAAATGCACTGAACTGCCATTCATGACCTGACAGTCCCCTGAAAGGAGAGTAGACTAATCCCACACAGAAAAAAAGATTGAAAAGAGAATAGAAAATTTATTTTGTAATATAAATTCTAAGTTATTTTACAAAACATTTTATTGTAAATCTGTTGCATTGGTAGGTACTTGTGAAAAAACAGGATTTGTTGAACTACAGAAAAATTACTGCAGTAATACTGACACTCGTAAAAATTTCAAGTAATAACGTGTAGTGGCACTTAAGACTTTTCTTTCAACTCGTTTCCAAAAAAAAATAAGATTTTTTAAAGAATACAACAACATTTTTGTGTGCATACGTCACACAAGCATGCCGCGAGCCTTCGTTTGAAATATTAACTAGTTACAGCGATCGAAATAAACGCACGACGAGAGAGTAGTGAAGTGGAATAGGGTATTGTTATCTGTGTTCACCGATTAGGTCGTTCCATCCGTGACATTTCTGGCAAATTTTCAGAAACCACGTTAAACAGTGATTGGTGTGGTGGTGAAACGCTAACGCCAAGGAGTTTCACAACCTCAGCCTCGACGATGCCTTCAACTTGTGGTTAAGTCGAACCGGCAAGCTTCGCTAGAAAAAAAAAAAACAAATTGCCACAGTCTTTCGATTGACACCTGGAAGCGGTGCCAGTGCGTATACCACGCGCCGAGAACTGCTTGCACTTGGATGCCATGGTGTGAACTCGAGCACATAAACCAATTATCACTACACTGAATGCACGCCGCCGATTGCAGTGGCGATGGGACACATGGGACGTGTCCCATGTGGACTCTTAGAACAATGTGGAAGAGCATCGTGTTGTGATGGTCAAATAATGCCAAACGTCTGAGCGACTGAGTGGGTCGCCCAACCCACGGCGGAAGGGTTTGGGGGGGGGGGGAGGGGCGTGAACTGCAGCGCAGCCAGCAGACTAAATAAGCACGGACCGAGCAAGGCCGAGGCTCGCCGTTGCTGTCCGTCTACCACGAGCTTCGCTGCAGAGACGGCGTTTTCCATGGGAGACGAGCGGAACTGACTTAAACTTGGCCTCCCCTGCGGTGCGGGCCTAACCAAACCGATTCAGTGTTTGATTTAACAGTGGCGAGTCTAATTGATTGATTAGCCTAGGTAGTAGAGCCGTACTATAGCACCCCGTTTCAGGTTGTAGCGCGTATTGATCTTATACCATCCTTCTGAAGGAAGAATAATTATTGTTGTATTCAGTGAAATAAAAAAAAACATAATTTGTCTACTTTGGGTATTAGTTTATTTCTAATCTCATTAGCATAACCAGAATAAAATATCAGAAAATAGAACAATGTGCAGTGACGAAGCACGTTAAAGTCTGTTCACGACCAAGTGAGCACTTTTGAAATCAACATTATAAAATTCACTTATCCCAGTTGCATATATTTGAACGAGCGCACTGAGTGACATGCGCTCAGTAATGTTGGTAACGATGGAGGGCAAAGTAATTCCATATCTTAACGTCGAATAAAAAGTGTGAGGTAACCATTTCTATCGCTTTCTGTTTTTTTTTTCGCCGACGTGTAAAAAGTAGCAGACTTTTAAAATTCTTATTTTTCTAAAAATTTTACATTTTCACTTGACTGACGCATGAAGAAAGCGATGTGACCCATGCCGATGATAATTTTGCACAAGGCGGAAAAAAACACACAACGTGCATACAAATAGATCTTAAGCAGGGCTTTCAAAAGTTCTTATTTTACCGTGAACAGTCTATACACGTTTTGGCGTTCCGATGAACGTGTATGAACCTGAAGAATGCCAGGAGAACGTTACTTACGAGAGTGCATTGTTCCCACTCGGAAATTTGGTGGAGGAGGCATTATGGCGCGGGCCTGGTTTTCGAGGTTTGCTTTCGATTCGCTGGTTTTCGCTCATCAAGCCATGAATGCCGCAGCCTATCAGGTAATAGTTGATCATTTTATGTTACCCACCCTATGGCAACAATTTAGAGTTGGCTCTTTTCATTTTCAAACACAGCAGTTTACCCGTTGATAAAGGGAAGTCCATAACCGAAAGATGAATGAAATCGAATGGACAGACCAAAGCCCTGATGTAAACCCAATCGAGAATTTCTGAGACGAGTTAAAGCGACGGTTGACAACCGGACCAGGCCACCAAAAAAAGGCTACAGAACTGTTCGCCATGTTGCAGGATAAATGGAAGAAAATACAGGCAGACATCTACCAAAACTTATTGGAAAATCTTCCTATGAGGGTAAAAGCTGTGATAGCGGGGAATGGCACAGCTTCATCATACTAACATAGTAAGAGTTCTAACCAAGCAATTTCCTACGGGTACCTGGTTCTCATGGCAATTTAGTGTATATCTGCGTGAATGTCGTTGATTGTACATCGGTAGCAGCTATATGTAGCGGTTCACATTACGTCTGCCGCCTCCCTCGTATCAAGTTGCCACACTCTCCAAAAATGCGTTAACGGGGCGTGTAACACATTTACATACAGAGGTACACCCTAAGATAGGGGTTACAGTCACCGAGTGCTTACAAGGTGGGATTCCTTCGTGTTGGTCATCCCTTCAATGTGACGGAATGAAACCCTAAGGTGGGGCTGCAACGGAATGCAGAGGTAGAATAAGTGGGAATACTGCAAGGAACCTCAAGTATTTGTTCTGCTATTACTAGCGCACTTTATTTCACAAAGTGCACTTTATTTCACAAAGTGCACCATATCCGAAATGAATTTGGGTATGCAAAAATGCTTTCCCTTAAAACAACGACTATCGATGTAGAATACGTACCGTGCTGAGTATTTTGACAAAAAATAATGAAAAACTTGAAGTCCAAAAATGGAAAGGTAGGCTATTATGAATGCAAAAAAAATGAAGTGAACACCCTTAAAATGCAACAAAGGAAAATACGAGGTAAATATATTTCAAAACACTTTTATATTAAATATATGAACATAAACATGTGTATATGATTCAAACAAAATATTTCATTCTGACTATGGACATCCAGATATTCAAATTTTCCACCAGTTATGGAGTAATCTAGCTCACGATATTTTAATAATTTATGTATCTATCGCTTCCTATATTTTTTTACTTAAGACAAGTTGTGCGACCGGACAATTTTCCGCCTGCCTTAGGCTCAAGAGAAATGCAGCTTTAGTAGCTTGTCTGACCTCCTCATGCCAGGGTACGTGAGGCAATACAATAAGGCACAGTGTACTCCAGGCCACGAATACTTCAACAAGAGGAAAGGTGGCATTGCATCTGGTCTCATCAATTTCCCGTTGGTGACAGATCAGGAATGAAGTGTTGCGGTCACACCAAGCAGTACGCCTAAGAGGAAGAGGACAGCCTCGGATGCTGGACCAAGGAAACCAGGGCAACATGCGGTGTTTTGTCGGGTAACAACAAACACGGAGGGCTGGAGTGCGAAAGGAGGCCAGCGGGGGCAGCATAAGAGGGGGTGACGTCACAAAGTCCGGGGAGAGACATCACCAGGCCGCCGCGACGCCGGAGGGGTCCACGATGGAGGCTGCGTGGTTCCCCAGGCATCCAACAAGCGAATACTGCACAACCAGTGGTGAGTGAAAACTCACTCAGACGTGAGACGGGGCCCTTCAGTATCAAACGCGTGGCAAGTTAAATTAAGGTCTTTTTACTTGAAGCCAGACGGTTGCTATCAGTTTTACATAAAGCTCAGAGCCTTTAGTATAATTTGAGAACATTATAGAAGGTAAATTGATTGCTGTAATATATTTATTGTTAACTGTAAATTATTGTAATGACGGCAAAGAGAAATAGTAATAGTAAATGACTAGTATTGTGGTAACCGCTGAGTCTTGCTGAGTACGTCACCCCTTAGCTTATTAAGTTATTGTGCGCCATACTTAAGAGAGCGTAACAACAGCATGCCATTGAAGTGTTTAAAATTATATAAACACTCCACTGTGTGCGAGTGAACTTATATTTGTAAAATGGATTTTAATGCTCACTTAGAAATGGTAACACGTGAGACAGGAGGATATTTTCAACATACCAGTGAACATTTAATGTTCGCTGCGTAACTAACAGTGGCGAACGACAATCGTGTGATGAGGCTCCCCAGACTATCATGCCTGTAGTATGGGGTGAGCTATGAAGTGAAGCAAGGGTTGTAGCTCTCAACTTATCTCCTACACGCTCTAGCATTGTGGCCATTCGATAGCGTGGTTTGTTATTTAAAGACGCAACATTCCACTTTAATTTTTACTTACACTTATGCAGGCAAAGGAGGCGATGTTCAGTCGTTATTGGCAGAACGCGTAAGGTCAACAGAATCGCCTATTTGTCTTGACTGGATTCTGAAAAATATATATGGTTTTCTAGTGCAGCTGCTAGATGTGGCTATATTACGGACGAAGAATCTACTGCCATTCTTGATGTTTTTTTTTTTTTAACAATAACACATCCTCCCTCTCCCATAACCACTACTTTGTGTCTATTACTCTCTATCCAACCTGACAGTCAAATCTAAAACACATAATAAATAGACATTCAGCAGTAGTACACCTTGCTTCTAATAAGACTGTTATCCAGCTTCTCTTAAACTACTTCATTTCTACGTACAGATGTCTCGTGCGTTTCCCCGGCATGCGTATTGCTCATTTATCGCACCTGACAAGTACTGCGCATGTCACACAATTTGCGCAATTCCGAGGGCCGCATATGTATGCAACACGAACTCCTATATCAAAGCCCTCGTACGAAATATAGGCTACTCGTGCCCCCATCGCACGAAACTATAATAGTTTTTATATCATCCATCTACATGCCTACTAAACAGCTTTCACGGTTGTCCAATAATTGTTATAAGTTGCGCAATTTTTATTGCATATATATTAGTCGATTCAATGTAAACATATAAGTGCATATGAAACTTTCACCTGTTTCTGTAACTTTTCTTTAATTACGTTCTGTAATATAGGCGTAATGTACAATTAGCTTTTCTTTTTCCTTTTTCAGACAAATATTGTTTCTTGTATAGAACGCGTTATAAAGTTTTGGACAGAAAGTAAATGCTTCGCTTCTTTCGAAAGTAGAAATCATGCACATTGTGATGTGTGATAGTGAACATGTGTCTGTTCTAGTAGAGCTGTTGTCTTGCATTTTGTGCCAAAGAAATCAAGTCCTAGAATACTGATAAATCAATAAACTTCTCAAACATTTGTTCTGTACATTTGTACGTATTGTCACAGTGTGCAACAGTACTAAAGAAAATTAATAAATTTTAGCAACGAAGCACTCTTCTCGGATTCTATAAAGCGATTATTCTTTTATCTATTTCATCTATGCGCTGTGTGCGTAAATGTGAAATTAACATGTTTATATTTACTATATATGCTGTTTTAGTTGGCTCAGGAAAGTGAGTTTCTTTTAGACTTAGATATATTTCAAAGTGCGCTATTCGCGCTATTTATCGTATTATGAACTCTCCTATAGTGAATAGCCACTCAACCCTGTGAAGGTCAACAGACCTTTGGTAATTTTTGGTTTCATGTCATATGTTTATGAAATACGTAAAATATATCAGACAAATTTTTTATACGAAGCTGAAAAGGACTAACAGGTGGTTCTGCTACAGAGCATAAAACTCGGTATGAATTCTTCACTCATAATCGTTTTTTAAAATACACAACTACTCTCAGAAAAACCGAGAGAATTATCATCCATGATGAACGTGAATAATGTAAAAGTTGAACAATGAACATTTAATGGAACTTTATAAAGGCCGAATGTTCCCAACAAAAAGAAATGTAATCTTAAGAAAAGAGGATGATATCAGGAAATAATTAATAAGGAATTTAAATAAATAATTTTTAAAGTAGGAAATAAAAAATGACGGAGACCTAGATTTATTTTTATCACACGTGGCACAGAAAGTGCCTGAACACATACAGCAGTTGATAACGAGTGAGAAAATATGAGTATAGGCCGTTCACGGTAAAACGAGCATTTTTTAAGGCCCTTATAAATTTTTCTTCTAAGCCAGTTTTTATATTTAAGCCATTTTTTTATATCTGCATTGTAAAGGGACTAACAAATAGGGTGTATACTTTCACCACTCTCGAAAGTTAATGTCTAAGGTTGCATTAAAACATATTTATTAGTGGTTAATGCCTGAAGGGAGGGCCTTAAAAAGTGCTCACTTTCACGTGAAGAGCCTATAACGAGATACACTCAAAGTCAGAGAAATGTTTTGCAAATTCTAAATATGTTCCTATTGAAAACATATATGTGGATAATACTGTCACTGTAGTTCGTCACAGGTCATCACAAGGCCAAGAATTCGCAATTTTCGTGAAACAACTAACAAGTGAAAGACAGCTACAGTCTTTTCGAATTTTTTTTTTTTTTAGATTAAAATTTTCTACTGAGACTTTTTTTTAAAAATATGTAATGAATTTAGATGGAAAAGTGTATTTTATGGCCCAATAAATAAACTTTTAAACAAAGGCGATAAACAAAGGGTTTTCACTTACCTGAGCTTGGTAAACTAGTTTCCCTTCTGAATATGGTATTCTTTACAGTTATATAGATTAAATTTATACTGTCGTTCGTTAATATCGAGAGTCCTTCAAACAACTTTATTGGCTTCCTAGAATTACCAAAGAACGATTGTCATCATGTATTTTCAGTTTTGCTAAGAAACCGCGTGCTCATGACGAGTTTATAATAGGTGATTCACTGAGTTCTTCCTATAATTTGTTCCAACTCTTACTGGATTACATACGTATACAGTAGGCAACTTACTGGATTACATACGTATACAGTAGGCAACTTACTGGATTACATACGTATACAGTAGGCAACTTACTGGATTACATACGTCTACAGTAGGCAACTTACTTGACGTCCGTTTTGCAACTTATTAGTTTCATTAAGAGACTAGCGGTTGAACAAATGTGCAATTGCTCATATAGTTGGTTGCCGTACTTCGTCTCGCCGCCATCTCAGTCGCATTGAGAGCGGCTGTACACCTGTGGCTATGCTCAATTTCTTATCCCCACTACTTTTGGATACTTTTGCGTCACGTACAAACCAACACAGCCGTGCCTCTTATGTATTCGTGCGCCTGCGAAGTAACACTGCGAATCTGTTACCAACTTAAAACTGCAAATATTCTACCAACTCTGGCTACATTACAATACCCTGTGTGTCGCTGCCTGGAGACAGGAACAAATAGCAGTTCCTGAAACGTCGCATTCTGCCGGTTCTGGAAAAGCTACTGCGTCTGTGCGAGTTACTTCGTTGCGTTTGTTTTATTTGTGTAAGTAGGTAACTAGCCTGTGCCATCTTCGGTGTATTATCTGTTGTTAGTATACAATTTTTTCGTTTACATAGATAGTATACTAGTTTTCCGCATTTAGCTTGCTGTCCTGTTTTATTTTACTCGATTCCTACATGGAATTTTCTGGCTTTGGGCACATACAACGTGTTCGGAAACTACCTGTCGAAATTCAAAAAGGCAGCATCTGTGGGCGAACAGAAATAAGATATTCTAGTCACAAAATGTTCGGAAAGGCAATTTAGTTAGTTTAAATTGAAGTTGAATATCTGCAAACGATGCCGGGTGTCCGCAGCCGTACGTACCTTCGTGCACAACAAGTTGCGTGAAACGAAGGCGAACGGTGGTGGCTCGGCATGCGGGCAGCGCCTGTATATAGGCAACTTTGAACTACAATAGATCACCTGCCACTGCGGATGCGCCTGTGTGTGAGACAGTGGCAACCAATCAACCTGACAGGAGGCGCAGAGTGCCGCGTGCAGCACTACCGTGGATCAGATCGCCTATGTGTCACGTAACTTGTTGTGCACGCAGGTACATACGGCTGCGGACATCCGGCGTCGTTTGTAAATATTCAACTTCAATTTAAATATACTGAATGGCATTTCCGAACATTCTGTGACTAGAATTCCTTATTTCTGTTTGCCACAGATGCTGCGGTTTGAATTTCGGCAGGTAGTTTCCGAACACGTATGTTCTTCACTACAGCATACCTGGCTTGTATTCCGCTGTGTTTGGTAAAACTGCTGTGTTTAAGTGCGTTTGTTCATTGTATTGTCCCATTTCGTTCCTACTTATTTTGTCAGTGTTGTCTTAACCTTTTCAAGCAGGTTTCTAGCCTGTGTTGTTTTCTATGTGCTATCTGTTTGTTGTATATATACACATATTTTTCGTAATTAGTTGTTGTTCTGTTTGTTTGACTCTATCCCTCTTGGAATTTTCCAGTGTTGTATACATATATTTATTTTATCGTCCATAGGTGACTTATATTATTTAGTATTTTTTTCGTGTTCAGTCCTGTTTTTTCCATGACAGATATGTGCACCGCAATGGCGAATGTCCAAAAAATTCCATCTAGTCATAAGAATTAATGAACACACGCCAAGTTTAGTGATGATAAAATGTAACTTTACACTAATAAATAGGGGTCGTGATGGTGTAACGGTTTTACTACTCGCCTCCCGCCTTAACGAACCGAGTTCGATTCCAGGATTTTCGCATGTGGTGGGAATCGTGCCGGACGGGGATCTACCCCCCCCCCCGCACTTCATATTCCTGTGCTGCTCCATCCTTACCTCGCTTCATCATCACTTCGCTTCATCCTCATCGGTTCTCAAGACCTCGACGTTACACAGCCGCCCAAATCTCTTTACTCACTCACAAATCCGGAAATATTATGACCAGTGTGGTGTCACACCGTGCCATAATTATCGACTGTGCGGTAATTTCGATTCCTATATCATAATCGATGATTGCTTGTAATAAATTTATGTACTGTAGGGCCTCAGCGATTTAACCACGGAAAATACCGATGCCTGCAACATTTAACTAGAGGGTGAGTGAGTGAGTGAAAAGATTTGGTTGGGTGGTAACAGGCATGGAAGCTATTTTCTGGCGAATAACTAACTGAATCTACACATTCTTCATTATTTTTAGATCTTTTGTCGAAAAAGTTCACCTTACTTACAACGTGCCTATTTTGAAATTAAGTGAAACTTGAAAAGTCGCCAAGCTAAAGATAGGCCTAGTTAACCTTGATGCAAATGCAGTGCCTAAAATCTATTGTTTCTCAAATATGTTTACCGAAGATGAATTTAATCTCTGAAACAATGAAACGGGTTCTTAAGTTTGGAATGTGCGTGCGATGGTATTCTGAGAGAAAACAGAAACAATTTTTAACGAAAGATGCATCCTAATCAGTCAGATTTGTTAAGTTCACATGTGCTTGGAAAAAATTTAACCAGTTCAGTTTCATATATTTATAAATTTCAAAACGTTTTTACATATCCCAAATTAGAAGAATCTCTTAACTTTATACTTCCAATAAAACCAAAATGCATATAATGAAACATTGTACCAGAGTCCATTAAAATATTATACTGTTGTGTTTTGTAAACAATAATTTGTCTCGAAAGCCTTGGGAACACTGGTTAGGACATAAATATTCCTTTCTTAGCTTGCTGTTAATATTACTGTAGATATGATGGTCACTATTTACGTCCAAATATGTGCATTTCTTGGCAAAAGTTTTTTCTCGAAATTTATTTTCGTAAGTTTTCGTTAACCACGAAATATTTTCAGTGTTGGGGTGGCCAATCACCAAGTGCACTTTGAGTTTATATGAATTTATTTCTTCCCTATAGTTAATTGGTTTTTATGAGGTATAAAATTGGAACAGTTTTGATTTCTGCTTGGAAATTTGAATGATGCTTACACAAAAAATTGTTTGATTAATAAACAACGCAGTTCGAAAAACATTATTTTGTACCTTTTCATATATTCTCTGGTAACTGAGAACAATTGTGAATAACTTCTAAATTTGGGTATTAAAATTAAAAATGTACATACAGATTAATATAGCTATTTCACAGTAGAAAATATAGAATATTTTTATTAAATTGTCATTACTCATATTCATTGCGCCTCTGTAAATAAATGAACAGCTTAAAATTGTTAAATTTTACATAGCTACATAGATAAATTCAATTGTTTTTAATTAAAAGCTGGCTTAAACATGACTTTTATTCAGCTCTTTGCAATTATACTTGTATAAAGAAAACTTGCCAATAACATATCTCGAAGGTCGCTCGAAGCTTGTAACAGCCACGGATACAATTTTTAAATTTTACTGAATATCAATTCTGTTACTATTCCTGCTAAATAACTTCACTTATTTACATGTAAAACTTATTCGCCAATATATATATTTCAACTAAATTGGCAGGAATTTTTCATTGATATCGATTCAGTCCTACAAAAAAATGGAATAATATTTTTAAGAATAAAATTATCAATTTCAAAAAGGGATAGGTAAATTTGCAAAAAAAAAAATCTTTACAAACTATTTATTGTGGTAACGTTTTCAGGTTTAAAAGTACACCGCATGGCAAGAATATATGTCTAACATACTTTTTGCAAAGAATAGGTAGTAGTGTGCAAGATATATTAATTTTCATTTGAGAAGATGTACCAAGCTTATTTTTCACTTTATTGTCGCTCTTGAAGAAAGTAAACCGACACGAGAATAAAACGAAAAAATCTACATTAACGACTGCCCAAAATATGACGCAAAAACGTAGTCAAAATTGTTTACTGAAACTGAGCCAACTCAATCAGACATCTTTTTAGCGCAGAAGAAAATTGAAATCTTCTTTATCGTATATTAAAATGCTGAATTAATTAAATTAGTTTGACAACAATCTTCTGGTTAGTTTTGATTATACATTTAGAGTATGCGAAGTTTAAAAATATTAACTTAGTTCTGTGAATATATGAGAATTGAATGTAGTTTGAATATAACTGCACATGTAATAATGTGTGCATCATTATTGAAAGTGTATGACTTAGAGGGTTCATATATAAATCATTGGTATGTCATCATGCGAGGGTATTATAATATGTGCAATTAAAGTCCCAAGATTTTTTTTTCACAGTTTTCAATTCGTTGTAACTTTAGGAAACTAATTCAAGAAAAACAAGAAACTGTGAGAAATGATCAATACAATATATTGCGTACTGATAATAGAGATAGAGCTTAATTACGCACAGCCATCCGCACATCCATAAAGGGGGTAGGGGGAATGTTACGCAATTTGACCTCAACAATTTTTTGTGTCCTAGAATCAACATTTATTTTATAAAAATAATGTATCCATCTTTACTTTTAGATACATGGTCGATAAGTAACAATTTTATGCTGACTCATACAAAGACTGCCATAACATTTTTATGAATTTTGAATAAAATTTCATACATTTATAAAGAGTGAAATTCAGTTTTAGGTGTGATGTTGATGCGTAGCTGCTGCAGCGATGCAATGTCAGTTGTATGCTGCCATCGCAATGGAGTTAATAGCAATCGTGAATAATAATATTTTTTTTACTATTTGTGACGAGATTGCCAAAGTCTTATGTTTCATTCTTGAGGTCCTGTATTCGAATCATATTCAATCCATGTATATGTTCCCGATTGATCATTGAATGAACGAAATCCATAAAGAGGGGCAATATGCTAAGGTTGTTATTATTATTTCGCTGGCTGATTAATACTGCTGAGACATTTTAAGCTCGACTTATTTTTAGAAGTATTGGTAAAATATCTCAAACTTCTCCTGAATGCAATGCAGTTACAGTAACAAGTACGGTCATGTGTGTATCTGTCTATCTACATACGCATCCATAGTAGAATGCTTGCACTTATACCGAATTCCACAACCATTTATCCTACGCTATACGCCATACAGATCTACAACTCACAGAGGTAAGCAAAACACGTTGAGTAAGAGATGCGTTCATCGCCAGGCACAGAACATTTGCAGGAAAAATGAGGGGGTGAGGGGTTGGAGGAGAGGGAATATTCCCCTGGCAGCCAGCAAGGGTGGATGTTTATAGTAAAGGTAATGACCGCGCACCACGTCGCATCACGGAACAACAACCCCTTCACCCTCCTTCCCAACCCCTTTAATCTCGATATCCTCCCCCACGCTCTCACCTGTTTATAAAGGATAATAAAGCCGCGGGCTGGCGCCATATTTCGCCGACGACGTCTCTTAACCTCCACAAAGTTTCACCCAGGGAGGGAAGTGTCGCCCCAGCCATCACCCCTGGGGACGGTCACACGACCTGCATGCTATATACGAGCGCAGCAGTCGCCTAATAATACCTCGGCGTTGGGGAGGGGAAGGGGGCGAGGTTGCCCGCGAATTAAAGCCGAAACGCTCCAGGCGCCGCGGCAGGCTACGTCAAGAGGGCCCAGAGCCAACATTGTCGCAGCAGAGTGCGCATGTTCGCAAAATACAAAGGAGAATATTTTAACGGATTTTTGATGCTCGATTTCCCACTTCGTTTACCTGACATTATTTCAATTCCATAGCAATTACTCAGATTTCCTGACTGTAGCAAATTAATTTTACAAGTTGTTTCATATTTTTTATTATAATTTTTTTTGGTAGTTGTAAAAGGCAAGCGTGTTTTGATATTTTAAATTACAAATTATGCTATTTATGGAAAAATTTAATGTTAATACTTCGGATTTCATGCCTGTATTTCATTCGACTTATATAACAGCAGTTTACAAGATTTTCCTTTACAAAATTTTAATCAGCAGGATATGAAAGAACGCGATACAGTGGGTGAGGCTGTCTCTTAATGTGTTAAAGGTTCCTGCTAAAAAGAAAAGTTCTTGTAATTTGCACTTAAGTTACGCTACATTTCTTACAACTTGTTCTCTCATGATTTATCATTTTTCAATGTCCTGATTTGTTTTCCTTTTCAGCGCACACTGTTTCCTTCCGTAACATTAAAATACTGTTATGGCCATGCACACAATGTCCAATAGCCAGATCACGATAAAGTGAGACTGTGAAATTATTAAAAACCGTAATAGGTTATATTGCAATATTATAAAATTCTGTAATACATATAAACAAAAAAAATTAGTGCACACAAATTAAAAAAATTATGAATTAAATAAAATATTGAACAGGTAATTTATTTTCATTGTCCTCTACTAACATATGTGCAGGTACTTTGCTCTGGATTTTAATTAAAATAAACTCAGTCATTAGTGGGGGTATTGTTCGAAGGCTGCTATACTCTCGCAGGAGTTCGCAGTAATCATGTTGCTAGTGTATAATCCTTCTGCGATATGTGTTCTAGTTCCTGTAGGGTTACACCCAATTATTTAATATGGGAAACACGACAGACCCTTTTGGCCGAAGTGTTTTTCCAGGATATTCTCATTTCCCTTGCTCTTATACATCCCATCTTGCTTCAACCGACAGGTATTAAATCCATAGTTTTTAGGGCTTCCAAGTGTCTAGTTCTTTCCTATGTTTTACAAGATATTTTAAGTTTATCTATAATACTTTGGATAAAATGTGCACTAAAAATATACAATCAATGACGGAAACACCAATTTTTAATCTTTTCAGGGTTTTTACGAGAATTTACACTTCAATAATGCGGGAAACACATTTGTTATGTTTTCTATACAGGAATTTCGTTTCAGCTAAAGTTATTCTAAAAATAAAAGAAGTGCCATAAAGTTGCTTCTTTGAAATTCATTTCTTGGCTTGCATGCAATCACCGTTGAACTTCTTGCATTAAACATCTTAAAATGGTATGAAAAAATTTTTATTGGATAACATTTTGACGTATAAAAAAAAAAACACATTTTCTTGGTAACAGGAATACTTGTGTAACACTTCTGCAGCCTTTAAACGCCCTCCACTTATATCTCGGCTCTGGTGCACACGAAATTTCATAGCATATAACTTTCATAAAAAGGTGTATGTATGCTTGTGTATGCGCATAGACACCAGTATAACATGGAAAAGCAAACAATAGCTTTAAATAACGCAAGAAACAAAAAAAAATCAGGAACTTTAAGTGGAGAATTTCGTCTTTTGTTTGTGAACACAGCTAGGAATTTTGCTTGCTCTTTCGGTGTTAGATTACTCTAAATAAAAGTTTCATAAACCAAATATTTATTGCTTTATATAACATCTACAATTTATGAAATGTCAAACATAAGTAAAGTATAGGTTAATGGTCATTGTTAAGGCACGTTAATGCAATTAGAAAAATTAGGAGGGTAAAATTTACAATTACTATCTCAATTAGGATTCAGTACTTTTGTCCGATTTCCGTAGCAGCTTTCTGTAAACCTGGATACATGAGAAAAAATGAAAAAATCGTAACTACAATTCTACAAATATTTATATTTTAAAAAAATATGTTGATCACTTGTACGAAGTTGGATAAAAATTGGTTCATTTAAAGCAATGCTGCAGAGAAAGATCATACATACACTAAAACATATATATATATATACACACACACACACACACATACGAAAATATCCCAAGGACAGATTTACATGAAAACAATAAACTTGCTTACATTTCGAAGGTAAATCTGAATTGCAAAACGTAATTTTTTGAAATTTGAGTTAATTTTTACTCAAATATAAAGATAATGCAATATTCTAAAATGTACTGAAGAAAATGCAGTTTGTATGTTATAACTTGTTCAGGAATTAAGGAGGAATAACGTAGCTTTCTCTCCCCGATCCCACTGGCATGATATCTTCAGCTATTTACGTACAGGTAGTTTGAGACTTGAACTCTGAAACAGAAGAAGAACATGCATTACATTAAATAAAGCATGCAGAGTTTTTTTTCTTTAAATAAATTAAATAATTCATGAGCTATCAGTAATTTGGGCTGAAAATATTACTTCCCTAGTCAACGCTATAAAATTTGGCTAAAGAAGACTTGCCAAGGTAACGAATCGTAAGTACTTGAAAATGATATGCAATTAGCACAGGTACCATTATCGGCTGCATCAGAGTGTATATGTGGATGGATAAGTTCACCTTTGTAAGTTTCACTCTTTTTATACTTGATGTATTAATCATCCCTAACACACTTTTCTTTCAAAAAATTATGTAATCTTTGTTATATCTCTTTTTCGTGTGAATAAAAGCTCATATTTGTGTGTATATATATTATATATTTATATTGTGAATATTAATAATAATATATTAATCATACTGTAGCTATAAATAGCCCTATCCAAAGTATTTTATTCCGTTGTACAACATTACACAATTTAAATATAAATCTAATTGATAATAGTGCTACCGAAATTTTATAGTTTATAAGTATATTTACTTTCTAAGAAATTGAAAAATTCCTTACAAAATTTATAAGAATTTTTTATTACATAAAGTAATATAAAACTATCAGAACATAATTTTGTAAGTTAGCAGTACATAATGAGAGCATTTAATTAAATGTGAAATACCATCTTCCAGTCTTTATTTGGATAAGTATTGCCATCTTAATTTGAAACCTCTTTATTATTTTATGTGCATGAAAATTATGAACCAAATAAAATAATACTTGTAATACAGAAACAGTAATATTTTTTAAAATAGTGTAGTCAATTTCTTAATGCTAGCACGCTATGGCACATCTTTTAAACCATTTGAATAGTTTGGACAAAAAAAATCAATACTTGGATAGGTTTTAGTTTGTATGTGGCTTTTTTTAATTATATTTTCAACATTATAGCTTTATAGTCTAAAATAAAATGTAGGCCTACACAGTGATCTTTCTCAGACAAATGAGAAATTCTGGTTTTGGTAGAGTAAATCAGTCTTTAGTTTTGCCTAAAAAAATTTATTTGGTTCTTTTCAGTAAAAAAAAAACACGTGAAACTCGAAAAATAATACTTCTGATAAGTTATATTGCTTGTTTCTCATAAAATAATCAAAAATAATCCATCTTATCTTACTTGAGGAAACACCGTGTGACAAGTCATGGTTTTATTCCGGAAGTTTGTGAGAAGCTGTTTCAGTTAGTAATAAAATTCGGTACTTAAAAACGTAAAGTTTGAGCAATCAGATGTAATTGGTGGAGTCAATATTCCCCCATCATTAATTACAGATCAGACTGTTTTCTAGAGTATATAATTGATACATTAAACAATTCCCTTAAAAGTAATTATACACTAGTGTGCAAAATTATAGGATGAAGTGGCTAAATTAACATAACAGTGAAACGAAGTGATGTTTGAATTAATAGTGCAATGGGTAGAATGACTAAATGGATATTTATTAGACATTCGCCACTGCGAGACAGATTTCTGTCATGGAAAAACCGGCCAGACCACGGAAAAATATTTTAATATGACTAGTATCCTATGGACGAGAAAATAAATATATGTAGGTTATACAACGTTGAAAAATTCCAAGAGGGAATAGAGTCAAAAACAGAACAGCAACTAATTATGAAATATATTAATACTAACAGATAACATATTGAAAACAACACAGGCTAGAAACTTGCTTAAAAAGTTATAAAAACACTGACAAAATAAGCGGGAACAAAATTTGCAACACAACAAAGAAAAACACTCAAACACAGCAGTTTTACCAGACACGACAGAATACAAGCCAGGTATACTGTAGTCAAGAATATAAATGCACAAAGCCAGAAAATTTCGTGAAGTAATCGAGTCAAATAAAACAGGACAGCAAGCTAAATGCAGAAAACCAATATACTACATAGTATAGGTAGTTCATGTTAAAATAAGTGCTTTTGAAAGCCCTGCTAAAGATCTACTTGAATTCACATTGTGTATCCTCCCGCTTTATGTAAAATTAGCATTGCCATGGACCTCATCGCTTTATTCATGCGTCGGTCATGTGAAACTGTGAAATTTTTATAAAAGTAAATATTTTACATATCTGCTTACTTTTACACTTTGATGCATTAAAAAAAAACAGAAAGTGACAAATAATTTAAGTTATAACAAATGGTTACCTAACACTTTTTATTCGACGTTAATATATAAAACTACTTTCCCCACCATCGTTACCAACATGTCTGAGCGCATGTCGCCCAGTGCACACGTTAAAATATATGCAGGTATGGGCAGTGACTTTTTTCTAAGGTTGAATTCAAAAGTGCTCACTTTATCGTGAACAGTCTTTATACGAAAAAACTATAAACGATCAACAGTCAACACACGGAAGACAACTCAGGCATGTTATCTACTTACACAAATAAAACAAACACAACGAATAAACTCGCACAACCACAGCATCTTTTTCCAAAACCGACATAATGTGACGTTTCGGGAACTGCTATCTTTTCCCGTCTTCAGGCAGCGACACACATGGTCCGAGAACACAGGTTTTTCCACGACAGACATCTGCATCGCAATGGCGAATGTCCAAACATCTCCGTTCAGTCGGTGGAACGAACAGGCGTGACCGACTGAAAGACAAATCAGGAAATTGTCTCTGCGATCAGAATTGCAGTGGAAGTTATAGCCAAGTGCACATCGGGTTAAAAGACGTCGTGTTGCTGTCAGATGTTGATATGGCCAACAGACAGTCCTGCAGACAACATCTGGACCACTTTACCCGAAGTAGAACCATAGGCTAGCGTTGCCAAGAAGTTCGGTATCGCATGCAGCAACGTATCACCAGCTTGGGCTGCTTTTCGAAGGACAGGAGCCGCTGTACATATGTTTAGTATTGGTTATCCACGAGCAACCATGATGTCTGAGAACTGCTATATTATTCTACAGGCGAGGAGATATCGACAGATACCAGAGGCTAATCGCAAGACATGTGCAACCCACTTAAGTGGGAATTATCCACTTATGTCTCGCAGACTCGTGGCATGGAGACATATTTAGACATAACTCTGATGAACAGCAAGTCTAAGGACTGCGTCGGATTTTCGGAAAGTACTACATGAAAGATCTAGTGACCTTAGACTAATTGTCTGTGAAATATATGGTGCTGGAAGGAGAGACTGTCCTTCGAATATGGAGAGTGAAGTCAGATATATCCACAGAACAGCTGATTGGTCGACTATTGATCGGGCTCTGTTGAATATGATAAGAAGATGTCCTGAGCTGCAACAAGAGAATCTGGAAATAAGAGTCCCAGCTATCATCAAGGTCATTCGAGACACAAGTGAAGAGAACCCTCAGAAGTCTACACATGGGTTATCAAACCTGTCATGTTGGACAGGGATCTGAAGACTGAGAGAAAATACTTGCAGAGGGAGAGAAGGAAACTTCACAGACTATTGGGAGAAGAGCATCAGCAATTCTCTCGCACAGATAAGCAAAAGAAACAAGCATTCTTCAAAAGGGTTTGGTAGAAGAAAAACCATTCTTGGAAATAATTTGTCATGCAGGCCGGAAATGAGGATCTATTTTGCCTGGTGTTTAAGCTGGCTGTTAATAAAGTGAAAAGAGCTACTCCTCCACCATATATTAAAGATAATGCTGAAATAATAACATATCTGCAAAGATCTATGGGTGTACTGCTGCACACTCTTCTGCCTGATGACTCCCAGGATGAAGAGGGGGAGGAGTATGTCTGGTAAGAGACAGTCCATGAATATAATTCCGGATACTGAGAATTTGCCGGAATTCGACCTGAAAGAATTAACAGCAGTGGTTTACCATATGAAGAATGGAAAAGCACCTAGAAAGGATGGCCTTACTGCAGATATATTTAAAAGATGCTACTCCAGGATAAATAACAGTCTGTTATAGGTATATAATGATTGTCTCAGAGCCGGTGTGTTTCCTGTTCCTTGGTAGCAAGGATGTCTAAGGATATTAGTAGTAGGATTTGGAGAAGTTTAGTGCAAGGGGCTGGGACTAGGAGCGTAGGAGCCAGGCTAGCCGCCATGTTTTTACATCACCGTATGCAATCTTGTTACGTTTTCCCTGAAAATCTCCCCTTTTCCCTCTAAATCAACTAAATTCCCTAAAAATTTCCCTTTACCTCCCTGAAAAATTCCCGTTTTCCCAGGCGGATTAGTGACTACGAGCCAGAAATGAGAGGCGGATCAGTGACTCCGGGCCAGGAGAGCAGGTCTGTGTGGACTCAAGGCCTTTGACCATTGACTTTGACTTTTGACCCAAAAAATCCAAAAAATTAAAAACTTTTTTTAAAAATCCAAAAAATTTCGAAAGAATCCCTAAATTACCCAAAACCAATTATTTTAAACAATTATTAAAAATTTAAAACTAACAATTATTAAAATGTGATTAAAAACTATTTTTAAAAACATAATTTCTGGAGATACCCCCGCACACATACCCATTCCACCATCTTGGTAGGTGCAACAGACGACCATCTTGCTAGGTGGCCACCATCTTGATAGGCAAACCCCATCTTGGTAGGTGACCACTATCTTGGTAGACGAACACCCCATTGGTAGGCGACCACCATCATGTTAGGCATCACCCATCCGCCATATTAGATGCAGGTAACCTCGACTTTGACTGTATGACCTTGAATCCTTGAATAAGCTTGAAAACAAAAACTCGAGAAAAATACATAAAAGTCGGCAAGCATATTCATTACAGACTACTACCACCATATTAGCTGCAGCTGACCTTGTCCTTGACACTATGACCTTAATGGTGTTGAAAACATAAAGTCGAGAAGAAATCCATTAAATTCAGCAAGAAAATTATGTTACAGACTGCTACCAACATATTTAAATAAGACGACCTTGACTTTGACCCCATGACCTTAAATGACCTTGAAAATTCTCTAGAAAAATACATAAAGACAGCAAGCATATTACATTACAGAATACAACCATCACATCAGATACAGACTGCCTTGACCTTGCTTCCTAGACCTTGAATTAACTTGAAAACAAAACTCTAGAAAAAGACATAAAAGTCAACAAGCATATTATGTTACAAACTACCACCACAATATTGGACGAAGGTGACCTTGACCCCATGACCTTGAACGAAATTAAATACAAAAACTCAAGAAAAAATTGAACAAATGCATAAGTCAGCATGCTGGAGGCAAAGAGAGCTCTCAGCACTTATGTATTAATAGACATAAAAAACTTATAATTGTCATCCGAATTTAAAAAATATGTTTCCAATCAGCGGTATAGCTACATGAAAAATGCAATGCTTTGACTGCATGCATAACTTATTAAATAGTTTTATTTATTCAAAATTTAAAGTTGTAGAATTTTAAAAAGTTTTCTTATTTAATTATATAATTGTACATATAGGACTATGGTACTTTACATAATACTTTTGAACTAATTAATTTTCATTTCTGTACCTTTTTAAATTTTAATTGAATTCTGGCAAATTATGTAAACATGAAATAAAACACACATTATTTTTCACGGACATTTTTTAGTCAATTAATTTAACACAGTTGCACACGCTATTTAAAATTTTATAATATTTCTCAAATTATATGTATCCCAATACATACAACTTTGTTGTAGATTTCAGTCTATCCTCATATCGCTGTTCGCACTCGTGTTGTCCTTGTGCGGAAATATAGGACATTTATTACACCGACACACTTTGCAGGACAGGTTATGTACGCAACTACACTTTTGAAGACATGTCCCGAACTCACAAGAGACCTGCTCGCAGCAAACCAGGTACCAAGGTACTGATGAGAAATTCACTTCACCTGGCTCCACGAAGATTTAGTAGGCGTAATAGCTGAAGAAGTCGATGTTGCATTTATAGATGATCGTGCTTCGCTGGTGGAAGTAGATGCTGGTGGTGATGTAGCCATCACAGCTGAAGAAGCGATGGTACAATACTTATCTGAAACGATGGTACTGCACTGGTGGAAGTAGATGATGCTAGCGATGTAGTCATCACAGCTGAAGAACTTTATAGCGCTGGTAAAACAGGAGGCATATTACTGGGAGAAGAAACCGATTGTGAGAAACTATTGGCAGGCAATATCCACTCCACTTTAACATAACTAGCCATAGAATACCTGACGCAGAAGCTAGCCGAGACTATGTATATTTCTCGGCACGCTTTGTCAAACTAATCCTCTCAGCTGACCTCCTTACTGCATGAAATATACGAAAGCCTTATGACGTCATGTTGACTTTTAACCAATCGTATTGCACACTTAATACATTGTGAGGACACCGACCAGCCAATCACCGAGTTGCCACATATTTGCAGCTTGCCAATCCCGTGAAGTGGTGGTGGTGGTGGTGGTGAAGTCCTTTTGGTATAATTTTAGGGTAATTTTGGAGTCTTTTGGGTTCATTTTAGGGTCATCATGGGGTAATTTTGGGGTAATTTAGGAGTCATTATAGGTGGTGGTAATCAGAAAACTGAAATTTTCAGGCATTTTTGTTGGCGTGTGTACGTGTATGTATGTCGGTCGCCAGTTCAAATAAATTCCCCGTATTTTAAAATAAACTTATAAAGTCGTATCTCCAAAAGTTGAAAGGTGAACATTTTATGAAATAATCTTGCCTTAAAAGTATATATCCAGGCCCCTCTGTATATTTCATCACTTCCTGAGTAAACTGTATATGCACTTTGCAATAAAAGTACTTAAATCTACAGTAGGTTCCTACCATGATTCGCCATTGGTCGATACACAATTTGGACTATGTACCGTACAATGCAGCACCACGGCAGGCCACCATAATACTTCCCTATTGGTCGTCGCGTGAAAAAGGACGCGTCGTACAGACCGCCCACACATACCTACGAGCATTTTGAACACAGGTGAAATCTCGATCACAGAATCGGCAATGGCTACAACCAGTTGGCGATGATGAAGGTTGTGGCTCCATGATCGGCGAGGTCAAAGAGAGCCCGTTGTATTAGCAATTCATCTTCACGTTACGGGAGCACTCTGGGAAAACCCAAAGAATCGTTCGCCCCGGAAGAAAACAGGCAGGTGCTATTATATATACAAGATAAGAGTATACATATATATAGAGTTATATAAAGATAGGAATAGACATAATGTAGAATCATTCAGTAACAGCGTGCTGATGATAAGAATATTACTAATACAGCTACGGCAAAAACCGAGAGTGGAAGGGGTAACTACGGATGGCGAGAAAAAAAAATTTGCCAACGCTACAACCTACATCTGATGAAACAAGAAACAAACACGAGAAACGCAGACCTGGAAGCCTCTAACACAGGAGTTCCCATACTTAAGTTTTATCACGCCTCCCTTTTTCAAAAAAAAAAAAAAAAAACTACCCCTAACCCCCCCCCCCCCCCCCCCACCCTCCGCCCCTTTTTCACGACTCCATTATTATAAGGGTAAAACAAAAACAAATAAAAGTCTCAAAGGATTTATTTAATAATTAAATTCTAATGCTTATTCGACAGAAATGGCGGTTTTGTCGTTTTGTAGTAACTCTAGGTACCTACATTACAGTCCGATTTAAAAAGTCTGAATTATATTTACTAACTGTACAAGCGAACAGCTCGATACCTGCGCACTCCTTAGCATGTCGTCACGCCTCCCTTGACCACCCCTCCCCCTCATTAACCTTTGAAAATAAATCTTATAACACGATTAAAGATGTAGCTTTGAAAGTATAAATCCTGAATTTAATTGAAATGAAACTTACGAGAAAATCATTCAAATGATAGAATACAAATAAACGATTATTAAATAGCCTGAAATAGTACAATTAATTCATTTAAGTAGCGAGATAAACAAAATGTTAAAATATTATAAATACTTTTAGTAAAATTAAAACTGGCAAATAGGCTTCCATTATTAAATAAATAAGTCATAGTTAATTCGCACTGATCACAAAGGTACTAATTTATGCAATAATTAAAATAATAAATGTAACGAGACAATTAACAATATTAAGTACTCCCAATTGTACTAAATACTTAAAAACTGAAAATTATGTCTCAAAATAGTTTCACAATTGTGTCAGAGCAGTAACAGCATAACAAATGTAGTCGTAACATATTTCAAAAGCAGCAGTAACGTACCTTAAAACGGCGATATATATATGTGTGTGTGTATGTGTGTGTGTGTATTCATATATTTATATAATGTATCTGTTTCCGATGATTACGTACCTACAAGAATTACAGAAGAAAGAGAATGCCTCTAAGAGGGTAGGAAACCTTACACCCGTGGTTATTTATTGGCAGTCTATGTTGCATTACTTCCGCTGGTACTCTACTCTGTTACCTGTAGTGCAATTAATGAAGTGCACCTGCAGGTACTGAAACAATTCGTTAACAAATTTGTGTGTTTCAATTCCTGGAGAACAGTATCCATTCAGTTAAAGCAATTTATAAATACAATAAAAATTAAGCCTATTTTATTACCCATCTTTCAAACCGAGTCGTTACTTAATGCCTTCTTAACACAGAAACCTTGACTTCCCGAGCTCCGAAACGTGAGAAGTCGTCTGAAAAATTGTGTGTAAGTTTTTAAACAGCATTCTTTGAGATATCCACTCTAAATCTCTATCAGTGATAATTTCACTGTTTCAATCAGTTAACGTTACCTGACTGATGCAACAGTCACTTCTGTGTATTCAGCTTATTAATCAGTCAAAAATTGCCAGTTTTTCTTCACTAATTCATTCCGTGACATTTTCCACTGATTTATCAACCACTTAATTTACTGTTAGTTGTTGGTTTTTTTTTTTTCGACTGATGAATCAGTTAAACAAAGTGTACACAATGGCTGCTAAACAACGCATAAAATGAAATAACACATTAAACTAACACATCCAATAAAAAATAATTTCTAAAATGTGAGTTTCGTCTTCCACGACATTATTTTACGAGGTAACAAAGACATTCAGTCTTTCATTCCGTTTATAACGTCTTTAATTTCCTTCTCACGCAACAATCACAGCGCTCGGTTTGAAGGTTTCAACTGCATTTAATGTGGTGTAGCGAGTGCATTCATACATAATATTTGTTTTAACACTCCTAACATTACCAATTGAACTAAACACGAAAGGAAAGAGCATAAAGTTTAAAACTTCATAATTTTGATAATGCATATCATAAGAATTTTCTCCTTTGCTGTCAACGTTAACTTGGTAGCTAAATTGCTAAGATGGTGGACTAAAACCAGGGTGGGGATGGAGTGTGGGTTCGGTCCTGACCACTCGTAGCAACTTTATTCCTTCTCCCCCCCCCCCCTTCCCACAAAGTACGGTAAATTGCGCAGTATAAATAGTAACAGGAAATATATTTATTTCTTGATATTATTTGGTTGAATTCAATAAAACCAATATTCAATCCACTGCTCGCAGTTCGTCAATTATTCAATCAGTGAAATGGTTTCACGTCACTTATTGATCCGGTGAAATTCTATCAATGAAACAACCAGTGGATTTACCATTGATTATAAGTGAAGCCATTTTCACTGAATGGAGTAGTTGAATTTCACTGCGAATCAGTGGTTTTCCACTGATTCGGATTTAGAGTGTCCTTAATTATACACTTGTCTTATTATTATAGCCACGAGTAATTCGCGAATTCATTTGGAGGCGAAGTGGACTCCAAAAAACTTGTTCTTTTCTCCTGCTGTTGTGATTGGGACGACGGTTGTTTATACAAGCCCCGTTCAACTGTGAACCAGTAATAAGCAGGAAGCAGTAGTGTGGGTGTTTAACAGTCCTGTACAGAGGCCTCGCTTGGTCTCAGCAACCAATAAGCAAACGATAGCGTCTCGAGTAACCTATATACAGGATGATTCACAATTAGACCGACAAACTTCATGGAAAAGTAAAAGGAAAACATATGTGGCACTTTATACCTAAAGCGAATATTAAGGGAGATATGAACTCATAAAAACGAGGTTTTAAATCGTATTCGTGCAAAATATTGGAAACGAAGTAAAATGCAGTGACAACTCTAGGAACATTATTGTATGTTATCGGGACCTTCAACGTAAGAGCCTATATTTTGCAGAAATCACGCTTAAAATCTCGTATTTTAAGTGTCCATACCACCCTTAATAATCGGTTTAGGTATAAAGCGCCACATGTATTTTCTTTTTTCTTTCCCATGACGAATCACCTCCCGAAGTTTGTCGGTCTAATTGCGAATCATCCCGTAGAGTGCTGTTCAAACCTAGCTTGCTGCCAACTCAATGCGCGAAATACTTGGCTCTCTACTTATAATGAATTTGACTGCTCAGTGTTTGTCGCGCTACGAGGACTCACAAAGGGTAGGCTCCCGTTCATTTGGAACGCTGGAACCAAGGCACACTCCGTAAGAAAATGGCCCCCCTCCTCCTCCCCCCTTCCCCGCACACTTCAGCTAGCTCGCCCCTCTACACGCCGTCGCTTGAACGTCGCCTCTTTCACGACCTCGCCCCGCGACATAATGACCAGCACCGACCGAGCCCGAGCACCCTTTAACGTCGTTGAGCGTCGACGGGGTTGGCGCACCATCCAGGGGAATGGGAACCGACTGTGTGTCGTATCTTTTACTGTTATCATCTCCCAACCCCCCCCCCCCTCTCGCCATCTTCCCTAACCGGGGCTCGCTGCTTGGCTTTTAAGAATGTAGCCTGGTTCAGCATTTGGTATATGGAAATACACGTAAACTAAATTCAGATTTTTGCGTTCCTGTTAAATATAGATATATACCACCAGGGACGTTTCTTAGAATAAAAATACGTGCTTCTTTGTTATCGAAGCCTTTTGTAACATGAATGTGTAGCCTGTTTCCTGGAAAGATCAGAAAACTTAATAATTAAATAAAAACTTACCAAAAACATGTTGCTGTATTGTTGCCTCGATAGAGAGATTTAGAGTATCATTTCTCTCACTTAGATTTTGGTTTCAAGTTTATATCTTTAAAGTTGGCTATAAAAAGGAATGTCGTTAAGATGTATTTCCTTTTACCGAATTCTCAACCAGGCACCTGGAGATTTTTTTACACTTTTGAGCCTGCGCAACACAGGAGAGATAAGGGCGACAATGCCTCTCGCATCAAGTACGCCATCGCCACTAAGTGCAAAGCTCTGAACTGATGTGCAATGTTCTCGTCGCACTGCATGGTACACTTTCAGAGGTGACCATATTCTTTCATTGGCGGAATGTCTGTAGGAGGGTTCAATGCAGGGCCCCTTGAGTAGTTTTGCATGTATCTGATGCGTATTGTTATGTTCCTCACTGGGAGCATAACCTGGACGGAAGAAAGGATAGGAGTAAGAAGTGTATAAGACAATCAAAGATTGGTTTAAATAGAAATTGATATATCCCAATTTACTATGGTCTTTATCTCAATACATGTTACAATACGAATAATAAATTAGGCCAGTTGGAGAGACGGGAATAAGGGAAGTATGAGAGAGCATGTTTGGTCCCCGCCTTGACCTGTGGGTGGAGTCTTGTCGAGAAGATGTTATTGCTTACTGCGGAAATCACTGAGTTAGTCGGACCAACATATCCAATTGATATCGGTGCATTTTCTTGATGGTTTACTGGTTTGCGCTTTTGGCTCTAGGTTTTGGATTCATGTTCTCGAAACTTTCTATGGCTTCGATACTGCTGCTTCGCTTAGGCGAGATCTTGCGTGACAGGTGCACGACGGGGCTTCCATAACAGTACATTTTGAGATACAATGTTGCGCCCGAGCGTTGGCACTATTTGGTGCGGAAGTGATTCCCGTCGTAGTCGTCATTGATGCAATTAATAGAAACTGAATTTACACCAATTAACGTAATATATGAACTAATTGGAGAGTGGGGTGGTTTGACGGTAAACGCCTAGTAGTCTAAGTCCTTGACACATAACAAGCCTCTATTACTTCTTCAACTACGCACATACGGACAGCAGTCCGCCACCACAGCTTACCATCATCTCCTATGTCCAGTCACATCACCTTACATATATCATTCCCTTGTGTCACGAGGTCACCCACGTCATAGCCAAGGGTCGTCCCCTCGTGATCCTCCGTCCCGGGGCCCGCCCGTCTAGACGGTGACCCGCGAAATTACATATGACTGATAATCATACATTTTTAATCTCCAATCAACAGAAGTCATGACCTGGGGCACGTCATCCAGGACGATGCCCTGCTGGACCTCGTGACTTGTCGGTACACAGTGAGTAACAATAAACAAGATTACTATGCTGCCTGACTACCGGCAACTCATCCAATGTGACCACCGATCAGACAGGAGGTGGCCGTATCTACAATAATACTCTTTCAACACATGCCTTAAGGAGAAACCTCATTTTCTGCCTTAAGGTAACTTCTATCCTATACTTAATATAATTGTATAGAATAATAAGAAGTAACATTAAATCAGTACAACCCTCCATTAGGGTATGGCGAGTGGGGCGCAACAACAACGCTTTGATAAAGCCGTTTACAGTGACTTTGGAGTACTTAAAAATGGCATTTTTAATATGCGTGACGTCTTGGAAGCACTCAGCAGCCCACGCCTGAAGCACGTGTCCTTTTCGAAGATCAGCTCATTGGAAGCAAGTTGAATGGTTTGGCATAAAATGTGAGTTACTAACAGTCTGTAACGCAGTTCTAGCGACAGGTAGGCAGGGGCCTTAATATCACGAGAGAAAAGTGGATGCACGTAGGCTTCTATTTCATTCCTCCTTCGGGTGTCTCCGGCGTAACGAGCAATCGCGGTTGGAAGAAGACCAAGAGATCTGGGGACAGCGGAAAGAACGGAGAAGAGAAAACTGCACGAAAATGTACCGAATGAAAAAAGAAGGCCTTGGGAGGAGGAAGGGGCAGATGACTGCCTCCTTCATTCCGATGCAAAACTCGGCTCCTTATTTTTTTATTTTTTTTTTTCGCCCCCTCCCTCTTCTCCAAGGATGGGCACAATTTTCGAAGAATCTGCCTGCTGAAAAGGAATGGAAAAGAAGCAGTTTGCATTTTATGAATATCTAACGAATACGAGAGATCCTTGTGGCGAGTCGAAGATAGAGATTCCGGCGAGGGAGGCAGTAATGACAATCCGACCGAGCCTGTAGGCACCCTGGAAGACGCCAAGTGCCATTATCGTTAAAAGCAGTTGACTTTAAAAATTCATCTGCGTCTTCCGCGGGCCCCTGACTGCGGTAGAGAAGAGGGTAGCAGCGGCGAAATTCTTGACACCTGAGTAAGTTGAACATTACACTTTCCAAATTTTTTTTGTTATTATTCTTTTTTATATATATTATTAATGAATACTCCTAGCTTAAAATTTCTAAAATATTTCTATGTCTGAAATCGTATTAAAAATTGTGTACGTCAAACAATTAGTATTTAGGTAAACTAACAACCATGTAAAAATACATACGAGATATTATATTTTTGTTAGTATTGCTGATACCGAAGAAAGTAAAATTCAACCAAAATCTGGTCTTCGTGCTTATTTCATGCACTCGAACCACATCATTATGACCACCTGCTAGTATCCAGAGTAACTGCCCTTCTCAGCACGGACAGCAGTGACTCAGTCATGTGCTGATAGGTATCCCAGTGTATCTGGAGCCATGTTGTCTGCAGTGAGTCCCACAACTGTTGAAGGGTGCATGGCGGAGGAGAATGACGGGGAAGATGACGATCGAGGTGGTCCCACCCATATTGAATTGGATTGTGATCGGGGCAGTTTGGGGGCCAGGGACGAACTTTGAGGACTGGATCGTGCTATGCCAGGCAAGTGCGAACACTTCTAGCCATGTGGCAAGGCGCATTATCGTGCTGGAAATTCCCATCCTCCCGAGGAAAGCAAATCATCATGTACGGGTGGACGTGATCGCCGATGATGGATTCATAACCAAATCGGTCAAGAGTCCCTTCCACACGGATGATGGGACCTAGAGAATACCACGAGAACATTCCCCAGAACATACACTGCCCTCACCGCCTTGTGTTCGTCCAGTAATGGATGCATTGACAGGCCAAAATAAAACCGTTTTCAATGTCCTATTTTGCTGCATTTATGTTGCGACATATATAAGTAAGATA
The DNA here is from genome assembly GCA_029891345.1 of Dryococelus australis. Classification (NCBI taxonomy): domain Eukaryota; kingdom Metazoa; phylum Arthropoda; class Insecta; order Phasmatodea; family Phasmatidae; genus Dryococelus; species Dryococelus australis. Next base: position 53,692,572 of record CM056999.1, read on the forward strand.
ATTTTTAATACACAAGGGTTTTTGATGAAATATTTCCTGCTGATATTGTTTACACACACCGACACACACCATTTGCCTAAAAAAAGAACTTGCAACTCCAAATTAATTCACACTATGTTGCTCTATTCAAAACGCTGTTTCCTTATATCGTTTTTTTTATTATCCACTGTTCTTCCCCGTCCTCATCCGGTAAGCTTGTCTTTACCTCGCACGACAGGCTGCGACATGTCGTGGTCCACTCGACGAACGGATCCATGTCAGCTTATTCGTCCGGTAGGAATCTATGCGTCTCGCCATCGCATTCTTCACAGAAGCGAAGCACTGTTTCCTGCCCCCCTCGTCGTATTTCGTAATCACTATTCTGGATGCCAGTGGTAGGGGCGGGCCGGTTTCATTTCACCCGGGATTAATTGGTATTAATTGATGGATTATCGATTTGATTCAAAGGTTTGGTCCTCAATCCCATCTAAATGCGATCAAAAATGGAAATGTTGAATTTTATTGAAAGGGTTGAATTTAATTAAAGGGGTAATAAAAGGGGTTAGATTTATTGAAAGGGTTAAATGTATTGAAAGTGTTGATTATATTTTCCCCCTTGATTTGATTGTTGTACTTCTTTCTTTTTGGGAGGGGGTAGCAGGAGCTCTGTACGATGTTGACGCTATGGTGTTCTTCAGGCGACTGACCAGAGTGATGGGTTGCATTTTGTTGTTGTATAGATCTTGAGTTGAGTGCAAGAGTGTACTAAGTTCCATTTTTTATTATTTTTTCTAATATTGATGTGTTTGTAGGGATAATGGTTGTAGACGGGCGATTTATACGAATATATTTAACACACAAGAGAATGTCAGAGATTTAAACGATTTATAAGAGAGGTCTAATTGTAAATTTTATGTGTTTTGGGTGATATTGTTCGTAGACGATGGTGGGAGATAGGCGACTTTGAAGGATACGATTTAAGTGTTAGTAATGTAAACGATTGACTGTCTCTGAATGCAACTAAACATTAGAGAATTTCATAGTGTTCTACATATAATTAAATTACATACATCGATTCGGAAATTTCAAACGATTACATGAATAATAAGTATAATTTCTCCAGTATGGAATTAAACATAATGTGATTTTACTACCCCAAGCTTAGAAATATAATTTACATGAGAGAGAATTATAACACAATTACGTGAGTATGGAATTAATGATCTACAACAAAATGTCCCTATAAATTAAATGAACTATATATATTTGATGCCTCTCACACATACATTGCACGTCCATCTGCCTGTGAGACTGGCGAGGAGGAACATAATCCATGCATAAAAAGAAATTTATTTATTTACATGCGTAGTAAAATTGCACCTCTCCTAAAACATGTCTGTCCGGCTGCGAGCTCAGTGAAGCACTGAGTCGATCTTACATCGAGAACTTAACAATATATATGTGGAGCATGTTCGAAGGCTGACAAACGACTATGGTTATATATAGCTACTCGGAAATGGATGTGAATACGATTTATGTGACAAATTGATAAAATTATGTTTACGATACACATACTAATATATAAATTAGACTAGTTGAATTTTAAACCGACACAATTGAAAAACACGCATTGAAATGCCAGGAGTAGCTCCCCGGCAATACATCCATCCACCTCGGATGTCACTTTATGAATGAGTGTATTGTATTAGGGGTGCCTACTTATATATGTGTACTGCAACCGATGTCTTAAATGCAACGAAGATGAAACTATGGCCAACGTGTATTCTGATAAGTAAAATATATAACAATCTATGTGAAAGTAATTAATGACAGAAATTCTTACCCCAAATGATTTGACACAAAATAATCAACTTGCATAGAAGCATAGGTCAGACTCTTGCAAATATAAGAATTCATGTTTGTGACAGAGTTCAATATTATTTTTTTTATAAAAAAAATCTTTAAATATATTAATTTTTGTTTTTTATTTCTTCACCAGGCATTATTGTGTTGGATTTTGAAGAGCTGTAATCTGTGTGTATTTAAAATGAAATATTTTTTTATATTTAAAATGTTTGCTGGACTCTGTTCGATGCAAACGAAAAAGTTTTAGCTGGAGAAACTTTCTTGTAGGCAAGGATATTCAGAGGTATTTGTGTACCTGCCTCTGTAAAGGTATTCACGGCTTCCTTTCAATATGTCCCCATTGGATGTCACAAAAATTGGCCAGCAGGATGTCATGTCTCCTGCACCAACATTGAATTTAAGCAGACAGAGTGGATGAAGGTTTTAACATGCTGGCTTGTTTCTTTGCAAAAACTTATTCATTCCAGTGCAGGTTTCTTTCGTGACAGGTACTTAGCCTGTTACCATTAATTTTATGTTATTATTGAAAAAATGTTAGTTACAATAGGTTTAAAAAAATAAATAAGATTTTTAACATGAAAAATTTAATTATAAAATATTATTTTCAAAATCATCCTTATAAGTTAGATATTTACAATGTCACACAAAAATATTAAATTTACAACAAAAATGTGTTCAATAACAGATTTTGTTTTACTAAATAAAAGACTTTAGGGTAAAAACAAAATTACTTTACAAAAATCATTATTTTCTGATAATATGAAACAAAGCAGGTTATTACTTACTAAAAACCATTTTTTTTTTAAATTGAGCTTCTTTACAAATCAAATTAATATTGAAATACACACAAACATACATGCACTAAAACACACTGTAACAGATTTTATATACAAAATCAACAGCAACAATTTACAACAAAAAGTTATGATTTAACATTTATTTTTTTAAAAAAGACTTTAACTTCTTCAAAAATCAAATTAATATTTACATACAGTAATACACAATTTAAGCAATTTATATACCACAAAAAAACAGCCAAATCAACAAACAATCATTTAAAATGTCAAAATATATTTACAAATGAATTTGATGTGGAGGTAGTCACTTTTATATCTATATATAATATTTACAATCTATTGAAGAAGTAATGAAGATGTGCACAGAAGGCATTCTTTAAAGGTGTCACTTCTGGAAAAATATTTCCAGACACTCACACACACCAAATGACTGCTTACAACACATTCACAAGTGCATATATTCCAAATTTCAATGATGATGTTAATTTCATATTCCTATTTGTAAAATGGCAAGGGAAATTGGATCGAATACATTTGTATCAAGTGATTTGATGCTGAAGTTACCCCATGCCTTACAGTTAGGTAAACAGGTAGCAGCAGCACCATTGATGGTTATGCACCAGGAGGTGCATGTGGTGGTGGCAGATGTACCTCACTGGCAGTGTGGTGCTGGGAGGTATATAAATTTATTGTGGTGCTAAAACTATTATATGGAGGAAAATTAAAAAAAAAGTATTACTTGGTATTCTGTAGTGCCCCCAAGGTAATTTTTATATTCCATCTCCCTCAATGTACCATTTATCATCCATACCTGACAACACTATCATTGTTACCCATTCAGTATAGACTTTATGAGCAAGCGAACTAACTGATATTGGGTCCCCATTACCTCTGTGCAATTTTCGAGGCAATCTCGATAATTCTCGTACCTGAGTGATAGCAAGACTTTGGATTTTTTACCCCTCGCCTTACAAATACATTCGCAACAACATATGCATAAAGCTTAGGATGTAAACATACAAAGTGTGTGATTATGTGCCCAGCACATTCATCTTTCATCAGCCCGGTACAGCCTTTGTTCTCCTAAGGAAATCCTTGTGGATTATCTAGCCCATAGTGGATGAACCAAACTGCCCCTTTAAATATTGGGTAATTACGTTATAGATATCTTCACAAGCAACAGAATAGATTAGGGAATCTGTGTCACAATAGAGGAGTTGTAAAACTAGCAGAAGAAATTTTGTACACATGAACTGATAGTGAAATTAATAAAGTGTTAATTTTGGAAGGTCGAAAAGGCAACACCAGTGTACGAAGGTTTTTTTAGTGCAACAGAACTCTTTGAAATTTCGATAAGTACCAAGTTTTCATCGATAATCTGCAGCATCTGGAATGTAGAACGAGCTATTAGCTCTGCAGCCCCATAGATTGTAACATACCTCGAAATGACTCTAATGTATCTTTCCCGGCAGACATTCGGAAAGGTTTTTCCATAAACCGAATTATTCATAAAACTTAAAAACGATTTTTCGAGTTTGTTTGCAGCCTGGGCACATTTTTCAATGTTAAACTCAATGTACTGAGCTATCCAAGCTTTCTGATTAAAGCATAAAATGCTATGAACAGAGTTAAGTTTGGCCCCATACATCGAATACTTCCTCAGTATTTCCCCATGTATATCATATTTCTTCTGCGGCACGAGTGTTTAAAAAAAGTTTCTCATGTGAGCCCTTCGGGGGGTACACCATTTTCTGGGGCCAAAGGCAGAACAGATATTTTATCACGACACTTCTCTGGAAAAGATAGATCAACTTTCGTGAAAAACAAGTGTCACCATCATTCACAGTATTTGCAAAATCCCATGAAGAGTATACATCAGCCTTAATCCAGTCGAAATTACCAACTAGAAGTTTCGACTGCATCGTATGACTGTACAGCCTGTTAATGTCGAAATAGTATATATATTTCTATGCCACACTAGTGTCATAGACCTCACCTATGTAAATATTGTTGGCTTCTGCAGGTCTTTTTGAAACCTGGGTAATGCCACCCCTAACCCTGCATTCTACAAAAATATATTTGTCTGGGTCAGTCAAGAACTCTAGCCACGTGCATGTCATTGACAATAAAGCCTCCCATGAAAGAGATGGAGCTGTGACGTACATGGCTGGGTCAAGGCTGTAATAAGCCAAACATACAGTCCTGAAATTCTCAAAACATCAGCCAGCAAACAAGTGTCCACGTGAAGGTAATGAATGACATACTGCAGCAAGTTTATGCAGTTGAACGCATCCCATGTGGCTTGGACATGAGCGTAAACCTCTTCGCGAATGCTTTGCCTCTCATCACATTATGAAATGTGTCCTTTGGTGGGAGTGACTTGGACATCAGACTGTCTGGTGACTTAACAGTCATAAGGAAAAACTCCCTTCTGTTTTGCAAGTTCGAACTGGGTGTTCTCTGGAAAAATAGAGCGGGTGATACTCAATTGCACAGGTAGAAAATTACCTGCCAAAGTTTCCAGAGAGGCACTCATGAATAGGAATGAATCAATAAATCCTAACTTGAAATATGGCACCTTTCCATTACAATCAATCCCATTGGGAATTTGTTTGGTAATACATTTGTATTTATCTAGGGTTATTCCAATCACTTGGATTTTTCCAGGATTTTCAGTTACCACGGTTCTGTCATGTAACATTACATGGCGTTCAGTAAAAGGCTTTATAAAGAACTGAGGATCATAATTCTGCAGGTTATGGAAAACAGCGAAGAGTTGTCTTAAGGGCAGTCTGAAATTCAAGTTGCACTTATTATGTGCACTGACTGATTTCGCTGCTCAGATGGTCGTGATTGACCACAATATTATCTGTACCAAGCTTTTCTTAATAATTGTGACAACTTTTCTGAGCTGCCAATCTAGTATCATCATCAGGGTTTATAGATTCATTGGAACAATGACGCTGTAAATTCCTGGAACCCACTTTGTAAGTTAAACTAATTTATCAACTAATTTATACATACAATCGTCATCCACAAACTCGAAATACTGAGACAAAGTCGGATAGTATGAGCACACCAACAAAATGCTACAAGCATATGGAATATGTTGGTTTATGGTAGTCGTATTACTTGTTTCATCATTAGGGAAGCAAGTGCACATGGGTTTCAGGCAACTTTCTATGTCGCAATAAGCGACGAAACCTAATCTCTGCTGATTGCTGTAATCTAGAAATTCCAAATACTTGTTGTTCCCAAAGGGGAAAGTACTTCGAACAGCCTTTTGTTGCTGGCAAAGGGATTTTCTCCTCACTAACAAAGTATTAGAGGCAACAATCACAAACATGTCTTTGTATTGTTTCTTACTCAGCTGACTACCAACCAGTCGGGACAAATTTCTAAAGCATACAAAATGCAAATGAGCAGCATTTCCACTCACACGAATCGCCAAAATATTTACGTGTTTGTCATGACTTACAGGATAAATATGCATGGGTATTACAACCCCACCATTATCGCAAGTTTCGTCAATTATATTGCTATCTTTGTCTACCACACATTAGACATGGATAGAAATAGAATTGTTCTCCTTGAACTTATGAATATCCTGTATAACTACAGATGCCGACAGACCTTCCATATTCAAAACCTTGTGAGGTTTAAGTTATAAAGTAATTCTGTGGGGGTTTTGTGTGACAGGAAACAAAGATGCAATAATGACATAGTGGAAACACAGTCCCTCTGAGCAGTGTATAACGACACAAGCAAGACAATTGGCAATAAACTTGGGCAGTTTAGTGCATGCAGCATTGACAATGAATGGCCGATATTGACTCACATAGATGTCAATATGTGTCAACATTTGGAGACTTCAGCCAGAACCATGCACACTAAACTCCTCAAGCCTATTAATGAAATAAGGAACACAATCATCATCATATATTAAACCCACATTGGGTGAATGGAGGACAGTGTGTGCTTTGCTTTGAAAATAAATGTTTTCCGTAGCGCCATCCTCTGCCGTGAGGGATTTCAAGTATTTACCCATTACTGAAACGGATAATCTAACTGGCTGGGGTAATGCCATTATTAAGCTTAATAAAAGGACTGTACACCTCTGTAAAAAAAAAACAAGAAAAATCTTTGTTGGACGTTAATGATCATTATGTATCCATGCATAATTTAATCTTCCAGAAAATGTCATAGTCTGGCAAAGCTGCCACTGAGGCAGTGGAATCGGAAAAGGAATTATTTTCAAGCTCCATTGGCGAAATATCTCTAACTGACTCGAATGTCGGTTGTGAAATAGTTAGAGCACTCTCCGGATCACAAGAATCTTCAGAGTCTGATAGAAATAAGTCGCCATTGGAAGATCAACCTTCTCATGTTCGGAGGAAGCGGACATGTTTTGACCTTTGGTTGTAAACAATCTCTCAGTAAGCAAATCCATGCTCGAATCACTTAAGTAGAGATCATTATCCAAGAGTTTAACTCGTGTCCGTATAGGCGAAGGGACACTGTCTCGACAGCTTGTTTGTCTTTCCATCTGCGATTCCGGATCGGAATCGCTTATATAAAGAACTTCAAGCAGGATGTCAACATTGGATCACTTATGCTCACCCATTTTCACCTAACTAAAAAACTCTAGTTATTTTCCCCGATATAAAAGTTAAAACAGAACAATAAATTACACTGAAGTAACCTCCTCGTTCTGAAAAAAAAAAAGAAATAATTCTGAATAACTCACACACACACACATAATATAACTGAAAACAAAATTTTTTTACTAACATCCTAGACAAAAGGGCAAAATGTTTTTCGTAATTTTAAATTTTAAGTTTGTTGGGGAAAGACATAGCAAGAGCTGTGACTTAAAAAGGCAACGAGTTCAAAATACTTTAAATGTGGACAAGAGGCAGATATCTAGCAAAAAGGAGAAACAAAACACAATAGGGAATATACGGGGCTAAGTCTCACCTGCCCAACAGGTCATGCGCACGATAAGGGTGGAACAAGTCGGGCTGGTCTGCACATAGAGCTAAGTAGACGAGAGAATGGGAAAAAATAGTTCAGTAACATACCGCTAGTGACCACATGCACCACCATCCAGCCACTCTCCCTCTCCCGTGCCTGCTCGACAACCCCTGCTAGCTCGACATTCTCCCTTTCCTCGCCAACGACTCATCACATAAACGCTGCAGTCGTCTCTGCAGTGTTCCGGGGGAGGGGAAGAGAGGAAGTTGACACTTCCCCTTCAGCCCATCCCTCCGACAACTTTCAGTCTACAGCCCATTTCCAGTATAGAATTGATCATAGTTTGCGACCTGTCTCCCCCTTGCCTTTTACATAATTTTACTTTTCTGTCAAGGTGCATGGCTTTCGTTTAGAATATAACAGTGAACTATAAATTCATGCTATTGCATTTCAGTTTATGCCTAGTTAAAATGTTATTTTTTTGTGGGAGAAAAACTTTTCATTTTAAAATGTGCTTCTTTAAAAGTTTCGAATCTTACACCGTCAAAAATATGTTCAAGGTTCCACCATCAAAACATTTATGAATATTATGAATTTATGAATTAAAAAATATGTCCTAAGGTACATTGTAAAAATCATTTACACTATAAAAAGATTTTTATAAATTTTTCCAAAATAAGTTTAATAAGGAAAATTTAAGGAAGGGAAATTAATATGTTACCCTTAAGACATTATAAAACTTGTCTGAATTTTTTTGACAAATTATTAAAAATAGTTAAAATTCAATTTTTGTATGCTTTAAAACTAAATATGTAATACTTTCACAACTATAAAACCTATTTACACATTTAAGTCATTTTCCTTAAATTCAAACTTGAATTACTTTTACAACTATACAATCCTGCATACTTGTATTGTAGAAGTAAAATTTTTTTAAACTTAAAAATACTTCAAAAATCTCTCTTTCTCACTCTCTCTCATAGACATACAACTAGTCCCCCCTGCACTCGCACTCACAGTAATACACTCACACTCACACCTACCTAAAGAAAATTTCGCAGATTAATCGGCGATATTTTCTAGATGTTTTTCACATGCAATGCGAATATTTAAACTCTGCTAAATAAACTCAAATGTACATAAAAATTAAATTTGGAATTATATTTTATCACCCTTCCCCTGCACTCATACTCGCAATCATACAGGCACACAGTCATCCACACATGTGAATTGACGATTCTAAAGACTAGTTTTACAGTTTCAAAGACCCATAATTAAAATCGATAAAAAGTTTTACAATTCTAAATACTTGTTTTACAATTTCAGAAACCAATCATTCAAATCGATAAAAATGTTTGTATTTCTAAAAACTTGTTCTACGATTTCAAAGACCAATCATTCAATTTGACAAAAAGTTTTAAAGACTTGCTTTACAATTTCAAAGACCAATCATTCAAACCAATAAAAAGGTTTACTATTTTAAAGACTTGTTTTACGATTTCAAGGACCCATTATTAAAATCGATAAAACGTTTTGTGATTCTAAAGAGTTGTTTTACAATGTAAAAGACCAATAATTCAATTTGATAAAAAGTCTTACTATTCTAAAGACATGTTTTATGGTATTAAAGACCAATCATTCAAATCGATAAAAAGTTTTACTATTTTAAAGACCAATCATTCAATTTCATAAAAAGTCGAATAGAATTCGTGCTATTTTCTTTAAGTTTAAAGAAAACGCAAAAAATTTTAAACGAAATACCGAAAACACGAAATTTTTATATTTAAAATGATTAACTTAGTTAAACTCTTCGAGCGAATACGGTGGATGTGGAACAAGACCTGAACCCAGGACAATCGAGCTGAAAGGTAGGCCGCTCTGCCAGGGGAGCATTGGGGCTCCTACCCCAACAGGTTAGCAGGCAGGCACTCGCAATCCCATCGAGAGCTCCGCCGGAGCCTACCCTGGCAGGCTAGCAAGCAGTCGGGCGATCGCAGTCCCAAGCGTGCTCCGCGGGTGACTTCTCCAGCAGGCAAAGAGGGTTGCTTTTACCATCGCAGCAGAAGCGATGGGCGAGCAGGTACCTTGGTCGCAAAGCCTCTTGTGGAACAGACAGGCAGAGGTAAACTGCGAGATGGTGGCATATGGCCTTGAACTAGACACCATAGCACTGCAGACCGGATCACAAGTTTGAAGGTCGGTATACTTTCAAGCACTGGAGGAGAGACGAGGTCTTGACACCATGAGGGCACAGCAGCAAATGAGCTCCAGTGGTTTTGTACCCCTATTTATACCCTCACCAGCCTCCCTTGTAGCAAAAATTTTAATATCGATATTCGCCTGAAATGGATATAAAATAAATGAATAAAACATTTTAAGACATTTTAATTAAATTTTAAACTATTTCAATGCAAATTAAAAAATATTAAACATGTTTTAGGAATTTTAGCATGTATATGCTGAATTTTAGCATTTATATCTGATTTAAATGTGTAATTGTTCGGTTTTAAGCCATTAGTTTTAATTACATTCTTATTTAACAATTTCTTACTCGAACAATAGGCATTACAATACAAACTCTTTGTGTTATGAGGTGAAATCAATTTAATGCTACAATTCAACAGTGTTTTACGTATACAAACGAATTTCTGTATTTTACTATCACTTATTTGTAATTTTATATTTAATTTATTAATCCTTTTAGTTAATATGGTTAACAATTACCAACTTACAAATTAGCTAATATCATACAATATCTAGCTGGGAATGGAACTCAGAATATATATTACAATCATATCTACATGGCACTGAAAGTGAGGAACTATATTATATGATCTAAGTGGGATTTGAATCCAGTTTATATCAACCATGTCTTAGCTGTGAATTGAACCCACAAAGCATATGTTACAATTAACCATGCCTTATGTGGGAATGTAACCCAGAGCCTTCAAACTAATGCCTAATCTCATAACTCTATGAGGCAGGCGACATTTAACAAATTATTTTATGTATTTATAATTTTTCCAGCATAAATTTTTTTGTCAGATTCAAATATGTCTGATTTATTTTTTTTCTTAACAAGCCTCTTTCTTGTTAATGCAATATACTTTTTTTAAAGAAAAAATTGAAGAATATATATATATATATATATATATATATATATCTCGGAGATAAATTAAGTACATTTATCTCAAAAGTCTCTGGGGAGAAAATATTGTTTTTACCAAAACAAGTTCACTTTTAATAAGGACAGGTTAAATAAACATACAAAAGGGATTCATTTTACATCACATTTATTTAAAATATATATACAAACACAAGCTGTTTCAAAAAATATCATTTTAACACTGAGCAAGTATATATTTCTTAGAAAATAAATTTAAACAAGTAGAAATATTGCTACAAACATTTCCATGCTAAACACACACAAGTTGAAATCACAATATATTTAACATTTTCAAGAGACGAATTATAAACCCATAAACAAATACAGAATGTCCAAAGTATTATAAAAAAAAAAAAAAGGTAGATCCAAATCATTATGTATAACAATTACACCTTGCTCCGAAACAACTACAAGGTAATACAAAGCACTTTGACACTATTAAATACATTTTTTTTTTCTTTGAAAAACAAATATTTTTTATAAACTCTTAGCAACTTCCGTGAACAAACTTTTTGCGCATTTTCTTCATTTTGGATCCAGATTCCCTTCATAGCCTCTGCTTTCAGGGAATGAGCATTTCTTACATCCTGGTTTTAATCTGTCTGTTTGCACAGAAATATCTTTACAAGTAGGGGCATGTAAAATAATCCTTTCAACCAAATTATGATGGGATTCAACATAATGAGAGTACACAACTTCAATACTAGATGGAAGAGGTGTGTTTGCAGTCATATGAAAAACTGGACATTTCTTGCTGTCACCGCACTGAATGAGTTTCTCGCTCTTGTCGTCTCCTAGAGGAAAGTAAATGACTTTAAAATAAAAAATATTGTCACAGGTTTCCGTAAATTCTTGCAAAATTCCCTGGCACCATAGGATGTAGGTTACATTAGACTTTCCTGGTTTGACACTGACATAATGATTTGCATGATGAAAATACATCATGTTGCTACCATGACATCGAACACTCGAATAAGAACAATTAGCGTGAAACAATGTATGCATATTGATAATTTCATTATCTCTAATTTTGTAAGTTGAAGTGTGTTTAGGGCTAAATTTTATTTTCACTAATTTTATTCCTCGATGTACGTAACATTTTGAAAAAATCGCACCCAGTACGAGATGTGTAAAAAAACTTGTTTTTGCTAGAATGATAAAAAAAAATAGAAAGATTATTGTCACATTCTTTGAAATACTGATAGGGCAAAACAGTGTCTGTATTATAAACAAGGTGTTTCAAAATTCTTCTTCCTCATAATATGAAGTTACAATGTGTTCGCCCTTTATCCTATGCTTATGATCTACTCTGTGTAGTCTGTACTGATTTACAAGACATTCAGAACTGTTGAAGTTAGTTAAAGTAGCAGCATAAGTAGTTGGTTTACTATGTGCTGTAAAAGCTTGAGAGAAATATGTACATATGAAATGAATGTCTTAACTCACACATTTCCTTTACAACAAAATGTTAATATAATAAACTGTAATTTACAGAATATAAACCTTCAGTAAAAAAAATGCATACTTGTATTTCATTGGGAACAGTGGGAAGATTGGGATAATTATTCTGAATTAGCCACTTCACACACATATAAACTACACATCGACAGAAAAACTAATCCTCCTTGTTCGAAAATAAAGTTGTGGATGTCCCCATCGCAGGTCTCCTTCCAACGAACGGTGATTCCCTGATGAGGTCTGGTGAGCTGGTAGGCTATTACTCTGTATCCCCGTTCCTCTTCAATCTCACCACTAAGACTGGCAATCATGAAATCTTCTAATTTTGTTTGTAAGTCATTGTCTCACAGCACACTCGTTGGGTGCTATTCCTTCACCAAAGCGAATGCCAAGACTGTTGTCGAAAATGTAGCACCAATGTTCTATATCGTTGCAGACATGAACTTGCAGAATGCCATCATGTGATTTAAAGAAAACTCTTTGGTATCCTTTTTGCAGGACTTTGTATATGTATGTAGGGTTGAAGATTCTAGCTATGACTAACGATTTTATACTGAATGCTCTTTCCCTGATATAGTCTACCAGATGTTCTTACTTTGTAGAACATTGAATTGTCACATACCACAGGGAGAAATTCATTCTTGGTCAGTGATGTACGTATAATGTTTCTTGTTGTTGCATTGTTCTGTCCAAACTGTAGTAAGAGAACAGCAACTACACTCCTTCTGCATATTGTATTTGATTTTCTTGTAAGAGTTGCATTGTGTGATTTATCCACTGTGAGCTACAAATTCTAGTTTACCTTCGTTACAAGGTAATTTGCTGTCATGACGTAAATTATATAAAGGTAAATAATTTCGCCCATAAAGTACATCGAAAACTTTAAAAGTTTCTGTTGGACTGATTAACGAGAAACGCCAATGTTCATTGCCATTGCACATCTCTATCTGTAGTGGACTAACTTCATCTTAAATTCTAAACCACACTCACCTTTATCCTGGAGTAACACTAGCGTACTGAAGTGATGAGTCGAATCTCTCCATCATAACTGAAACTCTGGTGTACTATTCTACCTCTTTATAAAGACAGATGTTCTTCCAGTTTGTGGTAAAATTTGTTCTTAAATGATAACTTTGTTATATCAAATCTACAGACACAGGCAATGCTGTTCCAAACCTCACAGTCCCACATTCCACATGGTGCTCTTAAAAGGTCGCTACTGCCTTGTATTTGCGTGATGTGTTCTTTATTGTTATATGTTTCAGTCCATAAGGTGGCGGGGGTGTCATAAAATTCTCTAATCAATTTATATTTTATTTGATGTAAACCTCGTCCATAGGTTATTTCTGTACTGCGATTTTTAAAACATAGGCCCCAAGAAGTACAGGGTAGTTCGTTGCCAGGCAGCATATTAAAACAGGACAGTCTTCTTCATCACACAGCACTCGTTCTGTGTATGGGTATTCTCCCAAACTTTTTGCGAATTTCCAATGTTCATCTTCGTTACGCATCTGTGTTTGGAAGTATATGTTGCCTAGAGACTAAAGCCATACTTTTACTTTCTTGTGTCCTCGAAAAATAGTGGAATATTTCTTCTCTGGATCGAATTTCTCAATTTTTTTTTCGAAATCTTATGCCACCCAGAAGAAACCATTTTCTCAAAAATTAATATATCTACACATAGATAGGATGTTGGTACAAATTATCTCTTAAATCTTTGCTTTTACATTGTGAGCAGAATGTTTTTCCCTCACAGTGATTTGTATTATAGTGTTTGAATATTGAATTAATAATCGAACAGTCGTGGTATCTTCTGATAGTTATTACTTCGTCATATTTCCAAGCACGTATTGAAAACATTTTTCGTAAGTTATGCCACCAGAGTACCATTTCAGGTTATGTATCTCGTAAGTCTGTTCTTGAAACATAATTTTAACTTCAGGTTTTAAACTGTACAAAGGTCTAGGATATTTAAAGCATAATACTTCATAGTAATAAGCGTCGGTTGCATAATAAATAGCAAGCTCCTTAATTGTCCTGGTAGTTTTCGAAACTCTGCGCATAGCACGTCATTTTTTACATTACTTCTTTATACACTATTTACAAAAAAGTCTCTCTCTCATATAAGATTTTATAAGATGACAGTACTCGCCTTGGAATCTACTTCATCGATTTTGGATGAGTCCATTGCTATATCTGGAATGATTCTAGCTTCAAGTAGCTGTTCCACCTGGCGACATACAATCACTCCGCATATGTTGCAAGTTGCCATAATTAGCAAAGGCAGGCATGCCATAAGGATAGTCATCGCAAGGCAAATATGATATGATATACTCATCACCTTGTACATTTTCAGCCAGGAACGTGTACACAAATTTTATTTAGTGACCCGCAAATCAATTTATAAATTCTTTCTGCAACACTCGTAGTAGGGAACAGTCTAAATTCAATAAGGTTTTCACTTTCCGGTAAGTTAAAATAGCATTGACTGTTTCAACACATTCAGAATCACAATTGTAACAGCAGTGACCTTGATGCATTGTACCAGCTGCGCGTTGATGGAGAGATGAAATACCCTGTAGATTCTGCATTGATGATAATGATCTAGATGCAGCAAAGTTGTAGTACACACCTGTTGTAGTAGTAAACGTTTGGAGCGGTAGTAGATATGATGCATGCCTGGCTTTGTAGTCGACATGATGGATGCCTGTTGTAGTGGACATGATAGGTGCCTGTTGTATTGACTGCCTGGCGTTGTCCACATTATCAATGCTTGCCATTTATTACAACACTTCCCATTGGTGTAGATACCTGCTGTTGCAATGGATGCCTGGCATCATTCTTTGTGCTACTGCATGCATACGTAATGACCTTAGCAGATGCCGAGTTAAGACTGAGGAAAAATTAATTTATCCCTCCTTATATTACGTAAGGATTCAAAATGGCTGCCATTTTCCATAAATTTACAAAAATTCGGACCTTTTAGTAAAAAGTAAGAATAACGTTGAAAATCGCTATATTCCGACTGCGAAAAACATTATTTCCGCCTTTTTACAAACTGTTTCGTTAAACTCATTTCGGAAACTGTTAAAATATGAAATCAATTCAAATATATACATTTTATGTTAGATGGGATACAATTTGCTGTTGGAAAGTTTTTTAATAGACATAAAGAGAGGGGTCATGTTGGTTGAGCGGTTAGCACGCTCGTCTCCCGGGCTGGTCAACCCGTTAAGAAAAATGTCGCAATGTGTGGAAGTTGTGTTAGACGTTGCCGCTGATACAAGGGTTTAATCGGAGGTAACTCTCGTTTCCCTAATAGGGCACGTCCCGGTCCAGCACTGCTCCATACTAGCCTCACTTCTTCCTCTTCAGCTCTCAAGACCAAAATTTCGCTCGCTCCTCAAACACACTTGATTCTTGGCTATCCCTTGCCTGGTATTGTCCACGGGGTTTTAGAATGACTCGTTCCTGTATATTTTGTAAAAACATGTCGCTGTAGTCGACTGCCTTTACCAAATAAATTTGGAACTGATTATTACTTAATGTAGAATAATAAACTTTAGCGAGATTATATTATATTTACCTATATGAGAGTACTGTCTAAAAATTCTGGGCTAGGAAAAATTACACCTGAAATATGTATTTTTGTCTGCTAGACGAATAAATATGTCTTATTTCAATACTTTTAAAAAGAAACTTTTTTTAACGAGTGAATCAAATATGTCTTGTACTTCTGTGTGACTTTTTCCAAACATAGTTTGCTTGATTCAAATATATACTTGTTGTTGGAATGTTAGATCTGGGGATTATCTCGGGGATTAAAGAAACTTTATTTCAGGGATGTAAAATTTAATCGGTGGGGTTTTGAAATTTTTTTAATTCGCTGGAAATACACAAGGCTCTTACGTGACCTTGGATCGGCAACGAGGGCTGGCTGTGTGGACACGCCAGCTCTCGAGATATTCGAGAGAAAAAACGCATTCCAAGCTGGGGATGCGTGGCCTTGGAGAAGAAACTGCGTTTTCGGGTGAAGAAAGCTTCTGGTGTAGGTTTGGGAGGATGGTCTGGGTTCTTGACCTCGGGGAACGTCGCCCATAACAACCTGGCATGGGTACTATTAGTATCAGCTTGAGAGCAAGTGTTTTTTTTCTAACTTACAAAGTTTCCTATGCTGTGTTGTTTCAGTACTTAATACCTACTTTCTGCTGGTCAGAGATGAATCTATGCTGTAGTGGGGTGAGTGAAATCGGTATGTGCCTATTTGTTAGGCGGATAGTACATGCTCGTACTCAGCGCTAGATGATTTACTAATGGTAGGGTGCATCTGGAAGAAGTCATTAACATTAGGCTTCGGCAATGCAGAATATAACTTTGTAGTTGTTCATCACTATCATTGGCAGTCCCTGTATTCTTTCTGTTAAAAAGTTTTAAATGACTGTTTAAACAGATGGTTGTGACTTACACAGTTTCATATGTCTTTTTAAATCGTCAACATGCACATGCATTCTTCGACACTTATCGCATTGATATGACATATGGATGATGTTCGTCTTACATAAACATTGTGCATGTCTCCTTGCATTGCATGGATATGAAAATGTCTTGTTACAAAAGTTGCATTGATGTCGTGGTGGTTCCAAAGAACTGCTCTACGATGAACACTTACATTTTGATGGTTACATCTTCAGATATAGCTAGTCAGGAAGTGCAACGCAGATCTTACATGATGCACGATGTCTTTTCAAGTGGCTTCGACGACCAAATTGAGATTTGCACTTTTTATATCCGAACATAATATGACCCACATTCTGATAACATGCCACCTTTATGCTGTCTGTAGATGTTTTGTTAGAAAATGCCTTTTTACAGTAGCGACATGAATAACCTTCCTGTTCCATCGATGAATAAGAGCAGGTTATCCACAGTCGATGTTCACTCGTCGAAGTCTGGATGACAGCTGAGCTGGCCAACCCTATACTATCACCATCATATTGCTAGTTTAACTACTACTGTGATATTCATGTCTATCGTCAACTTCAGACAGGAGGAGAAACTGTGAGAGTGCGCCCTGCCAGAACATGTCTACCACTGCACCAAGGGCTCTTAGGGACAGATCTACAAGCTCTCGATGGTGACTGTTAGCCAAACATGCATCGGGACAACAACCTCGTCAGCTGCTCCAGGTACACACATGCACACACACATATATTATATATATCTTTCCTTCATGAGTTCCTAAGGGAAGGAATCAGTGTTGGATGCTCCTTCAACACTTTTTCGACATGCATTACACCAACCCCTAGAATGTGGTGTGTCCATAATATTAGTATATCCTTGCAAACACTCTTTACACGAGAGACAGTCGCGTATGTCTTCATCCTGTTGTAGATATGAGGGTAGATGTTTGTAGGCATACTGTATTTCATGTGGAGCATATGACAGTAGGAATTCTTTAGGCAAATATGCGAGCTCAGTTTCTTTGTGGAGTGCTATAAGTGAGTTATGCTATCCGTATGCCAAAATAGCTGATAGAATCTTCTGACCACTACAACAAAATGCCATCATTTTCACTGTGTTCCACAGCAAGTTTTTTGACGTAGCTATGGTACAAACTGCTGACCTGAAACATTACACACTCTCAGGTCTATCCGAGCTCGAATGAAAGAATATCAGCGAATGAGCCAGAGAGATCGTGTGACTGCATATATATCTTCGTTTTACATGGGTAACAAACCAGCAAGGAATCTGAGACTGGAGAGTAAGTGTGCAAGCAGCTGTCGGTAGAGACCTGAGTTCGCGACTTGCCACAGATTTTTACTATGGGCACACACACAGCATCGCAGTTATTACAATGGAACTGTTGGATTTAAACTGTCTGTGCATATGCTCATTACAAGTTCGACCACAGGCAGGGTCGACAGAGTATGACTGCATTTACTTGGAAAGGTTTGGTTCATGCATCGAAGGTTCGAGCATAGACAGGGTCGACATAGTATGACTGTCTGTAATTGGTAAGGTCATGACTGTCTGTAATTGTAAATGCTCAGTACATGAGTGTAGGTCAGAGATAGAGTATGACTATAATTACGAACATGGAATGTTAGTTTGAGATGTCTTGACTGCTGACTGTGAATTTGGCCTTTCTACACTTGTACACTATCAACTTAGTCTTCCTTCGAACACTTCCTGCTGTGTGCATACAAGGTACACACACTTTGTTGGTATATCGTATTGTAAATGCTTGTAGATAATGTATCTTCGTAATTTTGGCAGCGAGACCTTAATTACTTCCCCCTCCGGCAAACGTTTGTCTGCTGGCGAATATGTAATCGGTAATATATTGTGTGTATGGAAAGGCAGGGTGTCATTGCTTCCAGTGAGTTCGACATACTGATATGTGCTCGCAACCTGCAGGTGTTCTGAAACACCTACAATCATTATGGTAAAACCTCTGCTCTACATCGTCTAAGAGCAGAGTACATACATAGTTGTCATACATGTGTGTATGTAGGTGTGTGCTTGTGTGTGTTGTTATACCTCCTTACTCGGTTTGTGTCTCGGGTTGTCACAGTGTGTATGAGTGTGTGACCTCTGACTGCAAGTATTTGTGATGAACATACATTGCACGATGTGTTCCGTTTCGGGCAGGGTTGCATATTATGGCTTCAATTAAGTGTAAAAAGTCTCGATCGGTACATGAGTGCAGGTAAGGTCGTCAGAGTATGGCTGTCTGTATTTGCAACAGTTCAGTACACAAGTGCAGGTCGGGGAAGGAGTATGATTGTCATGGTCGCTACATGCTCGTCTTCATGGGCAGTGGGACCTATGATGACGAACGATTGTTTGTAGACATGTCAGTATACACTCTCAACCAGAATCGAACCTTCGATACCTTCTTTGTTCAAGGATCATACACCATCGTCATCAGGCTACATGCAATAGTTTCTTTCCAGTATGTGCATTTGGACACAGTGTGGTTGTGAAGTACTTTCTTGGTCGGTAATGAATACCGTACATGGAAAGACAGAGTGATCATTGTGCTCTGAGCTTTCTGTGAGTTCACGCCATGACCTACAGGTCTCCTTCTCTACAAACAGTGCATGTATGTACATAGTTGAAATATTATATATGATATCTCCTTAATCACCATGTATAATTCGACTGTACTCAGTTGTCTAGAATCGTTGATGGATGGGTATGTGATGTACATTGAAGTCTAGGTCCACGACAAGTACAGATCTGTCTTTAGTTAATGTGGAGGTATAGACTAGCTGTGAACATTGAAGGTTTAGTACATGGGTGTGGGTTGGAGTATGACTGATGTACACTGAAGGTCCGATGTGGGGTATGACTGACTACTTACAAGCTTCAGTAAATGAGTGTGTAGGTCGTGGTCTGGTCGTTAGTGATGGTTTTGTTTCAGTCGGATCGTGAGGAGGTTGTTTAACCAGAGTGGTCTAGGATCATTTACATTGTATGTGTGTGTTACTCGTATTACAGAGCAGGGTGGCCCATCCCAGACCCCACCCTGAACACTCCCTGAGCCCTCCCTGCAATATATGCAATGTATCACTGTCTGTAATTGTAACAAGGGTTGATACATGAGTACAGTTCGTCGACAGTGTGACTATCTGTAATTGCAAAAGGTTCCTTACGTGAGTGCAAGTCGGAGACAGGATATAACAGTCATGCTGGTTTCATCATGGGCAGCAGGACCAACGAATGTCTGCAAGTATGTCAGTAAGTGCTCTCAATGAGAATCAAACCTATGATACCATATTTATTCGAGTAGGGTACAGAAGCAAAAAAAAAGTGTCAGGTGCAGGGATTCGAACCCACTCTCCCTTTTACTGGAACCAGAGCTTATATCAGGCACCTTAGGCCACTCGGCCAACCTGAGAATTTGTATTAGTGATGGAATTACATGGCTTTTGTCGAATGCCAATGGTTTATGGTCTTGTCTAGCCGTCGCTTGTGCAATATATGCATGCAGGTTGGTAGGTTTTTTTCCTTTCATACACTTTATTAGCAGGCGACATGAGAAAGCACACAGACCGATGCATATGACTATCTCTAATTGTGCATGTGACCACTCTCTACGGGAATTGAACCTGCGATACCTCGGGGATGCTTCAGGGTACATGCATTAGTTCCTTTAAATAGTATACTGGTAAATACAATCAAGGGGGAGGTGGTGGGGATGTAGTGCTTGGTCGCTATCTATTGTGCATGGAAAGGCAGGACTGGTCATTGTGGTCTCTGCTTCCAGCGAGGTCACATCGCCTACGAAGACGACGACGAGATGTGCTTGTGACCTACAAGTATTCACCACTATACAAGTTAAGGTAGGGTATAATTCGTTTTGTAATAGGAAACTTATCATTCTAGCATGTGTTGTTGTATGTGCAGGGACTCTGCTGTATAGCGGTGACTGTATTCATTGTGAGTGGCATCTCATTACATATGTACATCATAGTCTTGGTACACAGCTCACGAGTGCAGGGCCGGTGGTACTGACCGACTGTATGGAAGTACGTATGCACATTGAAGGTTCGGGTATGTTTGGTGGTCAGTGGAGCTGCAAGATAGTAGTGGTGGTGGGTGGCTTTGTCGTGTGGACCCTCGAGGATGGTCAGTGGTGATGTGGTCTTCACAATGATGTAGGCCATACTTGATCGCATGTGGATATGTGGATGGTAATCCTTAAAAGTGTGTGTGGTCAGGCAGTGGCACTGAGAGAACAGGAGAAAGAGTCGAATTAGAACCAGGAGACATGCAAACTCAAATATGTCCACACATCACTTCTTGTCGTCGAGGGGATTATGCACATGTTATACTTTGGTAATTGTATCTCAATGGCAACTAACAACTCAAATGGTTCGTAAATTACAGCCAACTATGCTTATAAAATGCCATAGGCCATACTTGACCATGCGACCCCTCTTCTAGTCATGGCAGTTGTCTATGTTATGAATTTGCCATCTATAACTCACATGGTTTGGAAATTACACCCAACTATGCTTATATGCTGATATAATACATACTTGACATGCGACCCTTTTCCTAGACATGGATGATATCTACATTATGAATTTGGTAACTATAACTCAAATAGTTTGTTAATAACACCCAACTATGATTATAAAATGACAGGCTTACTAGACTGCGACCCTTCTCCTAGTCATGGATGGTGTCTCTATTATGAATTTGACAACTATATTTTAAATGGTTTGGTAGTTATACCAAACTGTGCATATATATTGACATAGGACATACTTGACCCTGCGACCCTTCTCCTACTCGTTAATATCAATAATATTTTTTTGACAACTATAACATAAATGGTTCAGACATTACAGCCAATTGTGCTTATAGATTGACATATGGCATACTTGACCATGCTGTCCTTTTCCTAGTTAGGGTGGTTGCCTATGTTATGAATTTGGCACCAATAACATAAATGGTTCGGAAATTACAACAAACTATGCTTATAAGTTGATATATGGCATACTTGACTCCACGACCCTTCTCCTTGTTGGGGTTGATGCCTATATTATGAATTTGTCAAATTAAACTTAAATCATTCGGAAATTACAGTCAAATGTGCTTATAGGTTGACATATGGCTTACTTGACCCTGCGACCATTCTCCTAGTTCTCCTATGTTATGAATTTGACAACTACAACTTAAACAGTTCGGAAATTACAGCCAACTATGCTTACAAGGGTTATGCACACACAGAGACTTCAGGAGAGGGCTGTGTTACACGGGATCCAAAATTGATAATTTGCAGTGCCTTGATGCCCTGCCACCACCGGAGAGGTGCTGGTCCCCAAAATGGTCGTCAATTATCTTGGGTAGACATAGGTCGTCGATACCAAGATGGCGACCGGGAATTACTTCTCAATTTGGCAGGAATTTGAGAAGCTCCAAATTTGAGAGAAGCTCTAACCGATTCATCTGCATTGGGCAAACCTCAGCCACAAAGAGCAACTGTTGCAATATTGGGCAAAAGGCGCTTTTTGGAGCTAGCTGCCAAGATGACTGCTATCGGCGGTAGGAAAAATTGGTGAATTTTGAGGGAAAATGGAAAAAAAAAAAACATTTTTGTATGCGAAATCGGCCATTTTGGACGGGAAAAAGGAAAAAAGGGAAATTATCGCTCCTCGGGTCTAAAGCCCAACGACTGGTAATATGCTAATCGGGTCCACTGCCCGATGCCAGGTGAGCCAGAACCCCCTTTTTTATACTACTGTCATAATTGTTATTTTGACCTTATAGTTGTACAATCTGTACAAGAATTCAGTACTTATTATTGGGGGTCTAAATATATTCAAAATTAAATATATCAGATATGTGTGTGATGTGTGCCATGAGAGAATTATGAACCATTCTAAATAAGTGTATCAGAGGTATCACAAAATTCAGAAATTAACCAGAGATATATTGGACACTGCATTTACAACTATATGTAACTACTATTAAAATATTCACTAAACAAGCAACTACACTACACAGAGAAGCAACATGGATATGCATAAACAATGCAACTTTAATGAAGACATTTAAGCAAATCAATCATCACACATGGCTCTCTTAACGAACAACTGATATGCCGGAATTATGTTAATGAAGAATAGAAAAACCTAAACAAACATACGATCACTTTACTTAAAGTTAAAGAAAATACACAAAACCCTACTGTCAGATAATTTGTGGTACTCCAACAGTTCAGTCAAATTTTAACTTAAGTAATATTGACCCTGTAAACACCAGGTACTATATCATGAACTCGAGAACTGATTTAATTACGTGTTCAACTGGCTGACTCAGTTTAATAATATAACGTTATTTTAATGAGTCCTGCTAGCTGTACATCGGAAGCACTACTTCTTACATTTTTTTTTTAAGACTCGGGAACCTATGGCATTGTTCAAAAAGCGAGATTCAACAAAACATCAAAATTGATGTTTTCAAGTTCTCGAGCCCTATATCTCTGTACTTCTTAATCAAATTCAGGGCGTCTTCATATACTGACATAAAATTAAGCTTTCAGAAAAGACTCATACCGTAGAAGCAAATTTACTCTGACGCTGGCTTACTTCATCCTTCTAGGAGGCGTTGCCAGAATCCCATTTTTTTTTTGGCACCTCGAGCAGTTTCAGCCGTCCTCGGGTCACCAAATCAAGCACTCCGCCGTCGCACATCCCCGTTGGCAGCTCTCGGATCCTCGTACATCTTCGTTTCCTCGAAGTTCGGCGAAAATCATTTCCTGTAGCTCCAAACTCATTTAGCCGTTATCCGGGAGTTTTTGTTCAGCAGTCCTTCTCAAAAACGTTCTATCGAATCTTCCTTCCACTAACGTTTTTTTTCAACAACCCTCACATTCAAAAGTTTGTTTTTCCAGAACTTGTCTTTACTGAAGTTTAACACATGGAGGAAGTTGTAGCAAAACTTTTAAGTTTCCTTCAGAAGAAATAGGTATTAAGTTTGCCATGGAAACAGTTTTGAAATGACAAACTTATTCAAAAATATCGTTACAACCTGGAGTGCATATAGGAATATGTTTCTCATAAAAATTAACGATTATAAGTGCATAAAATGGTTTGCAAGATCATAGCTTTGAATGTCAGCAAACATATGTAACATTTCATAACTTTACATAGTATTCGATATTTTAACTTGTAAACCAAGCTGAGAATAAATGTGCAGTTTCGTAATCATTTGTATTATCAATTGAATTCTACCAGCTTGAACCCCAGGTAATTATATAGTTAGCTGAGAGTTGCATTACTAGAGCTGTGAGTAGTTTAGAATCAGGTTGAGGGGCCAGGACAATAGGATTAATACTCTGCTGTTCACAAAGATTTCTTACGTGATCCCCAAAAAAACAGTTACCTTGGGTCACCCTTAAAAGGTAAACATATGCAGTCGTTGACTTTTTTCAGACCTTTCTGAGCTCCACAATTCTGTAGTACATAAATTTGGTGTATCTCTTATGGTTTAGTCAGCATAAACCATGTAAGAGGATTTTTCTGACGTGATTATAAAACGTCGACAAGTCCATACTATCCTTACATTAAATACTAAGCTATCACATGCCTAAACCGTACTCAATAAATTCACTAAATGATGGTGAAAACTGCATCAAAATCCATAAAGCAGTTTAGAAAAATTAGCCGAATACACAGACAAACGCGGCCGGGCGACTTTGTTCTATAATATGTATAGAATTTTGTATTAGTATAATGAAAATATACTGTCGAACTGTTAATGTTAAAATACCGTTAATGTTGCCGCAACTAGACGTTGCATTTTGTTAAAAATTATTGGAAGAACAAAATATTTTGTGTTACTGCAGCATAAAAGTAATGTCCAGCCAACAAATCACGCAAATTGACGGATACTAGCGAACAGCGTAAACCTCGTAAAATTAAACCACTATATTTAAATTTTAAATGCAGCTTAGACCAGCTCTCAAGCCTTGCAAGGCAGTTTACGTGTGCGAAAAAAATATGTACGTATATATTTCTAGAGTATAAAGTATTTCCACATAACGGAAGAGTACTGCAATATGTCGCTTTATTCTGCCGAATGCGCTGAATAACCACGATATGAAAAATATTCAGACATGTTAAGATATAACATTTTTTAGATTTCATAAAGTGGAGGTCATCAAGTTCTGAAAGCGCGGGTTCGATTACCTTCAAGTCCATCATATATTTTTCTTCGTTGGTAATATTACTTTTTGTGAGAAAATAATTGTACGTATTAAATTTCTCATCGGATTACTTTGTTAAGCAAAGATATTAAAAAGGAATTTTCAGCAAGCGCGTTATCATCAATTGAACCGCGACATAAAGACCACTTAATGTTGACAGTATAGTAAGGAGGTAACGTTGTTACAAAAGTATTTTATGATACTTTTACATAATAGCTTAACTGCATATTACATTAATAGCAACATTAGTTACTGACAGTTCACAGACAACATAAATTACTGTAGTAGCAGCAGCATTAGTACATTTGGCAAAACATTAGACATATAATCTGTGCTTCGAAACGTAACCAAACTTAGATTTTACGTAGAAATCGCGTGCTCAATAAAGCTGCAATTAAGAAATTAACTGAATAAACGAAGTAAAACATCTAGTTGGAATACAGCTGGTTCGGCAAAATGACATCTTGGCAGCGGTGGGATTCGAACCCACGCCTCCGGAGAGACTGGTGCCTTAAATCAGCGCCTTAGACCGCTCGGCCACGCTACCTGCTATTGCTGCCTTCCCGTAAATCTTGGTAAACTTTTTATCAAATGAGTAATATATTCTTCACTATAAACCTCAAAAAGCTTTGCGATAATATCAAGAGTGTTTTTCCGTATAAAATTTTGCTAAAACAAATTACTAATTACCAAGATATGTTGGGAGGATATTTTATCGTTGTCTCATAAGACAGAATATGAATTATCTGAATAAAAGAAGCAACCATGCCCCGACTAATATCAGGATGTCACCTCACGCCTAAGAGCAAGAGTGAGTTGTGCTTGTACATATTAAAAATAAGTTACTAGATAATTTTCTCCAGAAATATCGATCACATTTATCACAAAAAAATTAGGACATGAGATTTGTAATTCTACGGTAAAATAACTATATGATTAAAATATAAAAAAAAGAACGCGATTGGCAGGATTTCCCTTGTTCTGACTTTTTTTCATAGGAAAAATTCTAAGTGGTCACATTTGCAAAGCAATAATTATCGTATCGGGTATTTAAATGTGATTGCAACACAAACACCTGGGGTGATAAACGAACAATTTTTATTCTAAAGTTGACAATAGAGATGGAAATTACATTTTAGCTGCCGTGATGTCTTGAAGTAGCTCCTGACGATAAATTCTGATGCAGTTTGTTAGATCAGTACCCTGGCACAGCAAAGCAGATCTGGATACACGCTCTAGTCATATTTTAAATTTTATTTGTTACCCAAATTAACTATAAATTTAAGTTAAATAGTACCTTAGAATTATAACTTGTCTTCGTGTTGCTTTTTTTTTTTTCTGACTACTGCAAAAGACAACATTTTGTACACTGGCATCTATGATGTATACTGTATGTCCAGAACGTTTCAATTGCTTATAAAATGTGTAAGACTCACATGTGTATGAACAAGATACTAAGGTTCAGTTGTGGAGTATTTTGTGACTTTATATGCATTATGAATTGACTTTCCTGTTCTACACCTCCTTGTTATTAATAATCTGCGGACAATGAGTTAAAACGTTCTCACAGATTGGTGTGAAACAAATCATTTCTATCACAAAATGATACATTTCTCAATCATTGATTAAATTTGTAACTGATAACGTTGGCAGTATTCCAAATATAATACAGAATTTATTATCTGCTTAAGCTATTTTTTTTACCTAATCTTAATAAAAAAGGCAAGCAATATAACCAAACAAAGTGGATCTCCGGGAAAAAATTTTCTAGAAGAGATCATAAAACGAAACAATCGTACGTAACTATAATGCTGTAACCCTCATATGAAGGCTATTTTTAGTTATTCATCAACACAACTTTGTGTCATCGATAAACTTACAGTTATTGCACATGTGACCAAAACAAGTGGAACAGGTTCCGTAAACACGAAAAAATAACGCATATATACGATACACACATACATACGATACACACATACATATACACGCCCAAAATTGAAGTCTCACTCTCTTGTGTGTCTAGCTTTATTTTCATTTCTCAGGAAAAGAATGTAAAAAAAAAATTGGTATGATAGAGAAGAATTATTTCATGAAGGAATTTTGCTGGAACAGGTTCATATAAAAATCAGTAAGGAATATTAAATAAAAAAAATAGACTTATAACACAGATTTTCAAAATAATTTTTGGTTACTAAAACACATATTTTCTCTTGCATTATAATGGCCACTTTCTGTATTGGATGCTCGTCTTGATAATTCAAACCTGTGCCATTTTATACGCAGTGAAACATATAATGTCTTAAATTATAAATGATTAGAAATATTACTCACCTTCATATTCGCCACATATTTCAGTAACGTAGTATTATTGACTTGGAATTTCAACGGTAGTTACAATTTTTCTGACCCGGTTGTTTACAAAGGCTCACGACAGTTGTTTCGCTGTGATATCCTAACACTACAATCAAAACAGCCATTATCAAAACTTTTTTTTAACATTGTTCACTCGTATTTTAGCGTATGTCTAACGAATATATTTACATAGTTTTTTTTTTTTTTTTTTTTTAACGAACGAAATTTCGTTGCGGGGGGGGTTTTGAAATTGTTAGGTCCATGGCATATGCCTACGCTATGTGTCTCCGTGTATTTCAAGAACATTTCGAATTTATGCAATGCGTTCTAAAAATATATGCGGCATATGTATCTCGAGCCACAACACACGTCAACATTCATTGCGTTCACTTACCACTCCAGTGATACATTTATTTACGTCAGATAACCACAACATAATAATACTGCTTTACACATTGTCGATGTAGTTATGTTCTACGTTGCCAACGTGGCAAATGGCACAAAGTTAAGTGTGGCAGGAGTGCCAACTCTTAAACCAAATATACACTACAGTAAATATGTTCTGCAAAGTGTTTCGAGAATTTGTTTCCAAACAATAAAATCTGTGGCCTCCCACAAACACTGCTTGACCCTTTATTTCAGTATCTGTTGTGGCTAAAAGCCACCTCCGGATCGAGTTGTTGCAGCTAAAGTATGAATATACATATTCTTGCTAATAACCTTTCTGAAATTAAAAAATGAATATTTAGAGATATGGCAAAGACTTTTACATACTGGTTAAATATAAAAACCTCTCTGTTATTTCTACGATGACATTGCTACATAGCGAACCATGCTTCGTTTAGTTATCGCATGAAATAACTAGGAAAAGAAAATAACGAAAATTTAAAAAATTAATTTAATCCATAAATTCACAATGAAGAATGCCAATCCCTCTAGGACATTGCTGCAATTTACTGGCATATTTTCCTCCAAATTGAACCCAATAGATACTATAGTAATTTGCAATGATAAACCAAACCTTCTCATGGTTTTTAGTGCTGCATTCGATATATTCATTTATAGCATTACTGGAATACAAATATTTTTTATTTAATACCCAAATTATAAACAATTTTTCATTAATAAATTAAATCCTATGGAGTGAGCATTAGCTACTTGTTGTAACTCTATATAGCTTCCGACTAAATGACACTTCATCCCCTGTACTGTACGACATAATATATATCATGCATATATGAAGACACCAAGTACAATGCCAAATGAAAAAAATTATCAATAATATATTTTTTCCTTCAAATATTTTATACAATGTTTACTCTGTAATATGTAATATACCACGTGTTGTCTGAAATATGAGGAAAATGTTCGGCAAGCAGTTCCTTACGAAAATATATGATAAAAATGTATGTGACACTTATCCCGAAAAGTGATTATTAAGGGAGCTATGCACCTCCAAAATTAGAGTTTTAAAATGCGTTTATTTGAAAATATCAGAAACCACTTGAAATTGAGCAAAAAGTCGATGACTGGTATTTTATACTAAGGAGAACTTACCTCTAAAACATGGTCGGAGATATCACCACCCTTCCTTTTGAAAATCTTTGTTGCCACCCTATGTTTTCATCAAACTTTGTAACATGGTCGGAGATATCACCACCCTTCCTTTTGGAAATGTTTGTTGTCACCCTATGTTTTCATCAAACTTTGTAACATGGTCGGAGATATCACCACCCTTCCTTTTGGAAATGTTTGTTACCACCCTATGTTTTCATCAAACTTTGTAACATGGTCGGAGATATCACCACCCTTCCTTTTGGAAATGTTTGTTGTCACCCTATGTTTTCATCAAACTTTGTAACATGGTCGGAGATATCACCACCCTTCCTTTTGGAAATGTTTGTTGCCACCCTATGCTTTCATCAAACTTTGTAACCTTACGTTCTAAGCAATTTTTTAAAAACAACCTGAGAATCAGCTCATTGAAATTACCAATAACGGTCGCCTAATCTGAGCACTTTTAGGTGACCCGTTTGTGAGACAATTCATGTTCAAAATTCAAAACAGAGGGTGTGTTGCATACTAGGAAGTCAAACCACAACACAGATTATGGCAATCTAAATGAGGACTCTTCAGGGGAGTACAGTTCCCTTAATAATCACTTGGCGAGAGAATTGTTACTAACATTTAAGTCATATATTTTTGTCAGGAATGCACTACCAAAGTATCCCCCCCCTTTTTTTTAAATTTAATTTTAGCAACACGTTATATTTTCTAATCCACCAGTGGTCACGAGTTATAAACCGGGTAAAGGCTGTTCACGATAAAATGAGCACTTTTTAAATCAACCTTAGAAAACCGTCACTGCCTGCATTTTCTTTAATGGGCGCCCTGAGTGGCATGCGTCCAGTAAAGTTGGTAACGATGGATGGAAAGTAGTTCCGTATGTTAATGTCGAATAAAAAGTGTGAGGGAACCGTTTGTGATAATTTAATTGTATATTTCGCTTACTGTTATTTTTGATACACCTATGTGTAATATTTAGCATATATTTTAAAATATTACTTTTATAATAATTTTAGTTTCAATGGACCGACGCATCAATAAAGTGATGAAGCCCATGTAAATGATAATAATACATAAGGTGGAATAATACGCAACGTGCATACAAGTAGATCTTAAGCAGGCCTTTCAAAAGTGCTCATTTTACAGTCAACAGCCTATACCAACCGAGTTATTTTATAATCCTGTCACCTTAACTGAATATGAAGGTAGTGTCATTTCATTTTAAGCTCATATTATTTGTAACTATGCCGTTATTATTTTTTTACAGGAACGATTTCATAAAACAAAAAATACTAATATTAACACATTTACCTTGCTGAAGAATGAAAGGAATTCATTCATTAAGCTTTATGCAGATTTCTTCAGCACTATGTAATTGATATATTGTTAGCTTATTCATCGAAGACGTTAACGACTATGAAATTATAGCCATATGTTTACTAAAGAGCATTTATTTAATTTACAAAATTATTTTGTTGGGCACTATTTAATATATTGTAGATAGCGAATTAAATTTAATATCTTCCTAGAGATTAATACATTTTTGGTTCTTTGTAGAATGGAGGAGCAGTTCGGGTGTTAACACTATTTTCGAGGTTAGAGCAAAATAATTCCTCTACAAAAATAACTTGCAAAGTTTTATGAAGAACGCCTGCTTAACTAACTATAATTCGAAAAACAAAATGCAATCAAATTCGCACATTGCTTTTTATACTAATACGGGTTAAATAATGCGCTTATTACGAGTAGACTTTCATTAATTGTATTGGTAGGGAAAATCTTAAACCTAGACACAAAATATACAAGTGAAAATTTCGTTGCACCAGAAGAATAAACTGATTCTACACCATTATCGAAACGCAATCGAGTATTATATTCTCACATACACACGGAAGAGATTTCTTATCTCCCGACGGTCTTCCATTTAACGTGTTTTTATTACAACACGCCTTATAAGTTTCAGAAAAACAAGCACACGCATAATTTTTAAGATGGGGCAGATCTAAAGGAACAATACATCAATTTCCGATATGTAATTTACACAACTTAGAATGTATGTAGAGGACTTATTACCATTAAGGCATGGCCACAATGGTGGGACAAGAACATGTGTTAATTTTCTGGTCGGGCGGTTATCCCAAGTAATTCATAGGACATCACGTTAACTATTTTGCAAGCCTCGATAAGATATAGTCGATTTTATTTCGTTATTGACGCAACACAACGCTTCAGTTATTTATTAGAATTGATGCAATTGTTAGGTACGTTGCATTTGCTGTCGGCACATTTGGCATATCGACATATCGACAAGGTAAAACAACGGACGTGGCGTAATTAAAACGCACATCTCAAGATGCATTTCATTCAAAACACATAGGTACACGTTAGAATTTTAGTAAAAAAATATTGATTTGTTTTGCTAATAGCTGCTGCTTTGTGACAACATAAAATTGCGCAAGCCTAAATAAATAATTCCACCACTAGTTCTTTCATGTCCATTTATTTCTCCGTGGTATTTTGTGCGTCGGCGAGGTTGTCAGAATTGTAATTATGAGTTTCTTGTTAACTCACTTAGGTGTCAGCTGATACGGGATATAGTAAATGGGATGTTTTTGGTTTCTTTTAGGGTATGTTACCACTCACTGGCTGTTATAAAGTTGCTAAAAAAAAATTTTAACAGGAAAATGTTTCTTATGTTTGTAGATAATATTTAATAGAATCTCAGTAGATAGAATTAACATAAGTTCTAAATTTATTCCTTACAGTCACATTAACGCGTGCTCTGAGATCTTATATTTTTTTTTAACTGGTCAGGATAAATGTTTGTGTCAAGATTCCTTCGCAACTGGATTACGCATTGCGTTCTGAGAACTGTCGCGATGAAGATACAACTGAACTGAAAATTCTTGAGAAATTGTAGGATCAGAAAAGCTGTAGGGAAGAAGCAAACCTAACTGTATGGGCAAAACATGGCAGCGGTGGGATTCGAACCCACGCCTCCGGAGAGACTGGTGCCTTAAACCAGCGCCTTAGACCGCTCGGCCACGCTACCTGCTATAGCTGCTATTTCGTAAATCTGGGTAAACTTTTAATCTAATTTTCTCCTTAACGGTAGTAGCTGACAAGTATTTTTAGATTATCTTAGAATATTTAAACTTACATTTTATATTTAAAAATGGGCTTTCTTTTATATTTCTAGCCAATTTTAGGGTGGATGAAAATACTGTAGGCTCTTCTAGAATTGTACGATTGGAAAAATGTGACAAGGCTCTGAAACTATTTCCAAGCAAAGCAGCCCAATTTAAATCTGGAACACTTTAGTATTAATAAAACTATGTAAATACCTTAAATAGATTTTTTTCCGCTATATGAGATGAAATAATAAGATAATTTCTGGGACTTGAGAAAATGCAGGTTGTAATATTGTTTCAAATAGCAACGTGCACTGAAACATGCAAAGTTTAATATAGTCATATAGGTAGCCTGTCAAGTATGCAACATGTGGTACAGGCAGATCTTACACTTACACTGAGCGGCAGATGTTCGTTCAACTGTGTTAACGCTTCCGGCACCTGTAGCAGAGAGGCACATCCACTATGGGAAATGAATATTGTCGAGATATTGTAAATCAAGATTGCATTAAGAAAGTATCCCAGATACTTTCAAAATCAATATTGTTTTTTCAAGGGTAACGTATCTATAACAAGTTACGATAAAGATTAAAATAAAAAAAGGGGGGGGGGAAACAAATATTGCTTGTTACAAATTTGTTATACCTATGGCGAGGAGGTTAAATTCGGTATTACAGAATGTCTCCTCGCCTATACCTTTTCCTTATTCTATGATTAAAATTTTTTTTTATCACACTTTTTTTATTTTTCTGAAATTAGGAGCGTTTGTTGCCCGGCTCCTATAGCAAATCGTACCCAAAGAACGGCTCCATTGTGAAGTCGGCCATATATTCATTAAAATGCAGATAATTGTCTCTTTAACAAGTAACAGGCATAACATAGGCTGTTTTCAATACAAAATATTGCATGGAAATAAGGAAATGTTTCTGCTTCTTTTGCAAATACTGGGGACATACGCTTTCAATTCTCACGAATTGTGTTATTTTGAGTGATGATAACGTTGTTCTGTAATGCGAAATGCGTGACGAAAAATCTAGTGACTGAGAGTGCTGAAGGCGAGTGTGGTACCAACATTGAAATGCGGAGTGGGCGACGGTGTTGCTAGAGGCATCAAGGAAGGGGAGGCGAAGGTAAGAAATATGCTGTCGATAGCTCCAAAGCCTGAGAGTTTGTGGGCAGATACCAAACCTCCATGTCAAGGTGCTGCTGCCGCCAATCTGTCACACAATTCGTACCTCACAACAAACAATGACCGCCAGAGGACTAAGTATATTACGTCGTTAACTTGCGAGGTGTTCCGTTCTGCGCCTTCTATGCAAGCTGCACTGGCGTCATTTTTTGCCATGCTAAAGTCGGTGGAAATTTCTTCTTGTAAGTACATTAAAATATCTGAGATCGCACTGTTATGATTCATATGAAAATTATTAAATACCAGCAGAACTACCTGGCGTTGCTTGGGTACTGTAGGGAAATAAGATATATACAACCGAATTTTAGGGCGTTAGGACCCAATAGGGGTCTGGAGATTCACGGAAAGGTGTTGGGAATTTTGGGCCTAATTGGGCGCCGTAACATATTTTGATGTATTGAAGTTGGGTACTGAAAGGTGTACTTCCCAATTTTGGTTAAGATAAATTTTAAGGTGTAAATTTATATAAGCAATTAATTTGCGTACGTAAAAACTTAGGACTTTTATATGTATAGATATACTCATTTTTAAATAAAAAATTTTTTAATTTTTGATAACGCTACAGTTAGGTTATAATTACTGAAATAATTTTCAATAACTGGTATGCGTAAAGATTTCTATGTTAATAAAACTGATAGAAACTTATTAGATAGAATTAGAATCTCACGTTTTCTTCTAAAATACTTTAAATTCATTTCTTACCGTCACATTAACGCATACCCATTAACTATTATATTTTGACTGGTCAGGATGTATGTTTGTATCGATTTCCTTTGCAATTGGATTTCGCTTTGCGAACTGTTGCAGTGAACGTGAAAACGAACTGAAAATTCTCGAGGAATTTTCGCATCAGTAAAGCTTAGTAAGAAAACAAACCTAGTTGAATGGGCAGAACATAAGGCTGGCATCAGTGGGACTTGAACCCACGCCTCCGAAGAGACTGGTGCCTAAAACTAGCGCCTTAGATCGCTCGGCCACACTACCTGCTGAAAAAATATCATTGCACAAATGCTTGTACTATAATTCTTATGAATAATGTTCTTCCCTATAAGCATCGAAAAGTTTTGTGACAATCTCAAGAGTGTTATTCCCTGTAACATTTTGCTAAAACAAAATATTAATTGCCAAGTTATGTTGGTACAATATTTTATTGTAGTCTCGTAAGACTGAATAAGTATTATCTGAATAAATGCACAACCTTGCCATCAATAATGTCAGGATGTCAACTCACGTGAAAGAGCAAGAGGGACCTGGGGTCGTACAAATTTAAAACATGTTACCAGATAATTTTCTCCAGAAATATCTACAAAGTTTATGGAAAGTATAACATTTTCAGATAAATTAGGACATGCGATTTGTAATCCTACGGTTAAAGATACCTATGATTAAAATATACAAAGATTTTTCCAGGTTTAGCTTTTTTTTTTTTTCATAGAAAAGATTCTAAGTGGTCGCATTTGCAGAGCTCTATCTGTCGCATCGAGTATTTAAATGTGATCGAAACATAAACACCCGCGGTGATAAATGAACAGTTTTTACTCTTACAGGAAATTAAATCTTAGCCACTGTGATGTCCTGAAGTAGCTCCTGACAATATGCTCTTTCACGGGTGGTTAGATCAGTACCCTGGCACAGCAAAACGTACCTGGATACACGCAGCGGTAATAATTTAAGATTTATTTTTACCGGAATTAGCCATATTTGGAAGTTAAATAGTTATTCGTCTTATATTATTTCTGACCACTGTACAGGCCATAATTTTGTATACGGATATCTATGATGTTTCCTGCATGGCCAGAATATTTATATTGTTTAAAAAATGTGCATGGTTAAGATACTAATTACAGTTTAGTTGTTGGAGTGTATTGTGGCTAGAGTTATGTTGTGACTTGACTTTCCTGTTTTACACCACCTTGTTATTAATATGTTGCGGACCAGAAATTAAAATATTCTGAGACATTGGCGTGTAATGAATAAATTCTATAACAAAAACCGTATATTTCTCAATCAACGATTAAATTTGTAATTGAGATAGTGGACAGTATTCCAAATATAATACAGAATTCATTATCTACTTAAGCTATTTTTTACTTAATCTCAATAAGAGGGGAAGAAATATAGCCAAATAAAACGGATCTCGAGGTTAAAATTTTCGAAATGACTTGATAAAACGACAAAACCGTAAGTAATTGCAATGTTGTAACCCGTACAAGAAGGGCTATTTTTTGCTATTCACTTGTATAACTTTGTGTCATCAATAAACCTACAGTTATTGCACAAAATAGGTGTAACAGGTTTCATAAACATGGAATGATAACAAATATACACAATATACTTATACACACGCACAAGATTTAACTTTCGTCCTCTTGTGTGTCTAGAATTATTTTCAGTTTTTTAAATAACAATAATGTTAAAAGAAATTTTGGGATTATAAAGATGAATTTTATGAAGGAATTTTGTAGCCAGGAGTTGCCGTTTATATAAAAATAGGTAAGGAGTATTAAATAGAAAAATAAGTCAGTTATGCAAGAGTTTTTAAAATAATTTTCGGTTACCAAACCCATATTTTCTCTTGTATTATACTGGACACATTGTGTATTGGATGATCATTTCGATAATACAAACCTGTGAAATACTATCCGCAGTAAAACATACAGAGCCTTAAATTATTATTGATTAAAAACAATACTCACCTTCATATTCTCCATATATTTCAGTAAAGGAGTATTATTGACTTGGAATTTCGACGGTAGCTAAACATTTTCTAACCAGGTTGTTTCCAAATCCTCGCGACAATAAGGTTCGCTGTGACATCCTGACACTACAATCAAAACAGCCATTTTTGAAAGTATTTGTAAACAGCGTTTTCTTGTGTTTTAGTGTATGTTTTACAAATATATT
Organism: Dryococelus australis; assembly: GCA_029891345.1. NCBI lineage: Eukaryota > Metazoa > Arthropoda > Insecta > Phasmatodea > Phasmatidae > Dryococelus > Dryococelus australis. Next base: position 53,728,678 of record CM056999.1, read on the forward strand.
TTCATCTTTTTCTTTAATAAACGAAATTTCAGGGTGGGGGTTTGAAACAGTTAGGTCAATGGTATTTGCCTGCCTTTATGTGTCTCCGTGTATTACAAGTTCTTTTAGAATTCATGAAATGGGTTCTAAAAACTTTTGGCATGTGTGTCCTTAGTCGCACAACTCGTCAACATTCATTGCCAACTCCACTGATAGATTTATTCACACCAGATGACCACAATATACTGCCTTAGACATCGTCAATGTAGTTCTGTTCTATATTGCCAACCTGCAAATGTCACCAAGCACAGAGTGGCAGCAGCGCCAAATCTAAAACCTAATACATACCACAGTAAATATGTTTTCCAAAGTATTTCGAGATCTGTTGCGAGGCAACAAAATCTGCGGCCTCACACAAACGCACCCTGACCCTTAATTTCAGTATCAGTTGCGGTAAAAAGCCACCTCCGAATCGTGTTGTTGCAACTAAAGTATGAATATAAATATTCTTGGTAATATTCTCTCCGAAATCAATAAATGTATATTTGCCCAATTGAATAACCTCTCTCTGTTATTTCTACGATGACATGGTGACTTGGCGACCACGAATCCTCCAGTTTTCGCACGAAATAATTAAGAAAGAAAAAGAACATGTATTTATTTTTAATATTAAATTCTGTACATAAATCACCAGTAAAGAACGCCAAACCCTCTAGGACAATAATCCAATTTATTGATATATTGTCCTCCGAGTTGAACTAAACTACTACTGTAGTAATCTGTGATCATAAACAAAAATTTCTCAAGTTTTTAGTACAACTTTTGATATATAAATTTATTGCCTTGCTGAAATACAAATATTTTAAATTGGATAACTAAATTACAAACACTTTTTGACATTCATTTAGGAAGACTACGATACAATGACAAATGAGAAATATAGAATCAAGCCTATGATAACTTTTTTTTTTTTCAAATATTTTATTAAATGATTGACCTGTAATATGTAATATACCACGTGTTTCTAAACCATGGTAACAAACTTCGGCAGGCAATGCCTTACGAAATTATAAGACGAAAATGTATGTCAAACTTGTCCCCTAAAGTGATTAGTTATTGAGGGAGCTATGCGCCTCCAAAATTTGAGTTTTGTATCACATTAAAATGTACATCGTTTCAGACATATTATTAGCATACGATTTTACTTTCTACGTTTCACATTTTCAATTTGCAGGATATGTTCATTATGAAAGTATATTAATATCGTTACACATGTAACTTCAGGAATTTGAATTTATGTATTTACTTATTTTCTTATATCTTTAATTTTTCTTTTTATTCTCACATTTGGGATTTTTACTTTAGTTGTACGGTGGCAAACATATATTGTTTAGCTTAATTAGGTTAGCTAGATTACATTTTGCACTTTTCTTATATGTGAATAATGTAATTCTTCTTTTGGTGTCGTTTTTGTGAATATTTCTGATTCTTATTATATTAGTGTATCCATTTGGAAACCTTATACTCTAGTATTTAAGCTGTTAGGCATTTTTAAAGTGGTCCATGAGGGGGTTTTCGGATGCTTCTAGCTCATTATTGACCCTCAGGTTTATACCACGGCTTATGATTGGCTGGAATATCAAGACCATTAAATTAGCTTTAGTCAATCGTGCTTAATGCTCTTTTTTCACATCAGCAGCCATTAAGTATATACGTAGGTGTAGGACCCTCGCTTGTAAGTGAGTGACGGGTGAGGTTTTTGCTTAGTTTTGATGGTGTATTAGACTTCCCTCGACTCCTGTTTGAGATTTAAAGGATCCCAGCGTAGAAAGAGTGCTCGTAATTGCCCTTCTGCTAGGCTAGTAAATGAAGAGTTAGAATTCAAGTAGGTCGTCGTAATGTATTTTTATCACTGTAATTTGTACGTCCTATAGCACTCAGTTCGACCCTACTACACCTGTATCCAGCTGTGAGAGCACTGACAATCCTGCTAAATCAGGTGGAAAAGTTGATATTAATTTTCGTGGAGCAGGATCGACGGCCATTATGGCGCGCTCCAGCCACTATGTTGAATCCTATACGAAGTATTGAAACCAGCATTAAAGTTTGCTTACGGGAAACTAGAGAGAGGCTTTCGGTGCCTGACTGAGCTAATTACAATAATTTAAAACATGCCATGTAGTGCAATTTTTTTTTTAATTTAGTCAGCTGAGAAACATTAACATTTTTTTTTTTTTTTTTTTGCGTGTGAACTCTGATTTTGACCCTGGCAATGTATTTCGTTAACGGGTGTGTAATTGATTCTAGGCATGACCACTTATCAGCTGCAATAGGAGTGTGTTGTTTTCAATTAAGTCTTTACATATTGCCATCAGGACTTTTCAAACCCCAGTTGTATAAAAGTCAAAAAGAATTTCAATAAATATAACTAGTAAAAACAGCTATACCATGTGTCCTTGTTTCATTGTAGTTTTGCAATTTTCTTGTGTTCCATATAAGTGTTTTCACTTATTCTAAGTGATTTTGTGTAGAAAGTTTACAGTAAAGTGTGTCTGTTGCCAGAAGTGTCTACTATAGACAGAGCATTTCCAGCTCGGCCCAGGTTAGCACCGAGCAAATGTAACTACTAACTGGGTCTGTCACACACTCACATATAAACAGTCTTAAATTATTTTCATTACATTTGGCCTACATATTCTATGATAGTTATTTTTACACATGTTTAGTAATGATATGTTCCACAGTGGGTGTGAGTACCATAGGTAGTTTGGTCCCGGCTGGCGCAAGAAAACGAGCCAGTATAAATATCTGTCCATATATCAATAAGAATAAGGCTGGCAAGAATTTAATTATAATAATTATTATATGCACCAAATAATCCAGTCAACTAACCTATTTAGGGCAACCTCCTCGACTTGCATACACTCACAGTCTTCTGTTCAGAGAGTGAAAATATTCAGCTTAATTTATGCATTCCTTCTACCTCAGAAATTAACATCACAATTTACTACAACAACAGTTAATTTACCTACAGTTATGTTTCAGTGGCGTGTTTTATTGAAAATATCAGAAACCACTTGAGATTGAGCAAAAACAGTTGAATAGTGTTTTGTATAAAGAAGGAGTTCAACCTCTAAAAACGCGGTCGGTAATATCATCCCCCTTCCTTTTTGGAAATGGCTGTTGGCACACACTGCTTACATCAAACTTTGTAACACTACGTTCTGAGCTAGTTTCAGATTTTAGAAGTGCTGGAAATCAGCACTGACAAAACTGCTCGTATTGTCTAAACACGCTTAGGTGAACCGTTTGTGAGATAACCAATGCTGAACATTCAAACCAGAACGTGTGTTGCATTCGCATACCAGGTAGGCAAACCACAGCACAGAGTAAGGCAATTCAAATGAGGATTTTTGAGGGACACACAGCCCCCTTAATAATCACTTGGCTAGAGAAGTGGTACTTAACATTTCAGTCTCATATCTTCGTTAGGAATAAACTAACGAAGATTGTCCACCATGTTTTAGCAAGTTGTACTTTCTAATTCACCAGTGGTCACGAGTTATAACAGGGCACTATACCAGTTTTTTTCAATCCTGTCACCTTAAGTGAATGTGAAGGTATTGCCATTTCATTCTATGTGTAAATTATTTGTAACTATGCCGTTATTATTTTTGTACAAGAACGAATTATAAAACAAATGATAAAAGGATTAATTCATTTACGTTGATGTAAAATGAAAGGAACGCATTCATTGGGCCTTCAATAGATTATATCATATCATATATTTCATCTATTGTAAGCACATTCGTCGAATACTATGAAAGTATAGCCATTCGTTCACTCAAGAGCATTAATTTTATTGACTAGGTCACACTGTTGCGCACTGTTTAATTTATACTATATGGCGAATATAATTTTACTTTTTCTGAGAGACTATTAAAATTGCGGTTTTTTGACCGTTTCAGGATCAGTTTGGGTGTTAATACTACTGTCGAAGTTCGTGGAAATTAATTCTCCTACGAAAATAAGTTGCAATGATTTATGAAGAACAACTGCTTAGATTAACTTTATTTCGAAAAACAACATGCAATGAAAATTGCACATCGCTTTTTTTTTTTTGCTAATACGAGTTAAAATTGCAGCAGTGCTGCTATCTAGACAGTAGTTCACTTTGCCGCCACAGTCGCAGCGTGCAAACACTTTCTCCTTGGCGGGTTCGGAAACCCCTCCTTTCTCCTAACACCCCTCCCCATACCCCTTCCAGTTCTCCTATCCCGGCACATGACCAATATTAACTTAATTCCTGTACGTGACACAAGTTTGATGTGCCTGTCAACTGCCACCATCCAATTCGTTCCTACGAATCGGCGACCACTAGTCAAGAAATGAAGGGGCCGAGAATTGGCAAGGCACCATCAGCTCGACGAACCAAAATGTAATAAGAATTCTTTCAGTATCGCCGAGTGTGGCAATTATTTTTCTGCGGTTATGTTTAAGATATTTTTAGTGATTGTGTTGATGGTAATGCGACGAGCGGTGAGTGTGGACGGTATTGTGCTTTGGGCAGTAATTCGAGTATGTTTGCAAACTTTGGGATCGTAACTTGGTAGCTGGCTAGCAGCTTTGTTTTGCATGCAGCTATTTCTCTAGGTATGCTAGAGTAAAGTATGTAATACTTTTATTTGAGGTTTGGCTTGCAAGATATTTCGTGTTGATTTGAAGTTGTTTGCCATTAATTCTTTGCCCTATTCGGCTGGCCCGGTCTGTTTGTCTTTCAGCTGTTCCACACCCCGCGGCAGGAATGAATATATATATATATATATAACTTTGTTATGTCTGGGTTTTAATCGTGCGTCACTTTAATGACCCGTGTTAATTCTACGTTTTGGGTGCCGGCGCACGAAGTACTAGAGTGATTTTAATAGTAATTTTAACTTTTTTCATTTTAGCACCGTGTCCTTTAATGGGGGCAATTCGCCTGCTGCGCTTGCCGTGCATTTAATCACTGGTTATTGATGTTTTGCTCTTGTTGTCGTGACAATTCCGAGTTTACATGAAAGTTCTTGTTAGCATTTGTTTGAGAAACAGGTGTCATGGGTAACTTAGAATTTAGATAATCTGATTTCACTATCTAATGTTGCGGTGCAGTATATTAAGGCCCTTGATCACCCCGGTAATGTCCTGTGCATTGAGTTCTCAAGTTGTTTGAGGTTTTGGTCGGAAAGTGACATAACACGGGTGCGTACATTGGTAGCCTTCTACATGCATCAAATGTGTAAATGAGCCAGTATTAATTTGTTGATTTTAGTCTCAGGTTAGTAGCTTTTTTTGATTGTGTACCTTGGCCATAACACCTGTACGTTTTCGTCCTTGCGCTTCCCGAAGGTGTTTCTTAATTGGAATATTTTCACATGAGGAAGTTGATTGCGAACCTTGGGCGAAGTGGAAGCTAGTTAATGGGAACCAAATGCTTGTATATTTCACACTGGATTGACGTGTTGTCTATCTGAATTATACTCTTATCCTATGTCTTGTACCTGATTCGTTTTATGAAGCGACATGTTTTATTTATACGGGCCTGAAGCTAATTTAACCTGCCCTGTAAATGAACCGCCCTTTTAAGGTTATTGTCAAATCGTACAGGAATTATTATTGTTTTACTTAAACGGAAACTAGATGTGAGTACAAATATAAAGGATGAAAACTTGTGTTTTTTAATATTGCAGGTGTAAAATGGTATTGGTATTTCTTCAATCAAATTAATTTTGTTAACGAGTACGCCTTGCATTGTATTATTATATATATTTTGCCTTAATTGAACTATTTGGGGTATATTTTATAAAAAGATACTTGAATTGAAACTAATTGATTGGTGTAATGTATTTTCAAATGGACTGCTGTTTCAGTTCAAAATATTCAATTATTATGAGTAGGCTTTATAAAATTATCTTGGTGGGGATAGCCTTAAACCAGAACACAAAATGTACAATTGAAAATTTTGTTGTACCAGGAAAATTGTAGTCATGAGTTTCTTGTTAACTCTTTCAGGTGTCAGTTGATACGGGATTTAATAAATCGGACGTTTTAGGTTTCTTTTATGGTATGTCATAAAGTTGCTAAAAATGATATTGAACAGGAAAGTGTTTCGTATGTTCTGATTTTGTGGATAAAATCTTAATAGAATCTAGGTTGGCGGAATTGAAAGGTATTTTAAATTTTATTTCCTACCATCATATTAAAACATGCCCTTTAAATCTAATATTTAGACTGTCCAGGGTGAATGTTTGTTTCAAGATTATTTTGCGATTGGATTTTGCATTGCATCCTGAGAACGTAGCCGTGAAAACTCATCTGAACTGAGAATTCTTGAGAAATTGAAGGATCAGAAAGGCTGTAGTAAAGAAGCAAGCCTAATTGTAAGGGCAAAGCATAAAATTGGCAGCGGTGGGATTCGAACCCACGCCTCCAGAGAGACTGGTGTCTTAAACCAGCGCCTTAGACCGCTCGGCCACGCTACCTGATGAGGAATGAACTTACATACATATACATAAGTTAAACCGTGCGAGTAATATTCTTTACTGTAAACTTCGGAATGCTTTGTGATAATCTCAAGAGTTTTTTTCCTGTTTAAAATGTTGCTATAACAAATGATTTTGTTGGGAGAAAATATGAACATTGTCTCATAAAACAGAATATGAATTATCCGAAGAAAAGTAACAACTATGATGTCACTAATGTCATCTCACGTGAAAGAGCAAAGAGTGAGATGTGCTCGTACGAATTTTAAATGAGTTACCAGATAATTTTCTCCAAAATTGTCAAACAAATGTATGGAAAGTTTAATAATCTTTTCACTATTAATACTGTTTGTATTGGTAAGAAAGGGTAACTCATATCAAACGAAATATATCTTTGGCATTATAAACTCATATTTACGACTGCTCAATAACATGTATATAATAATGTATGATTGTCTTGCCTAGAGAGAAACGCACGTTTGGCATTCTTACAATCAAGAACCAAAAAATGGTACTAATAAGAATTTTTTTAGTAATAAAATTAATTTTCTTTAATTTATGCAATTTGTGGCGTATCCTGGACTATATTTAAACATGCTATAGGAATAATATACCCTAACCGCGTCTAATTTTTTACACGTTTATTTATACTGTGTGCCTGGAAGCACATTTTCAATTACGTACTTTCATAAAGGCAACTATTTTCGTTCCGATGAGACAAAGTACTTTTGGCTGAACATACTTCTTGATTTCCACGCGTAGGCTTCCCTATTGGATAGATAATCGGACTCGTGATGCAGTTTCGAGGGTTACTCAGGACGACGTTAATACAACTTCTGAAACCGTGTGCTGAATGCAACATTGGTACACTTTATTAAAAGCAAAATGGTCTTTATGAGCAAGTCACGGCCCTGAGAGGCTGTCTTGAAGCGTTAAGCTGTGTCTTTGCCGTTTTATTGCTCAGTAATAAATACACAGGTATGCTCGACATTCCTATAATACATCAAGTTTTTTCTAATTAAGCTTTGGACCCTGGTATTGTAACACATGCTTTATAAGCGATTGTAATGATATTATTAACACGTAAGTTTTATATTTATTATATTCAATATTTTTTTCATATAATTCATTTTGTTTTATGGCAACATATAGATATTTCTTTTCAAATACAGTCCGTAATATTTATGTGGTTTTGAGACAGTATTTTTAATTTCTGCATATTTATATATATTTCTGTTTCTACACTGTGTACAAAGCCATATGAATTTATATTTTTGATTGTTGGGGGCATTTTTTAGCGGCAGTACAGATGAATTTGAATTGTAACTATCGTAATTAACCAGTTTTTAAAGAATGTTCGTAAGTTAAGTTTTCGAGGAGGAAGATGGACATCTTGTTACGTGACGTCAGGCAGCCAGCCCGTGTGGGCTGTGCACGAGATTTAGATTCTTCCTAGGAATGTCTGAGTTATCACTCCTGAAATTGCACGCCGTCTAATAGAGACGAATTCCCGAGGTGTTGTAAATAATAAGTTGCCCTTAATAGCCTCCCTCCACGTAGTTTTCAGAGAGGTTAGCTAGATCTCGTGAGAAAACCGTTAAGATGTCACTGAACTGTACGCTAGCACAGTAAGCTGTGCGCCTACATATAGGGGAGATATCACCCCGGGCTACTTTGTATCCAGAAACATTCCCCGTCGACGGACTTGTTCATCGGGAATTTCTAAATCTTCAAATTCTACGTTTTGACCACTGATTTCAGCTATGAATGTCCAAATTAAGTCTTTCATTTCAAAACCGGTAATATACTTTCAAGAACATTTCTCACGTCGCAATGTTGGCTTTCGTACGCACACGACTTTTTCCGACATTTACTATGGCAAACCTGGACTGAATGATTCCTCTGCCTCTAACTACTGCAAAAGTCTTATGTAAATTAAAATTTGGGGAGAGAATATTAAAGCTATTTGGTGTAATTTTTTTAACCTATCAAGTAGGCTAATGTTTTTAACCATCGCGAAGTTACTGGTGTTTCTAAACCGCTACCCCAAGCAGAATAAATGCTCAATTATGTCGTTAATATTTTTTAAGCCACAGATAATCTGCTAATTTGTAATGTCAACTGGATTAAGTATTTTGTTTTACTGGTAGAAACAAAGTAGGCAAATTTTGAGCATAATTAAAGTTCCATATAATTTTTAATTCAGTCGCTCATTTTTGTCATTATACAGTCGTGGCAAGATTTCTCCTAGAGTTCCTAATTGTGTGTTTGTCCTCTCAACAAGTATTTCGTAACAGACTGCAGTGTAGTGAAGTGTAGAAATTGTACACGTTACTTCAGACTGGTAAAACCAAGTGTGTGTGTATCACTACTCACAACCTGGACGAGGCCGGGCATAGTAACTCGACAGACTGCCTGCAAGTATCACTACAGTGAATTTATTTTTCAGTCTTCACGCGGTTTTTGAGTAACCGAAGAGCAAAAGGGACAGTAATTTGGGTTTTCAATAGTCAAACAAATTTCGTACTCTGTACAGTCGTGCGTGCGCAGCTATGGTTTGCGCTCTATCCAGAAAACCTCTACAAGTACCGCAGTAGTCACAACGTTACCCTCATATACACAGAGATATACTGAACACTTTTCTATCTCAGTATCTCGTTATTCTGCAATACATTGTTGTTGTTACACCTCCTCACAAATTGTTGTCTGTTGTGTACGGCCGTGTTTGTTAGTGTCGTTAAACATGTTACGGTGTAGTCCCGAATAATTTGCGTAGTTTTCTCATAAATAATATACGTATACAAATTCGTATGCATGCCATAGGTAGGCAGGTAAATTTAAATGCAGGTCAAAATAACCTCAGACAGCAGACTTCTCGTAATATATTGCGGTGTGATTATGTCTCTTTACAATTTTGAAGAAACTAACATGTGAAAGTGCCTTTGGATTTATAAGTTTGACAATCTTGAGGGTATCTTTATATTTGAGAAACCCCCCGTCTATAATGTGTCGTCACAGTAAGCGAAGATACAGTTGCGGTACTACCCTGGATCGACAGTTTCAGTGATGTTAGCTCCTTGGCCAGACAACAAGTGAATATGAGTACCAGAGACTTCATCCACTATACTCCTTCTTCCCCAACCATCACTGACCCAACCTGGACAATTACTAAGACACTTGTGGACACAAAGAGCCCAGTCACTGTCCTGTGCGTACTGAAGCCTAGTCATCTCTGTTCCAGTTATCGTTAATTTTGATTGTTATATTGGCATTTAGTGAAAGGAGTGTGATCATTAAGTCTTTAAGAGACACCTAATCCCTGGAGTGACGACCACAAAGTGAGTTTTGTTGAACTCTACAATGTAAATGAGATTACTATGACAATATTATGACATAGAATACAAAATATAGAGAGAGCTACCAATTTTGACGGTGAACACGCATTTCTTCCGTATTTTTTATCCTAATCACTCACAAAGTTCATTAAACTGAAAACATCATTGCTTGAGAACTGACGTGTTACTGTAAGGGGTGTGAAAGCGCCATGACAGCACTTCAGAGAGCCAATAGCTGACCAATCTGGGAGGAGTCTACTGGCCCTCTGGAATGGTCGCGGATAGTTCATGCCAGAGGTCAGCAACTGGGACTCAGTGGTAGGAAAGCATAAGCCAGCAGATGACACATTGTCCAAGCCAGCTACCGCAATCAGGCAAACCAGGTTTAAGACTAACAGATGAATCACAACGGATACAGGCGGTATGGTACTTAGCGAATATGAGGAACTATATTTAAGGTTTGTCCACTTCATGTAACTTCGGAAACCTCTTAGCCATATTCGTAAAGGCTGTTTCAGAGAACGAGTTTCCAAACTGGAAACAAAGTTAGCCATGTGTCATAATACCAACATTGGGTGCACGTTTATGGTAACTCTGCAATTGAACGATCCCCAACTCCAATTAGCTCTCTGGCATGTACTGCCTCTTTCACACGGGGCCACCATGGTGGCGACTCTAAGAAGTTTGGTGGCACCCCCATGGTGGCTTGTTACATTATTGCTGCCACCAGACACGACACCAACAATGGGCCAGTATTGACAATGGAGTCGGAAGAGGCAGTAAAGCTAATTCTTTCGCTTTCGCGTCCAGGCAGACGCCGTAAAAAACGTAGGTTTTGGGTGCACTCAATACTAAAAGACCAATCAATTAAAAGTATCGTCTATACTCTGTACAGTGTCCTTCGTGAAAATACCGACAAGTTTTTCATGTTTACGCTAATGAGCACCACATCTTTTGATGAGCTGCTACTTTTGTTAAAAGAAACTCTCAGTTGTTTGGACACTAATAAGAGGGAATGCGAACCAGCAGAGAAAAAACTCATCGTCACTTTGAGGTAAGAAGATATTTTTAAAGTATTTAGATTTATAAAACAAACTTTGTAAATGATACGAATGCCATCCATTCGCCCTGAATAACATAAAAACATTAGCCGCTGAAAACATCAAATTCAGAATCACAGCTGTACTGGGTTGAGGGAGAAGTTGCCTCTGGAAACGGAAGAGGAATTCTTTATTGAAAGGTGGCATTTTGTAATGTGATGTAATCATGACCGGCTAGTTGATACGCTTGGCGGCGTGGCTGTTGCTGGCCGCATTCATTCTGCAGGTCTGATTGATGGTGCTGATGTGCTATGAACTGAGATTACGTGTGTTGCATTTGTGAAGCGTTTTATATTACCATAATTATTTGCATACGAACAGAAACTTTCAAGTGTTCTGGAATTTGTTAAATATGTTTCAGTAGTTAGAGTAAAAACGTATTATAACAATCTCCGTCTTTTGGCCTTTCTCTTTCTTCTCTAGATTGAATGCTAATTTGAAGCATATTGGCCAGTTTATTAACATCGGGAAAATTCTTTTTCTATTTTCCTCCTCCTCTTGGAAGTATATGCCACAACGAGTTCAAGCATACATGTTGTAGCCTCTTCGCAGCCGGAAATGTCCTCATCAGCACTTTCTTCAATATTGCTCAAGGTTTTTTTTTAGAGTGTGCCACTTTTTTAAGAAATGAAAGATATTTGTAGAACACATACGGTTTATTTTTTTATTTAGTTAAGCCCCTTTTCTTATTTGTCAATCTTTGACACTCCCAGGAAAAGTAGTCTCTCAAACTTTTCCACTTTCGTTGCAAAATCCAAGCTGTAACAAAAAGAAAGTAATCTTACACAATATATGATAGTTAAGGGGTTTAACGCCAAAGAGAACCGGAAGATCCCCAGAAACCCCATGGAGCATTAGTATTATACAGCAGAATTCTCACATAAGCAAAATTGAGAGTAAGTTTGCTCGGCATCGAACCCAGATCGCTTTGGTAGGAGGTTAGCGCTTTAGCCGCTAGAACACCAGGGTCCCAACATAATTGAAAACGAGACAGTTTGCTGTATGTTATAATTAATTGAAAACATTCTTATACCAGGTTTGCGCTTATCCTAATACTCTTTTTTACACATATCTTACAAGTGGTTGCTCGGTGACAGACATACAGATTTAATTCCAGCTAGGAATATCCACAGTAAGCTACATGATAAAAGAGGAATGTCAATAGATATGGCAAACCCTAAAAAATACCTATTTATGTGTACCAGATACAGATAAGTGGATAACTGTCGCTGAAGAATTCTACATGAGAGACAATTATCTAAACTGCTTCGGTGCGCTCGATGATAAACATGTACGCGTGATCAAACCTGAACATAGTGATTCTATTTATTATAATTACAAGAACTTTTTTCCGGTCTTTTTTTTTTTTAGCAATGTGTGAGTCCAAATATTTGTTTACCTATGTTGACATTGGTAAATGTGGCAAAAAAATGATTCGAGGGTTTTCAAGGACAGTAGATTATGGGAAGCAATTAAATATAACGAGTTACATATACCCACAGCAACACCTTTAACCCAATGTAGTGATACAGCTTTGCCACACGTCATAGTTGCAGATGAAGCCTTTGAACTTTCTGATCACGTAATGCACCCTTTCGGCAAGAAACACTTGGCAGAAAAACGAAAGGTATTCAACTACCGACATTCCCGAGCTCGAAGGTACATAGAGTGTATATTTGGAATCATCAGTAATAAGTGGATGGTTTTTCATCGTCCTATGAATGTGGGTGTTTCCTTAGCAGAGGACATCATCAAGGCATGATGTATCTTGCACAATTACGTCAGGAGTAGATACGGCTTCAGATTCGTGGAATCCCTTAACATTTATTGGTTGCAGGATGTGGATGCCAATTCGGAAAGCAGAGGAACAAGTGCAGCAATATGTATCCGGGACAAATTTACCGATTTTTTTGTGAGTGAGGAGGGTGTATTACCATGGCAAAATCTTGTCATTGAATTTTTTCAGGTATATTTTGTGGACCTACCACTTATAATAACAATGTTAACGTTATACTGAGGTTTTTAAAAATAGGTCTATGTATTAACATTTTTACTTAAATAAATGTATGAGATATGCAGGGTTACTACATGCTAGAAATATATAGAATTGTTTGAAATGTATTAAGTTTATTAAGTTAATGATTGAACCATCGTAACCTGTCTCTAAACTTAGATTTCAGCATAACACTAATAGGCTTATTAGGAGTGCTGTTGTGGCTAGAAAAACTCCGCTGTAGAATATTTACTCTTTCTTTCTTTCTTTCGTGAGCCTCTTTATTTAAATATTCTGACAATGCTAAATAGGTTAGTTTAATTTTACCCATGCATAGTTGTGATGTGTGTGAGCAAATGTATGAAAATAAGATCTTAAACATCACCTCACACAAGCGAATATTATACACTTCAACCAAAAATAAAATTAATTTGTGTAGCGTTTATCAAATAAAGATTTGTAGTTTTGTTTCGTGTAATATTTCCAAGTTTAACGGCAACAGTTGAGATTTTTTTTTATTTCCCTGGATTTATTGGCAGTCAGGAGGATTTCCACACCTCATATAATTAACTTAAGCAACTAAGTAACCAAGCACACATTTCGACAATGTAAGACCATTACGAAAATAAGCAACTTTTTAGAACACAATATATCAAAGTATCGAAAGGAAGTCAATTTTTAAACAACGAAATAAATAACTAAAACCCAGAATTATTGAGAATTTACTGGGAAAAAGATATAGCTAGAAATGTTACCATCAGAGACAGTACAAAAGTTCAGATGCAAGCTGCTTAACACCGCACGTGGAAGTTTTTGTAACCATCTGCGAGAACAGGAGAAAGATCGTTTAAATCCACGTCTACGACCTCTAGCATTTATTTTTGTAACTATAATATTTGAGAATGTTCTCTGCCAGAAGTAAGAAAATGAAATACTTCAGAATTTTTATGAGTCGAAATTTTTTTTTTTTTTTGTTGCACGAATATGCTTTTATCTAGGATATAACACGCGTTATTAAATAGCTCATTAGTTGCATTTTATGACAAATCTTATAATCAAGAAGAAACAAAGTTAGGCAAAATGCCATTAGGTAAAACGCTGTTAGGCAAATGCCGTTAAGTAAGCGTTAAGCGCCTTTAGGTGAAATGCAGTGTTCATATTTTAGGCAGAATGTAATTAATCAAATCACCGTTAAGGAAAACGCCATTAAAGGAAATACATTTACGAAAAATGCTGTTTTTTCATTAAAGTAACATGTTAGACTAACACCATTAGGCAAATCGCCTTTAGACGAAACGACTGGCATTCGAAGCGAGTAGTCTGGCTACTGCTCCAGTGAAACCCCCAGCAACAGCAATATCGAAATAACGTGGATTGGATTCCAGGTAAGAAATTTTCTTACGTAATTATGTGCCGTGAAATCTTAGTGTACTTATTCAATCTAGTTTTTTTATTTAGTTACAATATTTTTAAATCATACGAAATATTTAATTTTTGTAAAAAGTCTTGAAACTGAAGGAAACATGTGCTCACATCACGCATGTAGTTTTGACCAAGCAAGGTGGCGCAGTGGTACCACATTAAAGTTGATTCTGGTTGGGCAAGGAAGGGGGAGCGGGGGAAGTGGGAGGTTCTGTTCTCGTTCCGGTCATCCATAATTCGGTGGTTTTTCTGCTTCTCGGAGCAACTTGCTCCGCCTCTAATGACCTCGCTGTCCACGAGACGTTAGTTCTGTCGTCGACGAGCCCACTCAGTTTTGGACACAAGCGGAGAAGAGAGGAATGGAGAGTGAAGCGATTTGGGCGGCTCTTAAGGTGGATCAGTCCCCCCGCCATCTTGGGTTTTCAATATTTTTGTCATAAGTTCCATTTCAGCACATATAATGAGATTTTTCGCACGACATATTTAATTTCTGTATAATTTATTATTTTTTCAATAGTGATTAAAGGCAAGAAATGAATAATTTTTTCTTGGTTTCGGTTACAGAAATGGACCTGGCAACTCCACTGATAGATTTATTCACACCAGATGACCACAATATACTGCCTTAGACATCGTCAATGTAGTTCTGTTCTATATTGCCAACCTGCAAATGTCACCACGTACAGAGTGGCAGCAGTGCCAAATCAAAAACCTAATACATACCACAGTAAAAATGTTTTCCAAAGTATTTCGAGATTTGTTGCGAGGCAACAAAATCTGCGGCCTTACACAAACGAACCCTGACCCTTAATTTCAGTATCAGTTGCAGTAAAAAGCCACCTCCGAATCGTGTTGTTGCAACTAAAGTATGAATATAAATATTCTTGGTAATATTCTCTCCGAAATCAATAAATGTATATTTGCCCAATTGAATAACCGCTCTCTGTTATTTCTACGATGACATGGTGACTTGGCGACCACGAATCCTCCAGTTTTCGCACGAAATAATTAATAAAGAAAAAGAACATGTATTAATTTTTTATATTAAATTCTGTACATAAATCACCAGTAAAGAACGCCAAATCCTCTACGACAATAATCCATTTTATTGATATATTTTCCTCCGAGTTGAACGAAACTACTACTGTAGTAATCTGTGATCATAAACAAAAATTTCTCATGTTTTTAGTACAACTTTCGATATATAAATTTATTGCCTTGCTGAAATACAAATATTTTAAATTGGATAACTAAATTACAAATAATTTTTGACATTCATTTAGGAAGACTACGATACAATGACAAATGAGAAATATAGAATCAAGATTATGATAACTTTTTTTTTCAAATATTTTATTAAATGATTGACCTGTAATATGTAATATACCACGTGTTTCTAAACCATGGTGACAAACTTCGGCAGGTAATGCCTTACGAAATTATAAGACGAAAATGTATGTAAAACTTGTCCCCTAAAGAGATTAATTATTGAGGGAGCTATGCGCCTCCAAAATTTGAGTTTTGTATCACATTAAAATGTACATCGTTTCAGACATATTATTAGCATACAATTTTACTTTCTACGTTTCACATTTTCAATTTGCAGGATATGTTCATTATGAAAGTATATTAATATCGTTACACATGTAACTTCAGGAATTTGAATTTATGTATTTACTTATTTTCTTATATCTTTAATTTTTCTTTTTATTCTCACATTTGGGATTTTTACTTTAGTTGTACGGTGGCAAACATATATTGTTTAGCTTAATTAGGTTAGCTAGATTACATTTTGCACTTTTCTTATATGTGAATAATGTAATTCTTCTTTTGGTGTCGTTTTTGTGAATATTTCTGATTCTTATTATATTAGTGTATCCATTTGGAAACCTTATACTTTAGGATTTAAGCTGTTAGGTAGTTTTAAAGTGGTCCATGAGGGGGTTTCGGATGCTTCTAGCTCATTATTGACCCTCAGGTTTATACCACGGCTTATGATTGGCTGGAATATCAAGACCATTAAATTAGCTTTAGTCAATCGTGCTTAATGCTCTTTTTTCACATCAGCAGCCATTAAGTATATACGTAGGTGTAGGACCCTCGCTTGTAAGTGAGTGACGGGTGAGGTTTTTGCTTAGTTTTGATGGTGTATTAGACTTCCCTCGACTCCTGTTTGAGATTTAAAGGATCCCAGCGTAGAAAGAGTGCTCGTAATTGCCCTTCTGCTAGGCTAGTAAATGAAGAGTTAGAATTCAAGTAGGTCGTCGTAATGTATTTTTATCACTTTAATTTGTACGTCCTATAGCACTCAGTTCGACCCTACTACACCTGTATCCAACTGTGAGAGCACTGATAATCCTGCTAAATCAGGTGGAAAAGTTAATATTAATTTTCGCGGAGCAGGATCGACGGCCATTATGGCGCGCTCCAGCCAGTATGTTGGATCCTATACGAAATATTGAAACCAGCATTAATGTTTGCTTACGGGAAACTAGAGAAAGGCTTTCGGTGCCTGACTGAGATAATTACAATAATTTAAAACATGCCATGTAGTGCAATTTTTTTTTAAATTTAGTCAGCTGAGAAACATTAACATTTTTTAAATTTTATTTTGCGTGTGAACTCTGATTTTGACCCTGGCAATGTATTTCGTTAACGTGTGTATAATTGATTCTAGGCATGACCACTTATCAGCTGCAATAGGAGTGTGTTGTTTTCAATTAAGTCTTTACATATTGCCTTCAGGACATTTCAAACCCCAGGTGTATAAAAGTCAAAAAGAATTTCAATAAATATAACTAGTAAAAACAACTATGCCATGTGTCCTTGTTTCATTGTACTTTTGCAAAGTTCTTGTGTTCCATAAAGGTGTTTTCATGTTAGATAATTTTGAAACGTATTCTAAGTGATTTTGTGTAGAAAGTTTACAGTAAAGTGTGTCTGTTGCCAGAGGTGTCTACTATAGACGGAGTATTTCCTGCTCGGCCCAGGTTAGCACACTCACATATAAACAGTCTTAAATTATTTTCATTACATTTGGCCTACATATTCTATGATAGTTATTTTTACACATGTTTAGTAATGATATGTTCCACAGTGGGTGTGAGTACCATAGGTAGTTTGGTCCCGGCTGGCGCAAAAAAACGAGCCAGTATAAATATCTGTCCATATATCAATAAGAATAAGGCTGGCAAGAATTTAATTATAATTATTATTATATGCACCAAATAATCAAGTCAATTAACCTATTTAGGGCAACCTCCACGACTTGCATACACTCACAGTCTTCTGTTCAGAGAGTGAAAATATTCACCTTAATTTATGCATTCCTTCTACCTCAGAAATTAACATCACAATTTACTACAACAACAGTTAATTTACCTACAGTTATGTTTCAGTGGCGTGTTTTATTGAAAATATCAGAAACCACTTGAGATTGAGCAAAAACAGTTGAATAGTGTTTTGTATAAAGAAGGAGTTCAACCTCTAAAAACGCGGTCGGTAATATCATCCCCCTTCCTTTTTGGAAATGGCTGTTGGCACACACTGCTTACATCAAACTTTGTAACACTACGTTCTGAGCTAGTTTCAGATTTTAGAGGTGCTGGGAATCAGCACAACTAAATTAACAAAACTGCTCGTCTTGTCTAAACACGCTTAGGTGAACCGTTTGTGAGATAACTAATGCTGAACATTCAAACCAGAACGTGTGTTGCATTCGCATACCAGGTAGGCAAACCACAGCACAGAGTAAGGCAATTCAAATGAGGATTTTTGAGGGACACGCAGCCCCCTTAATAATCACTTGGCTAGAGAAGTGGTACTTAACATTTCAGTCTCATATCTTCGTTAGGAATAAACTAACGAAGATTGTCCACCATGTTTTAGCAAGTTGTACTTTCTAATCCACCAGTGGTCACGAGTTATAACAGGGCACTATACCAGTTTTTTTTCAATCCTGTCACCTTAAGTGAATGTGAAGGTATTGTCATTTCATTCTGTGTGTAAATTATTTGTAACTATGCTGTTATTATTTTTGTACAAGAACGATTTATAAAACAAATAATAAAAGGATTAATTCATTTAAGTTGATGTAAAATGAAAGGAACGCATTCATTGGACCTTCAATAGATTATATCATATCATATATTTCATCTATTGTAAGCACATTCGTCGAATACTATGAAAGTATAGCCATTCGTTCACTCAAGAGCATTAATTTTATTGACTAGGTCACACTGTTGCGCACTGTTTAATTTATACTATATGGCGAATATAATTTTACTTTTTCTGAGAGACTATTAAAATTGCGGTTCTTTGACCGTTTCAGGAGCAGTTTGGGTGTTAATACTATTGTCGAAGTTCGTGCAAATCAAATTAATTCTCCTACGAAAATAAGTTGCAATGATTTATGAAGGACAACTGCTTAGATTAACTTTATTTCGAAAGACAAAATGCAATGAAAATTGCACATCGCTTTTTTTTTTTACTAATACGAGTTAAAATTGCGGCAGTGCTGCTATCTAGACAGTAGTTCACTTTGCCGCCACAGTCGCAGCGTGCAGACACTTTCTCCTTGGCGGGCTCGGAAACCCCTCCTTTCTCCTAACACCCCTCCCCATACCCCTTCCAGTTCTTCTATCCCGGCACATGACCAATATTAACTTAATTCCTGTACGTGACACAAGTTTGATGTGCCTGTCAACTGCCACCATCCAATTCGTTCCTACGAATCGGCGACCACTAGTCAAGAAATGAAGGGGCCGAGAATTGGCAATGCACCATCAGCTCGACGAACCAAAATGTAATAAGAATTCTTTCAGTATCGCCGAGTGTGGCAATTATTATTCTGCGGTTATGTTTAAGATATTTTTAGTGATTGTGTTGATGGGAATGCGACGAGCGGTGAGTGTGGACGGTGTTGTGCATTGGGCAGTAATTCGAGTATGTTTGCAATTTAGGGATCGTAACTTGGTAGCTGGCTAGCAGATTTGTTTTGCATGCAGCTATTTCTCTAGGTTTGCTAGAGTAAAGTATGTAATACTTTTATTTGAGGTCTGGCTTGCAAGATATTTCGTGTTGATTTGAAGTTGTTTGCCATTAATTCTTTGCCCTATTCGGCTGGCCCGGTCTATTTGTCTTTCAGCTGTTCCACATCCCGCGGCAGGAATATATATATATATAACTTTGTTATATCTGGGTTTTAATCGTGCGTCACTTTAATGACCCGTGTTAATTCTACGTTTTGGGTGCCGGCGCACGAAGTGATTTTAATAGTAATTTTAACTTTTTTCATTTTAGCACCGTGTCCTTTAATGGGGGCAATTCGCCTGCTGCGCTTGCCGTGCATTTAATCACTGGTTATTGATGTTTTGCTCTTGTTGTCGTGACAATTCCGAGTTTACATGAAAGTTCTTGTTAGCATTTGTTTGAGAAACAGGTGTCATGGGTAACTTAGAATTTAGATAATCTGATTGTACTATCTAATGTTGCGGTGCAGTATTAAGGCCCTTGATCACCCCGGTAATGTCCTGTGCATTGAGTTCTCAAGTTGTTTGAGGTTTTGGTCGGAAAGTGACATAACACGGGTGCGTACATTGGTATCCTTCTACATGCATCAAATGTGTAAATGAACCAGTATTAATTTGTTGATTTTAGTCTCAGGTTAGTAGCCTTTTTTTGATTGTGTACCTTGGCCATAACACCTGTACGTTTTCGTCCTTGCGCTTCCGGAAGGTGTTTCTTAATTGGAATATTTTCACATGAGGAAGTTGATCGCGAACCTTGGGCGAAGTGGAAGCTAGTTAATGGAAACCAAATGCTTGTATATTTCACACTGGATTGACGTGTTGTCAATCTGAATTATACTCTTAACCTATGTATTGTACCTGATTCGTTTTATGATGCGACATGTTTAATTTAGACGGGCCTGAAGCTAATTTAACCTGCCCTGTAAATGAGCTGCCCTTTTAAGGTTATTGTCAAATCGTACAGGAATTATTATTGATTTACTTAAACGGAAACTAGATGTGAGTACAAATATGAAGGATGAAAACTTGTGTTTTTTAATATTGCAGGTATAAAATGGTATTGGTATTTCTTCAATCAAATTAATTTTGTTAAAGAGTACGCCTTGCATTGTAGCCTTAATTTAACTATTTGGGGTGTATTTTCTAAAAATAAACTTGAATTGAAACTAATTGATTGGTGTAATGTATTTAATTTGTCAAATAGACTGCTGTGTCAGTTCAAAATATTCAATTATTATGAGTAGGCTTTTATAAATTATCTTGGTGGGGATAGCCTTAAACCAGAACACAAAATGTACAATTGAAAATTTTGTTGTACCAGGAAAATTGTAGTCATGAGTTTCTTGTTAACTCTTTCAGGTGTCAGTTGATACGGGATTTAATAAATCGGACGTTTTAGGTTTCTTTTATGGTATGTCATAAAGTTGCTAAAAATGATATTGAACAGGAAAGTGTTTCGTATGTTCTGATTTTGTGGATAAAATCTTAATAGAATCTAGGTTGGCGGAATTGAAAGGTATTTTAAATTTTATTTCCTACCATCATATTAAAACATGCCCTTTAAATCTATTATTTAGACTGTCCAGGGTGAATGTTTGTTTCAAGATTCTTTTGGGATTGGATTTTGCATTGCGTCCTGAGAACGTAGCCGTGAAAACTCATCTGAACTGAGAATTCTTGACAAATTGAATGATCAGAAAGACTGTAGTAAAGAAGCAAACCTAATTGTAAGGGCAAAGCATAAAATTGGCAGCGGTGGGATTCGAACCCACGCCTCCAGAGAGACTGGTGCCTTAAACCAGCGCCTTAGACCGCTCGGCCACGCTACCTGATGAAGAACGAACTTACATACATCTACATAAGTTAAACCGTGCGAGTAATATTCTTTACTGTAAACTTCGGAATGCTTTGTGATAATCTCAAGAGTTTTTTTCCTGTTTAAAATGTTGCTATAACAAATAATTTTGTTGGGAGAAAATATGAACATTGTCTCATAAAACAGAATATGAATTATCCGAAGAAAAGTAACAACTATGATGTCACTAATGTCATCTCACGTGAAAGAGCAAAGAGTGAGATGTGCTCGTACGAATTTTAAATGAGTTACCAGATAATTTTCTCCAAAATTGTCAAACAAATGTATGGGAAGTTTAATAATCTTTGCACTATTAATACTGTTTGTATTGGTAAGAAAGGGTAACTCATATCAAACGAAATATCTCTTTGGCATTATAAACTCATATTTACGACTTCTCAATAACATGTATATAATAATGTATGATTGTCTTGCCTAGAGAGAAACGCACGTTTGGCATTCTTACAATCAAGAACCAAATAAATGGTACTAATAAGAATCTTTTTAGTAATAAAATTAATTTTCTTTAATTTATGCAATTTGTGGCGTATTCTGGACTATATTTAAACATGCTATAGGAATAATATACCCTAACCGCGTCTAATTTTTTACACGTTTTTTTATACTGTGTGCCTGGAAGCACATTTTCAATTACGTACTTTCATAAAGGCAACTATTTTCGTCCCGATGAGACAAAGTACTTTTGTCTGAACATACTTCTTGATTTCCACGCGTAGGCTTCCCTATTGGATAGATAATCGGACTCGTGATGCAGTTTCGAGGGCTACTCAGGACGACGTTAATACAACTTCTGAAACCGTGTGCTGAATGCCACATTGGTACACTTTATTAAAAGCAAAATGGTCTTTATGCGCAAGTCACGGCCCTGAGAGGCTGTCCTGAAGCGTTAAGCTGTGTCTTTGCCGTTTTATTGCTCAGTAATAAATACACAGGTATGCTCGACATTCCTATAATACATCAAATTTTTTCTAATTAAGCTTTGGACCCTGGTATTGTAACACATGCTTTATAAGCGATTGTAATGATATTATTAACACGTAAGTTTTATATTTATTATATTCAATATTTTTTTCATATAATTAATTTTGTTTTATGGCAACATATAGATATTTCTTTTCAAATACAGTCCGTAATATTTATATGGTTTGGAAACAGTATTTTTAATTTCTGCATATTTATATATATTTCTGTTTCTACACTGTGTACAAAGCCATATGAATTTATATTTTTGATAGTTGGGGGGGGGGGCATTTTTAAGCGGCAGTACAGATGAATTTGAATTGTAACTATCGTAATTAACCAGTTTTTAAAGAAGGTTCGTAAGTTAAGTTTTCGAGGAGGAAGATAGACATCTTGTTACGTGACGTCAGGCAGCCAGCCCGTGTGGGCTGTGCACGAGATTTATATTCTTCCTAGGAATGTCTGAGTTAGAACTCCTGAAATTGCAGGCCGTCTAATAGAGACGAAGTCCCGAGGTGTTGTAAATAATAAGTTGCCCTTAATAGCCTCCCTCCACGTAGTTTTCAGAGAGGTTAGCTAGATCTCGTGAGAAAAGCGTTATGATGTCACTGAACTGTACGCTAGCACAGTAAGCTGTGAGCCTACATATATGGGAGATATCACCCCCGGGCTACTTTGTATCCAGAAACATTCCCCGTCAACGGACTTGTTCATCGGGGATTTCTAAATCTTCAAATTCTACGTTTTGACCACTGATTTCAGCTATGAATGTCCAAATTAAGTCTTTCATTTCAAAACCGGTAATATACTTTCAAGGACATTTCTCACGTCGCAATGTTGGCTTTCGTACGTACACGTCTTTGTCCGACATTTACTATGGCAAACCTGAACTGAATCATTCCTCTGCCGCTAACTACTGCAAAAGTCTTACGTATAGTAAATATTTGGGGAGAGAATATTAAAGCTATTTGGTGTAATTTTTTTAACCTATCAAGTAGGCTAATGTTTTTAACCATCGCGAAGTTACTGGTGTTTCTAAACCGCTACCCCAAGCAGAATAAATGCTCAATTATGTCGTTAATATTTTTTAAGCCACAGATAATCTGCTAATTTGTAATGTCAACTGGATTAAGTATTTCGTTTTACTGGTAGAAACAAAGTAGGCAAATTTTGAGCATAATTAAAGTTACATATAATTTTTAATTCAGTCGCTCATTTTTGTCATTATACAGTCGTGGCAAGATTTCTCCTAGAGTTCCTAATTGTGTGTTTGTCCTCTCAACAAGTATTTCGTAACAGACTGCAGTGTAGCGGAGTGTAGAAATTGTACACGTTATTTCAGACTTGTAAAACCAAGTGTGTGTGTATCACTACTCACAACCTGGACGGGGCCGGACATAGTAACTCGACAGACTGCCTGCAAGCATCACTACAGTGAATTTATTTTTCAGTCTTCACACGGTTTTTGAGTAACCGAAGAGCAAAAGGGACAGTAATTTGGGTTTTCAATAGTCAAACAAATTTCGTACTCTGTACAGTCGTGCGTGCGCAGCTATGGTTTGCGCTCTATCCAGAAAACCTCTACAAGTACCGCAGTAGTCACAACGTTACCCTATACACAGAGATATACTGAACACTTTTCTATCTCAGTATCTCGTTATTCTGCAATACATTGTTGTGGTTACACCTCCTCACAAATTGTTGTCTGTTGTGTACTGCCGTGTTTGTTAGTGTCGTTAAACATGTTACGGTGTAGTCCCGAATAATTTGCGTAGTTTTCTGATAAATAATCTACGTATACAAATTTGTATGCATGCCATAGGTAGGCAGGTAAATTTAAATGCAGGTCTAGATAACCTCAGACAGCAGACTTCTCATAATATTTTGCGATGTACTGTTGTCTTTTTACAATTTAAGAGAAACTAATATGTGAAAGTGCCTTTGGATTTATAAGTTTGACAACCTCGAGTGTCTCTTTATATTTCAGAAACCCACCGTCTATAATGTGTCGTCACAGTAAGCGAAGAGACAGTTGCGGTACTACCCTGGATCTACAGTTTCAGTGATGTTAGCTCCTTGGCCAGACAACAAGTGAATATGAGTACCAGAGTCTTCACCCACCATACTCATTCTTACCTGTCCATCACTGACCCAACCTGGACAATTACTAAGACACTTGTGGACACAAAGAGCCCAGTCACTGTCCTGTGCGTACTGAAGCCTAGTCATCTCTGTTCCAGTTATCGTTAATTTTGATTGTTATATTGGCATTTAGTGAAAGGAGTGTGATCATTAAGTCTTTAAGAGACACCTAATCCCTGGAGAGACGACCACAAAGTGAGTTTTGTTGAACTCTACAATGTAAATGAGATTACTATGACAATATTATGACATAGAATACAAAATATAG
The DNA here is from genome assembly GCA_029891345.1 of Dryococelus australis. Taxonomy (NCBI): domain Eukaryota; kingdom Metazoa; phylum Arthropoda; class Insecta; order Phasmatodea; family Phasmatidae; genus Dryococelus; species Dryococelus australis. The sequence goes on from CM056999.1 coordinate 53,753,304, forward strand.
AGAGAGCTACCAATTTTGACGGTGAACACGCATTTCTTCCGTATTTTTTATCCTAATCACTCACAAAGTTCATTAAACTGAAAACATCATTGCTTGAGAACTGACGTGTTACTGTAAGGGGTGTGAAATCGCCATGACAGCACTTCAGAGAGCCAATAGCTGACCAATCTGGGAGGAGTCTACTGGCCCTCTGGAATGGTCGCGGATAGTTCATGCCACAGGTCAGCAACTGGGACTCAGTGGTAGGAAAGCATAAGCCAGCAGATGACACATTGTCCAAGCCAGCTACCGCAATCAGGCAAACCAGGTTTAAGACTATCATATGAATCACAACGGATACAGGCGGTATGGTACTTAGCGAATATGAGGAACTATATTTAAGGTTTGTCCACTTCATGTAACTTCGGAAACCTCTTAGCCATATTCGTAAAGGCCGTTTCAGAGAACGAGTTTCCAAGCTGGAAACAAAGTTAGCCATGTGTCTGAATACCAACATTGGGTGCACGTTTATGATAACTCTGCAATTGAACGATCCCCAACTCCAATTAGCTCTCTGGCATATACTGCCTCTTTCACACGGGGCCACCATGGTGGTGACTCTAAGAAGTTTGGTGGCACCCCCATGGTGGCTCGTTACATTATTGCTGCCACCAGACACGACACAAACAATGGGCCAGTACTGACAATGGAGTTGGAAGAGGCAGTAATGCTAGTTGTTTTGCTTTAGCGTCTACGTAGACGCCGTAAAAAACGTAGGTTTTGGGTGCACCCAATACTAAAAGACCAATCAATTAAAAGTATCGTCTATACTCTGTACAGTGTCCTTCGTGAAAATACCGACAAGTTTTTCATGTTTATGCTAATGAGCACCACATCTTTTGAATAGCTGCTACTTTTGTTAAAAGAAACTCTCAGTTGTTTGGACACTAATAAGAGGGAATGCGAACCAGCAGAGAAAAAACTCATCGTCACTTTGAGGTAAGAAGATATTTTTAATGTATTTAGATTTATAAAACAAACTTTGTAAATGATACGAATGCCATCCATTTGCCCTGAATAAAATAAAAACATTAGCCGCTGAAAACATCAAATTCAGAATCACAGCTGTACTGGGTTGAGGGAGAAGTTGCCTCTGGAGACGGAAGAGGAATTCTTTATTGAAAGGTGGCATTTTGTAATGTGATGTAATCATGACCGGCTAGTTGATACGCTTGGCGGCGTGGCTGTTGCTGGCCGCATTCATTCTGCAGGTCTGATTGATGGTGCTGATGTGCTATGAACTGAGATTACGTGTGTTGCATTTGTGAAGCGTTTTATATTACCATAATTATTTGCATACGAACAGAAACTTTCAGGTGTTCTGGAATTTGTTTAATATGTTTCAGTAGTTAGAGTAAAAACGTATTATAACAATCTCCGTCTTTTGACCTTTCTCTTTCTTCTCTAGATTGAATGCTAATTTGAAGCATATTGGCCAGTTTATTAACATCGGGAAAATTCTTTTTCTATTTTCCTCATCCTCTTGGAAGTATATGCCACAACGAGTTCAAGCATACATGTTGTAGCCTCTTCGCAGCCGGAAATATCCTCATCAGCACTTTCTTCAATATTGCCCAAGGTTTTTTTTTTAGAGTGTGCGACTTTTTTAAAAAATGAAAGTTATTTGTAGAACACATACGGATTTTTTTTATGTAGTTAAGCCCCTTTTCTTATTTGTCAATCTTTGACACTCCCAGGAAAAGTAGTCTCTCAAACTTTTCCACTTTCGTTACAAAATCCAAGCTGTAACAAAAAGAAAGTAATCTTACACAATATATGATAGTTAAGGGGTTTAACGCCAAAGAGAACCGGAAGATCCCCAGAAACCCCATGGAGCATTAGTATTATACAGCAGAATTCTCACATAAGCAAAATTGAGAGTAAGTTTGCTCGGCATCGAACCCGGATCGCTTTGGTGGGAGGTTAGCGCTTTAGCCGCTAAAACACCAGGGTCCCAACATAATTGAAAACGAGACAGTTTGGTGTATGTTATAATTAATGGAAAACATTCTTATACCAGGTTTGCGCTTATCCTAATACTCTTTTTTACACATATCTTACAAGTGGTTGCTCGGTGACAGACATACAGATTTAATTCCAGCTAGGAATATCCACAGTAAGCTACATGATAAAAGAGGAATGTCAATAGATATGGCAAACCCTAAAAAATACCTATTTATGTGTACCAGATACAGATAAGTGGATAACTGTCGCTGAAGAATTCTACATGAGAGACAATTATCTAAACTGCTTCGGTGCGCTCGATGATAAACATGTACGCGTGATCAAACCTGAACATAGTGATTCTATTTATTATAATTACAAGAACTTTTTTCCGGTCTTTTTTTTTTTAGCAATGTGTGAGTCCAAATATTTGTTTACCTATGTTGACATTGGTAAATGTGGCAAAAAAATGATTCGAGGGTTTTCAAGGACAGTAGATTATGGGAAGCAATTAAATATAACGAGTTACATATACCCACAGCAACACCTTTAACCCAATGTAGTGATACAGCTTTGCCACACGTCATAGTTGCAGATGAAGCCTTTGAACTTTCTGATCACGTAATGCGCCCTTTCGGCAAGAAACACTTGGCAGAAAAACGAAAAGTATTCAACTACCGACATTTCCGAGCTCGAAGGTACATAGAGTGTATATTTGGAATCATCAGTAATAAGTGGATGTTTTTCATCGTCCTATGAATGTGGGTGTTTCCTTAGCAGAGGACATCATCAAGGCATGATGTATCTTGCACAATTACGTCAGGAGTAGATACGGCTTCAGATTCGTGGAATCCCTTAACATTTATTGGTTGCAGGATGTGGATGCCAATTCGGAAAGCAGAGGAACAAGTGCAGCAATACGTATCCGGGACAAATTTACCGATTTTTTTGTGAGTGAGGAGGGTGTATTACCATGGCAAAATCTTGTCATTGAGTTTTTTCAGGTATATTTTGTGGACCTACCACTTATAACAACAATGTTAACGTTATACTGAGGTTTTTAAAAATAGGTCTATGTATTAACATTTTTACTTAAATAAATGTATGAGATATGCAGGGTTACTACATGCTAGAAATATATAGAATTGTTTGAAATGTATTAAGTTTATTAAGTTAATGATTGAACCATCGTAACCTGTCTCTAAACTTAGATTTCAGCATAACTCTAATAGGCTTATTAGGAGTGCTGTTGTGGCTAGAAAAACTCCGCTGCAGAATATTTACTCTTTCTTTCTTTCGTAAGCTTCTTTATTTAAATATTCTGACAATGCTAAATAGGTTAGTTTAATTTTACCCATGCGTAGTTGTGATGTGTGTGAGCAAATGTATGAAAATAATATCTTAAACATCACCTCGCACAAGCGAATATTATACACTTCAACCAAAAATAAAATTAATTTGTGTAGCCTTTATCAAATAAAGATTTGTAGTTTTGTTTCGTGTAATATTTCCAAGTTTAACGGCAACAGTTGAGATTTTTTTTTATTTCCCTGGATTTATTGGCAGTCAGGAGGATTTCCACACCTCATATAATTAACTTAAGCAACTAAGTAACCAAGCACACATTTCGACAATGTAAGACCATTACGAAAATAAGCAACTTTTTAGAACACAATATATCAAAGTATCGAAAGGAAGTCAATTTTTAAACAACGAAATAAATAACTAAAACCCAGAATTATTGAGAATTTACTGGGAAAAAGATATAGCTAGAAATGTTACCATCAGAGACAGTACAAAAGTTCAGATGCAAGCTGCTTAACACCGCACGTGGAAGTTTTTGTAACCATCTGCGAGAACAGGAGAAAGATCGTTTAAATCCACGTCTACGACCTCTAGCATTTATTTTTGTAACTATAATATTTGAGAATGTTCTCTGCCAGAAGTAAGAAAATGAAATACTTCAGAATTTTTATGAGTCGAAATTTTTTTTTTTTTTTGTTGCACGAATATGCTTTTATCTAGGATATAACACGCGTTATTAAATAGCTCATTAGTTGCATTTTATGACAAATCTTATAATCAAGAAGAAACAAAGTTAGGCAAAATGCCATTAGGTAAAACGCTGTTAGGCAAATGCCGTTAAGTAAGCGTTAAGCGCCTTTAGGTGAAATGCAGTGTTCATATTTTAGGCAGAATGTAATTAATCAAATCACCGTTAAGGAAAACGCCATTAAAGGAAATACATTTACGAAAAATGCTGTTTTTTCATTAAAGTAACATGTTAGACTAACACCATTAGGCAAATCGCCTTTAGACGAAACGACTGGCATTCGAAGCGAGTAGTCTGGCTACTGCTCCAGTGAAACCCCCAGCAACAGCAATATCGAAATAACGTGGATTGGATTCCAGGTAAGAAATTTTCTTACGTAATTATGTGCCGTGAAATCTTAGTGTACTTATTCAATCTAGTTTTTTTATTTAGTTACAATATTTTTAAATCATACGAAATATTTAATTTTTGTAAAAAGTCTTGAAACTGAAGGAAACATGTGCTCACATCACGCATGTAGTTTTGACCAAGCAAGGTGGCGCAGTGGTACCACATTAAAGTTGATTCTGGTTGGGCAAGGAAGGGGGAGCGGGGGAAGTGGGAGGTTCTGTTCTCGTTCCGGTCATCCATAATTCGGTGGTTTTTCTGCTTCTCGGAGTAACTTGCTCCGCCTCTAATGACCTCGCTGTCCACGAGACGTTAGTTCTGTCGTCGACGAGCCCACTCAGTTTTGGACACAAGCGGAGAAGAGAGGAATGGAGAGTGAAGCGATTTGGGCGGCTCTTAAGGTGGATCAGTCCCCCCGCCATCTTGGATTTTCACTATTTTTGTCATAAGTTCCATTTCAGAACTTTTAATGAAATTTTTCGCACGACATATTTCATTTCTGTATAATTTATTATTTTTTCAATAGTGATTAAAGGCAAGAAATGAATAATTTTTTCTTGGTTTCGGTTACAGAAATGGACCTGGCAACGATAGTCTAGCAATACGTGTTTTGTAACATGTGCAATGTAATGACCTACGTTTTGTCGAAGCCCAAAATAAAATGCAAAATCTGTGATGCAATTTACGACGAAATTTCCAAAAAGCCAAGATAGCGGGGACTGATCCACCTTAACATCGAGGTCTCGAGAGCCGAGGAGGTTGAAACCAAGCGAGTATGGAGGAGCGCCGGAATGCAAGGGCGGGATAAACAGGAGATCTTCAAGGAAAACCCGCCGATCAGCGGCATCGTCCAGCGCGATTCCCACGTGCGAAAATCCGGGAGCGACCCTAAACCCGGTTCGCCTAAGTGGGAGGCGAGCGGTCTAACCACTACAACCACCGCGGCCCCTAGAGGAGAAGAAGAAAATAATTTGAGTCTACGAGACAGCTCTTACCGTCTCCTGATTCAGATTGCCAAAGGGGGGGGGGGCGGGGTCCCAGGAATGAATTCATCAACGGGCAGCTTGCAATGCACGCCCGGCCGCGCGGCAAATCAGATCAAAATCGGGCGTACGTAATGAGGCGAGAAATTGTATCTCTCTCTCCCTTGCCCCGGGGCTTCGCCCCCTAGGCAAACCCCTTTCCCCATTCACCCCTTTACCCCTGCGCATCTGGCGGCCTCTGCTCTTTTGTGCCTCTCACGTGGCAAAATGCGCGATGATACGCCTTAATTCACGCACGGGCGCAGGGCACAAAGGGGTTTCGCGCCATTTTTTTTTTACGCCGGGGAGGGTGGAGATACCCTTGTTGCAAGCCACTCGGATGTGTGTATTAAAAGAAGGAAAAAAAAAAGTAGTTTTGCCTTCTTCCCTTTGAAGCTGCCGAGAAAATATTTATGGTCCTTCTCTTTTTTATATCACGACTTTTTAAGTGATTTCGCGAAGCATCTCGAAAGTGCTAAGCTAACCCATTCATGCTGAAATAGCGTCGTAATGACAGGACTCCCACTTAAAGGATTTTGGGTACCCAAGTCATAATCTTAACCAGCAGTAGACCGAAGACCTATACGTTCCTGATTATCTATAAGACATGAGAATACACGCATACGGTTCCTGTTAAGATAGCCTATCCCTAGTTTACAGCTCTAAACTGATGTATAAATAAAATCATTCACTTGTTCGTATTAGTTTTGTTTAGCTAAAAAAAGTTCTCTGTACAAAGTTTTCTGATTAATATTCTGTTTTTTTTAAACACATAACTGAATGATCTGAGAGTAAAATATTTTCAATAAAAATGTGTAGAATTTTTACTGCCTGTGCAATATATGCTCAGCGAATTACGAAGCACAAATAGCACTATCTTTATTTTAAGAAGGTCTGTAAATTTAAGCAGTGCTTGTGTAGATAACTACGAACACATTTCGGAAACATATATTTGCGGCCCAAATTATGCATTAAAAGCAAACAGATTGAATGTTCAACCTGAAGGCAAGTACAGATTACAAAATTTATATGCATCATCATTTTTATTCGGGAAAATTTCTAAGAGACCATATGCCGTTATTCATCTTTATCATCATCGATAGTTTCATTCTTCGATTGAGACGGAAATGGTAACGGAGGTACTTCCAGACAAAGGGCGAGTATCTCTCGAGAACGACTTCTCCAAGACGACAGCACTGTTATCATTTTATAGGGACTTCGCAAAAGAATGGAGGAGAAGAAAAAAATAACTTCGAGAGGACTGAAGAATTTTCTTGAGTTTGCAAGAAAATAAGTCGACAAGAATACGGCCAGGCTCGGGAGAAGGAAAGAAAAGGGAAAGAGAAAGAGAGAGAGAAGAAGAAAGGAAAGAAAGCGTTGAAGGGGAGAGAGAAAGGAAAGAGAGATAGGGCGTGCAAGAGAGAGAGAGAGAGAGATAGTCGTCTCCTCTCTCGACACTACACTGAAGCATCTCCCCCGCCCCCTTTTCCCCGTGGCATTCCCCATGGTCCCTCCGAAGACCCCAAGCATCCCCCTAGATCCAGGGCCGGAGCCCCACTTTAATATCTGACTGGGGTGTAGTCATCTATCAGATCCAAACAGACAAGAGTTTTATTAAAAGTCGGGAGCCGGCGAGGCAGCCAGGAACGTCAATAGCTCCAGGGGGAGAGTGGCGCGGGAGAGGAAGACGTAGTCCTGAGGGAAGCTGCTAGGGTTCCACAGTGGTGAAGGGTTTGGTGGTGGAGGGGGGGACGTGGTGACGTGGGTGGACACAGCAGGCCGGAGGGAAAGCGGGCGAAGAAACCCCGTCCAGACCCTTCTACCCCCCCACCCCTCGCGAGGGATAAAGTTGGCAGGCCCTTACGGCGAGGAGTGCCAAAGATCGCAATGAAAGACTGACCCACAGCGTTTTTGACCTCGAATCAAGATCGCAAAAAGAATCGCCCGCGTCGAGAAATTCGCACGACCCGAACGAATATTCTCCTTGCTAACATCGCAGGCTCGACTTCGAGTTAATGTCCTACTATACGCGCTGTATTTCCCGTCTTCTATAACTTTGTTTGTAGTTGAGTTAACCCATTCAGACATAGTGTACACAATTGTGTACATTACGCACGTGTAGGTAATTCTTGGTGTGTACTGCACACCGGAAAGCTCAATGACCAATGAACTTTCCTGACGATAAATGATTCGCAGACTATCTTATTGGTCAAGGTCATATTTGGTACATTTAAATGTAACTGAATATACAGCTCATTCTTGGCTGAGACAACTGAAAAAGTGTTTAGTCGATTTCAGTACAGCATGCATCATAAAATGTTTTGTTTGCAACACCTGGCGCCGTAAATTAAAGTGGGTCTGAAAGGGTTAAGGTTACGTAAAATACGTTTTGATGGCTTCAGAAACAAGGTATAATCTGTAATAATCGTTACTCGTTGTTACTTTATACATTCGTATAAATTATAGTGTCATTAATATCAGTAAGTTAGTTCTCCCCCCGACAGTTTAACATTTCAGTAGCAGGTCATTGTAAGTGACTTGTTGTTATATATGTCTATGCTAAAATAAACTCCTCGATAACAGTAAAAGCTCTACCATCTAATCTCATTTAACTTACTGTCAGCTACGCCTCCAAATATATCATGACATGGAGTAACATTAATTGTGACTTGATAACAATAAGTAAATCTTGAGTTCAAACATGCACCTATTTCCTTAACATTACACACAACTCTTTGTAATTCTTGTGGTAATCAGTAGAATTGTTTTAGAACCTTCATTATTAATTTCTCTGAGTGGATTTTTATTTTGTCGCACTACAAACCGTATAGTTGTAACATCTTCAAACCGTCTCTCATAAAATGAAACTTTTTTTTTTTTTTTTTTTTTTTTTCAGTTATGCTCCTCTTCGCGCCCGTAAATTGAACTTAAGTATTTTTACAGTACATGTATTGTTACTGGTTTTATGGTTATTTAACGCAAAACATAGCACACCTATAGAAAATACGTATACACATACATTATGAATTTGCCAAGTGAAATGACCTCTATGTTCCGCGCTACGTCTATGTAGATGTATCAATGAAAACAATGCAACAAAAAGACCCATATTTACATACCACATGACCGATAGAAATTATTTTCCAACATGAAACATGTAAGTGATTTTTAACGTGAGTCAGGGGAAATAACAATTATGATCTAACTTTCGAAAACTGCATGCGCCATCTCCAACCACAGCAGCAAATAGTGCAAAAATTCAATCAAGGCACTAGTTTTTATACAAGGTATTTATTGAAACAATGATTGTGGACTTCATTTCTAGAATATTTCGTTCTCTAAGTAAAGGGACAAACAAATTGCGCTGAATAAAAATGAATCATAAAAGTTTGCGCGAGTTTTCCTTTTATGTGTCGGATGCTCGAAAAATAACTTCAGAATATTGCATCTTTTTGAAACCAGGAAAAATATTGAGAAGCGGTTTTTTAAAGCATGGACAAGTTGGCGAAACAAATAAAAATGTTGTGACACTCTTGTTATAGAAGTCTGAACGTGTGATGGGCATATATAAATTGTAGAAGTCATGCATACAGTCAGTCTCGTTCAGCAGCGTATACGAGTGGATAAACAAGTTCGGAAATTTTGCACCAACCATTATTCATACGTACCACAACCATGACTGTAATAGGTTTTTGTTTACGTGACCAGTTTACAACGCAATCACAAGTGTAAAAGTCGCGCTCATTTGGTTTTGACGTTTTCGCAAGATTCCGGCTCAAGCGTGTCGTTAGTTTAAAGGGTTCGCAGAATAAATCAGGGGTCACAATTCCTATCTGAGTAACGGCGTATTAACCTCGCAGAATAAATCAGGTGTCACAAGTCCTATCTGAGTAACGGCGTATTAACCTCGCCGAATAAATCAGGGGTCACAAGTCCTATCTGAGTAACGGCGTATTAACCTCGCAGAAATTTGTTTTTAAGGAACGTAGATTTTTTATATTTTTAACACACTAGCAATCAATGGACAGGCCTAGACGTAAAGTTTTTTGGGAAGAGTATTTATTGCCCACTTCTAAAATGTCTTACTTTATTGACATAATTATGTACACAACATAGGCTTACAGATATAACGTATGTTACTTTTTACTTGTATTTATATATACACCCACACACACGCATATATATACACACACTCGAGCGCACACACATACACACTAACCTTTTGTATTGTTCATGTTTCAGGCAAAAAGGCATGACTATTTTTCAATAATTTATCGTTAGGTTCAAAACGGTGAAAACCACTAGTTCACCGTATGGCCCAAACTTCGTCCGCAGTCAGTTGTGGCGTGTGTCAGGCCTGCCAAGCGGACGTTCACAATAGAGCTCGTCCGTCCTGAGTCACCCCGAGCCTGCTTAATGAGAAAGGGGTGAAAAGGATACGCGTCTCGCCTGGTTGGGGAACCGAGACATGTGCGGGGCGAACGATCGTGGGGCCGCATAACTCAAAAACGCATTGACGCCGCGGCTGCTGCGCCGAACGATAAATTACACGGCTTGCCTATTTTTTTTTTTTTTGCACCCCGGCACCGGACAACCCGTGCACCCCCTGACACCTGTTCTTCGACGTTTGCACCGGCCGCGCAGCTGGCGCGAGCCCTGTTGCAGCTGACGACGCGGATTTGACAACTGTCGTTTGGTTGCGGGAATTCCGATCGTCCCTTATTCTGAGTTTGGTGGATTGAAACCGGCCGTAATGAGTGCACAAGTAACGAAATTAAAAGCCTTTCGTGATAAGTAGAGAGAGACCTGCAAAATTCGCGTTATTATTTGAAGACATGTTATACTTTTAAACACTTTTCCTATGCAATAGGTATATGATTGGACCAGTTTTCATTTGACACGCCCCTGGTAACTATGCGCCAATAAATGAACGCTCCACAACCATGTGCCCCAATCACAAGCAGTTCACTCAGAAAGGGTGTGACTTAATGCCAAGGCAGCAGCCAGTGGAAAGACGACGGCGGCTCGAGTATATACAATACTGTGAATTTTAGCTTGACGTAAAAAAATAACACGAATTTTGCAGGTCTTTAGTAATAAGCAATGCCTGACTTATCTTTGCATAGTATAAAACACAGTCGCATTGCCGCGTGTGTCTGTGTATTCGGCTAAGGCTTCGAAACTACTTGATAGATTTTGATGCGGTTTTCATCATCATTTAGAGAATTTCTTGCGGACGGTTTGGTAATATAATACATTAATACTTACTGTAAGGATAATAGAGAAATGTCGACGTTTTCTAATCAAGTTGGAAAAAGCCGCTTTTCATGCACTTACATGGCTTACGCTGACTAAACAATAAAAGATACACAAAATCAATGTGCTACAAAATTGTAGATCTCAAAAAGATCTACAAAAAAGTTGACAACAGCATATGTTTATCTTTTAAGGAAGACCCACAATAGCAGTTTTTTTTTCAAATGGGATTAAAAATAGAGAACCTTTTTGAACAACACAATTTATGGAATTAAATATGTTAGTTACACCATCTCATATTAGAAGCTAGCACATATTTATTAATTACGCGCAACAAAGCCCATATTCGGAAATCGCACCCGATCGAGGCCGGGGCGGTTTGCTAGTACAGCCGTACTACTATATAAATGTGAAAGTGTGTTAGTTTGTTTGTTCTTCTTTCATGTCAAAATGGAGCAACGGATCGACATTGTTTTTTTGCGCAGATATAGTTGGAGGTCGAGAGAGTGACATAGGCTACTTTGTATCCCAGGAAAATATCTCAAACGGTTCCAAAAATATGATGATTAGGGATGTACATAGGTACTGGATTAAACTTTTCTTAGGATTACCGCATAAAAAAAGCATTGTTAAAAATTTCTCCTTTTTTTTTTGTCTATCGGCTGCCTTACATTCCTTCCCAAGAGCCTCAGTAGCTCAGTGGGTAAAGAACCCAATAGTGGGGCCGCAGTAGCTCAGTGGGTAGAGAACCCGATAGTTGGGCCGCAGTAGCTCAGTGGGTAGAGAACCCAATAGTGGGGCCGCAGTAGCTCAGTGGGTATAAAACCCAATAGTGGGGCCGCAGAAGCTCAGTGGGTAGAGAATCCGATAGTGGGGCCCCAGTAACTCAGTGGGTAGAGCACCCGATAGTGGGGCCGCGCAAGAATCAGCGGGTTAAAGCTAGTATATTATAAATTACCTCATCAGTATAATTATTTTATTCTTCATTCCATTCTTTAAAAATATTTGAATGCAGAGCAACTGCAAATAGAACAAGTTATTAAAACTTTGGGCTAAATGTAAAAAATAATGAAGGCGCGAAGATAAAATAATTTCGTGTCTGAAAATTCAAATGTGTGTTGTTTCCTGCTTTAACATTCAAAGCATTCGAATTACTAGGTAAAAAAAAAAAAATTATATGAGCATGGTGTTTTACTTAGTGCTTCTTCTTTTAAAAAAAATTTATGTGTTGGATAAAATGTGTGATAGTGAAAGTACAGGTTTAACGGCGTGAAGGCCGGCAAACCCTCCATCCTCCCACACTGCATCTGTACTCCGATGAGTAAGGCAGTCACAGCACTTTCTCATCTTCTGTCTTAGTGCCTTGTGCCTTCTTTCTTGGTCTCACTCAGCTTTCTGCCGGTTTTCTCAGTTAAACCTGCCTCCTCGCCAATCGGTTGTGCTCTGACTTTAAACATTAAAGCCTTTACCCGAGCACTGCCTCGTGCGTCATCGGAATGCTACAGTTTCCCGCTGGTCAAACTCCTCAAGCCTTTTTCCCAACTATTAGTAGCAAACTTACTCCACAAATGATGTAATTCCTCTTCAGCCATAACACTACGCAACTCCAATTGGAGTCCTCTCTGATCAGCCACCCCCTATATATATTACCTTATGTCTTCGATCTTTACACAATCCATTAACACGTGTTGCACGGTGTCTTCAACAGCGCAAACTTCACGCAAGGGGGAGATGACCAGTTCAAAGCTGTGTAGCTTTGCCTTGAATTTACCGCGACCGGTGTACAGCTGAGCACTGTAGTGGTTCGTATTTATCCATTTTCTCTTAACTCTTTCTTCCACTCTCGGAATCAGCTCATGTGTAATTCTTCCGATAGTGAAAATACAGTGACGAGTCTTAAGATTTCGGAGATTCGAATTAGGTGAGTGACACGCCGGTGATACATTTTTCTGCATTGCCTCGTGTTAACGCCTTAAACGGACTGTGTTTCTGTCAGTGAAAATGGCCGATGAGTTCACTAGCTTGAAAAAGTCTTAATTCTCTGTTTTCATACGTCACTTACGGTGTGGCGTTGTTATATTTTAAGCGTAAAGGTAATATACTACGAGGCCACTGCATCATTTTTGGGGCAGAAAAATTTTACAATAAATTTTCTAGTTACAAAAAACATTGATTATGAAGATAGATCTGTTAAATTAAATTTGACATAGTTTAACATCCGGCTACGGTGGAGTGTAGTTATGTGATTAAATAAGTAAACTAAATAAATCTTTTCAAGTTAATTAGAGAAATTTTTTGATGTTGACATTGTGGTTCAAGTTCTGTAGATTATTACACTATAATGCATTCACGGTTATTTCACACTTTTCTGAAGACATGCTAAAGTACTACTTCCAGGATATTCATCCGCCTCGTGGAAACTAAGCTGAACTATGTCTAGAAAATTACACCAAAGGACGTCACACCAAATTCGTGCGCACTTACTTGTAATGTTATTTTGCATGAGAACTATTACTTAGTAAGTAAGCGCTACCAACACAGATATGTTATCACTGTTTTTATTCACATTTATTATAAATGAAATATTATAATTTATATTTCATACATGTGAAAATTCAACTTAACGAACCATAAGCTACTTTTATGTTAATAGGGGTATAAAAGGCTTTTGATGCTTGGCATATTGAGGAAATAACTAAACACGTCATACGTTGGGTGATTTTTCAAAGGTTTGATTCAAAAGGTGTGAAGAAACCGCAAATAGACTATAGTCGGAATACTTATCCAACAAACTCTTCCTCGGCCGACTCAAGCAGACATTGACGAGTCCTGTATTAAACATCTCCAGTCAGATTCAGCGGATTCGGACTTCTCTCGCACATCAGTTCACTTCTGGACAACGTACAATTGTTGATTTGCAGATGTTTATTCACACAATGGTATGACTTTTCCTTTTCTTTGCACAATTTTTAAGAATTTCTTTATTGTTCCCGTTGGCAACCAGTTTCTTTCCTATATTCACGGTAAAATGAGGACTTTTGAAAGCCCTGCTTAAGATCTGCTTGTATGCACGTTGAGTATTATTCCGACTTATGTAAAATTAACATTGCCTTGGGCCTCATCACTTTATTCATGCGTCGGTCAAGTGAAACTGTGATATCATTAGAAAAATTAATATCTTACAAATCTGTTTATATTTTCACAGTTCGACGAATTAAAAAAAAACAGAAAGCGTAAGAAATATTTAAATTATCACCAATAGTTACTTACACTTTTAATTTGACGTTAAGATATGGAACTAGTCTCCATCCATTGTTGCCAACTTTAATGGACGAATTTCACTCAGTACTCCCGTCAAAATATATGCACGTAGAGAGAGTGACTTTTTTCTAATGTTGATTTCGAAAGTGCTCACCTTATCGCCAACAGCCTTTAACATAACTGCCCTCCATATATTAAAACTACAATGAGGGCTCCACTTTTACAGCAAGCAGTTAAATAAATTTGCGTTAAATATTGATGTTTATAAGCGTTTCTAAAGTACTGAGCGATGAAATTAAAATTTATTACAACAGCTAAAAAAAATATTTTATAGCTACTCAGTTTCCAAGTGAATTATAAAACACAAAACTCAGCAAGTAATTAAAACATTGTGGTGTGGTTTCTTATATTTTGAATTCGTTTTCTTGAAGTGGCATTAGACCTACATGCATTGTTTTACAAACAGAGCCAACTTTATAAAAATGTATTATTCAGTAATTAACTTTTTAATATTTTACTTTAGGCTTTCAGCTATAACATTTTGGTTGTTTAATAATTTTGCGATGGCTAACAACAAACCACGATAAGATATCATAAGGAACATAATATTTTTATATAAATTCTAGGTATAACGTTTAAAAATTTTCTGCATTTTTTCAATTTTTAAAATATTCGAATTTAATTTTATTCTAGTGACATTTCTTATCAAAATTATTAAAGTTCAAATCCAGGAATTATTGCTGTAATTATACTAACTGTATACTCACATAATACTTAAATACCTAATTACCTGTGCAAATTTACGCTTACCTACATAGGTGTTAAGCAAACCAAGGACATGGCTACTTAACTAGCGACAAATTTACGCACATAAGTTGCAAATTATTTATCAACACATAATAATGTTTATTAATAAAAAATAATTTCTTTCATACCTACAACGTTACAGTATCACCCTTGTACTTGCACATCTATGAATATTTATCCAGCTATGAAACTACCCTGTCAATCTACCTTTTGAACACCTTACTCTGTACATACAAATAACTCACACACACATTATATATATAACCACTTCAATTACAGATACTCGTATAACTGTACGTAACTACTGTACCCCCATAACTGCCTAAATACTACCCTTCCTCCAGACATTTTTACCTACATATGGGAACCAACAGCATATTTGTTGCAAATCCCACCCTATGCAGCCATATGAAAGAAAAAATGTTAAAATAAAACTTATGTCTTCACATATAAATGATATTCATCAAAAACACTTTATGATATACACAGTAGGGCCTACGAATTGCATCTAAACATTTGCACTAATTGTAGTAATCATATATAATATTATATATTCTTATGCACGCTACATATTTTTCACAACAGTATCAATGTCCACAACGCACAATTTTAAAATTTACAAATCACTACAAATTAATTTATTTCATCAAACTTAGTTCTTTGTTAGAGAAGTAACTTCAAAACTTCGCCCATTTTAATCCATCCTCCACGTAAGGTAGTGGAGTGAATCCCGTTGCTCTCGGCATATTTTAGTTCCCCTATTTAACATATAATTAATTGCTTCACATATCTAACAATTATTTATGTTGATAATAGAAAACGAATTCGCACCGCTACGCAACATCCATGAAAATGTTTCGATAAGAAATATTTTTCATTTGCAAAAAAATTTGTGTACAAAAATAAACCTAACCTGCCATACGTGATCAGTTCCCAACGATGAATTTTGAGATGATATTTAACATAACTAACTGATTGGTTAAGATTACACGACCTTCTACATGCCCAGCAGAAAACAATGTTTGCGTAATTTACCCACAATTTTCGAACAAAAAACGAACAAAACTTTGGCTGCAGCGATACAGTGCTGGGCGTGTAGGCAATACTACCTACAGGCTTTTCACTGTCAAGTGAATGTGGAATGAGAGTCAATTAATGTATTTTATTGTAGCTTAGACGTTAACTTCCGATTGCGGTGGAATATACACACTTTGTATATTACTTTGTAACGCCCTTAAAAATAGGTTTCCATGCATACAATTAACTTATGTTATTGTCTTGTTTTTATGGCTACACATATTGTCATATAAGAGTTTATGTAATATTCTTCACACGGGTTTCAAATGTTTATGTAGATTGTATTTATTTTTATTAATTTTATTTTTCTTAACTTGTAGGATTTTTGAAACTCAGATGTATGGTGGCAATATTTTATGTTTAACTTGGATAGGCTAGTTCATTTTTAATTGTGTTTTTTTTTAAATTAATATTTATATTTTGCGTGATCTCATCTTTTGTGTTTCTATATCTTAATTTATTGTGTATCTGTTCCAAGATAACGTATTCTTTGGTTTTCCAGCATTTAGACCGGTATAAGTGGTAAGTGGTTATAAGCAATAGAGTTTGATTTCATGGTCGCCCATTTGCGAGGTTTAATGGTCATGATATAGCTAGTTTGAATACGCCGTCTACGTACGAGTAGAGCTGAGCTCCACGTATAATCACCTTATCTTGCAACACCATTTTCCTGCAAGAGCATCCTACCTTCATTCCAATTGGCGAATTAAAAGAAAAGTTCTACGCTGCGATCTGACATTTTTCATCTGGATATAATTTTATTCACAGCTTCGATCAGCTCAATTTCCGTTAGCTCAGTGCACAAGCGACGCCATTTCGATTTTTATAAGTGCGGAAGTTTCCAGTACAGTTACGCCCACTGCAAAACTTGAGATAAGAGTAATTTTTACCAGAGCTAGGCTGTCTAGTGAGCACACAAATTTTAAAGTAACATTAACTACATAAAACAGTTTAATGTATCATTTTTTAAACAAGTATATGCAGACACTGGCAAGCTATGTTATGCAACCGTCAAAGGATTCAAGTAGGCTAGTCATGACCACTTTTAACGTTGTTAGGATAGTGTTGTGTCATTCTAGCTTTGTTCATATTACCATCAGGATTTTTAATTATTTCTTATATCAAAACAATTGCAAAGATAACAGAAATTAAAAAAAAGTCAGTAAATGAATAACATCCACAAGGCGTATCTGTCGTATCGTTTTTTCTGCTTTAGTGTTAAGATGACCTGTTTCTTACCCAGTGCACAACACATGTTTTATTACAGTTTTCAATGACCTGCCTTGCTGTGACGTACGTACACAAATGGTGTACGTGTCAGTTGATAATTTTCTAGAGGGTGCCATTAGCAATAAGCTTGTTTACCTACCGGCCCAGGACTGAACCGGGCAATTATACAGCGGCGGCCTGTGTAAGATCGCATTTTTCAACTGAGTTATTGCAAGTCAGCTGTTCAGTCTGGTCACTCTAAGTTTTACATGTGTTGTTTCACTGTTGTGTATGCAAACCACAGAGTTCACGAGAGAGTGAGTAATATCAGAAAGGGCATCACACGGACACTGACTTATAACGCAAGAATACTCGCGAGTGCCACATGCAATTGGTCCTGGCTGGTGTTACAGAATTAATAAAAGTTCAAAAAGTGATCTCAGCAAACAGTTATTCTACGTGCATAAAACCTAGCAAACTAATCTGCGTATGTTAACCGGAATACACTTCACTGCAAGTAGACACAATTACAACATCTGTGAATATAGTTAGAAATTTAATTACTATTTTTCAACTTACATGATGATATTTATTTCAAATTTTGTTGAAGGATGAAAAATGGCTGAAATATAAACGTAACTAGGGCCTCAAAAGTTCTCACTTTACCGAGAACAGCCTATACACGTGTCTATGGCGTGATGCTGTGCCCACTGTCCAGATGGCGGCGGAGCGCATTTTTAAACATTTGTAAACAACATGAACCGTACATTGAGAAGCTCGCATTACCGTATAGCTAGCTGTTTCTGACGACAGTCGGTGCGTAATGCCCTGCAAGAAGTAATGGCATTACCTACGCGTCTGAGAACGGTATCTCTGCCGCCGAAATATGTGTGTACGTTTAACTTGGTAGGTCCTAGGCAATTGCAGCTACAGTGTCGTCTTTATCAATTAAGCCATACTTCTGGATAAAAAAAATCATCAAACGTTTATATTACTTGGTGGTCAAAGAGTTGTCTGCAATAAGCGGTTGGCTACCTATGTCATTTTTAATACGGTGGGATGTATTAGTGAGAGTTTTCTTTTAGGTTAAAGGTCCCGGTAACATATCACAATTTTCTGGGGATTTTAACTTCATTTCACTCACTGTCCGATATTTTACAAAAATACAGTTCAGAATCTCAATGTTCAAGTACTCATATCTCCGTTGGTATTTAATTTAGGTAGAAAGCGTCCTGTAGGTTTTCCATTTGATTTTGCACAAGGAATCACCTCGCGAAGTTTGTCGGGCGAATTTTGCCCTTCTTTGCAGATCACAAAACAAGTAAATCAACAGAAATTCAAATATTTCAAGCAGATATCTGCACATCAACATATCTTCGAAACAGCACTTAACATTTATGGAATAAAACACAACGAAAACAAGCAACATGTGGTGATATAACTCATAAACAAAAGTATATAAATTTTTCCTTTTAGTTGCAGAAACAAATAATTTCCTTCATCTACTAGACAAAGTATATATAATTAATCAAAATTTTTATATTAACACAATTTTAAAAAACTTTCCCCAACCTTACACAGGTAAGTTTACATGGCCTACCAAAAATAGCACGTCTTACTTGTAACGTTTGGTGGAAATCAGCTGATTGGTCATTGAGATATGGGATAAAACCTCAAATTTGCATCTAGTATTTTAAAATTTTGATTGAAGTTAGCAAAACAGTGCCGGGAGTCCGCAACTTCACATACCTACGTACACTGCAAGTTGCATACCACCTAGGCAAATGGAACTGGCGCGTCATGTAGCGACCTTCTGTACATAGGGCACCATGGAAATACGTGGAAACCCCTACGTCGCCAATACTGCTTTTTGTGTGTTGTTGGAAATAAAATGCAATTACTTCTAGCAGCCTTTATTAATCAAGTGATATTCCCCCAATGCTCAAGTTGTTTACTAGCAAGCAACCACTAGCGGCACCTACGTACCTCGGGTTTATAATGTCCTATGTGCAGACGCTCTCCGCATGGAGCGCCTGTTCCGTTCGCCTTCGTGGTATGCAACTTGCTCTCACGCAGGTACGTGAAGTTACGGACACCGAAATATTAGATGACTTTTCCAAACATTTTGTTACAAGGATTTATTGTTTCTATTATTCCATATATACTGCTGTTTTAATTTCGACATATTATTCAAAAAATCTTGTCTACTGCCGGATTATGAAGTTGGGCTGAAATTGTTTGGGACGTGGTTGTACAATAAATAAAAATATTTACAATGCGCTTATTTTGAAAATATGTAACTTACCCCTTAAAACATATAGATTTAAGATACAGCATATTAAGTGGAAATCATTATATACCCACCATTATGAAAACAGCGCTTGATCCTCTTAAAACATATACATTAATATGCCCTAGGAATCGGTATATCGTTTCCCGAGATATGACACCAAAACAATTTATTTCTTCTTAAGACGCTATCTTACAAAATGGCGCACAACAGACATTACAGATACAAAATTGGTGGTTGTAATAGATACTACCAGAACACAAAGTTAAATTGAAATTGATTACAGTCTTCGAAGATATAGCGTAGTCATCTAAACTGTCTGTATGGCCGCCATTTTGAAAATAATTGTCTGACTCACGTATATCATACCCATTCACATCGCCTGAGGTTATGTGCCTTTTCAAAAATTCTCCAGTTATTCGGAGCACATTATTTTTCAAATTTAATTTTCAGATATTTTATTTTAATTTTTTTTTGCTTAGTTAATCGTGTAATTATTTTGCTCACGTTAGGAGAATTGTGTTTTAATTAAATTTTAGTGCAACAGTGTTATTTAAAAAATATTTTCATCTGTGCATTCATGTGGTGGATGATAGTACATAGGTTACTTCGCTTCCAGCCTGGCTGGAGGCTTGCTGGTATTTTCCTGGCAAATACTGTTGCACCAGACGTGTAGAGTTATCCTCGCATTCCACTGGGACGCTTTCACTATGCCTGTACTTTGAGCGCGTCGGTTGGCCTAACTGCTGCGTATGTCTCTTCATCTGAAGTACACTTGTTATCGTCACGTGCCATTTTGGTAACCCCAGCGCACTCCAGGCGAGAGGCGTAACTAATGTTTCATACTCCGTAGCTAGTTACTCACGCCAAATTATGTACCCATATGCCTGTGCAAGAGCTTTTTCGCGCACTTTTTTGTAGCGGCTTGGGACAGCGTTTTGCGGGAACTTTGTTGCGTTGCCTTTTATTTCGGTTTTATTTAGCGGCATGCAGAAGTAAACAAATTTATAAATGTTGTAATGAATAATTAGTTGTTGGCATGTAAGTATACTTAGTGTTTTTTTCTCTACTCCCCAAGTGGTGAGCGCAAAGTACTACAGTATTCTACACTGCGTTTGTTCCCGTAATCGTGTTGTAACGTTGGCCATATAGCTCGTCATCTATAAGCATGAACAGGATAAGACACTGGGGCTAATCCTCTTTACGTTACTCTTACTCTGAGGGAATAACTCATAAGTAGCTCAATTATACAAGACAATTACAAAAAAACTACTAAATTTTTTATTTCCCCTTTCTTGTACAAAAATGATCTGAAATATCTTACACAAACAACTCTGAATAATTACTTGACTCTTCCAAGCTAGTATTAAAGTTATCAATAATTAAGGCTCTTCAACACGGGACCTATAGGGTTCGCTGCTCGTAGGTTCGTTTCCGGATAAATCCTGCACCTAGGGTCAGTTATCTCTTTACCACTGATTCTTGACGACACCGGGCCGGAGCTCCTCCGCCTCGTGATGTCGTGTAGTCGTGGTGATTGGCCGTTCAGGTCAACGTCTCTCCAAGACGTCGTTCAAGGATCTCGGATCGCTCCGCTGGGTTGCTCTGAAGCTGCTCACACGAAGTCCGGCGTCGATGGCTCTCGATGCGGTACCGACATAGTGGGGGGGGGGGGGCGTCGTCACGCACCATTGGCCTTATATACTCTAAGGCTGGCCGACATACAGGAATGTCTTCTACCACCCTCGAGGCTCCCTGGCTCGCCTCGCCCCGACTGTACCAAGACAGCGCTCGGTCAGCGAGGTGCGGGATCAATCCCCGCGTCCATAACAGGGCCCTCCTTCTTCGGATATAATAAATTTTATAAATTAAATGAAGGTGAAGTTTTAACTAAACTTAAACATTGTATATTTAGGAAATAACTATACACGTTATATACATGGGGTGATTTTTCAAAGGTGATTCAAAAAATGTGAAGAAACCATGAATAGACTATTGGGCACCCAACGCGGATGTATAACGTTGCAGTATGATACATTTGCACTTCCTACTTTGCACTTACAGAGTTTTAAAAAAAAACTCTCCTCTTCTATGGAAAGTCCATTTCGACAGTTTACTGCAGATGACCATGACAGCTGAATGTGAGATTTGCCCATGCAGATGATACCCTAGTCATCATACAGGCTTGGAGCAGAAGGAAACTACAAGCCAAAACTGAGCAAATACTAAATAAAGTAGAAGAGTGGAGGAATGTAGTGAAACTCAACTTCGCAGTAGACAAGACAAATGCAATGTTTATTAAAGGTAACCTCAAGAGAGCGCCGATAATAAGATTTCATGGAAGGCCCATCAAGCTGAAAACAAGGCCAAGTATCTTGATGTTGTAGTTAGTAAATTACGAGTTCACGACCACATTTGATACTCAATGAATAAAGCTGTATCAACCTACAGCAAAATGAAATCAGTTACTACCGTCTCCCAGGGACTTGGCTTCATAAATATGATAACACTATATAAAGGTGTCTTCACGGCAATTGACATGTGTGGAGCAGCAGTGTAGTACAGAACAGCATCACAGGTATATACGGATTAAAGATACAGAGAGCAGTGCTGTTGGCAGCTACGAAGGCATGTAGAACAACATCCACGGAAGCTGTTCAAGTGATAGCTGGGGCAATACCCCTGGATCTTTTGACTAAAGAAAGAAGTGAGATAGTGGAAGTCACCGAAGGTACAAAAGCATCACCCCAGTTCAAGAAGGAGAAGAGAGAAGATACAGTATTTCTGTGGCAGTGCAGATGGGAACATTCTGACTAAGGTGGAATCCCATATAATGTATATCCGACTGTAGAAGAAAGACTGAATTATCCCTGGATCGCAACATATTATATGTCACAGCTGTTGTCAGGACATCGGAACTTCAAGGATAAATTATACAAGTTCAATTTGGTGGATTTCCCTAACTGTGTAATTTGTGAAACAGAAGATGACGTCCAGATTGTGGTTCAAAGAAGTCCCAAAATTGAAGGTATAATAATTTATCTGTAAAGGAAGCTAACAATAACAGAAGGTTAAAATATTGACGTTGGAAATATAATTAAAAGTAAAGAAAATTTTAAGATACTTACAGCTTTTGCAAGAATGGTAATCAAAAGGTAGGAAGAGTTCAATAAATCGTCAACTCACAACCAACACATGGTTGAGAGTTAACCATTCATCGAACTCTTCCAACCTTTTGATGACCATTCTTGCAAAATCTTAAGTATCTTAAAATTTTCTTTAGTTTGCATTATATTTCTAACGTCAATATTTTCACCTTCTCTTATTTCTACTCCCCCCCCCCCCCTCCCATTTAAATTATATTTCCGCATTGCCATGAAAGGGTACAAATTGTAGGGATAGAAAGTCACACATGCGTGGTTCAACCTATAACTGGCCCCATATATATATATATATATATATATATATATATATATATATATATATATATATATGTGTGTGTGTGTGTGTGTAGGAAACAATTAAACCAATTTCAGTTTAACTTTAACTGTGTACTTTGTATATTGTGGCATTTGTATGCAATCATTAAATGAGCTAGACCTAACACATAAACCCATTATCCGCCATTTTGGAAGGTAGCACAGTAAGAAAAATTATGCTTATGTGTCCCACCTCAGGAAAAAATTAACTTAAACCCGCCAAATTCAGGTGACAAGTTATATTTATTTGCATTCCATCCTAATTTATATTACTTACGGAGATAGACACACATTATCAAAATAACAGCCATGTAAATATTTCCATTTGGTATGCCATATGTTCAAAACAATTTCAACCGAACTCACTAAGTAGCACTGTCAATGAGAAACATGGAATGAATCCAATACTTACCGTTTTGTTCTCTATTAGTGAAGATAGAGCCACATGAGAAAATGGAGCTTTCACATTCTATATCGGGGACCAAATAACCGATTCCCATCGAGTTTTTCACACATGTAGATCACGTAAACTTCCACGTTCAAAGTTTGTTTGGTATCATATGACTGCCATATGAAAATATTGATAAGGTTTTCATATGTATTAACAAGTCAGCCAATTTAAATTAAACTTTATTTGCTGAGCGTATCCATTAGAAGCGTCAACTATGCTTGCGGAAGTCCTATTTGGGCCACCTTTATATAAACCAGGGCCACGTGATAATGTGTGACATTTATGCCTTATCTCGGGAACCAATCAACTAATTTCTACCAATTTTTTCACTAAGATAGAACTAAAGGTCTTGCAAAGTTATATAATTTAAGTAGGTGAGGCTTTTCTCAAAATCATTGCAATATAAACTATTTAGATAAGCTTGTCATAGCTATCAAATAATTTGTTAAAATTCAACGTAAATTTGCACACTAACAGTACCTATTAGACGCATCCAATATTTCTATACAGACCTGTTTCATGCATTTGTGTACGATAGCGCCAATATATAAAATAAAACTTTCATGCCACATCGTGGGAAACAGTCAAACTATTTCGATCAAATTCCGTACACGAGTATTGTTAAGGTAGACCATGTAAACTTAATTCATGATTTAAGTGACTTGCTCAATTAGTTGCGAAATCATGTCCATGTAAATAATAAAGTTTGGTAAACCCAGTCTACCAAAACTTAAGATTAATTTCAACCGAAGTTGAGGCTCCGAATGCTACATCCGCAATGGTGTATGTTGCATATTAGCTTACGGTACGTGTTCGAGTTACGGGTAAGACACATGTTTAGTTGTAGTTACGGGCAAGGCACATGTTTAGTTGTAGTTACGGGCAAGGCACATGTTTAGTTGTAGTTACGGGTAAGACACGTGGTTAGTTGTAGTTACGGGTAAGGCACATGTTTAGTTGTAGTTACGGGTAAGACACATGGTTAGTTGTAGTTACGGGTAAGGCACATGTTTAGTTGTAGTTACGGGTAAGACACATGGTTAGTTGTAGTTACGGGTAATGCACATGTTTAGTTGTAGTTACGGGTAAGACACATGTTTAGTTGTAGTTACGGGTAATGCACATGTTTAGTTGTAGTTACGGGTAATGCACATGTTTAGTTGTAGTTACGGGTAATGCGCATGTTTAGTTGTAGTTACGGGTAAGGCACATGTTTAGTTGTAGTTACGGGTAATGCACATGTTTTCTCATTAGTATGTCATTTGTTTCTGGTTCAATCTCTGATGTTATCGCTTTCAACCAGACGTCAACACACCGTCTAACATTTTTAAAACTTCATCAAAATCATTTTCATTCATGTGGAGTAAAGTAGGTTCATTAGTTATTTCGGTAACTTCGTGTTAGTTAGATGGGTTTCTAATTTCCACACATTCCAGTGCTTCATCAAAATGTACCACATATATTTAGGAACGAAGGCTTATTAGTAGAGACATGCGAAATTCGCGTTATTATTTGGCATCACTCGAGCCGGCTTCTTCAAATCATTGGCTGCTATCTAGGTGTGAAGGACTACCACTGCTGACAAGACTGCACGTGATTCTAATACGCCTTTACGAAGTGTAAGTACATTGGCGTAGGTTTTTATTGGAGCTTGGCAATGAAGTTTTTGTCCGATGGCAGTGGTACTGGAAACTTATACTGTGATTAAAATATAACTCCCCCCCCCCCCCAAATGTGAATTTTGTAGATCCCTTCTTATTAGTTATACCGGTGAGTTGGTCTTTTATTTTCCTGGTTGACGTGCAGCGTCGCAACGCCGGGCGACGCTAGTCGTGGGAGGTCTGTACGGGAGTCGGGAAAGGGCTTTTGCTATCCGGGTCGTATAGACGAGCTCATGAAAAAGGCGGCTGACGCCGGTGAGGGGGGAGGGGTGTACGGGGGTGGGCAAGGGTGCGAGGCACGGGGAAGTTTATTAATATCGCCAGCGGAGCGTGCACATTGAAAAGCGACGTACGCGTAATCCCAGCGTCAACAGCCGACGACAGTGTCGGGGGGGTTGCAGAGGGGGGGATGGCGAACTGACTGCCGCCGCCGCTGGTAATCCTGGCTTTAGCGCCAGCCTGCGATTCCAAATAACTCCCCGTGGTTGATGCATGCGAAAAAGGGGAAAGGGGGGGGGAACAGGAGTCGCTGTAGGAAAAGGGTGTCCGCTGGTCGTCGTGGCGCTAGCCGTCGGCGTATCTCCTTCCACGCGACCGCCGGGGTCTCTCTCGCAGGAGCATCTCATTGTCGGCATTCATCCCGCTCGTGGTTATTGATGTGGGAAATGTACACACAGCCTCGGCGGAGAGTCCAGCGGGACCCTGAAGCTCCCGTTCTGCGTGGAAAGAAAAAAAAATTGTCGTTCCGTGGGGGCGCATGGAAATATTCTGGGAAGCTTATTTTCTACCATGAACGATTCTTTTGGCACGAGCACGTCGAAACTTTGGGTATTACCCGGACGGGAAGAGTGATGTACCAATTGCATGCTGTTCCGGTTTGACATAACTCCGTAACTATTAACACGGCTTAAAAAAAATGTTGTCTCGTTTGATCCGATATACGAGTATGTGTGCTTGAGCAAACCACCGGTGGGGGCCCGCGGTGACAGGTAACCATTTTGGGCTTAGAGAGAAATTTCCGGCCATTATATATCGCGACGCCGATGTGCTGGCACGATTTTTTTGGCACCAAGATTTAAATTTCGTATAGAACTGTATATTTAAGCATTAAAAGCCATATGTGCATTTTTCTTTTTACTTTCATTTCATTCCCATAAACCGCTAAGATGACATCTTCACGTAAAACCTATCGCCGTCGGGTCCCCAACACACCCACACCCCAATACATTTTTTTAAAATGTGTGATGCATTAATATTGTGAACCAGCCATACCATGTGAAGTTCCTCGCTTCTCCTTGAACAGACGTCTTGCTGAAATAAATAAACATTGCATGAAAATCGTACCTTAAAGGTATACGAGGGAATTGCCGTCGAAATGACGGAGATGTGATGCTATCTCTTTGAATCACCCTCATCTGAGGACGTGGCACGAAACTGACAGGTAGATGTAGGATTACATATATATCTGGACCTCGACGTCGTGGGGAAATACGTACACTCTTGCACAGACGCGGGCGAGCTTCTAAACTCCTAAATTAACCTAGCAAGGGGCTTAAATTGCACACACACTTGCTGGAACAACATTTAAAAATATATTAAAATGGGAGGGATCAAAAACACCCTACATAGGTTCGTTGAAGAGAGAGTTAAGCTCTGTTGGCTGGACACGGCTTAAAGGGACTTAACGTTCCAACCAATAGGGGGCCAGGATTCGAACCCGGGACCAATAGGAGAAAACTAAATACCTGCACCCCCCCCCCCCTTTTCATGCCAATTCCCATGTTCTAACTGCTAAGAAAACACACAGGACATTGGGTCTCATACGTAAGCATACAAAACAAACAAACATGAAATAATCACAAACTATGAGACCAATGCATTAAATAGAAATTACTAACATAAGAAATGCATAAAAATGAAGTTTAACTAATTACCTTTTTTTTGAACAAAATTGAATTGCCACGTTATATCTAAGAGAAAATATCCTGACAAAAAATGTGTAATAAAGAAACCCGGAGAAAAATAAATACTCAATTAATTACATATGCCCATTATATGAAAAATACCACATGTGACGAGTGTAGAAAATGTATGTTTACATTAAGACAAATAATAATACGTTGCATGTAAATAAAACAGATTAACATTAAATATGAAAGTTAGCAAATGTGACGACATACATTTTGACAGTGTTATAGTATTAATTAATAACAGCGTTACTGTGCCTACTTGCATGAAGAGGGTAGCAGATCAAATAGTCTCTCCCACGGTTGTTATTCGCCTACTTTGACTGCGAATGTTGAAAGAGTGTGGGGAGGGCCCTAGTACGGTGGTGCGGCTTCTATTGCAGTTAGCCTCCCCCTCTACAACCCCTCTCCCACACAACAAATTCATTACCCCCAGGGGTAGGAGCGGGTAGGTCGCGTGCCGCGCCCAGGGGGGTGCGATACGCCCCTTCCTACCAACCTTCGAAACTGTTTCATACCCTCGGCGGCGGTGGCAATTTGTAAATAGCCCGCGCACGTGGCGCAAATACCGGCGTCCACGTGGGCCGGTAGGGAGTGAGTATCGAGGGGTGTAGGGGGCTGTTTTTCTCGCCCCCAGAAGTCGCGTGCCGACAAGGAGCGGGGTGGGCTCGAGCGATAAGGGCTGGTGGATTTTAGGAAGGGAGGGGGGGTGGAAATGGAGACCGCCGACTGACGACAGTCGACCGGCCAATTCCGAGCCTACCCTCTCCCTTCCCCCCAGGCATCGTCAACACCGCGCACCCCTAGCGAGCAGCTATCGGTCTGATCGGCTAATGATGTGGGGTGGGGGTCAGTCATGCGTGGTCGGCCTCCCGCCTCGGCGATAACCGTGCGAGCGATGCTGCTCAACCGCCCCCCCCTCTCTCTATCTCTTCTCTCTCTCTCTCTCTCTCTCTCTCTCTCTCTCTCTCTCTCTCTCTCTCCTCTCTCTCTCTCCTCTCTCTCTCTCTCTCTCTCTCTCTCTCTCTCTTGTCCCTCGACGGAGGTCTGTCCTTCGCGGAACTTCTCACTGCTTTTCTTGCACCAGTAGCTCTGCGAGCAGGCACGAACCCTAGGCGCTCTCTTATTGAAGGCAATTCGTGACTGCCGCCCTTCCCCCTGCGTTGAACTTTAAGTTTAAAAGAAGTAGTAACTTAGGTACGTGGGGCATAACGTCTCGTCGACATCGAGGTCATTGAAGAAGACGGGACAAGTTGTTCAGAGAAGCACAAGAAAGGGGAAGGGATCGACCATGGCCTGTACAAATTAATCATTCCAGCATCGGCCTGGAGTGATTTCGGGAAACCATGGAAAACAGAAAATCAGGATGACCGGGAAGGGATTCGAAACCATGTACTCCCGAGCGCGAGTCGAAAATTTGCTACTGATTTATCTCGCACGAGAGAATGAGTGAAGAAATTTGGGCGGCTCTTAAGGGTCCTGTGTACTGAAACGTTTTCTGTGAAATCGTTGTTTGCGCGTAAACGCGCGTCTCGGTAAATAAATGTTCAGGAAATAAGAAGTTTTGCCAGAAAGGATAACAAAAACTATTGTCTACGTAGCTATCTTTTTACTTTTATCATATTAACTGTATTAATGGAGAGAAAAAAATCGTGAAATTGGTCAAATATTGCATTTATGAAGCTTGCCTATTAAGTTTCTTTAAGCGGTAAGAGATAAGTACGATTATACGCAGGTAGTTTGATCTGTGTACTTTCATCGCGTGTAATAAAACCCCACAGTTATACAGATCTAGTCTACACAGTAAAGCGTTAGGACGGAAACACTGCACTCCTTGCGCGTAGGAGCGATGAGGCGCTAGGCGTGCGTGTTAGTGTCGCCCGTATCGCTCCCTCGCTTCTTAACCTTGGACCCGCAGCTACATAGTCCTCTTAACATCGAGTTCTTGAGAGCCGATGAGAGTGATTGCGGTACGGAGCAGCGTCTAAATGAAGGGGCGTGGGGAAACGGAAGATCCCGAGAAAACCCGCCGACCAATGGCATCGTCCGACACGATTTCCACATGCGGAAATCCGGGAGTGACCTGGCCGGGGATTGAACCCGGTTCGCCTTGGTGGGAGGCGAGCAGGCTAACCGCTCACCCCCTGTGACCCCATCTCGCACGATGTAATGACAAATAATGATTGTGTTTGTTTATGTTAATGTTGTAACTCAATAGTTCAAACATTATTTCTTTTGCAATTGTCTTTGCATAAGATTATTATACCGATTGAGCGGAAAACGACTCACACTTTACACTTAATTCGGTAAACGACAAATATCAATGTGACCTAACGGTATAGCTAATGAATGAAGGCAATAAACTTTGGTGACTGCAGTCAGTAAAGAGCACACAGTATATTATGTCTGGTTACCAAAATTTGTAACAACGTACTTAATGCAAGGGAATTGTCAGGGGATAATCGTCGAAAGTTAAAACGAATGTCTATTTTACTCGAAGCTGGGTCGGCGTGGATGCTACGAGAAGGTACCAGTTGGAGGCCAGCTGCTCTAACTCGAAGCCTAGACTTAACTGAGGAATGAAAGAAGCCAACGGTGGTGGAACGAAAAATCTAGGGATGAAAATAGTATCCTGAAACGTCAAGTTCACGCCTTTCCGAAGAAGAATTTACTCTGGCGTTAGGACCTCACATTTTATTTTAGATTGTATTGCTGACAAAGGTAGGTAGTGAGGGGTTTCTCGATGGAAGGTGGTGCCGCGGTGGTGAAGCGGTCAGAGTACTCGCCTCCTGCCTAGACGAACCAAGGTTCGATTTCCGGCGGGGTCGCTCCCGGATACTCGTGTGTGGGAATCGAGCTGGACGATGCCGCTCGGAGATCTCCCGTTTCTCCCGCCCTTCATCGTCTCTCAAGACCTCGATGTTAAGAGCCACCCGTCTCTCTCCCACTCGATGGAAGGTGTCCAAATCCCGGTACATTATTTTTTGAAAATTTCTCCATATACCCACACAATTATCGTTTCTTCTGGGAACAAAATACGCAACGAGAGTGCCGTTTATCCAAGCGTTACCGCGTGTGCTTTTCTTTCATTTGCAGAATTTTTGTGGCAATAGCTGCATATCTACCGCGCGGAGAAGACTGCCGTTTCTCAAGCCAAACAAGAAGGAAGAGAAGATTCCCTGATTTGTCGCATACGGGTGTCCTGTCTTGTATTTTTAATTTATTCCTGCGGTCATGACAGTCTAAATTAAATCTGCTACCAGCAAACATATATTTTTCCGAACATATTGCGATTATAATAGTGCGAAGATTTACAGGCTATAATATTTTTGTCGTCTCAGGACTTAAAACCAGTATGAGTTAATTTCTGCTTTCCCTGTTTCTTTTTTTTCTTTTTTTTTTTTTTTACTTATATTATTCCAGGGGTCGTAGGATATCAAGAGCTATTAGGCATACCGGCTGTGTTAAACAATAACTCGAATTCTCTGGGCTTGAAACTTAGATCAACTTGAGGTCCGTACGATAGACGGGCATTGCTCATACGCCATTTTTGTTAATTTCTTTGATTTTGGTATGCTCTTAAAACAGAGAATTCTTCTGAGCATATGTTTTTGGAGCTTGACTTTACAACCCGAAAGAAACAACCTTATTATTGACAGCAGTGTTCCCCACACTTCTCATATGAGAACATCCAACCAAGCATTCCCCACTCCTTTTGGTCTCTTTGTGACAATAGTAACTCGTCGTTAATCCAACAAGCCCAAAACCCAACATGAGCACCGACTCAGTAACAAAGTAGTTCGGAGTCCACTGTGGGGCAGCTACTAACAGTTCCTCAGCACTTAAATTTATTGCGGGAGTGATGGATATAGGTTCCCTTCATGGTTGCGAAATGATTTCTTGAAAACAAGATCAAATATGGCATCGCAACCGACGATCTTGTAAGTAACTGGGGTTCGACAATCGTAAACTATACTTTCATAAACAAAGTCATTAATGATCAATTTGCTCGTTTATTGCATAACAGTACCTATCTAACACAAATGGCTGCCACACAACCAGAACTCCAGATATCGAATCAAAAAATGTGAGGCTTGCCAACAAAGCCCCAGAAAACAGAAAATAACAATCTCTCTCATAAGGCTCCGTACGGGCGCAGACGATATTATACACCGCTTCTCAACTGCAAAATAATACCTATGGGAACAGCAAAGAATTATATTTTCACTACGTCTACTCGATTATCCTGAAGGCGGGCAAACTAAAGGAACTACATCATAACAAACTGGGAAAAACTTAACGTGTCCTGTTATACTTCATATATCAGGGAATACAAAGTGATGCCCGATTATTTCACCCGTGCCTTAGCTCACAGTGGTAGGGGCGAGCGGGTCCTAGATACAAAGGGATGCCACCGTTTTCCATTGACCTAGTTAATTTGATATCAATGGGTTAATAAAATTGATAGAAAGGGTTAATCAAATTGATACAAGGGATAATGAAATTTGTTGAAAGGTTTAATCCCAAATGTGATTTAATCTGATCAAAAACAATATTATCCGATTAAAAATGTTTTATCCGACCTATTTTTTGTGTATGGTTTAGTGTAATAATGTGCTAAGGGACAAACGTATTTTCTTTCTTTCTTTTCGGGGGAGGGGGTGGGGAGCAGTTGTGGTATGTCCTCACCCTTGGAGCTCTGACACTCGGATGAGGTTTTGGCGTGTCGGGGACAGGGTGTATATATATATAGTGAGTTTTTGCAAGAGTGGCATAAGTGTAAATTTTTTGGATTGGTAGTGATATTGCATGTAGACGGTGTTGGGAGAGAGGCAATTTTTTTGATAATAGTAACTAAACATAAAGAGGAAACGAAGTACAGTTAACACACGAGAGAAATTTCTGAGTGTTTATACGAAATATATTTCAAACGAGTTCTACCTTTCAATATAAATAACACGACAGAGAAGTATAACGAACAAAACTACATGAATAATCTGGTGTCAGCAAGTGCTAACTCACAAAACGATCATAATTACGCGAGTCTCCAGTATGAAATTAATTAACGAAGCAATAATGTCCATATCAATATATCAATATATATATATATATATATATATATAATATATATATATATATTATATATATATATATATATAAATTAAAGAGCTAATGAACACAAATACGTGACTATCACTAAAGGAATTATGGAACACAGGTATCCTGTTTTTAAATAAATGAAATCTCACAAGCACCTCTCCCAAAACAGGTCTGTCCAGCTGCAAGCTCAGTGAAGCAATGACTGCAGTGTATGATGTGCGGAGTCTTATAAGTGCGGCCGACGTCTATGATGTAAGTCAAAGAATGAAATGCCTGGCAGGGAAATCATCTGAATTTTCAAACTCATTTAACGCCTATTCTGATAACTTAAAAGATGTAATAAAGCACACGTTAAAAATGCGCAAACTTACTAATAACTGATTTGAATATACTACGTCCTACAACAGACAACGAATTTATTGGATACACTACACTTTTCACAATACGTAACGATGTAGAACTTCCAGTTAACACGGACAAAATAAATATTTCCAAATTCGCATTTTGAATTTTAGGATTTTAACCAGGCACATGCAAATACATCTCCCCCTCATTTGTACACGTGCCTTAAATGATATTAAAACACACCCGTTCGATGTGGAGTCTGATGTGTGAATGAGTTAAGCGTAGCACTTACGTCAAGTTATAAGCTCTGTTGAGAGCAAACAGAACCTGCATGTGCGTCGTCCCTACGTTTGATTATAGACTGTGCTGGAAAACTCGGAAATTAAGCATTTATGTCACAAGCCAATAAAAATATCCTGTTTACAAAAGACAGGACCTATTTCCCTACCAAGCTACTATTAACGAAGAAAAATTTAATCACGTCTTCTTGAAAGTTACCCAGATTTTTAATGCTAGTTTCGCTATTGTAAGAATAATTTACTTCAAAGAAAAATTTACGTTGAAGCGTAGGGAGACTCGGATGGCGTGAACAAGTCCTTAATCCTGCGAAGCGCAATCCTGTAACTCTTTATAGAAACACTAGCGGACCCGACAGACATTGTCCTGTACATATGTCTTAAATAAAATTTTAATTAAGTAACAGGACTGAAAGGATTTATTGTACCAAATTTTAGATAAATAATGTATAATTTTATTTCTTATTTTTTTATTTAATATTTCCGATAAGTAACTATTTAAAATAAAAACAATATTAAAAATTTGTTATGAAATCAATTAACTACACAAATAAATTTGTAGGTTAGGATGATTGTTAATCAACGCACGTGTAAATTTGATAGGAATTTATGTAAAATACTCACTTCAATACTGCACCGAATTTGCACAATGTATAGTTTTTATCTACACTTCAAAACCCTTCACACACTAATTACATCTGAATGTAATATTTCAATTAGCACGCGATTTATTTTAACACAATAACAACACAAAGTTACGAAATTCTCCTGAATCTGATCGCAGCGCCACTATCGGGACAAACTGGAAGTAAAATGAAATATTTTTGGATATTCGACACCGCGATCGCAGCGCTGTCTGCCGGATACAATGTAAAACATTCCAAGATCAACAATAACTTATAAATAAAAAATTTATTAAAAAAACATTTTGTAATGGACCGAATTGTGAATCTAAACCATTCTCGAATCCGCTTGAACACACACAAAAAATTTCATCAAAATCGGTCCAGCCGTTTAGGAGGAGTTCAGTGACATACACACGCACAGAAGAATTATATATATAAAGATAGTATATATTTTATGAAATTCACAAACTTCCTCTATGATACTGATTTTTAAAATGTGGTTTCGCATATTTTATAGGTAATAAAGTATACCTAAGGAATCTTAGGGCCGATTTAACCCAAACGTAATTTGGATAGCAGTACCTAAAATATAATACGAAATTCAGCAATTAATAAGATACTATTCCTCAATTTTGTACGATATCGCTCTCCTAAGACAAAAATAATATGTGCCATTTGCTGAGGAATGCTTCATGCTCTTTTCCTTAATATAGTATTAAATAATTTCCATGGAAGGTATCTCATATTTTTACAACTATAATAAAATAGATAAATATTTTTTAATGAGAGGTTTACAAAATGTTGAGGCCATGTCAAGTCTATAGAGTCAACAGGCCCATTTAAACTGCTGTAAACCTCACATGATGACAGTACATGATTATATAGGCCTATATTTTATCCTCTTACATATATATATCCTTTTCTAGCCTTTGTTTTGGATGATAGCACCACCTGAGAAATGATGAATACCAGACATGTCTCAGGAATATTTCTTGCAATTACCACCGAATATGGTAAGCAATTAGCAGTGTAAAATGTACCTAATTGTTGTTTTTGTTATGTAATCCATTAATTTTTATGCCCTATATTTACTGATCTCTTTTTCTATCCCCTGCAATAAGTGGCAAATGGATGACCAGCCGTCTGAACTATATAGCTAGTTTACCGAGCATCTGTACCTCATCAATCTGAGTCGCAGTATTATCAAGTTGCGTAATCAATATACTTCCGGTCCACTTCATCACTGAAAGAACTGTCAACAAAATATTTGTTTACGTAGGGCCAGAAATATATTTAGTTGCCCCAACAAAATATTTTGTTGAGTAAACAAAGCTTGTAAAGCAATTAAATTAAATTCGTCCATTTAAAAAAAAATGTACTCTTGAGAAAACAAAAGTCTGTGCTGACACAAAAAAATTAGACTGTCAACAATATATTCTTTTGAATCAAATATATATATATATATATATATATATATATATATATATATATATATATATATATATATTTGTTTCAAAACTCGTTTGTTTGACTTCGTTCGAAAATACAGCTCGAGAGTTTGTTTGCATTTTTATGACAATTATGATATTACAGGCTGTTCACGGTAAACTGAGCACTTTTGAAAGCCCTGCTTAATATCTGCTTGCATTATGCACGTTGTGTATACTTACACCTTATGTAAAATTAATATTGCCATGGGCCTCATAATTTAATTCATGTATCAGTCAAGTGAAAGTGTAAAATTATTAGAGAAGTAAATATTTTACAAATATGCTCATTTTTACACTTCAATTCATTAAAAAATAAAACAGAAAGCGAATGAAATAATTCAAGTTATCACAAATGGTTACCTAACACTTTTTATTCGGCGTTAATATGTGGAATTACTTTCCCCTACATCGTAACCAACTTTACTGGGCGCATGCCACTCAATTCGCCCGTTAAAATATATGCAGGTAGGAGCAGTGACTTTTTCTAAGGTTGATTTCAAAATGCTCACTTTATCGTGAACAGCCTTTATCAGTAATTAATACCCGATGGGTGGTGGCACGGGACCGAACCAGGAGCCTTTGCTATGAAAGCCATATAATGCGTCAGCTTGCGGAAAGTTTGCTATTCTTTTGATTTTGCCTAGCCAAGGAAGATTGTCATAGCACGAGCGTATCAAGCTTGATTCAAGCGAAATTTCAAGTGTCTGCCGCATAATTGCTATTGACGAGCATGAAGATGGCTTTAATAATGCTTACAGCTTGCCAAGGCATGCTTGCAGGAAATTTTACATATCAAGCTTGCTGTAAGCTTGATGTGTGAAGACTAGTCATATTGATTCAAGATTGTTTCAAACCTGCTCGCTTGCACAGCAAGCTTGATGCAACCTTACATGCTTGTCGCCGGGTTTTCTCGGGGATCTCCCGTCTACCCCGTCCTTTCATTCCGACTCTGCTCCTTAGTCACCTCACTTCCCCCTCATCGGCTCACAAGACCTCTCTGTTTAAAACCGTCCAAATATCTTCACCCACTCACACTCGTGTACTCACTCTAAATTCGAATCAGTGGAAACCATTGATTCACAGCAAAATTCAACTACTCAAATCAGTGGCAATGGCTCCACTTAGAATCAGTGGAAAACCACTGATTGTTTCAGTGATTGAATTAGTGGCGTGAAACAATAATTGTGCTGATTGTATATGTGACGGCCGACTGCAGTGGCGGAATAAATATTGCTGTTATTGGATATAGCCAAATAATTCCGTGAAATACACATATTTACCATAGTTTACTGTTTATTGCCAAATTTGCCGTAATTTAAAAAAGTAAAAAAATGTCATGGATGGCCAGAACTGAACTCACACACCCTTTCCTCTTAGGTTTTAGATCGTTACCTTACCACCACTTTTTTTTTATTGAGTTTGTGTTTTGTCGTTGTAGTTGTGTTGGAGAGACGTTGACGAGCTCAGGTTAGATCTACTTGCTGACAAATTCCCACTGCAACAAGCGAATTGAGGATCTGCCGGCAGGGCCGGGGCGCGAACCCGCGGATCCTCGATTACAAGTCGGCT
Organism: Dryococelus australis; assembly: GCA_029891345.1. NCBI lineage: Eukaryota > Metazoa > Arthropoda > Insecta > Phasmatodea > Phasmatidae > Dryococelus > Dryococelus australis. Next base: position 53,789,633 of record CM056999.1, read on the forward strand.
ACACTACCCCTGAGCTATGGAGGCAGGGCTGCACGTGCGCTAGCAAGCCAACTTAAAAAAAAAATGAGGAAATTATGTGTGTTGTCGAAATCGTGAAGATTAAAATGTATGTCCTTATTTTCTGTTTTTGGTTTAATTGGTACCGTTAGGAATGTTAGAAGGTATTGTATGTTTGAGTGCACTTTCTTCACCGCATTTAATGCAGTGTAAACCTTCCAACAGAGACCTGTGATTATTACATGAAAACTAAATGTAAGACGTAAAAACGGAATGAAGGCTGCATGTTCATATTGCCTCGTAAAATGGTGTTTCGAAAGACGGAACAAAATTTAGAAAGTAGGCTATTTGGTATTGGTTTTATTAGTTTATTCATTATTATTTCACTTGAAACACGCTGTTCAATGGCCATTTTTAAATGGTGTTTGAAGTTCATTTTTACATGCTGTTTAACTGATCCATCTGTCAAAAATATACCACTGAAAAACAGTGAAAAAAAAAAGACTGATGAATCAGTGGAAAATTTCACTGAATCAGTAAGTGAAGGAAGTTTGGCATTTTCCCACCGATTCATCAGTTAAATTCACTGAAGTGACTGTTGAATCAGTGAGGTACTGTTGACTGATTAGAACAGTCTAATTCTCACTGATTCAGATTTATAGTGTAAGCGCTCTGTTCTCCGTCTACTGAACAAGCCGCGCTGCATTTTATAACACAACATTCTGTCGCCTTAATTCGAGCGAAGATTCGAGATCACATTACTATGATATATGTAATTATTCTATACTGCCTATACCAGTATCCAAAAAAAAAAAATTCTTCGCGATGTTAGTGGTTACTAATGTCTAAAATTTGTTCAGTTGGTAACAGGCCGGTCGGGTTTTCACAGCTCGTCATTTTCGCAGTGACTTCTTTGCTCGTGAAACGTTCTCAAAACGCAGCAGTACAACTGGGAGAGCACTAAGTTTTGCAGAGAACTTTCCAGTATATTTTTGTGCAATGAAAAACCGCGTGACTAAGTTAGACAAAGAAGTAGGTAGTTAGAGTGACACATTGCGACATCAAGAGTTCTATTAGAAGTATTTAGATTAACGCATCGACAATTTAATTCTAAAATGAATAATACAAGGTAGTATTTGCAACTAGGTCAACGCGTTCTTCTGGTGTAGCACCTGGAGAATTTCTCGAGCGTAGTTTGTTTGTTATAAGTCCTGGGGCTAGAGAGAAGACCTCGATACACGTACGGTTGGCGATCATTCGCAGAATTTCCCACCCAAATGAATACTCGAAGAGAGTTATATAAAATATAAGTATGATTCGATTTTTTTTAAATATTTTTCTAACAAATGAATATTTTGTTTGCCACGTTTCAACTGCCCAGCATTTTTCACTGTTTAGAATAACGTGTTCAGTTGCTGGGTGCAATATGTCTTAGGTTTTACGTAACGTGTTTACTTTCATGTTCGACGCAACGAGGAGAATTTTAGGACGACATACCGTCTGCGATGCCAAATAATATACTTAATTTTATTGCGCTTCTTCCTTAACTTTTACTGCGAGTCTAAATAATTATCAAATTAAAAATTGTGTTGTTCTAGTATTATATAATAAAAGCAAAGTGGATATAGTAAGCTTATGCCGTGTAAAACTACCGTTGTGGCACATTTTAGAAACTTTGGAAAGCATGATTAAATAAATTGTGTTGTAATAATTAACCTGTGTAGCTCTAATTTTTACAATTTGAATTTCACGCATCCTTCAGTTTTTGTAGTGGATATATTTGCCTAATGGCAATCAAACTCGAGCGAGTTTTTAATGTTCTCTCAGAGTAGACTCTTAAGTATATAAGAATATCAGTAGTAGGAAATGGAGAAGTGGGGCACAAGGGCGAGGGGTGTCGGACCTCGGAGCTATTCATGCTCTCTCATTCCTGTCACCCGGCGTCCATATTGGAAACCAGAGACCGTTGACCTTTGACCTTTAACTTTAAACATTTGACCTTTGACCTTCGATCCCAAAAATGAAAGAAATATATAAAAACTCAAAAAGTTTTTAAAAATTATAAAAAAATTATTTAAATTATTTTCAATTTATTAAAAATATTTTTTCATTATTTTAAATTTGTTAAACAATTGTTTAAAAATTATATTAAAAAACATACATTTCCGAATGTTTCTCTACCACCTCTCACCTATACTCATTCCCCCACCTTGGTTTTTTTCGTTTGTCATTTGTTTATACATTACTGGAGGCCATAACCTTCATTCTTTCGTATGTCATTTGTTGATACATAGCTGGATGATGCCATCTTGGTTTTTTCGTTTGACATTTGTTTACACATTGCTGGATGATGCCATTTTGGTTTTTTTCGTTTGACATTTGTTTATACATTGCTGGAGGCCGCCATGTTGTACTTTTCTTCTGAAATTTGATTATACATTAGTGAAAGTCTTGGATTTTTTCGGTAGTCATTTGTTGATACAATGCTGGAGGATGCTATCTGGGGTTTTTCGTTGGTCATTAGTTTATACCTTGCTGGAGGCCGATCTCGGGTTCTTTTCGTGTGTCTTTTGTTTATACATTGCTGAAGGCAATTCAATTAATTTATTACAGTCGCTCACACCCTCAAAGAAATTTCAATATTCTTTAATATATATGCACCTCAATATATGAAACATTTTTTGTAGGCTACAGTATTTTATGCATCTCGCTATTCACACTCGTGTTGTCCTTGTGCGAAAATATCGTAATTTTTACTACACCGACACACTGTGCAGGACAGGTTATGTAGTTAACTACACTTTAGAGGACATGTACCTAAGTCACAAGAGACCTGCTGGCAGCAAACCAGGTACCGAAGTACTGATTAGAAATGCGCTTCACCTTAACAGATCTTTGCATGTCTAAGTAAATTGTCACTATGGCTGAATTGCTCACCGTACCTGTCACACAAGTATGGCATGCAACAAGGACTATTGGCACAATTAAAGTGCTCATGTCGCCGTGCATTGTGGCCGAAAGTAAATGCCTTATCACAAAAGTGACACTGATGACGACGTAATGGTTCAGGCAAAAACTCGGACGAAAATGTTGGTGATGTAGGTGCTGGAACTAAAGAAGCAGATACTGTCAGCATTGGTGTTCTAGGTACCTCAGCCGAAACGTTCGATGGCTCCATTGAAGATTTCGTAGGCGTAACAGCTGAAGAAGTCGATAATACTGGTAAAACATGAGACAACACACTCGAAGAAGAAATCGATGGTGAGAAGCCACTGGCGAGCAATATCCAATCAACTTAATGTAACTAGCCATGGATTGCCTGGCGTAGAAGCTAGCCAAGACGAGGCATCTGTGCCATTCATAATTAAATTAAATACATAAAGTTTCCTTACTCACATTTTTTAACTTCTGATTATACAGTTAGCAGCACCAAGCATGTAAAATGATTAATTATTGACGTGTTCTGGACTTACACATGAAAACAATAATGATTTCGTGAAGTACTCATACAAGAGTATTATGCAAAGCTCCATTCTAAAAACTAAACAGGATAAAATGTGTTATAAGGGAAAATTATATATAGAATATTTTCAGTGCTCTATATACAAAGCTTCAATATAGTGGAATGCAAAGAAAAAACATACGTTACACACAAAGCGCTTATGATACAGTATCATAAAAATCAAATAAACAATTTAATGATCTAAAGCTTACAGATTAATACTGAAATACCATCTTGGTTGATTAGACAAAATTTACTGGAGTGTATGCATGAAGGACAGCCTGACGGGCCCATTAGAGCAATCTTCAAAAAACATAAACTTTAAAAATTTTCATTATAAATGTATGTTAAAAATTAATAGCAATAATAAGGGCGATCCAAGTTATCCTTTCAAAGCCTCTCGATTTAAAATAGAAGATGATGCAATATTTAAAAAATGTCTATGCCTACGCCCGAGTCGAGGTGAAGCAATCGAAATTCAGATAAATTGAATTGACAAATTGGGCAGCAGACAAACACAAGACATACTACATGTTAAAATAATCAGCAAACACACAGCAGGCAGTATTTAGTTCAACATAGATAACAATTTGGAATGGATGCCAAACCACACTTTGGAAAAAACACTACTGTAACTGCGTGCACATAAATAGACAACACTATGCCATAAGACTATCAAAAAGTTACCAAAACCTTAAGATGAAAAAAATGCCAGCACCAGAACTCACCGTTTTTAAAGCTCCTTTGACAGCCGCACAGGCACATTACACTAAAGCTAAAGAAAATACATTTACGCCTAAAAATGAACGACTGACAATTTGACTCAAGTAGCATCGAACATAGTTCAAACAGGCGATGTCAGCTGGTCATCGGACACGGTGCAGGTGAAGTCTGGCGAGGCGTAAGTCGTAGCAGACACAAAAGACATAAGACTTAGGCAGCAAGTGTGTAAGCCTTTAAATTAACTTAAGCCTCAGCAGAAAATGATGATGCAATGCAGAAGGAAAAAGGAGGACGCCACTCTGCTGGGTTGACTATCGATACCTAATGGCTATGGCAGCGCCACTGTCGAAACCCCTACCCCTAAACCGTTCACTCTGGCAACCTAATTCTGCAGTCGCTTGTAAACATTGCATCCAATAATTATACAGAAGAAGATATTTATATACACAGTTAATAAAGAATAAAAGAGCATCTTAGAGGATGGGAAAGTTTCCCAAGTGCAGTTGACATTTAGACAGTTTCTGACAAATTCACATCACGGAGTGATCAGCTCCATCTTCTCAAGTCGAAGTCCCCGGGGACTGTGGGCAGCCAAGTGGAGTACCACTGAACTCCGCCAAAGTGGTCTCTTCTCGAGCGACTGATTGTTGGTCAACTGCATCCAGAGGGTTTGAAAATGAAAGTCGAGATGCTCTCTGCCAAATTCGGCCAACAGGTCGCAGGTTTTCTCCCATTAGCGGTGATGAAGCGTGGTGTCGGCGCGACTCACTGGAGTGACAGGATACATGCAAAAAAATTATCATGGATTCGACTTGGTTATAAAATAAAACAACACTCTAGACAGGAAAAAGCGCAAAGGATATAAGGTGCGCCAATAAACGATTATGAAAACAATTAAACCACCATATACCATTTAAGCAATTTCTTCATGTGCATATACAGTTTAAGCTTCGCCACAAGAGCCTTCTTGGACAATCGGCCGGAGCTAGGCGATACAAGTGAAACTGTGTTCGATGCCAAACATTTATGGATCTTAAATTGTTCTATAAACACAGGAATAAGTTTCCCTGTGAGGTCCTCGCCCAAATCTATCAATAGATAGTTCTTACAAAGAACCAGGTCCCCTTACTTAAAACTAATACCATTTAAGCAATTTCTTCATGTGCATATACAGTTTAAGCTGCGCCACAAGAGCCTTCCTGGACAATCGGCCGGAGCTAGGCGATACAAGTGAAACTGTGTTCGATGCCAAACATTTATGGATCTTAAATTGTCCTATAAACACAGGAATAAGTTTCCCCGTGAGGTCCTTGCCCAAATCTACCAATAGATAGTTCTTACAAAGAACCAGGTCCCCTTACTTAAAAGTTAAGACTAACAGAAGACCTGACCTGGTTCATTTTGGCGTTGACTAGTTGCTTCGCTGCACCGAGCCTTCGGTGAACTTCTTCGAACAGGTGATCCCAGTCAGCATCACTAAGCAGGGATGGAAAACGGGGGATATTCCAGATATTAGCAAAGGGTGATCATAGGGCGACCACGGAATGGGAGAGGAGGAGGAACTCCCGTTCAATCATGCAAGGCACAGTAAAAACATATATTAATAAATTCTAAATCCTGATCACACAGAGTGTGGTCTCGGTTGTAGAAGATGGTAAGACCAGCCTTTAAATTCTTGTTGAACCTCTCAACTTGGTTACCTTTCGGGTAATATGAACTGGAAGTAAAGTGCTAAATTACCCAGCACAAACATATGTTCTTGAAAATATTTGAGATAAAGTACTTGACATTGTCAGTAACTATTTCGACAGGAACACTAAACACCATCCCCACCTGTTCGGTAAGAGCCTTAACAATGGAAGATGCTTTCATGTTTCGCAAAAGTAACATTATCACAAGTTTTGAACAGTTATACAACAATATTAAAATGCAAGCATTTCCCTTTTTAGATCTAACTAAGAGCCCAAAAATATCCAAGTGTATAGTGCTCCAAAGAGCCTGGGGAATGAGCGTAACCGCTAACCCAACATTAGCACGCTGAGCCTGCTTACATTTCTGACAAGAATCACAAGATCGCACAGATGCTGAAACATCAATCTTAAGTGTAGACCAGGCAAAATATACCACAGTAGTATTAAATGTCCTATTGACACCCAAGTGTCCACCGAATGCAGAATATTAAAAAGTGTTAACACCATGGGTCTCAAAGACAGGGACAATTTTGCGAGCACAACCACTATTAACTACAAAATAAAATATATTATTCCAAAACATACAGAAGAACACAATTATTTAAACGACTTAATACCTGACTACAGAAAACATCCTATGCTTGGGCCTGGCGCAATTTAACAAACAATTCTCAAAACATTGGAAATATATTTTGAAAAGCCTGCAGCCCACCTCCTCATTCATTTCAATGTCGTCCGGGTCATACATGCGTGACAAGACATCAGCCACCTGATTATCGGTGCCACGGAGTTGGTGCATTTTGAAATGAAAACGAGAAAGGCAGAGCACCCAATGGCCCAGCTATCCGAACTGTTGGGGATGATTTAAGACACAGCTTAAGACCTGATTATCTGTGTACAAATCATGCTAATCATGTTCAATGTACAATGCAATTTTTTCCGAACCAAATATAAAGGACAGAGTTTCCTTCTCAGATATCCCTAGCCTTTGCTCAGTCTCATACAAGCTGCGAATGGCAAATGCTATTGGTGACAATCCCAACTCCATTGGCTGGCTAAGGACTGCGCCCAATGCCACAGACGATGAATCCACTTGAACGACAAATCACCGAGAGAAATACAGAAGGTGAAGAGCTGGGCGAGAAGTAAACTTTACTTTCAAAATATGGAAGGCCGACTCTTGCTTCTAACCCTAATGGAAATCTACCCCCTTTTTTTTTTTTAATTATTTAATGGTGCTGCTAAGAAAAATGATCTAATAATCGGGAGTAGTACAATAGTATACCTAAAAAATTCTGAACTAACTTCAACATCTTCGGATGTGGAAAGTTCAGGAAGGGGGCCACACAGTCAAGGTCAATCATTAAATGACCCTCGCAGAGAAAATAATCAAGAAACTTCAGCCTGTTAGATCCCAGTGTGACCTTTTCTGGGTAAACCGCCAGGCCTGCCTCGCTGATCCTAAGTATAACCTGATGTAAACATGACAAGTGAGACTCATGATCGTCACTGTGCAGAATTATATCATCTATATAATTGAAAAATAATTTCTACTTGAACTCTGACAAGACATGATCCGATACACGTGGCAAGACTTGACTACCAGAACTGGAGATCATTGGAATATGAGTAAAATTGTATTGGCTCCAATGCCTGCTGAAGATGGTATATTTTCTTCATGGCAGATCCAATAAACATTGATAGAAACTGTTATTTAAGGCCAGAACAGAAAAACCAGGGTTTTACCTAGGTGTTGAAGGACACAATCTATTGTCGGTAATGAGAATGGGTCCTTATGAATTTTTTTGTTGACTACAGAATGATTTAAACCAAAATAAATTTTTCGTTGTCTCTTTTTCGCACCAAAATCCCGGTGAACAATAATCTGAGGTGGACGGAACTATAACCCAAGCCTCTAACAGTGTTTTAATGATATCCCGGAATGCCTGGTGCTGCACAGAAATTTTATAGGTTAACCTAAACTACTAAGGAAGGGTGTCGTATTTACCAATGTGTGATATATCATCTTTAAATTCTTCCCTCAATTGAGTCCAACAAACCTGAAATTCAGCGACAGAAATATTGCAATCAACAATAGGTGTTAACACCTTCGGTATCACATCAACCTGCAAACCAATTCTGATTTTGGGGGCGAAATCAAAAGAAAAGTAATATTCATCGAAATTAGCAGAAGCCCTAGATAAATCCAAGAATTCCAAGCCTAAAGTTAGGCCTTAGGCAGATAAGGAAATACCCAAACTGGAACTGTCCAAGATAACCTACCAATTTCAAAATGTAGGTTAACAACATCAGCTTTGACAATATCGCCATTATCAATAGGAAGTTGTTTCTCAGAAACCTGGCAGATGTGCCCCTGGGTAATGATTTAAAAATCTATGAGATTATTTAAAAATACTCTCACTCATGATACAATGGGTTGCCCCAGTGTCCACCAGAGCAGAACAATTTCGATCCCCACAGGTTACTAACAGAGTCCACTTGTGTACAATGCGTGGTATTTGTCCTTAGTCTAACTGGAAGGCCCACACTCATATCCAGTCACGAACCATTACCCAGCTTTTTACAAGAAATGTGCAAATGCCCGAGATTGCCACCGCAAAAAACAATTCCTTTTCTGCCAAATTACACCTGCGTAATTTACCATTCCTGGCAACATGTCCAACAAAAGCACAATTATTGTCCCGAAAAACTGCATTCCTCTATGCCCTGTTTTGTGTGAGATTGTCAGTGCTATGCGGAAACGCGTATTGCTGCTAGCTCGCTCGGGAGGTGGAAAACATTGGCGATGTTGACGGGATGCCCCAAGGCGACCTTGAACTTCAACGGCTAGATGGTGCAGCTAACAGAAATTATGTGGCATGGAAACTAATGTACACTGAGCATGCACATGAGAGACCAACTTATCGACAGTAACACTGACAAGTGTTCACTTCAGTGAACGCGTTCCTTATTTGGATTGTCCTGCGTTGCCCTCCAATCGGTTCCGGAAATCCATGCGGGGAAAACACGAAGTAGTGCCTCAATGCAGGAAGTGTTTAAGAATTGATTTCCTCCGAAACCAACATTTGAAAACGATATTATAAAATTATGCAGTATCTTACATACAGCAAATTCAGTGCTTTCGGAAAGCTTTACAAATATCAAAAACTACGGAAGGGAGGCGAGGGGAAGGGGAAGCGGCGAAGAGAGAGGGGGGAGCCAGATGTGTATTGAAAAAAATTAACTGTCGTAACCACAGCATATGTCATATTACTACACACAAGAGCAACTGTCCGCATATCTGCAAACAAAATTTGCCACGATAAAAAATTTATATATAAAAAATCAGCGGAATTTCAATAGCCTCAGCCAAAATTATTTACCCGTAAAGAATTTAATTTATGTTATATATACTTTAATTATTTTTACGCCTTCATATATATGGAATGTGGTTTCCAGCGCACGTTGTAGCTGAAACGATAAATATGATATATATTACACGAAATAAATTTTTAAAAAAAGAAATATGTTGACCACGCAATATAAGCTAATAACACAAGAACGCACTTCTTAATTATTTATGCCACTACAGCTGTTGTGTAAAACTGGCTTCTTCAGTGCCCAAATATCCTCATTAAATATGAAACATTTGTATCAACGAAAGATTACTTTTTAGTTTTGCTGTGACTATTGAAACGTTATTGTTAGAGGTAGACTACACTACTTGACCAATAAACATTTCCGGAAGTTATGTTTTCCATTCTTTAGGAATCTCCTTTCGCATGCCTTCTTAAATGTGTTGTAAATGCCATTATAATATCGCCTACGACAATCGTGAATAGAACTGTCTCCTGGAATGAATTTCAAGTTTATACACATTCGATGCTAAAACGCAATATTTCAATCGGTAAATGCCACAGCTGTGGTGATTCAACAAATAAGCTAGAATTTTTTTTTTTTTTTTTTTTTAATACACAACCAGTGCACATTTCCAAATATCTAGTTCATTTTCCGGCGAACGCGAAACAACAGACACGATCGCAACCACGTCATTGACCGTCATTTCACACGAGTGCACCTAACAAAGGCGATCAATTATGGGTTGGCGTTTGAAAACCAACCGTTGACAGATTGAAACAAGATACACCATCTATGGAGAGCGACAAAATGTAGCATGAGGGAAGAACAAGTGAGCTCTTAGAGAAATACATTGGTCATCGGCAAAGTCCGCCACTCTTCTCAAAAGCAAAAATAAAACTTTTTACGGGCCATGGTAAAATGTTGATCACAATGGATTCCAGGAATCCATAAATTTTGTTTTTATCCATGTAGTATTGTTTTGCGTGGACGGTAGCATTGTAATGGATTCCCCGGACGAAGGGATCCTGAAATCTGTGATCGTTTCTGGGGCAGATTGCAAAATACTTAATACTACATGTGGCAATATCTGGGATGTAAAATAACGACATTTGTAATAAGCAATCAATTTTATGCGGAAAAGTGTTAATATTTTTTTTTAATTTTGAAAACATTTCATAAAATTTTATTGCTTTTGATAATAAAATTGTGTTAGTTTATCAAATAATAATTAAATAACAGTTCATGTTAGGAACGCTAATCTGTTATTTAAAATTAGTTAACATTACATATTTTCGACAACCTAGCCAAAAGTTAATTAATAGAAAAGTGTACTATTTTTGCTATTAAATGAATAATGTAGTATCAGTGTAAGGAATAGGGAACGTGGGCAAACTGGATAATATAAGTGTCTACGATTTATATTTCAATTATCAGTTCAATTTATGACTGCGTAAAACTAGACGATTTAGACGCTCGTCAATTTAATAACAAGTTACTGCAAGTCCCATTATCTATCAAAGGTGATCTAACGGGATAAATTTTCGAACCAGAAGTGAAAATTCGATAGCTTCTATTTTTTAAATAAATTTCGAATACATATTTAGGGCTAAAAATTGTATTTTACATTACTGACCAAACTATTGTCTCTCTCTTTGCCGAAAAGGAACTAAAGGCGATCGGGCCATTAATATGCATGAGTAGTGCATTTATGTTGGTTTTGGTGTAGGAGTCAGGATTCCGAAACCGGACCCATCCGCCATATTGGAAGACGTCACAGCCAGGGCGGCCATGTTAATCGTTGCAGACCTCCATCTTTGTTGGCGTTACAGTCGCTACCGGAGGTCTGGGACGGCCATGTTATCGACGAAATTGCCTTTTCACTTCGAAAATCACTTCCGAAATTAAATTGACCAAAAACAACATTTTTCACCAAAAAATTTCCAAACAAATGGAAAAATGAGGAAAGCAGATTTGAAGCTCCTCGAAGCAAGAGCCGAAAAATCCTCAGTCGTGCAAGAGGATTAGAGACTCTTAATGTAATGAGCCACATAATCCTCGGAGCAGAATAGGGGAATTCAAGATGTCCACAACCCGCCACCACGACCCCACCCCTCCTCAGACCCATCTTCAGCATCACCCACACCCTCCATACTACCACCCCCAAGTAATTATTATAAAAATTCGCAAAAACTCTAAAAAAAAAAATGCTACAAAATCGAGAAACATATAATGTTAACCTTGCCATCAATCCGCCACCCTCACCTCAACACCTACCCACCCCCACCCCATCCAAACATAAAAAATCGCAAAAAATCTTTAAAAAAATCTAAATAATCCAGACACATAATGTTAACCTCACACTCATCCCACCACCCTCACCTCATTCCCTCCCCATCCTCACCCTTCCCAAACATAAAAAATAGAGCAAAATCCAAAAACATCTAAAAAAAATCTAAATATCGAGGAATAAAGAACGTTTACCTCACACCTCAAACCTCCGTTTCCACCCTCCTCACCACAAATTAATTATTGGACCTGCGTAAGAGACATTATCCCTCCACCCATACCAATAAATGGTATATGCTCATTGGCCACAAAATTACGACTTTACTCTAGATTGTGCTAGTTATTTCTTTTCTTTTTTAGTATCTTCCGCCAGACAGCTCCCATGTCGCCATTTCCAAACATGTTTGGCGACGCGACTGTCTTCCATACCTGGGGTATAATTAATCTCCACTATTTTTACTAAGGGCAATCATTTAAAAAATTTATGAAGCAAACATGTTTGATATATATAATTTTTATTGTACACACATAAAAAAAATTTCTTTGCGACGATATTCGAAGGCATGCATCTCGCACTGGCTGGCACTTGCGATCTCTCCCTCGCTCTGCCGTATGCCTTTTCGCTGTGTGTGACGGGGTGTGCTGCCTCGCCGTGCATCTCGGGATGCGGCACGCTGCGCTCACCGGTGTGGCTCGAACAGAAAGTGCTATTGCAGTGAGGTCGAGTACAAGCTCTTCTCACGCGTTTACTGGCAGCGCCTAGGAGTTTTGTATGCTTCACAGATTCACCCCCAGTGATTAGCTCGTCTTTCTTGATGAGTATGCCACGTACAAAGAAGATCACAGTTCAAAGTAATGTCTTACATTTGTCCGTAGCTGATACGAGAGTCCAACCTGAACCCTTCTTCATCGTTTCTTCATCCTCGCGACATATCTTTTGTATATTATCGTCTACACTCTTTTCGATGTTGTATACAATATAGATTGGTACAATCCGGATCTCGAATGCCTTTTCACGATGTTCTTCCTGGAAGGGTTCTGATTTCTGATAAGTACATTCTATCAACTAACTATATTTTAGAGACCCGCAGTTTTCCAGCTCTTTTGTATGTTGGTTTGTTACTAAGCCTCAAGTGCAATTTCACCCGAAGGTATTTCCACCTTACATTTTGCTGTAGAATCGTATCCCGCATCCCGTGTTCGCGAGATCCCGCCCACCCGGTACACACCGTGTACCAGAGATCATGTGCCACACTCACGGGCTATGAGGAGCGGGAAGCGCAGAGGGAAGAGACTGATGAAAGGTACCCACGGTCCCAAACCTTCCCTTCTCCTCCAAAAAATGTGAGTGATGTTTCAGGGGCAGGTGGGAACCAACCGTCATACAAGACGTCATGGACGCGTGCGTGGAGATGACCTTGCTTGCTGGCAAGTTAGTGTGTACCTCAGTTGGGAGAAGCATTATAGGGCAGAGCTTCCCGGCCTGCATCTAGTGTTCGGCGAATCCCACAGCCAATAACGGGCAGCGAGGCGTCGTAAGCTACAATATCCAGAATGCCATCATCCATTCACTACGACATTCGTACGGCTGTATCAAAGCCATGTATACTTCTAATTCATTCCTTGTTTCCTACGCACACTACTGGATGACGATACTAGTCTGGAACATGAACTCTGGTCATTGGTTATATATATATATGTGTGTGTGTGTGTGTGTGTGTCTGCGTGTTTATGTGTGTGTGTGCGCGCGCGTGCTTTAGAACAACACCTACAAACTCCGATAGGTTATTCATTACGAAAATATTAATCAAAAACATATGTTCTACATACCCTTTTCCCTCGAGTGATTACAATGGTAACTATGCGGCCCCAAAAATCAAGTTTTTATTTAATGCTTTTAGTTCAAATGATAAAAATGTACTTACTGTTAAGCACCAAATCGATGCATAATGATTTGTATAATGGAGTCCTTCCACCACTGAAAACGCGGATGGCGATATAATCCCCCTTCATTTAGAAAATGATGGAGGGGTGGAGGGGTTTGGCTACCACCCTATGTTTTCGTGAAACTTTGTAACACTGAGTTGTAAACGAAGCGTTAAAGCAAATTATGACTCAGCATATCCAAATTAACAGAAACCGTCAACATTATCGAAACACTCTAAGGTGAAGAACTGTTTTCGAGAAATCCACGCGGACATTTGAAACAGAAGGTGACTGACCTAACAGGTAGGCAAAACACAATGCACGGGAAGGTGTACGCCGCTTGTGTTTGACTGCACGATACGCTAGCGACGGCCTGATAGAAGTAACAAGTAACACACACACAACACACACATATACATATATATATATATATATATATATATATATAATATATATATATATATATATATATAAAATTACAACGTGTGTATGAAAATACAATATTACAAACTTTTGAAAAGTGTTTCAGTATAGAAAAACAATCATAAACAATATATGCGAATTATTACTTACAGTGATTATTAAGGGAGTTATGCACCCTTGAAAATGTGGAAAGTAAATGCTTCTATGAAAAAGTTATTAAAACTAGGTGATATTCAACAGCAAAATCCTGGATAGCGTTTTTCGAACGTGAATAATATCAATAAATTAGGGTGTTGTATGCGCCCTCGAAAGTGGCAACACAAAATTTTTTAATGAAATGGAAAAGAACTTGAAGTGCGCTTCGTTAGCAGTCGGATAAAATGAGAAGGTGGCCAGACGATGATTGCAACTGACAAATGTTTTTGCAAGAAAATCACACAACAGGTGCTTCCAGATCCGGCCACCTTCATTACCGCAGGCACTGCAACGCCACAACATGGACCGACGTACACTATGGAACGTGTTGGCATTCGTTTGGTCACTTCGCCGACTGCCACGTTCATTAAAATAATACTACTTGTGCAAATTCACGTAATTTTTTTTACTAAAAAGTCAGTCTTGATATGGTTTGATTGTTGCATACCCGCCAGGCATCGCCACAAGCTTTAACACTTCCTACGTAGTTAACTCGACAGCTGTTTGCCTCGACGGTTATCTGCCTTGCAAAGGTACATTTATTGTACGTTTCAACATGATAATTAATAATACACTTTTAAATACCGACATATGCTCAGGGTTTAGTATTTTCAGCTGTTAAATGTGTCAACATCCTACTATATTGACCAATAAGATGATATTAACAAACCCAATGTTATGGCAAATTAGTACTTCTTCAGCAATACACTATTCAAAATTTTGTTGTTTAACTTCATCTGGTTACGTTAAATTTTGAATAGAAGTGTTTTTATTTCACATATTCAAATGTGCATATTTCCCTTGTTAATCACTATACGCCCTAAGTCGCATATATCTTTTCTTGCTTGTTTTTAGCTTACTTTCCAAAGAAAGAAAGACTTATGAGATTACTTTCCTGTCTGAGTGTCTGTATGTGCGTGTGTGTGAATGTGTCGGTGTCTATAGTCTGTCTGTGCGTGTGTGTCCCCCCCCCCCCTTTTTTCCCATTGCAATATTTGGAAGCGTCAACCGAATTTCACCAAACATGGTACACTTATATTACTTAGTAAGGACATATCGACTTTTATATTTTCTACCACATAGGGTACTTTCTTTCAAAACGACTATCATTTTTAAATTTCGGGTGATACGTCATATTTCAGGAATCATTCAACCTATTTAAGCCAAATTTTGTATGCTGGCAGAGCATCAAGAAAGCATCAAAATTTTGAATGTATATTGTTTTTAGTATGACGTTATGGAATACAGAATCGAATAAATAAATATTTTACACTGTATTTCAAAAATTTTTAATCGAATTCTCACCCAATTTTTGCAGGTAAGTAATGCCATGTTAGGTCAAGTAAACGTAAGTGATCGAAATTTATTAGGCACTTATTTTCAAAATTGCGACCATACAAATATTCTAGAATTATGTGATATATCTACGAAATCATTTAACAAGTTTCGACCAAATGTCGTTTACTGAAAGTATCTATTACAAGCATCATATACACCAACACAGTACTACTTTTTTGGCCATTTTGTAAGATAGTCCCATACGAATAAATAAAATTATTATGTCACATCTCGGTATAAAAATTTAACCGATTTCTTTCGACTTTTAAAAACAAGTTGTACTGATGAATATGGCGTGAAATGATGTTTTTAAGCACGTCAAACATTTAATTTTCAAAATGGTGGCCATGTAGTTATTTTACCTTACAATTATATAGTGTCTTAACTATGTAATATATTCCCACTTATATTTGTATGCTGGAAGCAGATATTTCAACCAGGCTATCAACTGTATCTACATGAAGCCTTTAGCAAAATGGGGCTATGCGAATAAATAACGATTTTATGTTATATCTCGCGAAATATTTGAGAGTTTACTACCAAATTTGGCAAACTAATAGTGCTGTAGCAGGTGGTGTAAACAGTTATGTTTTAAATAGGTCAAACACTTATTTTCAAAATGGTAGCTATATAAATATTTTAACTCAGTATATTTTACTAACGAAAAAAATTCCAACTTAATTTTTTATGCAGGCAGTACCTACTACAACCATCAAATTTGTCTATGCAGAGCCTCATTTCTCTGCTATTTTGTAAGATAGTCCTGACAATAAATATAAAGTTGTTTTCTCATATCTCGGGAAATAATCAACCCATTGTTACAAATTTTGGCGATGATGATGTACTGTTTTGTGCCATATTTATATATGCATTTTTTTAAAGTATGCCATACTTATTTTCAGAATGGCGGTATACAGTAATTGAATATGCCACTATATTGCATTTTCTTCCTCCATTTATGAAAAATGCCACATGAAAATTATGGAGGTTTTGATGGCATATCTCGAGGATCAATTAACCGATTCCCACTAAACGCTACAATGGAACATTTAAACTAATTTCTACCAAATTGTGAACACTATAAATGCTACAGAAGGACATGTAGGCTTTCATGTTTTAAAAGGGTTGTGACGGTGTT
The DNA here is from genome assembly GCA_029891345.1 of Dryococelus australis. Lineage (NCBI taxonomy): Eukaryota > Metazoa > Arthropoda > Insecta > Phasmatodea > Phasmatidae > Dryococelus > Dryococelus australis. Next base: position 53,806,212 of record CM056999.1, read on the forward strand.
TGCCAACACACACAGGACGAGGTTTTTGTCTCAACTGCTTCCTGAATGTAGGTGTTTTAAGTTGGAAAACAGCTGAGAGCCCCCAATAATGTCAAAAAAAAAGGGATTTAGGTTGGTTCCAGTGAACAGGTTTGAAAATATTCGTTACCTTGCGTTTATATTATATCTTCAAATCAGTTACAATATTCCCCCCCCCCCCCAAGATCACAATGGATAATCTTTATATAAAAATACGCTTTTCCCACTGATTATATTTAGTATAAAAATATTATCAAAAGTAATTCTGTTTAAAATTTCCCCCTAAATTTACATTTTTAAAAAATTTCATCTCTTTCCAGCTATATACAGATTACATCTAAGTATATTCAACTAAAATGGCAGCAAGGGCCCACCCCACCCCGTTTTTAAATGTTGACGGAACAGCAGTTTCTGCCCAAGTGAAAACCATGTGCTGTCACCCGAACCTGGGCGAGACACCTGTATTTATATTTTATTTGAAATCATCAAAACATTACAAAATTATCTTCACTCCGTCGATCCCTAAAGTCCTGGAATGGCACCCTAGTGGTGCGTGACTGGCTGGCTGGCGTCACGTGGTCAAGGTGACGTACTAGGGAGGGGAAGGCAGTCATAGTTTCGTGGGTGGCAGAAGCCCCGCGGCGCCCGTACTTGCAGACCAGCAGTCCCGTCCAGCGGACGTGAGGCGCGGAGCTCGTCAAACACACCCCCGTCGCAGCGAAGGTAAGCCGTCCCAAACGGCCAACATTTTCTCAACTTCATATGGCACCGTCGGTTTGACTTTCGTTCGATGTGCAGCGATATCCGTCACAGGTCAGACAACGATGTTAATTAATCATTTAGGTAAGTTATTTACATATATTAAACAATTTCGATCGAATTGAACCAAAATTTGTATGTAGACAGTATACATTCCAAGCATCGTATACAGACCTTATTTTTTTGTAATTTTGTTCGATGGTATCAAATAACAAAATAAAATTTTTCATGTCATATCTCAGGGAACAATAAACCGCATTCCACCAAATTAGTCACGCAAGTAGCGCTATGGCAGGCCATGTAAACTTACATGTTTTAAGTGGCTCAGTCACTTATTTTTAAAATGACGCCCCTGTTAAAATTTTAGGATTTTAAATCCTATCATTCGAAAAATTGGACTTACTAAATCCGAGGTTGATACTCCGAAACCGACCTCTGAAATGCAGTGGATCGTACGCTCGCCTATTGTACGAGTGAGTGAAGTGAGTGTAGAGATTTGGGAGGCTCTTAACATTGGGGTCTTGAGAGCTGATGAGGGTGAAGTGAGACGGGTATGGAGCAGCGTCGGAATGAAGGGGCGGGGGAAACGAGATATCCCCCAGAAAACCCACCGACCAGTGGCATCACCCAGCATGAATCCCACTTGCGAAAATCCGAGAGTGACCCGTTCATAGCAACATTTATAATTCTATTGTTTTCGAAGAGATGCCAAGTCCTACCTACCAACTCAGCTTTTAAGAACTTATTTAAAAATTAATTGCACCCATTTTGAGGAAACTTGGCTCATTAGTTATATCAGTAACTTCTTGTTTCCATACTGCATCACATGTCGAAGTTAGTATAGATTGTTTGCGGTTACTTCATACTTTTTGAATTAAACATTTGGAAAATCGCCCCAATGTCTTACATGCTTCGTTATTTCCTATTTCCTATAATTTATTTTTGACTGATAATACCAGATCAGCCACTTGCAGAGCTGCTCATCTTCACCGTTGGTCACAGCGTGAGCTCCATGACAGCGGTCGGCAGTTTTCAGATATCGATCCCTCTCAAAATCGCTGCACGACAGCCGAGGGTGCCTTAGAGAGGAGACACGCGGAAGAATTAAAAAGTCGGCAGTACGGCAGCCGGTCTGCGCTCGCGCACACGCACGCACGCAGATAAAAGTGCGCCGGGGGCGAGGGTTGAAAAGTCAGCTGTTGGGCCGGAGGACCTGATATATGGCCGCAATGCCGCTAAGTTGAGCACATTGGCGGAGTTCCGCCCGGTGGGGGTGGAGGAGGTGGTGGTTGTGGGGGTTCCGGAGACCGCTTGGCAAGGGGGTGAAATATGTGTGCGCCTGCGAGGATGCTTGGGATGTTCATCATTCGAGGGTTGGGGGGTGGGGACTGTCGGCGCCAGGGGGTGGTTGGTGACCTAGCACGACGAGGGGGGGGGGGAAAGGTTTGCAGGGGGTGGGGCGAGCAGTGACACGCGGTTCGCTCGCACTCAAATTTCACAATGAACATAAATTAGGAAGTGGACACGCCGCGCTCAACGTGCCGATGCCGAGGTGTCGTTGCGGCGCCAATGAAATATGGCCGACCGCGCTCCCCAGCTTTTTTTTTTTATTCGGCCCAATAACTCGCCCACTTTCGGGCGCGTTACTCTCCTCCCCTTCCCGCACACCTCCCTACGGAAAAAATAAAACCCACTCGCAACCGACGCAACTCCTGAACCGCGAAAAAAAAAAAAAAATTGGGAGCTGGGGGGGGGGGGGGGGAGGCGCAGAGAAAAAAATCCCAACATAAAGCCATTACGTTTCCCATTGCACTTTTCCCTGGTGATTGCTCGCTTGCGTCTGAATTATAGCGCAGCTTAACTGCCCTCGCGGAATTGAAGTAAATTTCTTTTCGCGGTTCGCTTCCTCCCCGCCTCCACCCCCTACACGCATCAACAGCCCTCTCTCGCTCTTCCGCTGGTAATAACTCGCAATTGATGGCAAACTGCTATCTCCACGCGACACCTGAAATGGCCCGCGCATCACAGTTGTAAATTAGTTGCGCCGGCGTCGGCGCCACAAATTGGTGATGAAAACGTGTGAAGCGGAACAATAAACATGGTTTCCGCGACATTTTTAATTACGTTCGCTCGTATCGCGGCTCACGCATCCACGGCGCAAGCGGCTGTTTTCTTTGCGTCTGCAATGTTGTGGCGTTATTTATACTCGGCACGCCGGTATTTATCTCTTATATTTCGACTGCTGTGGAAGAAAATCCCCCCTCCCCCCCCCCCCCCCCAAAAAAAAACCATCCGCCATAAAGCCAAACGCTCTCTTTTTTTTTAATTTTGCTAACACGCAACGGGGAATTCGTTATGACTTTCAGAAAACGCAATAAACAGAATGTAGTCGATCAACGTTTCCTGTATTTTGTGTTGGTTTTAAAACTTCAGTGTTCAGGTAAAACTCAAAGCCCCAACAATACAGCCATCGTAATGTGCTCAATTCATCAGTAGGTCCTATAGGAGACTTAATTCTGACTTCTTAGGAAAAAATTGATCAATTTTTCAATACGTGCTCTAGGTGTACTTTTGTTCAAGATTTTTTTTATCTTTTGATTTACAGTCACAAGACATTCTATTACACAGGCAAGGACACGCGTTGTTTTTACATGATGTTTTTGCGAATTTATTTAACTTCGTCAATGCTCTAGACACTAAAGTTTTAAAGTAAAAGAAATGGCTTAATATTTCTTCACGAATTACGATTATTGAATTAAGCGATGAACAGGAAAGTAAATTAATTAGGTGCCTCATTATCGCGTTGTTTTACTTTGTCGCCTTCTTACCTGATCAACGACACTAAATCGCAGTTAATCAATTATTTTATTAATCTTTTGGTTCGCCACTTCTGCCTGAAAACTGTTAAAGAAATAGCATTGTTTAACTTAACTTATGCGTAATCACAAATAGACATTACGAAACCGTAAGTCACACTCAAAAACATTCCACAGAATTACGTTATCTCAATAACGTAGGAAAACCTTAAAATAAATTCTCTCGTACGTGGAAATTTTCGCTGTTCGCCATTACTTTAAACTGTGTCTCAGTTCCATTTAAAATACAGATTATTTATTTATTTTATATATTTATTACATCCATTTGGTCTTTTTTCGAGTACAAGTTTGTACACAGACATCGGACGAGTCAGAACATGGACATATTATGTACAGAACATGAACACATTATTTACAGCACAATATCAAAACATCAAAGTATTATAATATTATTGAATTATAAAACAAATATAAAATTAAATACAAATAGTTTTGAATTTTCAATATTTAATACTCATTCTTCAATTTCTTCTGCACATCTGTGCTGCGTCCCGGGCCAATCCAATCTATAAAGAAATAAAAACCAAAACAGAGGCACACATTCCATTGGTTTTACACAATACCTCACACTGGATATCCATGGGGGGCTTTTAGTCTTGATTAAAATAACGTAGTGGTCAGTATTTCTTGTGTTTATGATGAATATTCGTCTACAGAATTAAAAGTTTTGCTTATTAAGAACTCTTTTTTGTGTTTTCTGTTCCTATGACGGATAACCACTCGAATTATTACTCAGGTAATTTCCCATTATATTTTCACGGGTTTTAAGTATTCCAATAACCATTTAGGATATCACAAATGCCAATAATAATGAAACAATAATAAAAATTCTTAGTTTTTCAATAGACACATTAGAAGCTACCAAAGTTTTACGAGTAAGGTTCACAGTTTACTGAAAAACCTCTACTCATCTGCTCACACGCACCTAGAGTGGCACGCTAGAGCACTTTCTACTGTTCAATAGCAATATTTTATGCCGACTCGTATAATGGTTCGTATAACATCTTACCCAGAAGGCCTTAGTTAGAAGCTACCAAAGTTTTACGAGTAAGGTTCACAGTTTACTGAAAAACCTCTACTCATCTGCTCACACGCACCTAGAGTGGCACGCTAGAGCACTTTCTACTGTTCAATGGCAATATTTTATGCCGACTCGTATAATGGTTCGTATAACATCTTACCCAGAAGGCCTTAGTTAGAAGCTACCAAAGTTTTACGAGTAAGGTTCACAGTTTACTGAAAAACCTCTACTCATCTGCTCACACGCACCTAGAGTGGCACGCTAGAGCACTTTCTACTGTTCAATAGCAATATTTTATGCCGACTCGTATAATGGTTCGTATAACATCTTACCCAGAAGGCCTTAGTTAGAAGCTACCAAAGTTTTACGAGTAAGGTTCACAGTTTACTGAAAAACCTCTACTCATCTGCTCACACGCACCTAGAGTGGCACGCTAGAGCACTTTCTACTGTTCAATGGCAATATTTTATGCCGACTCGTATAATGGTTCGTATAACATCTTACCCAGAAGGCCTTAGTTAGAAGTTTGTGCAAAAGCGAATGCGCAAACAGCAAGGTCTGAACCCGGTCGTGAATGGATCTCAATGGTTTTAAGACCAGTTCTCTAGGTACATTTTTAGCAAATCTTAGCCTACTTTCCTTTGGAAAGATAGACTTATGAAATTACCTGAATGGATGAATGTTCCCGCCTTATAACTATTTAATCCCTTAACGGAATATAAAAAAATTTTGTAGGAATATGTTATCGATAACGACCATCACAACACATTTTTCTATATTTAAAAAACTCTCCGAGTGCAAAGCTATCAGCCCGTGATGTGCCTAGGCTCCCGCATACGTGCCAGACCGACGTTGCGCAAGCCAGTTATTTCACACCCACGCATCTGAAACTCTTCGCGAACAGGTCTATATAGTTGAGCGACAACGGTACAGTCAGGCACTCGTGAGAGAGCCCCCCCCCCCCCCCCCCAATTGGCCATTCGTACCCGCCCGAACCCGCACTTCACAAAGTTTGTTTAAGGCAACGGGTAGTGTAAAGTGCGATATTTACCAACCTATGAATATAATAACCGCAACTGTGGTTATTATGCAGTTTTTCTGCATGTACTGTTACAATTTTCCTGACATATAAACACAAATATTTGAAACATTCGCAGATAGTGTTAATTACAAAATATACTAATTTTTTTCATTATACTCAAGTAGTAGAGACAAACAAAGCACTTTTTTGCGGATTTCTGAACTAAAAAAAAAAATGTTATTTGTGACGGTGCTGAAACACCGTACATCCAGCATTAATATCAGCACAGAAAGATGTACGTCCAAACACGGGGATAGATCGACGAGGAAGCTGAGGCTTACCATGTTGGTGACTCGTTCGTGGACATTGGTACCTATGTGGCTGCGTAGCTTGGCAGGCGAGCACAGGCTGTCGGCGTGGAGGCTTGAAGCGACCCCCACTCCCTACCTATGTACCTATACTTCCAACATGAATGGATGGCATCTAGCAACCGTCCGACACTACATTTGACGTCATCAACAATTGAATGTTATCGGACTCGAACTAAAGAAACTTTCTGGGATGTTGTCCAATACCCTGGTCAACGTGTTCTCCGACTACAAAAGGAGGTTTATTTCGTATTGGGAGAATGGAGTGGATAGGGACCTCACGGTGAGAACATAACTTGGCAGATGACATATCATTCCATGTTTGATGAGGTCATTTTGTAGGACATGTATAGGAAAAACTAAGATTTTTTTTTATATTCTGTAATTTTGCAATGTTACAATATTTGGACTAAGTATGTATTGCTATGAGAGCCCGTTATTAAATGTAACTTCATGTAATTTTCTTGGCAAACATTATAATTGTTACGTAATTTAAAGTCTGTTTGGCTATTTATATTTTTATAATGCTTGAATTTTTTATATGGGCAGTTTATTAATAAGCCCGGAGATAAAGGAAAAATCTAACAGTTAGTTGAATCATCTCTCAGAATGTTGGGGGTTAATTATTTTGTATTCCAATTCATATCAGTGGATTGATGTATTGTCGCAATTTATTGCGACTTCGTTATTAGTGTTTACTCTGATATTTAAACACTGCTTCTTAGAGCTTTTTGGTAAGTCTAGGGTTGGTTAAACGAGTGGCATGGAAGAAAGGGAAGTTGAAGGTCACTGTCATGGAGTGGTGGGGTTTGCTGTGGGTGCTCCCGCTCTATGACATGTTGCTATATCTTGCCAACTTCTGTTAATAATTAATGCATTTAGTTGGAATAAAGTTTAGGCTACCAACATATTACACTGTAAGAAATAACTTCATTTCCTCACTGATAAATTTATTTCCTCTCAACGATTACGAGATCAAGAAAAGTGGTTTTTCAATAGAATAAAATTTTGACATAATGTACATCTTTATCAAAAAATTTGTAAGCCAGAACAGTGCATTTGGTTTGCAAATATAAGTTATGTTGGCAAGAATTCGGTATAATATGTATGGTATATTTTAAAAATATATGTCGTTATAACAAAGCAAGGAATTTAATTACTAAAATTGTATATATTGTTTAACCATACACACTTCCTACACATCTGATAGCATAAATGGTAGAGAAATTGGCTACTAACGAAAGGTTATTGGGGACAATTCCAAGTCGGTGTATTTTTATTTTTGTTGTTTTAAATTAACTGAAATTGCATTATACCAAACATGTTATGTTGAATAATGTCTATTTTTTTTAATAACTTCGCTAAATATTACAATATGTCATATTGGATTGTAAACTGTATAACATTAGCCATTATTTTTCAATATATTTTTTTTATTTACTGACATTACATTACAAAACGTAGTGTATAGTATGTCTGCAAAAATAATTATTTTTGTGAGCCCGCTTGCTACACTGGCTAAACTACATCTTCAGTGGCGGGACGAATTACAACTTGAAAGTTATGTTGGCAAGATATGGCTTGTTGATGCCGGCTACACTTTGTGTGTTTGTTATGAATATTCTTTCCAGCATGTCAAACTCGAATTTACATAATAAATACTGCACAGGTTGTGATTAAAACTATTTGCATAACTTAAAAAGATGTCATAAATTGTTCCCAAAGTTTCGACATTTTCGTGGAGACTTATATGTAGTTCAGTGAGTATCGTGTCGGTTGCAAACATGATATGCGTAATACGAAACTGTGTTGACCAATGGAGTAGCCTTTATATTATATATATATATGACAGCGGGAAAATGGATTTACGCGGTTTGTGTGTTCTAACCGTGAAGATATGAAGTAATAGTTAAAGGTCATGTATCAGCATATCGCACATTTTTAACATTTACCTGCAGGTTTGAAAATCAGTGAATTAATTTACCTAGATTGATCTGTGATTTGAAAATTTGCCATGGATCAACAAGTTGCAAAACATGTTAGTCCCGCCAATCAAACTCATAAATTAATGCAGTAATAATACATTAAAACTTATATATGCAGTAAAAATTGGTTGAAATGTGTATTTCAGGGGATATTTACAACTCCATGCATATGAATAAAGAAATTTTATTGAAACATAAGGGCTGGTAACACATTTTTGTTATCACGACATAAAATAAGGTTAAGTATCCAGTTTCATTGTTGCACACTGCACAAATGAAAGACTTAATTATTTTTCAGGATTTTTTCATTGGGGTTATAAACTTGATCGACATGCATTGTATTGTACTGTAAAGGGCCTTTTAACGTCCCACGGTTTTATGCTTGAAAGCTTAGCAGGGGACAGCTTACAGGCTAAATTATAACCTAACTTAAATTAACACCCATGCCTTACCCGGGATTCGAACCCAGATCAACATGCAATTTTACGCCATAGCACTGACTGGCTTCTCTGCTTCAAACAATACAATATAGCTCTGATGTGCAGGACAGCTGCATATTGTAGATCTATATAGGTATTTGTATGAAAATATGCAGCAACAATAGGTAACAATAACATTGCTGTTCCGCGGTTCAAACACAAGTTCGTCATTTAAAATGTGCGTCTCTAATTTCCATATTACAAAAAAAAAGTGACATAGAAAATACCAGTTATAAAATTAGCAATAATATTACCAACAGAGATGAGAGAAATCACATTTCGAAAAACTGCAGGTAACTTTATTATGTTTCAACATGTTAATAAATCGGCTATCAGCAACATGCCCAAATTTCATCAACAAAATGTTGTGAAAGAAAGGGAGAAATAAATGTACCATGTCCGATTGTGTGCACGGGTTTTTCAAGTCACTAATAACAGCCATCATTACAGATAATTTAAAAAAAATTAAATGTTAACATTGTGACGGTGTGCCTGGAAACAGCGCAGAATTTCACCAACTACGCTGCTGAGTTACATGTCCTAAGAGGGGTATCAGCTGAGTATTCAACATACCTGTCTATGCGCCAGTTAGACGTCCGGTGGTAGGGATGGCAGGCCGAGTCCTGGCTTCTTCGCCGCCGTCAGCTGGTCGACTGGACGATGACGACAGGTGGGGCTCTTCCCCCCACCCCACCCCCCTTCTCAAAATACGACCCGTCCTTCGCACTATGTCAACGGGTTGTGATTTCCCCGGCAAGAGAATCAGCACGACTTTTATGGAGTTTCCTCAACACCTGACGTCACGAACTCTCCCGTTGGTTTGGGTGGGGGGGGGGGGTGGGAGGGGAAGCTAGCTAGACTCTATATACCCTGGCCTGAGGACTACTAGAGAGAGAACATGGGGGTGGGCTTCATAGGGATAACACTACATAATATGCATTTTTTGGTGGGCATTTATTATTTCAGATAGTTAATTGTAATTTTATTTAAGCCCGAAATTATTCAATACTGTAAATTCAATCTTAATCATTTCGATCTCTTTAGAATTGTTTTAATAATCTTTTATACTTCTGTATTGATAATTTTAGGTAATTTTACAAGAAAAAATATATGCCCGCAATTAGGGACTACATGATTAAAACCGAAATTAGCATCCATTGTTTCATTTCTCACAACTAGTGACGGTTTTCTTGTCATTTGTACCTATATTATTACTACTTTTACTTGAGTTTCCGACGTATTTGATATATGTGCAAGTTTTAAAGATTCCATTACATTGATATCGATGTTATGGACGAAGGTAAACGCATTCGTCAGTGTCATGAGGTGGATGGGTGCTCCCGCCTCGTGACAACATAGGTTTTTTGCAAAAGTTGCTGTAAATAAACACTGTACAATAACGTTGTTTCTACTTTGTAGTCTCGCATGCGGCGGCGAACAACAAACAGTGACTTATCTGATACCATCTCAGAGCATAGAGAATCTACATCCAAAAATATGTTCGTGAGTTAGGTACTGGTCATTGCTTTTTAATCGCCCTATACTTTAGAACATAAGTACATAATAATGCTCAACTGAATGTTCTGGGATACCGGCCAAGGGCCTAAACGCCAACTTTTTTACATCATATCTCGGTAACCATTTAACCGATTTAAACCAAATTTGGGATGTTGATAAAGCATCACTTAAGTTAAGATTTGGGAAGATTTTGGGATTTTTTGCAAAGTTTCTGCAAATTTTTTGTGCGAAGAGTTTAGCGATGAGATTTGTCCAGTCGGTTGATATACTTCTTATGGTATGGTCAACTGTTGGTGAGATGTTTTGCGAAGATTTTGCAAAGTTTTTGAGCGAGGAGCTTAGCAATGAGATTCGCACTGTGCGACTTGTTTTGACATTGGTCATCTTAATAGTCTGTTGATATACATGGATGGTATAGTGATTGTTCTTGCTGGTTGGTCTTGTACATTGGTCTAATCAGTTTGGCAGGAGTTTGTCTTGGCAGGAGCCAGTGTTGAGTGGAGTCAGTCGTGGGTGAAGTCAGTCGTTGGCTAATATGGTCCTTTGGTATGGTTTGCTAATTATGGTCAGGCTGTATTACTTATTGGCTGGTCGGTATGAGTGTATATTGTAGTTGGCTTATTTAAATGGTCATTAGAATGGTCTGCTGGAATGATTGTTTGGTATGGCATATTTGATTATTATTTTTAGCTGGTATTGTTGGCTTGTATGGTTGGTTCGCCTGGTTGTCTGTCATGGTTGGTTTGTATGGCTGGCTTCTATGACCAGTTCACGTGGTTGGTTACTCTGGTTAGCTCATATGATTGGTCTGAATGGATCGTTCGTATGGTTTGTTCGTATGTTTGGGTGGCATGGTCGGATCCTATGGTTGGCTGGTATAGCGTGTATGTATGATTAGTTAGTATGTTGGGTTTATATGTTTGACTGGTATAGTTGTCTTGAATAAATGGTTCATATGGTTCATCTTGCCCATTGGTATGCCCAGTTGGTCTTGCTGGGCTGTTCGTCTGTTTGCGAGGAAAGGGTGTTTTGTATGGATAACTTATATAATCAGTTTGTATGGACAGGAATGATCTGACTGCAGGGATAGTCGGTTGGCCTGGGCGCTTGGTATGGCCCTTTGGTATGGTCACCTATGGTTGAGATGTTTAACAAAGTTTTTGCGATGATACGTGAAGTTTTTGCGAAGTTTTACAAAACTTTTGTACGAAGAGGTTAGCAACGAGATTCGTACTTGGCGATTTTTTTTTTTAGTCAGTGTATGTTGATGGATGATCTTGTACATTGTTATAGTCAGTATTTCAGGATTTTGTCTCGGCAGAAACCAATCTTGGGTCAAGTGCATCTTGTGTGGTGTTAGTCTAGGGTAGAGAGAGTTTTGGGTGGAGTCAGTCTTGGATTGAGCCAGTAACTGGCAAGTATGGTTATAGGGATGGTTGGTCTGGTTGGTTGGTTTGCTGGTATGATACTTTCGTATGGCCTTTTGGTAGGTTCTGAACTCTCTGGTGGTAGATGCTATAAATACGAATCACCAGCACATTCTAGAAGCCAGCACTGAAAGCATGGGTTAACAGCACAATCTAGTAGTCAATGGACGATACAACAGATCGGTGTTAATGGAGCGATCTTTTTTTTTTACATAAAGCCAATGATAAATGTGTGTGGGGAGGTCGGTAGTTTGATCAAAAACATCTGTATTCCAACCTGAAAATGAAGTACAAGTTTGGCCCACCCTCCAACGGAACACTAGCAGCCTATAGAGTGCTGGAATAACCTTAGCATTGATGACAGCTGGCACTCTCGCAGGCATAATTTAATGAGTTGGCAGAAGGTTTCCTGGGGAGTTGCAGTACATTCCATACAAGAATCGAGCCCTGTAGTATTAGAATTGATGGTGTCAAATGCTTTATGTACGAGCTAATTTTGATTTTGTTTCTTCTGGAATTTAATATTTCAATAATACGACCTTGATTTTTTTGGGTGTTTATTAAGTTGTTTTATATAAACGCTCCCTTTAATTTTTTTTTTTTTTTTCATTTTTAGAACTTTCAATATGTTTTATTATTTTCCCAGAATTTTAGAATGAGGAGGATGAGGGGATGGTGATGGTGAGTGGATAGGCAGTGGTAGCAAAAGCGAGTGGGTGGTGATGAGGGGTAATGGAGTGAGGGTGGAGATAGTAAGTGTTGTTCGAGTGATGGAGGGTGCGGGGGAAGTGGGCAGTGAGGCGGAGTAGGCGATGGTGGGTGGGAGAAAGGGTGAGGGTAGAGGGACTATGGTGCAGGGATGTAGAGCAAAATATGTGATATGTGAAACAAGATGGATCATTTGTGGAGCAATATGGGTCGTTTGTGCAGCAAAATTGGTCATTTGTTGACCAAAATGCATCATTAATAGAGCAAAATGGGTCATATTTGGAGCAAGATGGGTCCTTTGTGGAGCAAGATGGGACATTTGTGGGGTAAAATGCGTCATTTGTGGATCAAGGTGGGTCATTTGTGGAGCATGAGCTCAAACTTGCAAAGAACTTGTCTGGAAGAAATTGTTAAGGATGTAACTGTATGGTAATTTGTTGGAAGAACTGGATAAACATTCTAGTTGAATGCGATCATATAAATTCAAAAATATCACTGATGAAATATGTTAGTAAATGTGTATATATATATATATATATATATATATATATATATATATATATATATAGAAGAAGAGAGAGAGAGAGAGAGAGAGAGAGAGAGAGAGAGAGAGAGAGAAGGCCAAGTAGATACACAAATTGCTACTGTGGAAAGATCTTCAATTTTTTTTTCATGAATATGACACAAGCCAATGATTGTACGAAGACTACTGTAGAGCTTACCTCTATGAATGTACCGTCTCCCAGTGCTGGAACAGTACATGGAATCAGTGTTGCTACTATGGAAAGATCTTGAGCAAAAGTTGCCATGCGCGGCGACATGAGAGAATCACCTGTAAAAATAGTCCTTTTTCGGCGCGATGAAGCATTACGACAATGGCCACACACTGTTTATGCAAGGTAATCTATTGAAGAACCACACCAAGAACTACAACGATTAGTATTTAGAGAACCAGCGAATGATGCCGTCAATACCCCCTGCTGCATCGGTGGGTACTGATTCGTCAGGCGATAATGATGAGATGGAATGCTAGAGATGGAATTATTGCACTAGAGTCGGTTTGTGTGGAATGTACACTTGCAAGACAATCCCGTGAAATCGATGAACTTCAAAATAAACTGTCGTCGGCCCTAAATACTTATATTGACCATGCAACTCCTACAAAGGAAAGTAAACTTGATATTGAGTATGAAACAGGAGGTGAAGACAATCATGAAGACAGCGTTGATGGTGACTATGACAACAGCGATGATGAAGTATTTGATGAGAAAGATGATGATTCTCTCGACGTTCCCACATATTTCACAAACGAATTTCCTTCGACAAGTGGCGTGAAGAAGGAAGAAGGCATCAAGGACGCTCGTTAAATATTTCCCGAATGAACTTGTTGATAGACTCAGATATTTTATTGACCTTCAAAAACGTGGGTATCTCTCATGCATTTTTAGATGTCGTCAATAATAGATTACTAAAGGATCGGGGTTATATCAAATGAAACTGTTGGCTATTTTCCATTATCTGTAAACATCTCAGAAATGTAAAAATAGAATGTACTAAATTTAAATGAATTAAATTTGTATTTACAAATTTTTGTGTGTTTAATTTCTTATACCTACGGTCCCTTATGCTTCTTTAAATTTATTTTTATTTCAGTGGTGTAAACAATCGATTGCGAGAGTTTGTTTCAGATAAAATTTATGTAGCATGTGCAGAAGGATGGCTACGGTTCAATCTGAAGTATTATATCTTACTCGGGTTCTATATGGCGAACAAATGATATGAGAATATTTTTTTGGAATTTTTCGCAACTAGTCGGTTGACCTGGGATTTTATCTTAGTAAATTAGTAAGACCCTTTGGTATGATCAGTTGTAGTAGAAATGTTTTGGAAAACTTTTATGAAGAATTTGTGCGAAGTGGTTAGCTACTAGATTCTTATTAGAAACTTTTTTCGAGAATATCCATCATCGTTTATATAGGCGATTGGCATAGTCGTTTGCTTGTATGGTTAGTTTGTATGGCCCCTTGATGTTACCAGCTAGTAATGGGCAATTGTATTGACTGTGATTTTTCTCTATTTTTTTGAGTTAAATGTTATTCGGGTGAAGATCAAGGACGGCAACAACCAACAAGATGGCTAGATATACAGCTCCTCTGGTTGCGAAATTGATAATTAATACACTAGGTGATGAAAAAGTAAACAAATGAAAAACGACAAAAAATATATATATGGTGAGTGGAGTGCATTCGACAGAATGAGCAAAAGTGAGGGAGTAGGGGAGAGTAATGTTAAAACAATGGTATTGATTGGAGGGAGGTCAGTTGTCTGCTTGACGTGGTGCTGTGGAAACCTTCAGAAGTGTAATTTTTTAGATAATTTTCAACTAATATTTCAAATAATTATTTAACAAATTATTAATATTTTATGAATTTTTGGAAGGTATTATATGTTCAGAATTTTTTGGAGAATTTTGTAATTTCTTGGGTTCAAGGTCATAATTATACGGTCAAGGCCAAAGGTCAAGTTCAAGAGCACTTGGATTAAATATGGTGGTTGGGTGATGTAATAACATGGAGGCTGGCCAGAGTCCAAAGATTCGAACTTGTAATTTTTTAAATTAAATTATAACTTAAATTTAAATAATTTTATTAATATTTTATATAATGTCGATAGTTACTTTAGGATTATTTGGTATTTTGCGTAGATTTCAGGTTTTCAATGTCAAATGTCACCGGGTCAAGGTAAAATATTAAAGACAAGGTCAATGGCATCCAACATGGCTGGCAAGATAGCTGCCTGTTGAGCGGAATGACAGAGCATGAACGGCTCCTGGAACCTGTGCCCTGTGCCTTCCGAGCTCAAACACTCGCAATCAAGGTCTAAGTTCAAAGTCAAAGGTCAAGGTCGTATCACACAACCAATATGGTGGTTGGTTGACGTCACAAAATAGCATATGTCCGGCATTGGCTCCGATCCCGGATCTCATATTTGCCCCATTTAAAATATATTGTCCCCTAACGAAAATAATTATACTACAAATTTGGTTTCGTAGCCTTTCGTGCTACACGTAGAGTATAAGGTAGTGTTATTATGATTCCATCTTCTTTTCCTATTTTTATCTATTCAGAAAAACTTTGAGTGTTTTAAATCTCTTATGGACATTCGATTTCTTGTGATCTTAACTTTTTTATACAGTAAAATCCGTGTTTAACTTAAAAATGTCTGCCTGTTAATTGGGACAAAATCTTATCACTGCCCCCAATCATTTGATAAATTATTGTTAACTTGTTTTGTACCATGCTGTGTATGCAGTAGTTTTTCGCTAACACCACAGGTAGCCTATTTAATTTGTTTAGAGCTACAGACGCGTGGAAAGTATGCAAATAATATACACACAAAATCCAAACCAAAACTGTATTATTTTCAAGGTAAACAGAGTATTTTCAAACATATACGACTGAATTGAAAGTAATTATTTAAAGAATAATTTTGTTGTCCTCCTGGTTTAGTAAAATATAAAAGAATACTTCGATTTTACGCCATTTAGTAAGCTCTGAAATCATTCTAATCTAATATTATTTTAGGTTTTATTTTGAAAATATATAATACAAAAATCATTTACAGTCGTTTATAAAATTAATGTACTTTACATTTACAGGTACTTAAGGATGAGGGTCACGAAAATAATCCATTATTTATATTGGTGCGAAATACTCAACTTGTAAAACATTACTTACAAATAATATTTGGTCCCATAAAATAATATTAGACCAGGTTTTTTCCATAATGGCATGACAGAATAACAATTTTAGTGTTTTCAGGATGTACAAATAAAAAAACTGACTCACCGAAATGAGATAATTCTCGTTGAAATAAAATACCACGAGTTACTTGAAAATAAACGTTTTAACAATTTTTAAAATGTATACGAAATACGGAAATTTTTTTATAATTTTTATTTTTAGCAGTATGATTATTTTTATTAAATAGATTTTGCTAAGCGTTCCTTAGAATAAACTAATACAAAATGTTTCATCTATCCTAGTTTAATTTTCTGTAAATGTTGTCGTTAATTTTATTTGTACGTTCCAAAAACACTCGGATTTGTTGTTGAAATGCCACGACGCAAAAAAATATGTGGACTTAAGTTTACTTTCAACTAATCTCTACAGTTTGAAAGGTATTTCCTAAAAATATAAAATAATGAATTTTTGGTAATCAGCAGTGTCAAATGTCATGTATATGATAATTCAAAGGCGGTAGACTCAGAATATAATATCTTTGAACAAATTGTAAGTATACAGCAGTTTGTTTAGATTGTATAACTAATTCATCTTCCACCCGACTTTATCTGTTTGCATTTTTTTTAACGCAATAGAACTAAGCCACGAGGAAATTTCTCTATCTCGCTATACGATAACTGGATATCCTCTGCTTATTTCATTTGCAAAAAAAAAAAATATTGCTGCCAAGCATGCCTCTGTTTGCAGTCCACTTATGAGTAAATGTAACAGTTTCATATCTCTGTTACACTTCCCTTTATTAAGTCGGTGGCCAACTTTGGCTTTGCGGCGTGCCTATCGTGGGAATGAGCACCTGATCTATCCCGCGATACTATATACGCGAGGTGTGAGCACTTCGATTTGTTATCGGAGGCGAGGAAAATAGCAGGTTATTCACCACGACGCGAAATATATGGTCACTAATATCACACTTTTAAGATATTATTTATTTAAAATACTTTAAAAAATTGAGAAAGGATTGATTGCGGTTTTCGCTTACACATGACGGCTCATCGTTTTCATTGATTGCTCAGGTGTCATGCTAGAATGACATGGAAGCCAAATCAGTTATTTTTTAAGATTAACCAAATCATGGTCCAGAATTTCAGCTTCGTGTCTGCCACCATATAGTTCGGGAGTCGTTGAATAGTCCATTCACGGTTACTTCACACTTTTCCGAAGCCCTGTTGAAGTTATACTTCCAGGATATTCCTCCGCTTCATGCAAACAAAACTTACTCGAGACACCGAAATGACAGCACACCAAATTCATACGCAATAAATGTTATAAAATTTTGCATAAAGCCTATCTCTTACTAGGTATTGCCAGCACGCGTATTTTATCCCTGTTTTTATTTGTACTAATAAAAAATTATATACTATAATTTACAAATAAAATATAATCAAAAGTTCAATTTAATCAAAAATACCTAAGGTACTTTCAATGTTATCTTAAATATATAATTGCTTGTAACACACAAGAGTCTATATTTATAAAACAACCCCACACATCACACACGGGGTGGTTTAACAGTTTAATTCAAAGTGTGAATAAACCGCGAATAGGCTATAGTAATTAGGTCCCGCCTTTCTATGTATAACAGTGTGATGTGTGGTGTGACACGTGAAGTCAAACGAAGAAGGCATTTAGACAACATCTAGGCGTCACAGCAGATTTCCTTACAAAACACACGTCATTCTACATTAAATTTCTACTATATGAAAGAGGAAATGCAGTAATTTTATTACAGACAGCAGCAAATAGTATTTATGAACTCGCATAAAACATATTAATTAACAAAACAAAACTTCCATATGCATGCGTTCCTTTAGAATTGGTTTTGTCGATTTTTACATTTACGATTTGGAAATGAAAGCGAACATCACGACGGGGAAGAAGATCGCAGTAAAAATCCACGCAATATAAAAAAGACGACTTTAAGTGTAGAAGTACAATCACAAGTCTTAAGTGTAGAAGTACAATCACAAGTCATGAAAAAGTTTGCGACATTCCGTCAGCACAAGCGCTCGTTTAGTGCCTCCCACCTCGCACACTGAGGCACATCAATGCAAAGAATTTTATTTACAATCGCAGCTGGTGAAAGATAGAAAGGTATAAGGTTTTCTGTATACGTGATGTCAATCAACAGTAAGACTTATATGCATAATAAAATACCAGCAAGGATCAAATTATCACACACCTGTATACAGATGGTGTCGAAATTCGACCGACAAACTTCGGATGTAGATCAATCACGAGAAAATAAGTTGAAAAACAAAAATATATATATATATATATATATATATATATATATATATATATATATATATATATATATATATAAGCTATGGTCTAAAGTGAATACTAAGGGCGGTACACATATTTTAAGTTGGACCTGGAACACTTGGTTATTGCAAATATTAGAGATAGTATTTCAGATGGAACACCGATTGTCTGGATAATGGTTAACTGAACAAAGAATTTCAAACACCACATCACTTGTCACTGCCATCAAATTATTTCCAGTAAATAATAACTGTTACTGACCATGTTTCGAACTATTATTCATGTTGCGGTAGCATATTCGGGTTTTTAAAGGACGTATTATTAATCCTCATTTCCCAACTAACAAAAATTTCACCTTGTGTAAATACTCTAATCCTCGCCGTTTCGAGTAACTCGTGTTTTACTTTCAAAATGATATTTACCAATACCTGGCAGTTAGAACACGCACAATACCCAATAACGCACTTTTGCGGCTATTAAAGCGAGGGGAAGATTCCAGAGAAAGGGAAAATTACAGTGGAACTGTAATAAACATTTTCTTCTAATACAACTTCGTAAATGTGTACCTCCCTTAGAATTAATTTTAGACCATTTGCCGAAGGGGAGGGGGGGGGGGGACTCGGGGCGGAACGGGATACGATCTTAAAAAAGTAATGATAAATAGTTCACTAGTACTTTTGAAGACTCAGATTTGGTATTAATCAAAAGTTTATGATGTGTAGAACAGCATGTGTAGTACAGAAATGAAAATACTATAGGTAATGATTATTTATGAATTTTTTTAAATGTTATGTCTTTTGTCCCGTTCTGCCCCATGTGCCGACAAATTAACACAAACAGTACCTAGGTGTCCTTTAAAAAAAAATTAGAGCTATTTAAAATATTCACGTAATAGAACTGCATCGTCCTCGTCACTGTCAATACCACCACAAGAAATATGGGCCCACTTTAAACAACTTTGGCCCGACACCCAGCCTTCCTCGGACGTTGGATACAAATCTCCACAGTAAAGGCATTCAGTATCTCCGTTTTCATGAGTCTTGCTGTCTTCGGTAATGTTATTACTTTTTACATTTTTTCCGGAATTTCTTGACGTTCTTGGTTTTTTAATACCTTTTTTGACAATTTTGGTATAAAATAATTTATTCCTAACTGTTTCTTCTTTGGACTTTTTCTTTTCTTCTCAATTTTTTTTTTGTTTGTTTTTTTTTTTCATTTCCACGCTCTTCCTTATTTTTAAGGGCGTTTTCAAGTTCATTTTTGTAGGGAGTGTGTGTCAAAACAGCAATTTTTCCTTTTTTTTTTTTTTTCGTTTAGTCCTCTTCACACAGTTTGTTTGATTACTGGAATCGGTATTAAACTCTCAGGTGATGCAGTTTGAAACGCTGAGGCACTCGGCCTAGGAGAATATCCATCTGACATCCAAGAGCAACACCCGGGTGTGCATTATTCATTCAAATTTTCATTTGTCTTGGTTTTCTTGGTGAAAGGTTCAATCATAGTTGACAAGCTATCAAGAAGGTTGTTTTATGGAGCTGTCACAAGGGCTAGATGTAGGGTTCGTTGTGGGGCATTCGCTGTTATCCAACTGTATGTCACTGGAGGCTGCTGGTAGGTAGTCTGCAGTTGAAAAAACATTAGGATCATGAGGCCAAATTCCTGTTTTCCTCAAAACCATTCATAGCATTTGTCACTGTGGCGGCATGTAAAAATGCTGCCCCAAAGATCGAAGACACCTGGAAAAGGGTAACAACCTTTACTGGATTACACCTAAGCCATTTTCTAATTTCATCACAATAGTAAAGGTTAAAAGGTTTAAAAAAAATGTTAAGTCCAGGGGCTGAAACGTATGCGCAATATCACTCCATTTTCCCTGGCCATGTCGATCAGTTGGAGGTTTTTTGTGTGGGTTGAATGACCATCTAGAATGAGAAGAACGGGAACCTCTTTGGTTGCTTTACAAAAGTCCAAAAAAATTTTAAACCACATAATGAACAACTCTGTTGTCATCCAGCATGTCGAGTGAACCTCAAACCAGCCTCCTGGAGGAAGACCAAGCTCAAATTCTTGTTTTTTTCTTCTTCATAAATGATCCTGCTGTAGACATGCACGCAGCTGCAGTGACTGTTTCACCCCGTTCTGCAGAAGTCAGGGCCCCATACCTGTCGCTTTCCCTTAGAGGCAATGATTTTGGACTGGCTTTTAGGATATACTGAGATGCTAGTTTCGTCGCAGTTATATATTTTTTCCCTTGTGAATTTGTACTTAACAATAGTTTCAGTCAGCAAGGAAAAAAACCGCGAAACGGCTACTTTGTTGAATCCCATGGATCTTGCACCTGATGTGTTTTCTGGGGTTCGAATGCTATGTGTCGGATGCCTTGCAAGAAATCCTTTAATCCAATCCTGACCTGTAATACCCGTGTTGCTGCTAAATCTATGGCTTAGGCCAACTCGCTCGGCTAACTGGAAGACGACTGACCGCAAATCTTTCATTATAAGCCCAAAAAGCCTACTCTCCACGGATTGTAAGTAAGCTACCAATTCATTATCTTGTTCAAGAGTAAACACCTTACAAAATTTTCCTTCTGATTTATTTACTTTGTAATTGGTATTCTTCTTTTTCTTCTTTACGTATCTTTCCAAAGTAGATTTTGGTACGTTAAACTGCCGAGACGCCTTTAAAAATCCCATTTCATGTGAAATAACAGCCTGCATTGCCAATTCCATAGACGTAACCTCCCACTGTTGTCTATTAGTTTTCCTTGTGTAATTTCTCACCACCTGAAATTGTAAAAAAAAATATGTTACGTAGAACCTTAGCGTAGCGAAAAATACTGTGGGGCGGAACGGGATACCATCCCGTCCTGCCCCACGGTCACATATTAGGTTAGCAATGTTTACCAGATACTAAACGCGACCACTCTAACCAGACAATTATGTTAAACTGCAGCTAATTGCATGTGCTTTAAGAACACAAAGCGTTTCAGTTGTTATACGCAAAGATAGTTAGCTTACCCAGAGCAGAAATCCATCAGAAGTCGAAACAAACTCACAAAAAACTTTGACCACACTTTTCACTACGAAGCCACTCCTCAAACTAAATCAAGATGGCTGGCTCAGCTTCTTCCACATTGTGGAAGCTTCTTCCACAATGTGATCCCGTTGTGCCCCACTATCCCATTCTGCCCCAAGTTTCCCTGTACTTGTTTTCAACTTATGTTTTCGTGATAACCTACACCCGAAGTTTGTAGGTCGAATTTAGGTACATCCTGTATAAATGAGCAAATGAAATACCTAGAACAAAAAATGCGAGATTGCTACCTAAAAAACAACATTGCACAATAATGGGGATATGTGAAATATGATCTCAGTTCAGGAGTTTAATATGCAAAACTGAGTGAAGGTCGTATCACCATCATGGGAAACTGATATGAAAGGAAAACATGTGACAAAATACTTCATTTTAAAACTAAATTAAATATTGGGCTTCGGTAATTTTAAAATATACCATTTGCCTATTTGATGTTGCCAAAATAGAGAATTGTTCTATACGTACCTTAAACTTAATTTTGAGTGTCTATGTTTTCTGCTCAAATTATCAACTTCGAGGTCTACAAGAAAAATATTAGGGAAGATTCGTTCTCACGCCATTTTTTTACTTCCATAACATAATTTTCGTAAATGAATGTTTTCTAACACGAGAAACCAATAATTCAATAGTAATTACGATCATATTTAAATGTGCGCTCACAGTACCGTTATACATACATGAGGCCCGATGATGATAGGTTGATTTGTTCATAAAGACGTAATGAATGTGCATCCAACGCTCCCTTGAAAGCCTGACATACTGCAGGAGGACAGCAACTCTTTACACCTGATATTTTACAGAGCCGCATTCAAACACAAGGAGGACGTGTACTCGAGGCTTGAACACAACATGATATCGCCCGAGACCAAGATGTCATTGCCTCTACAACAGTATTCAGAAAAGCGTGTTAACTGGACCACACTTGCTCGCCCAGTTTTGCAGCAAATAATTGCGCTCGAAATTTCTGCGAAGACTTAACCTGTGCCCCGTACGTAAACAGAACACGAACATAATGTTCCTTGGTTTGCCCTTGATATTCATTATCGATGGTTCACGCCTGATGTTCACCGAACCACGCTAATGGGCAATTTTGTGGTGTGGTCAGTGAGATGTATCTCACAAGTGTTCGGAGATGGAGTCTCACTCGACGCAAGCCTCGGTATTCAATATAAAGGCTGTTCACGATAAACTAAGCACTTTTGAAATCAACCTTAGGAAAAAGTCACTGCTTCTACCTGCATATATTTTAACAGGCGCACTGAGTGATATGCGCCCAGTAAAGTTGGTAACGATGGATGGGAAAGTAGTTCCATATATTAACGTCGAATAAAAATTGTTAGTAACAATTTGTGATAACTTAGATTATTTCTATCGCCTTCCCTTTTTATTGCGCTGAAGTGTAAAAATTAGCATATTTTTTAAAATACTCACTTTTCGAATAATATTAGAGTTTCACTTGACTGGCGCATGAAGAAAGCGATGCGGCCCATGTCAATGATAATTTTACAAAAGGCGGAAGAACACACAACACTCACACATATATATCTTAATCAGGTCTTTCAAAAGTGCTCATTTTACCGTGAACCGCCTATACCTAGAAATGCTTGACACTGTTGCTGCTCTCGAGCCCCAACCAAGGTCGAATTCTGCGCTGCACTGCATCGTCTGCGATAGAGCGTCCCACTCTTAGATTGCAGTATAGTGTGAATGGCGTGCACTGTTGCCAGATAACTTCAGCTTTGCCACGTAACTGGAAGGCTGAGTAACCATTGGGTGGCAAAGTAAACGACGTGATTAAAAAGAATTTAATATGTTTACCTCCCTGACAACTTTTAAGAGAATCCAATCCTGCAAGGCAAATCTAAGCGGCTGTTTTGAAACTTAAACATGTGAGAAACTCTATCATTGTGATTGGACGGCGCGCAAGCAGCGTAGATTGATTTTTTTTTCAAGTCTGCAAAAAAAGATAACTTATCAGGCAACAGCGCACGCAGAAACAAGGACAGTGTTAACGACATAAATCGTGAATTGGAAAGAGAGGGGGAATGTCCATTACAACGTACAATGCAATCTAAGAGTGAGACGCTCTATAGTTAAAACTCGGCTTCGACCGTTTTGCAGAAACCCTTAGTTTTTGCGTCATAATGTCAATTCATAGTAATCACTGATAATGAACGATTATATGAAATCCACATTTTACGAGTTGTTTAATATCTCTGAGCGTAATTTTAATTGTTTGTTATTTGCTGGTAAAACGTCCGAAACATATTTATATTTCCTCACTATGTTTCTGCGTTTTTACTAGCAGTAAATAACACACAACAGAATTTAGATACAAAAGTACTAAAAAAACTAGTAAAGTGTAAATTTTCTGTAATCAGACATTTCCAATAATACCTCTGAAACTAGAACAATGACACCAAAACGAAGCATTTCTGCATAATAAATGAAGCCGAGGCTTAAAGGCAAATATAGGATGTTCACGTTCAACTGAGCACTTTTAAAAGTCCTGCTTAAGATCTTCTTTTATACACGTTGTGTATTCTTCTGCTTGTGTAAAGTTAACATTGCCATGGGCCTCATCACTTTATTCATGCGTCGGTCAAGTGAAAATGTGAAATTATTATAAAACTAAATGTTTTACAAATCTGCTCATTTTAAACTTCGATACATAAGAAAAAAAAACAAAGGACTAAAGAAATAATTTACGTTATCACAAATGGTAACCTAAAACCTTTTATTCGACGTTAAGATACGGAACAACTTTCCCTCCATCGTTACTAACTTTAATGGGCGCATGTCTCTCAGTGCGCCCGTTAAAATATATCCAGGTAGGAGCAATGATTTTTTTTCTAAGGTTGATTTCAAAAGTTCTCACTTTATCGTAAACAGCCTTTAAGGTTGAAGCAACTGCCTGTGGAGCACTGCACCTGGCTATACGCATAAAAAGTTAATACAAACACTACAAAAATTGTTAGAGAAGTGTGATTTATGCTGTAAATTAAAGAAGCATGTATATATATTTTGCAACATTATAACATATTTCACTAAAATATACTTGTTACGTGTAAACAAAAAATTAATAGATCGATAGAGTCCACATTTTTAACGAAATTTACGCTCGTTTCCGTTTTGGATGCTTCGGAAAGCAGAATTTACAAGAAAATTTTCCTCAAGAACGATCGTCATAATATTTACTATGATCGGGTGTAGTAAAATCATAGTAATAATGTATCATATAAATTTTATAGTTAATTTTATTTACGTCAGTTTCAGCAATAAATGTTTGTGAGTAATGGACGCACATAAAATCAACTATATAAGTGATTTCGTACATTATTATCACTATTAATACTAGCAATAAAAATTAATATAACAACTATGACAATATTCATGCAAATTCTGCTTTCTGAAGAATTCAGAATGGAAATATGCTTAAATAATGTTAAAATACACACTATTTTACTCGATTATTTTTTTACATTTAAAAAGTGAATTTTAGTATAATATTTTATAATGTTACAAAATATATAAATTTTTCTTTCACGTACAGCATAAATCGCACTTTTTTGACAATTTTTATTATGTCTGTACTACATTTTTATAAGTTTTTCACGTCGTATAGTCGGGTACAGTGCTCCGTACGCAGTTGCTTTACTTCAACCGTAACGAATTTCTAGCGGGGATGTACTCCTTGGGCGATCACTGATGAAGAAACGAATGACCTTCCCATCCTGTCTACACCTCTGAAAGATCCATATCTCGCTTGCATTGTTAAGTTTGGCCTGCATTCAGTCGTCTGAAGGTTTTTGCTCGGGTAGTATAGTCATTACGGGTTGTTTTCAGCCATTTCTGTTGAATGCACAACGCACGACTAAAACACCCACATTACACGTTCAATTTTATTCCGCTTGTCGCACTGCTTTTGCTGCACAATATCTCAATCTGGTCGTGTTTACAACGCCTTATTGGGGCATGCATAGACACAGTTGTACAGACAACTCGGAAACATAATATATTTTCTTAATGACAGCCCGATCGATTTAGCCTGCATTTGCATTACGTTTATCTATGATCTTTCAATTTTGCATGCGAGGGTAGGTTGAAAATTTCTTATAAGGACGTTTTCCGAGTTGAAATAGGTACAAACCATTAGGTGTAGTATTGTGCTATTTGTGATTCAAGTAATTCTTGAAATATCGCAATTTCATTTACCAAAGATTATTTGTGTAACTAAGGATATTTTTATAAGGTCTTAGTATGTTCTTAATCTATATCCTACACAATATGTTATTTATATAGAGCTGAATATTTCCAAACTCTTGTTCTGTGTAAACCGTAATGAGTTTATGACGTAAACTTTCATTAAAGATAGACGTTATTCACGGAAAGGGGGTTCCATACGATCACTTACCGACCTTGCTAATTGATACTTCAAAGAGAAACTTCAAAGTAGTTATGCACCATAATGTAATCAAAACGTGCATCGATTGCTCGTGTGCTAAGCTGATTTAATGAAATATGTCACAATGTTTACAGCAGACGGCTTCTGCAGCTCTTTCTTCCTGAAATTACAAAATAAATAATGGTACTTTAGGGGCTTCCACTTTAAAAGTAAAGAAAAAGGAAGATTTTTACATAACACAAACAATTACGTGAGACTTCTTATCAGAAGTATTCAAAGTCAAGTTTGTTTGCTTGGTAAATTACTCAGCAATTGTATTAAGGTATTGAGAAGGGAAAACAGCTCAATATACTTTTAAAAAGCGGTTTATTAAATATTCAATAAAAAAATTAGAATGATGACGATATAGAATAAACCAAGATTTCGCATCGTCAAATGGCGGATCAGTTCTATATTTTCAAAGTGGTGAAGTCATCACATTTGACCAGTGCAAAGAAGAGGTCCGTGTTCTTGAATCCTTTTAGTGTTGGATTTAGTTTGTGCAAAATTGTGATTTGTTCTGATGAATACTGGTTTTAGTCTGCCCACATACATGGTTTGTTTGCCTGAAGGAATGTGAACATCAAAGTATCTTGTAGTGCGTGAGATAACTCGGTATGTACCATTATAAACTGGTTGCAATGGTCTTTGAATTGCAGGTTGATGAATTAAAATACAATCACTTTCCATTAGTTCTTGCCGGACGAAAACTGTTTTTTTTTTTGTGGAGCGATGTTTTGTAGGAACGGGGTATTTAAATTCTCATCAGTTCTCGTAACTTGTATATGACTGATGGAATGTCTTGTGAGTCAGGAGGTTCCTCGAGAAATTCTGCAGGGAGCGTGATTGACGTACCATATGTCATTTCCGCAGCGGTTATATAGTAGTCAGGTATTATATGTTGTCTCAGACCCAAAAGTACCATTGGAAGTTTTGTAACCAAGTCATCCGTGAGGTGAGCTTTCAGGGACGTTTTCAGTTGCCTGAGCCATCGTTGAATCTTTACATTTGCTGGAGGATGATATGCCGTGGTTTTGATGTGTCCAGTACCAAGAGTTTGAGTGAGGCATCGGAAAAGTCCACACTCGAACTGTCTTCCGCGATCCCTGGAACTGCTTCTAGCTACCGAGGGAACCGGTTCAATAATACCTATGTTCACGTGACTGAATCTTTATGTGATGGCTCCATACTGGCCTAAAGAGTGTTTGTATGTCGCCATATTTTTTTCGTTGTCGTGGAATACATGAAGAAGCTCACAACTTGATGTCCTTTTCCATCGATGGCCACACGTGTCGATGTTTAATGAGGTCGAATGATCCTTCGACTCGTGGGTGTGACAGGTTGTGGAGAGACTTAAAAATGCTCCGATAAAATTTTGGAGGAATATACGGTCTACAGCTACCAATTGAGTTATCACAGAATTGTTTTAAGATTATTAGGTAGAGTAAATGTTTCAAATTTTTATGTGCACCGAAAATCCCCGTACAATTGTACAAAAACGAGTATAACCGTTTTTAAGGCATCTTAATATAATATCCAGGCTCTTTACAAATGAGATCAGTGAACAATATTTACTACTGATTGAAATTCGAACACTATGAATTACAAAATGTGGCACAAATAAATTTTCATATATAATGCCATATTACAACACGTTTTCTAGTACTGACCAGACAAATTCCTTTCATGAGAAATAGCGCACTCAATAAAATATTACCAATTTGGGGCACACATACAATGTAATAAAGTATTTAGATTTCAGAACCTTTACATAAAATAAACACAATCAAAAGGTATAGCAGGTATTGAACTTTAATCAGACGACACGTCAACTGACGCCAGGCTACAAGAACGTAGCAATTTACTATCGCAGTGCCAAGAGCTTATTAAATCTTTCCACAAGTGATCCTTTAAAGAGTGTCAACTAGACTAATCTAGAATCATTAGAATTCATGACGATAAACAATTGTAAGCGCGAATAAAAATTTACGTGCCAATTAACTGGATCTCATACAACCCACTCGTTCCCAAGTGAAGCTTAATTATTCACAAACCACTGCCTTCATCCCAGCAAAACAATTCATTAGTCTGGCAAAATTCAGTTGTTACAATTACTAATCTTATTTAACATAACGTGGCTTAAATTCAACGGGTTGTAACCCTACACGTCTGCTCACGTGCGCCATAAGTTTCCCAAAAAGCCTCACTTAAAGTACAATAAAAGGTACCCTAACACAGAAAATAAATAACCAGCCTTAAAGCAGAGCTTCCAACTTCGCTCAGGCGAACACATGTAAATATTTTATGCAACGCCGCTTACTTTAACGTAACATACGTGGCGGTAAATAATGAACAAACCACGTCAAATATTTTAAAATTACTGGCTCGTAATGCCGCATCATTTATACGGTCTACCAAAAGACATTGTGATAAAACAAGCATTTCAAAAAAATTCTACTAAAACTTACCATTAAAAAATATATGTATGGACGGTGACATCCTTGATACCGTGAAGGCCGAACAAAGCGCCTATCCTTAAAAATTCCTACAACACAATTAAAAATATCCTGCTCCGCAGTTACGTCAGCCGTGGAAAGCATTTCGCTAGCAAATTTCTGCACGACCGAGCAAGCCAAATGGGGCACACCACGGGGAACGATACTACGCATTTGCTGTAGCAAAGGCGTTCAAATACAGCAAAAACTTTTCTGGCAAACCAAACTCAATGTTTTCAACTTTACACACAAACAATAATTCGATAAAGAAAGGCACATGCGCCCACCTAAAATTACAAATTGAACACTAGGGAAATACGTAAAACTAACGCCCATACCAAATTACTGCTGCCCACGACTCACCAAGCCCTTCAGTGGTCGTCGCGTAGACTAACACGATTCATTCTGAACCAAAATTACATTAAAAAAAACCGTGCCCAGCACAAATGTTACAATTTAGCTTCACACCAATCGCCATCCATGACGATGAATTCTTGCTTCCCGCAGAGGTGGCTGGCTCGGCTCGCAGGAGTATAATAATAGGTGGGATCCCGCCGCATACACAGCTGACCAGTGAACAGGTAGTTAACTGACGTAAATGATTCAACTCTTCATTTAGTGTCTGGGCATTAGTGATTTTTTCCATACTTAAACTGAAAGAAATACTAAATGAGTAGATACGTGAGCAAGCATCAGTTGCTTTATTCTTCTGTCCTAAATATCTTATATGAGTGTTAATTTGGCCAATGGATTTAATGTAGAATAGTTATCGTGGTGTAGCATTCTCAGGGTATTGTTGGAACATAAAGGTTAGAGGCTTGTGATCAGTGTAGATTGGGAAATCTCGTCCTTCTATCATGTGTTGGAAATGTTTGATGGCGGAATACATTGCGAGAAGTTCTCTGCCATATGTTGAATAGTTCTTTTGTGCATCGTTGAATTTCATGGAGAAAACTGCCAAGAGTTTCAAAATGTATGCTCTGACTTGATGAAGAGTATCGCCTAGAGCAAAATCGGAGACAGCTACATTTATAATCAATGGCAATTCTTGATAAGGGTGAGCTAATAGTATTGCATTTGCAATGGATGTTTTAACGTCATTGAATATCTTCTTTTTTCAGTTCATCAGACGATGAAATTATTCTTCTGTAATTTCTATGTTTTCCACGAGTGATATCAAAGAGCTTAGCTTGCATGTATGCTGCCTGAGGAATTGTACGACAGTAAAAATTTATTAGTCCAAGAAAATCTTGTAAATCTTGAACAATTTCTTGAAGTTGGTAATTAGTGATAATTTGTACTGTGTCAGGTGTCGTATC
Source organism: Dryococelus australis (assembly GCA_029891345.1). Lineage (NCBI taxonomy): Eukaryota > Metazoa > Arthropoda > Insecta > Phasmatodea > Phasmatidae > Dryococelus > Dryococelus australis. The sequence continues at coordinate 53,835,811 of CM056999.1, forward strand.
CCAGAAATGGGACTTCGTCTAATCTGAAAAGGTATTTGTTGACGTTGATGATAATATTTTGTTGCTTGATTAAGGCATTCAAATAAGAGACGAAAGTGATGTTAATGTTCAGTTGCTCTTGAGGAAGCAACTAGGATTTCATTAATGTAGTAGTACACAAAATCAAAATCACGTAACGTTGAATCAATGTATCTCTGAAATGATTGAGCTTCATTCCGTAGTTCAAATTGCAAGCATAAAAATTCAAAAAGGCCAAAAGGTGTTACGACGGCTGTCTTCGGAATGTTATCAGAATGCATGAGTATGAGATGATAAGCACGGATTAGGTCAATTTTTGAAAATATTTTCTTGCCATCCAGTTGACAGTTGAAATCTTGAATCTTGAGTATAGGATAGTTATCAGGTTGTGTGATATTGTTTAAAGCCCGATAATCTCCTCAAGGTCGACAGGATAAATTTTTCTTCAGAGCCAGGTGTGGAGGATTGGTCCAGCAACTATCGGATGGTCGACAAATCCCCACGTCAATCATTTGTTGGAACTCTGACTTGGAGACTGTAAGCTTTGGTGGTGACAGTTCGACGAGCCATAGCTGTGGCTGGATGACCAGTTGTGCTAATGGCGTGCATCAAATTTGTGGGAGGTGAAGGAAAAGGACATGATTTTTCTACGAAGATATTGAAATTCCTTTATGAAGCTGGAATATTTATGATTTGGGGATTTGGTATGAAGAGGTTCAATCCCAGGAATTTTTACGAGAGTACCTTTTGAAGAGAAACTGTTGTTCAATCTAAATTATGTTTAAGATCACTCAAAAGGTTGTAATTATGAATAAAATCAGCTCCAGTGATGGGCGTTTATACATCTGCTGTTACAAAATTCCCACATAATTGTCTACGTAATCCTAAATCTATTCATAAAAGGCTTTCTCCATATGTCTTTATGGTAGTCCCATTGACTACATAAAACTGTCTTTTCGACACTTGCTTATGCACTTTGACAGATGTGGGAACTACAAATATATCGGCTACGGAGTCAATGAGGAATCTATATCTCGTCAATTGGTCGTTAACAAACAAGGGGCAAGACATCTTGCTCCTATCATTTGCGCATCCAATGTGGAGAGGGTTAGTTTTTAGATGTGTCCGTATTGCTGCGATTGTTAGAACGATATGAACATGGTGCATAACATTTCTTGGCGGTATCGCCAAAATTAAAATGATACCATCAGAACAACCCTTTGGGATTATACCTATGTATCGAGCGTGAGCGTGACCTAGAATTTCTTGACCGTGAGCGAGATCTTGTTTTCAATTCATTCACTGAAGTTCTTAACGTGCTATTTGAGTTTCTAAGCTTGACAATCTATCTATTGTTATAGTTTGGGGATTCTGATAGTTAGTTTGACTGTTAGTAATTTAACTTGTTCGAAAACTATAAACATGTGGCTCTGGGTGGTAATATTCAATTATTTTGACAGCCCTGTTAGCAAAATTGTCTAAACTACCATTACTAGAAACTATTATGTATTGAACGGCAGGTGACTGGCAACACTGGATGAAAACGGTTCTTAAAAATTGATCTTGTAGTTGTGTGCCAGCTATAATACGCATTTCCCTCAGCAACTGCGAAGGTTTTTTTTTTTGTCTCCCAGTTCTAATTCTGTGAGTAGTTTGTTTACTTTCCTTCTTTCGGATTCTTCGAAGTCTTCAATCAAACGGGACCGCGGTGGCTGAGCGGTTAGCCTGCGGCCGGGTTTTCGATACCGCTGGTTGGAAGGTTTTCTCGGAGATCTCCCGTTTCCCCCGCACTTTCATTACGGCCCTGCTCCATACTACCCTCGATTCACCCTCATCGACTCTCAAGACCCCGCTGTTAAGAGCTGCCCATATCTCTTGACTCACTCTGAATGAAACGTTTCTTTAAGTCTGTGAATGGAAAATCAATAAGGATTTCCATAGGAAATCGGAAATGAGTTCTGCTATATCAACTTCCAATGTTCCCACTACTTCATTAAACTTGGTCAATTCTGTTGTTATTCCAGGTGTGAATAATTGAGCTTCTATTTACATGAACCACGCCTTAATAATTTTTTCTTCAAATTATCGTTATTTTAACTGCAACACAAGCTATTTCTAAAAAGTTATTTTCAATTTGAGATCCACCTATATTACTTTCTTCGTCATTTGGGATCACGTAGGGGTAATCAATTTGGGTCCTTGATTCTGTATATAACACTTATTAAATAATAACTAACATTCAATGTAGAAGTGTCTTTTATTTTCGGTTCTTTTAAATGAATTGAAACCTCCAAATAATATTAAATAATTTTTGTTGTTTTTCTTATAGGTGAAACATGCATAGAGATGTGAATTTGGGATGTATAAAAAATAGGCCAAAAAATAATAATAATTTATAGTTGTAGTATTGCCAATTGAAGCCGCCACACAGTATTAATCAAATTGATGTTTAGTTTCACTCTTCATAAAGTGAATGAGATACAATAATGTTTTTTTCATTTCATGTATAAGATATTTCCCATTTATTTCTCGTCTATTTAACATCTTATAGGCATAACAAATTCAAAGGTCAGATTTCGATACTAATCGAGACTTATAAATATTTAATCAAAAGCGTTTCAATGATCATGCGTTTAAGCTCTACGTGAATTCTCGTTGCGGTGTTATCTTCGGCGTCTGTCAACGACGCGTTTTGAACTACGGTTTGTGAACAAAAATACTGTATCTTCTGAATTTTAACGAAATTGCGTGTCAAGGTAAGCCTTATTAAAACGGCCAGTGGTATTTTATAGTATTTACAGAAAACAACAAAAAGTAACAATTATTACGCCAAACAACACACAAAAAGAATTTCTGAGATAACAAACATTTATTTCTTCCTTTAGCATACTTGTAGATATATTCCGATCTATTAGATAAACAGTCTACAGAAAAATACTTTCTAAAATAATGGACTTAAAATACGTAAGTGTATATACGTAAGCATAATACAAATGCTTAAAAAAGCATTTCAAATCTTGGAGTGAAAGCGAAGTAATTGTAATTATAGTTATCATTTTAATTATACTTATAAACTTAATATAATTATTGCTTTCCTCTCTGTGTATCAGTCCACCTATAATATTTGGAACTCGCACATCCGATTCCATCAAACTTAATGAATTTGTAACACTTAGTAAAAAGATTGACGCTGCTATCTAATATCTCAAAAACAACTACACAGATTGGAACCAAACTACTTAATTACCAGTTCTCACTGTTGGCACTAAATTTGAATAAGAATTCCACATTAATCGCGTGTTTTGAAGATATCACTGTAGGAAGAAATAAAGTTTGCATATAATTTGAGGAATTGTTCAACCTATTCCACCCATATTTGGCACACAAATAATAACAATGTACGCCACGCAATAATTTTTCATAAGCATATCAGATTTCTATTTTCAAAATGGAGCTCTAATTTAGTCTGCCATATATACCGAACTCTTGGCCAACGACATTGAGGAACTCCAAACCTTGGTTTCTTATCTTGCCTATGAGTCTAAAGCAGTTGGCCTGAGCATAAATCTTTCAAAAACAAAAGTTATATCCAATAAATGGGTCACAGCGGGGGATACAGAAATAGATAATATATCTTTAGAAAACACCAGTGAGTACATTTATCTAGGCCAGCTTGTAAATATGGAAGGAGATGTAAGACCAGAAATTTACCGTAGCATTAAGCTGGGATGGTAAGCATTCGGAAAACATGCTATTGTTCTCAAATCAAATATGCCCATAAATCTAAAGAAACCCGTTTACGACCAGTGCATTCCTCCAGTGCTGACTTACGGCTGTGAGACCTGGACACTCAACGAATTTACAAAAGGATAACTTAGAGCAGCCCAAAGAGCTATGGAAAGGTCAATGCTGTATTTGACTAGAAAAGACACGAAAAAAGCAACAGCCATCATATCAGTTACTAAAGTCAAAGACATCTTGGAAGAAGACAGCCACCATGAAGTGGCAATGGGCGGCCATGTTGCTCGGACGAAAGAAGAAAGATGACAAAAACGATGTTGGAATGGAGTCCAATAAATCATCGGAAACCAGGGGGAAGACACCAGACCGTTGGGACAAAGACATACGCAGGGTTGCTGGAGTTAACTAGCAGAGAATCGCCCAATACCGCTCTACCTGGAGAAGACAATTGAAATTCTACCTGAATTCCTAACTCTAAGAGGCCACATCATTTCATGATTGAACTGGCTGGTGATGATGATGATGATATACCGAACTATTATTTCAACCAAACTTGGTAGAATGGCAGTAACATTTGTGAGCATTCTATCAGCTACGTTACAGAATATTTAGGTTGCCATTTTGTAAGTTAAAGAAATCTGAAATTATATACGTCTTATATGAAGGATTAATTAAACATTTATTCCCTTAAATCTGGCAAACAATATTAGTGCTGTGGTAGGCCATTCGAGGTTCACAAGATTATTCTAAAGAATGTGGTATTAAATATTTTCTTAGGCTCGTATGTCATATATAGCAGAAATTAAGAGCTATTTCAGCCAAATATTGTACGCTGACGGTAACATTTCTTAAATATAGCACCTCTTACAGTATGGAAGAAAAACCGAATCTAATCCATTTGGCATATACACAGAGTACAATGGCAGCGAGATGAACTAAATAATTTTTAATTAGTACTTTTTTTTTTCCAAAATGGTGATCGAATTTATTTCATGTTACATTCTGTATGTAAGGGTCTATCCAACCTGTTTAAACAAGTTTTTGTGCGTTGAAGTATTGCTTTTTGCACTAAATAGGGTAAGAAGTACTCCAGTTTTCCTCCGTTTGTGCATGTGGTGGCACCAGAAATATTACGGCTGCACATCGTATCTGAGGAACTGTCCTACTGATCACCATTCAATTTAGTGAAAATTACATTTTCGAGTCGATTTTGTAAAAATATAAGTTCTTGCTGTTGAAACGTTTTACACTGAGAGAAAAATGGTTGTGGGAACCATCTAGACTGTTAACGTAGGGAAAGCCGTCTGATGGTTTGAAGGTAGACCTACCATCTAAATATTGGTAACATGAACTGCAATACCAACAGAACTGTTAGTTGTATTTTTATCTGTGGTTGTATTTGCTACTATATGTGTGGTTGTTACAGCAGATCACTACGTTCCTACTACAAAACAGATAGCATCTCCAACAGAGCAACTTCAACAATATTTAGATTATTCCGACAACAATCATTAAAGTAATCATGTAACAGAATGTTCTGTTGCTAGTAATAAGCAGTTCTGTGATCTGATTTGAGGATAGGAAATACAATCACAAACAAAAATACAACAAAAATATATGTTGGCATTGCTACCTATGTTAACAATATTTAGATGCTACCCACTACCCATCAGACTCTTGTCCCTATTTTAACAGTCTAGAAGGTTCTACAACCATATGTTTTTTTCATTGTAAAAGGTCATAAAATTTACTTGAACATATGAGGGTAGAAAAAAGCAGGCTAACAGGTTATAGACTGTTCGCGGTAAAATGAACACCTTTAAAAGCCCTGCTTAAGATCTACTTGAATGCACCTTATCTATTCTTCCGCTTAATGTAATATTAACGTTGCCATGGGCCTCGTCGCTTTATTCATGCGTCGGTCAAGTGAAACTGTGAAATAATTATAAAAGTAAATATATAATAAATTTGCTTATTTTTACACTTCGACGCATTAAAAAAAACAGAAAGCGAAAGAGATAATTTAATTTATCAGATATGGTTACCTAACACTTTTTATACGACGTTAAGTTTCGGAACTACTTCCCATCCATCGTTACCAACCTAACCTGGGCGCATGTCGCTCAGGGCGCACGAAAAAATATATGCAGGTAAAGGCAGTGACTTTTTCCAAATGTTGATTTAAAAAGTACTCACTTTATCGTGAACAGCCTTTAAATGTTATATCTGTAACTTCCTGTGTTAACTTCTAATGAGTAAAAATTTTTCCCTCTATTTGCACTTAGCCACAATCACATAATTTCCTTCGTTTTATCATTCAAGTACTTGTACGTATATACGTATATGCGTAATTATTTACATAGCTATATTACATATATGCATGCATATACTTCACTAATGAAAACAGGAAAATAATTATAACAAATAACAACTGCTAGGCTACGCAGTAGCCCTCCACTCATCGGATACATCATCGCCATTTGCAGCACTCGCTCACTCTCGTGCGTAGCCACCACAAACACACACATTCTCTCCCTCCCTCTCTCTCTCTCTCTCTCTCTCTCGTCCACCAAAGTCTCTCACCCCCTCGTTCGTCGCTGGTCATTAAGTCCCTCGATGCCACTACATTCGCTAAACACTTGTCGCACTCAAGTCAGGTGGCTATCACAGACTACCGACCCTTCACCTGTGGCCATATTTATATTGTAGGTGCCCCAACCCAGAACCTTCTTCACACCCTGAGGCACTGGAATGTTCTTGCACGTGCTGTCAAGTCGTCGACTCCTCCAGCAGGGTGGGGTACTGACGTCAATCCAGGTCAGCTGTCAAACATTCCACCCGCCTGCTTGTCGAAGTAGCGGCGGCTGAGTTAGCCTGGAGGAGAGGTGCTTCGTGTTGAGTCATCCTACAAAGTGCCAAGACTGGCCGCGCATAACAATAGTCATGTCTATGAAACAATGAAACCTATTTGCATTTAACTTCATAGTTTTGATGGGGCATAATTATAAACTGTAAGTAGTTCATATTGAGAAATGTCAACAGAAATCTAACAATATGTAAATGACATTTCAATGTAACTTCTGAACCGATTCACATATTGCATACAAATAGTAAACTGAAAGGTAACCTAAAATATTTCGAAGTCTTTCACATACTTTTAGAGCGTTACTGTTATTATTGTATTGTTGCATGCGATATCTGGGTAACCTTTACTCAAATCTAACTTAAACTTCGCATACTAAATTAACTACAATATGATCTAAAGCAATATTTTCAGTCGTCCGCTCTTTAGGAAGATGCTGCTGCCAAAAACTATTTACTGTAGACCTATATCATATTTCAATATACTCAACCTATTACCATAAAATCTGGTTAAAAAATTCCTTCTGGTTAGACATTTTTAACACGCGTGATGCTTTCTGCTAGCTTAGCGTTTGAGTACTTCATCAAAATTGCTTACATGCATACGTATAGGAAATAGTTCAGATAGTTTTAAAGGTACCGTCTTGTTTTCGTGCCGACTTCCCGTGGCGCAGTCGGTTGGTGCGCCGCCGGTTTGGTGTTCAAGAGGTTTTGGGTTCTAATTCCAGGTAAGGTATGGGTGTTAGTTTAAATTCTATGATAAGTTGGTTCGTAAGCCATCCCCTGATAAGTGTTCTGGCATAACACCTGGGGACGTTCATAAGGTCTTTCCAATCCAATCCAATTTTGTTTTCGTATTCAACAGAACATCTTCACAGCGAGGACTAGACTCTCGACCGTGACTTACAAGGAGCCATCTCAGCATCCATTTGGGTTTCAGGAATCCGCGGAGTTCCGAAACCAGGATGACTGGATCGGGAATCGACCCCTCAGTGCCATATATGGATGTGAGTGTAGCTGAGTTCACATTGCGCCAATTCGCTCGGTCGAAGTTCGCCAACACCCAAAGGCAAAAGCAATCATTTAACAAGAGATTTGCATACAATCTTCCTCTCGATCTTGTCGCTCGGGGACCGATATTGAATCCAGCGCCTGGCTCGGGGAGAGAGAGCTGGTGGCACCCCATCCCGACGAGGCCTCCGAAGATATCCAAAAAGCCAGCGGCGCCGGCAAAGGGGTGCGTGAGGCCGTAGCTCCCACACTCTGGTATTCGCGCGGGAGGATGGCGGGTGGTGAGGGGACGCGGACTTTGCACAAGATCTTATCCGTCTGTCGCGGACCCGGGTACCCTGGCGCGCGCGCGCCATTGTGGGGCGTCCCACCAGGGTGCCGCCGGCCCTACATCGAGGCTCGTCATCCCCTCTCGCCTTCGAGGAGCGTGCACATACGAGTGAACACCGCTCTGTAAATACAACCCCTCTTCCTCCTCCTTCACTCCTCTTTTTCCCCTCCACTGCACTCGTTGTACGCCCCCTTTTCTCTATACACCAGGAGTCATCATCGGCGAGCGTGATCGCTAAGGCGTTCACGCTCGTGTGGACGTTGAGATCTTTCGCAGGTGGTCGGGGGCTCTGTGATCACAAGGTCCGGCCTTTGAAGTCGTAGAACCGTGCTACCACCTTGCTGTGGTAAGCTGGGACCCATGCCTATAACGAAAAAAAGTCAGAAGGATCGTGAATTAGGCAGCTAGTGTCCATTCCATCTTCGATTTTTCTTGCAGATATTCGTGATGAAATTTTATGGCCAGATAAAAGCTTAAGGCGGCAGATAGAATATTTAATGAATTTTCTTGAAATCTGTACGGTTTTGATCAAACCTGTATTTTCCCATGTGGGAAGCAAAATATTAAATAATTAGGTAGAATTTGATTACGGTACCAGATGTGAAGCTAATTATTTAAGAAAAATTTGTTGGATTTCGAAATAACTGTTGAGATGTTCCCTATGTCTTGACCAGCTTGGTAATTAAATATTGACTCCTAAAATTAAGTTATGGGGGAAAACACGTAAATCCAAAATGGCGTGGATAGTTCTGCCTTAACGTCTCGTTGACAGTGAGGTCATTAGAGACGGGGCAAGTTGTTCGGAGTAGCAGGAGCGGAGAAGGAATCGTCGACAGCCTGTAGTGAGGAATCATCCCAACATTCTCCTGTCGTGAAATAGGGAAACTACGGGAAACCGAAATCACCATGGTCGGAACAGTAAAAAAAAAGTTTGTAATCTTTGCTGAGAAATACTTTGTAATCTTACAAATGCTTGTAAGAGTACAAAGATTTCTCTTGTAAAACTACTCATTTGTAAAGCTATAAATGTCGTGTTTGTAACATAGGCTATCTCAAGAAATGAATGTTTCTTACCATACTGGCCCGTTTTTACGACCATCAGCAAAATGGCGTACACTCAACAACGTAAAACCGTATATAGCTGTTTCTGTAGAAACTATGGGTGGTTTAAAGTGTAGCTATGTGCTCAAAGAAATGTATTGCAAGTTTGGGTAACGTAAAACTATTACAACAATTCAAACAATCATAATAAAACTACAATTACAATAAAACGTGACCGTGTTCTTCATTAACTGTGAATGTTTCTTTGCTACACGGAACTCTTAAATCGGCTCTCAATACCTCGTTATTAAGAGCCATTCAAATCTCTTAACTCAACAACAGAACTCTTAAAATGAAATAAATGTACCTATCCTTCTAAACCAAAAAAACGTCGTATTATTTCGTAGTTACTTGCAGCTATTTTACTGTAGAAAACAGTTTTAAACTCGTAAATCAAGTTTGTCTTGTGGTAAAGGGCCCCGGTTTATAGTAGAAGGGGTGTGGTTTCTATTCCCCGTGCTGGTATGTTGCAATATTTTCCATAAATTTTATTCTAAAATTCTTTTCTTTTTTTTAGTTATTCTCTGTTATTAATTTATCAAATTGGTTTTCCAGAAGAAAAAATGGAATTTAATGTACACTTCACAATGATGTCAGTTGTAATACAGTATCATTTGTAATATTACAAATAAACGTTTTTTGCAGATTTTACAAGAAAACTCTTTGTAGTTTCATAAAGGATTATCTTGGTAACAGGGTTTCCACGGATATTTCGTTTGAAAGTATACAAACAATTTTAGAGTGCAGGTCCTCCAGAATGCGAATCCGAAGGTTGGTTACCGCTTCTCCACTTCTCTCGGTTCGTCGTGAGTTGATGTATAATATCAAGTGCGCACGTGTGTCTCGTTTTTACACAGTGTAAGTGTAGATTTAGTTTAGTGAGTAAGACGCTAGAATTTAACCCTCACCAAATTAACCAACCACCATATATTGATGCTCTTGTAAAATCACTACTAAAAAAACTAATTAACCATTACTTGACATAACAGATACTTCAGCTATAGTCTATTCGCGGTTTTTTTTTTACACTTTTTGATCAAACCTTTTAAAAGTCACCCCATGTATGATATGTATGGTTGCTTCCTAAACGTGTCATGTATCACAAGCGTTTAATACTGTGTTAACATAACAGTACCTTATTTTTGGTTAAATTGAACTTTCACATAAGTATATTTTATTTATAAATTACAATATTTCTTTAATAACAAATATATACAAAAACAGAGGAAACATAAGCATTGGCAATGCCTAGTAAGAAATCGTGCATACGCAAAATAGTATTAAACTGAATGCGCAATAATGCGGAGCATTGTCCATTTGGTTTAATTTTGTAGACTCGGCTGATCTTTGTTTGCATGAGGCGGAGGAATATCCTGGTAGTAGAACTGTAGTAGGGTTTCAGATAAGTTGGAAGTGACCGAGAATGGACTGTACCAGTCTATCTCGGGCTGGAGAAGGACTGTCTCTCTACAATCTGTGAAAATATAAGTTTAATGAAATTGTGTTATGAGTGACAATGCGAGTGACCTGTAGTCATCGATGCTTGATTTAGTCTGGTCCCTTATTAGTTCGCCGTGGTATAGGTTGTGTCTTAATCTGTGCATTCTTTCTTCGCTGAAATCTTTGTGTTTGTTCTCTTATCGCCCCCCCCCCCCCCAGAAGCCTAGGAGAACAGGTTTCCCACACTTTCGCTATAATAATCGCGTTCATTCTACCAACGAAGTGATGTGTTCTCGAATCAAAGATTACCTTTCAGCAACCAGAGTTTGAAATCCAACTATGTGTGTGGCGTTCTTGTAAGGTAAATTGTTTGCAAACTGAACTCCATAAGAACTCAACTAATATCTTCACTTCTAGGACTTCTAGGAACATTTACAAGCTTTTGAAAATACCAATTCTAATTTTAAGTGGGTCTATTTCATTAATGCACTTCACATTACTGTGATGAACGACAGGTAATATATTACACAAGCTGTAGTTTCAGATTTGGATAACTATTGGAAACTAAGTTACTTCGAATATTACTTTACAATTTTATGGGCTTTCTATTAATATTGATATTAAAATTGTTAATATATACTTTAAACTCGTTATTTAAATGATGCAAATAAAACTTTAATAACTATTAAAATCTGTTACGGCCAAAAAAATGGTTATTAATATTCTTATAAATGTATAATTATGAATTTGTTTGAATATGTGACTTGAAATTAAAAGTAATATTTAATATACTCACCTTTCAGCTGGCGATGTTGAATGAATATTTCATGTACCTGATGTCTTCTTTCAACTCGCTTTCGACGATATATTTCCCTTACTTCTTGCAATCCAATTGTTGCCAACTTTTACTATATCCTTGTACACGCCGTAGAACAAAAAACCACAGTATTTCTCGGTAAATTTTTAAGAAGAGGTGTAGAATTGCGTGATCTACATGTACAAAGGTATTATATGTTAAAGAGAGCTTCTGAGCTGTTGGCTTTCAGCACAGAAGACTATTGCCCGTTTTCTGAAATAGCAGATGAAGGTTTGTGCGTGAAGCGTCGCTGTAAGCAACGTACTGTCAGAGAATCATCTCTAAGTGAAGACGACGCCATGCTCACAACCGAATGTTGTCTTCTATGACAACGTGACTGCATTGCAAGAGAGCCTAGTGCAATTGCAGAGCTCCCGCACTGTAAAAAAAAAATGGTAGGATTACCTGACATTAAGGTAATATTCGCAGACTTTTGGGGGGAAACATAGTTTTCATTGCGTGTAAGATAAAATAACCGCACTGTGGTGTAAAATTCACGTTGATGGTAGTGGAAAATCCCATACATGGATCGGAAAATTACCATACGACGTGTGGATCTCCTAGCCAATTTGTAACTATTTTATAATTATATAATATATATTTTCTACGTTAAAATTAATTTTTGTTGTCCAGTCATACAAGCTGTCCAACATGGCTCTTTATATATAAGGTATAATTACCACACTCTGGAGTAAAATTCATTTACGTAGTGATGAAAAATCCCACAAATGGATGGGAAAATTGCCTTATGACGCGTGTATCTCTTCAACATTTTCTCAACAGCTGAGTGGGAGGACGGGAGGAAGAAACAATCTTGTAACTCACTAATATTCACTTCTAATGACATGTTGTTGTGGTGTAATGGACAGCGCATCGTCCTATTGTAATAAAAGTCCATGGTTCGCGCCCACCCTCCGGCAAGTGTCAACTAGTTTAGAGTTAAGATTTCGGTTACTATTCCTTAGAGGATTGCAGGTAATAAAAAAAATTACTGTACCACGTGTATTCTTAAATATTATTTAATTGTACAATATAGGTAATATTGCATTACTTGTATGGGATATCCCCCCACTTATGTCAGGTACTTTTCCCGTACGATTAGGGAATATTACATGTAATGTAAATTTACTCCACTTTTGACAGATAATTTTACCTTATATGTACGGGAATTTTACCTCAAATTTTTTTTACAGCGCAGGGCTGAAATAGTTTAGAAACACAACACGGAAACGCACCCCAAACCCAATCGTTTGCCGATGCATGCCAATCACCCAAACGTGAGGAGAATTCCAAGCAAACAATTATCAATGCGCACTTGCCATCTTCATCAGGTACAAAAGATTAAAGCGGCAGATTTCTAGTCACTGGTTTTCCCTGGCTGGTTTTTGTACTGATCCGCTGAAGACCTTGACTTTCCTTGCAACGTTATATTGATTGACGAAGTTGTTTTCCCATGCGACTACATTTCCTTCACCAGCGACATTCATCTGTGGGATGAGGACACATGCCCCACACGCAATGAAAGTACTCAAGATTTGAGCCGATATTCGCACGAACAAACTCTTTGCGCCTCTATTTTCGTAGTTAGTTTTGAATAAAAAGCTTATTTATTGGTCCCTGTTGTGTTGGTAAATGTGAGTTTGTACTCATGGCGCAGTTTGTGAGGTAAAGCTTTTGCACTATAAAGTGAGCACTGTTGAAATCAACCTTAGAAAAAAGTCACTGCCCCTGCCTGCATATATTTTAACGGGCGCACTGAGTGACATGCGCTCTGTAAAGTTGGTAACGAAGTATAGAAAATAGTTCCATATTTTAACGTCGAATAAAAAGTGTTAGGTTATCATTTGTGATAACTTAAATTATTTCTTTTCCTTTCTGTTTTTTAATGCTTCAAAGTGTAAAAAACAGCAAATTTTTAAGATATTTACTTTCTTAATAATTTTACAGTTTCATTTTACCGACGCATGAATAACGTGCTGAGGCCCGTTGAATGTTAATCTCAATAAATCGGAGGAATACACAACGTGCATACAAGTAGATCTTAAAAGGGCCTTTCAAAAGTGCTCATTTTACCGTGAGCAGCCTATACTAGTGCGATAAAGCCCTCCAATACTTCTACTTGGGAACTCAGCATTTTCTCGTAGATGATCGTTGATCTCGGCAGAAGTGGACTGAGCATGTAGCCATCGTGCTTCGTAGACTTTTATGCTCTGAGTAATTACATTATTTCATTCATTTGATTTTTTAGATGACAGAGAATACTTATGCGACATACAACCTCCTGTATTTTATGTTGTGTGTATATAAGATTGAAGGATTAAACTATTTAACTATTAAATAATTAATACTTCAAGAGCTAAAGGACTGTACCTAAACTAAAACTTTCACCACTAGTAACAACTTAAGGATTTAGTTTGTGAGTTCTTCGTAGATGCATAACTTGTTCAAATTAGCGACGTCCCCACCACAACTTTGCATTACGCTTCACACATCAGTGAGGATATAGAATCCTGTGGCCCATCTTTGCTACGTGATTATCCACACGGGTGGTCACCATTTTCACTATATGTCATGGAGTATAAGCACATCTATTTACGCAAAAGTTTTGCAGGCAATTAGAAGCAATTTATGGAACGCGGGCCCACTTTCTCTGTCGAAATGATAACTCTGAGCTCAAAACATAGATTCTGGCAAGGCCTTGCAGCAATTTCTTTGGAAATATCAGAAATTCAGTACTAATAAATGCATGCTGTCAGACGATTCAGTGTAGATATTTTATTAATTATAATTTACACTCCACTGTAATTGGAGGTGCACGCAGAGCTAAATATAATCTTCCTCTGTGTTACCACTTAGTACCAATGTCATCAAGTTCATACGTATAAGCATTTCCTTACGTTCTGAATAACTTACTGTAATAACACGTCTATATTAACAGAATCTTATTACCGAAGAAAGGAATATTAGAATACTTCACACATACCCCGATTTTACACTTTATCTTGTATTTCGTATTAATTTTCTATATTAATTTGTAATGTTCACAGGTTATTATTTTTCTTCTGTTTTAAGTAATTTCCAATACTTTTTCTGCGCCACTGAAAAAAAAAAATGTGACTAGGTATTTAGTTGCAATTTAATGTCAAAATTAATAATTTAAATAAATATAATTTAGTAATGGAAACTAAGTTACAAATGTAACTGTTATTTGAATAAGTTCCTGATAAAAAATGAAATGAAGGTATTTTAATTGAAAAGTGGTTGCTATAAACATCCTTTAAAACAACCGTCCTATTTACGGGTGAAAAAAAATCCTAAAACCACTTCAAAAAATTGTAGAGCTTCAAGACATCGCATCGTGTATACATACACTATCGACCGAAAAGTATTTGGGCACCTGTCCACGATGTTTACTCGGTGGTTGTCACACCGTTCGAATCTCGTAGGACCACCTCTTGCTGCTGTAACAGCAGCCACCCTGTCTGGCATGCTCTCTACGAGTGTTTGGAGGACGTCCTCGGGGATTCGTCGTAATTCCTCTTGCAACCATTCCATGAGTTGAGCAATGGATTTTAGCCGCGCCTGATGAGCCCTCACCCGGCGATCCAATTCGTCCCAAATATGTTATATAGGGTTGAGTTCGGGGCTCTGGGCGGGACAGTCCAATCAGCGAACATTGTTGTCGGCGTACCACTGCATAGTAGCCCTTGAAACGTGGCACCTGGCATTGTCATCCTGGAAGTAACACGGGTCCATTCCGTAAAAATGCCACAATGCTGGGAACATTTCATTATCCAGAATGTTACAATAGGCCTCTGTGTTCATGCTACCACGGACAAACACCAGCGGTCCTACGCCGAAGGCCGTGAAACAGCCCCACACCATCCCTCCACCATCACCGAATTTCCTAGTTGGCACTATATACTCCGGCAGAAGCCATTCCCCGGGTAGACGCCACACCCATACACGTCCATCGGACCGGAATAATGTAAACCTCAACTCATCACTCCACAGAACCGATTCCCACTGCTCCAGTGTCCAGTTGCGACGGTCCAAACACCCCTGAGTCGCCGAGCTTTATTGCTTGTCGTGACATGGGGCTTATGTGCAGCTGCTCTTCCGAAACACCCAAGTCAGTGGGCCTCTGTACGCAATGTTCCAATGGAATCCGATACTCCTGTTGCTGCATGAAACTCCTGTCGGATGGTAGCCATGGGTTGTGCCCTATTTTTGACATTTTCACGTTTCAGGGTTCTGCGATTTCTGTCGGTTATGATTGGAGCTCGCCCAGAACGTGCAGCATTGGCACAATGCCCATCGACCTTCCACTTACGCAGGACGAATGCGACCGTTGATTTGAACCTGTTTACCTTCCGTGCAATCGCCCGGCTGGACAGCCCACTGAGATGGCAGCCCACAATCACACCCTTATCGAATTCCGATAGCTCTGTACCTCGTGCCATCTCCTTGGCAACGTATGGCGGCCACACAAGTCAACTGACTTACTAAATTACCTATCTTCACGGGTACCCAATTCCTTTTTGGTTGATAGTGTATAATATATTCGCTGTTTGATCATAATTTTTAAATCAAACATTTGTAAAATCACTCCACGTATTACGTGTTTGGTTGTTTTCATAAATGTGTCATGTATCACAATAATTTTATACATTTATTAACATAAAAGTACTACCTTATTTTCGGTTAAATTAAGCTTTAACTTATATATTTTAACTATAAATTATAAAATTTACTCAATAATGCATATGAACAAGAAAAGGGAGAAAATAGGTGTATTGGTAATACCTAGTAAGAAATCGTTCTTACGCGGAGTATTGTTTAATTGGGTGTGTACGAAGGCTGTGCTTTATCCCTTTGGTGTAATTTTCTAGACTTAGTTAAGCTTTGTTTGCATGAGGCAGAGGAATATCCTGAAAGGAAAACTTAAGCAGGGCTTCAGAAAAGGTGGAAGTAACCGTGGATCGACTATAGATGACGCGGCGTTGGACGTGTCTTTGTGAGGGGGGCGGATATGTGCAGGCGGCGACGAAACGAGGTCTTCCAGTCGAGCAGGGGGGGGGGGGATGCTGGAGTGTCGTGTAGGGGTAGAAGAGAGCAAAGTGGGGTGGATGGCTTTTGTCATCCGTAAGCGTCGCGTGAGATCGCCGGCTTTGTAGAACAGTGACGTGTTATGATCGCGGTCGATTACATCTGGAGCCCCGTGGGACCGCTTTTAAAAGGGGCACGATGGGCCACAGGCGGGGGTAGAAGTCTTTATCGTGAGTCTCATCAGTCAGTTACTCGCGGCTTTTAAATTCTACCTTAAAGTAGTACGAAACTAAAATGCTAGTCTCTTAAACAAAACACATCAATCCCAGTATTGACTCGTGTTACTACTACATTGTCTATATAACAAAGCTAATAATGCATTATGTAAGGCCTATGTGAAGTAAGTATCTAGATTTACTTAATAAGCTGTACACGAATACGTAGTAGAACAGTTGATAGCATACTTGACCGTAGACTAATGGTTTGTGAGTTCGATTCCATGTTTGTCCAGAGAAATTTGCTATTTGTGAAATAAAGCCGAAGTTAGCACATACGAATATGGTACATGTCTGGTCTATTTGGGTAAGACACAATTATTTTTGGTTGTGAAAATGCATGGCACGCTGCGTCTATGTAGACCACTAGTGGCCAATAGCTGGGCCACAAGTGGCTTACCAACATTTGACTAACGACATGTGGTT
The DNA here is from genome assembly GCA_029891345.1 of Dryococelus australis. Taxonomy (NCBI): domain Eukaryota; kingdom Metazoa; phylum Arthropoda; class Insecta; order Phasmatodea; family Phasmatidae; genus Dryococelus; species Dryococelus australis. The sequence continues at coordinate 53,852,921 of CM056999.1, forward strand.
TACTTACGGCAGGCCTGAAGCAGAAACCCGGAAGTTGTTAACTTACGGGCAACTCTTGCCTTCACAGACATCAGCCAACTGTTCATCAAGAACAAGTGGCCTGCTTGCAAATATTTTAACGGGCGCGCTGAGCGACATGAGCCCAGTAAAGTTGGTCACGATGGAAAGTAGTTCGATATCTTAACGGTGAATAAAAAGTGTTACGTAACAATTTTCGAATGAAAACTGAGTAAATCTGTAAAATATTTCATTTTATAATAATTTTACAGTTTCACTTGTAAGACGCACGAATAAAGTGATGAGGCCCGTGGCAATGTTAATTTTACATAAGGCGGAAGAATAAACAACGTGCATGCAAGTAGATCTTAAGCAGGGCTTTCGAAAGTGTTCAGTTCATCGTGAGCAGCCTTTACGACTATGACAATGGGACGCACTGCAGTCGAGCGGCGGACGAACGCGATAAAAACACCGGGCGGCGTCGCCAAAAACGCTCCGGGAAAGGAACGCTGGCAGATAGCGGAGCGAAATGAGAGCGCAATAAGCGGGACGGCAAAAAAAAAAGTTCCTTTTATTTATTTTTTCCTCCGTTCCAGAAGCATGCGTAGCGCAGTGCTCCTGTCATAGCCCCGAACAGGAGTTTCGCAGAGCTGGAGAGAGAGAGAATGGTATCAGACGGGGTGAAGGGGGCAAGTCGAGAGAGCAAAAAGAGCAAACAGACATCTCGTATTGAAGGCACACGAGAGGGCAGGCGTAAAAAAAAAAAAAAAGAGAGATAGAGAAGCGGCAGAATTTTTTTTCCCTCCCCTTTTCCTTTCTCGTATTGTTCTTTTGATCTTCAACGAGGCATCAAACATCAATATTGAAATTTCAAGTGGGCTGCAGAACACTCCTTGCTTAATTAAATGCCAATAATCACGGGGGAGGCTGCATTGTTCCGTGTTTTCTTTTGTGTGCGGACGATTCCTTTATCCCTCGGCGTGAGGGGTCGCAACAAGTTCCGGCCGCTATTTGCACGCTACGTTAGGCGCCAGCTATGTTTGCGTTCCGCTCGGCCGTCCGTCAGTACCCGTCCGTCCGTCAAAAGCCATCCGTAGTGTCCGAGCGCGGTGTTATGTTCTCACCCCACTCATAACAAGAACATGGAAAGGGATCATAGTATTATGTAGAAGGGTAAGCTAAGGAGGAGACGACTTATAGAAGAGTAAATAAGGTATTTAATTTCCATCTCCAGCAGTTATAGAATAGTTAATATAAGACATGATGCCAACGGAAGAAAGGATGGCAAGGAAGGTTAATTAGGTTAAAGAGAGAGCGTGATAAAGAAGGAACTCACCTGGTCTCGTACTCTGGCCTCGCGACCCCGAGGTAGGACGTCGCCGCACCAGGTCTAGCAGCCGACCTCGCCCCTTGCCAATCGCCGACTGCCCCGATAGCCCAATCCACCCTCCACGTGTGTGGGTTGACGTAATGCACTGTGATTGGTTCCCGTTGTGCACTAGAGGCGGAGTCTGCTTGTAGTTTGTTGTAATTGACCAGGAATGTCCTGATGTTTTTTCTGGACCCACATTGTCTGGTGTTCTTTGAACATTGCTGTGACAGTTTAGACATTCCACTCCGGCTCGCTGTTATAGTTTTCTCAGTTTACCAAACTCACCCTTGGCCTCCTTCGCAGGTATTGTTTTGACAGGTGGTGCACACCGAGACCGTGTATAATAACGGCCTCGGGGTCGCGAGGCCGGGGCGAGACCATAGACTAAAAGCCCGCTGCACATGGAAAGATTTCCCTCGAGATAGCATGCGTGGAGTCCTGCTTGCTGCCGGACGTGCTCATCCACTGGAAATACCGATGCCTATAATCCATTCACGGTTACTTCACGTTTTGCTGAAGCCCTGCTAAAGTTCTACTTCCAATATATTCGTCCGCCTCGTGCAAACTAAGCTTAACTAAAGTCTAGAAAATTACACCAAAGGTCAACACACCGAATTCAAGCGTACTCAGTGGTAATGATGTTTTTCGTGAGAACTATTTCTAACGAAGCGCTACCAACCCACGGTTTTTCCCACTGTTTTTATTCATATTTTTTTATAAATTAAATATTATAATTTATAAATAATATACAGGTTTTAACTCAAATTTAATTAAAAATAAGATACGTTCATGTAAACAAAGGTATAAAACGCATGTGATTCATGGTATATTCAGGAAATAACTTAACACGTCATACATAAGGTGATATTTCAAAGGCTTGATTCAAAAAGTGAGACGAAACTGCGAATAGACTATAGATGTGCAGTTTTGCTGGCTATTCTACTATTCTTCGGTATTTTGGAATGCCGCTATTATCTCTACGTGTTTCTTTACAAGTTTCCGATCTCAGCCAATGGCAGCAAGGAAAAGTGTCACGTGACTTTATTTACATGCAACGTGATTGTTTTGGCGGTATTTTCGTAACCTACGTACATGGGAAAGTGGACAAAATAAGATACCAGTGTTAGTGGATGCATGGACGAAAGTCGTTCGTACACAGTTTTGAGGTTATCTGTGAACTCACCCCAATCCTTCGAAAAGAACACTCCTGTCTTCGTTCTTTCAGGCTCGCCATTCTCTTGTCTACAGTCGTTTAATTCATCGCAGTCGAAATTGGAAGACGTGTAGTTACAGCAATATTTCTTCGCTATACAGAGTTCATTGTTTAGTTTTCGCCAGCTGTTAAACATTGTCACGGCTGCCGGGATTACTAGTTGACAGAGTAGCTCGCAGGGAAACCCACGCCATGCGAGGCAAAACCAGTGACGGACCCCACAAGTAACCAAGTTACATAACTCTTTGCCTCGCTCTCAAATAATATCTTAGCGAAACTTACAGGAAAAAATCGTCCCGTGTGCTCCGGGCTTGAAAAATGTGGTGGGCCTATCTCGCTGGCTGCGTACAAGTCTCTGTGTTCCAAAATTGAACTGCTTTTCTGCCAACAACGACTTGCAAAAATTTGGGCGGATTGGATTTGAAGTTAGAATATTGTTTATTAAGCAAGTGGTTTGAGATGTTTTATACTTCCAAACTAATTCGTAATACAATTTGCTCTACCTTCTTATATTTAATTCTGGTTATTCTAATAGGGTTAGAAATAAGCTAATAACCAAAGTACACAAATTAGAGGTTTTGTTTGTATTTCACGGAATACAACAATAATTATTCTTCCGTCAGAAGGACGGTATAGAATCAATAAGCTCTACAAGCTGAAGCGGGGTGCTATAGTATCCACTACTCTACTACCCAGGCTAATCACTTATGCCCGGTTGCACCATCGTGGTTGGAACCTCGATTCGAGATCGGATGTAATATCGACAAAGAAAACTGTTGCACCATTCGAGTTCACAGCTGGATTGGAGATCGAGATGAAGTTCATTTCGAACCATCGAAATTGGCGGTTCGAAATCTCGATCCGAGATTAGCAGCCATCGTCAACAAATGTAGTTTGAAAATACGCCAACAGATAGAACTCCTTTCGATTGTTCTCTTGGGAATTTAAAACAGTATTTTACGCACTTGAATGTTACTCAGTATAATGCGTTACAACAATAATTATTTTAAAACAGATAAAACATCGCTCATCTAGTTCTATCTATAGTAAAAAATACGCCTACTTCTATGACGTCATATATTACGAACCAAGAGCAAAATTTGTCTCATACTTAATCTCGATCTCTCACTTTGGTACCAAGGTCGACAACTCGGAGATCCAGAATCATAAAATTTGGTTGGTGCAACACTTTTACATTGGAACCAATATTTTAGTGGATCCTGGTTCGGAACTAGGATCATTCGAGCTCGGATCGGGGAAGGTGTTGGTGCAATCGGGCATAAGACGACTGCTTTATTTACTGGTGCGGCCGATGAGTCGATGAAGAGTGATGTTGTAGCGTCTGGGTTGGAGGCTACACTTCCTGCTGAGACCACTGATGTGCAGAAGGTCAGTAACAAGCGAACAGTCATGGCGGTGGTGAATTATAATTCTAACCAGATACCATAATATTGCGGTTGTCTGCAGAGGATGCGAAAGGGTTAAGGATGGGTTAGTGTGCGATTATTTTCACCTGAATTGAATGTCTGTATTAAAATAATTACAAATTAATATCCCTAACATCTTAAAATACATCCGTTGCTAATTATATAACAAAACCCGTCACCCTAGCGGACTCCATTTATTTCTACTACTGGCATTGCTTAAGAGTGTTCCGTTTCTAAATAGCTTTCCTGCCGATTAATAATCTCAGCGGTATCAGTAGAGAGAATAATCCATTGTATAATGGCTGGAGATTCTTGTGGTCACTAGGGCAGCGTGTAATGGCCATGTGGTCCTGCAATGTACAGCAATACACGGCTTAGCGTGATATTTGCAATATACCTGGAATTGTGTTCTGGTGACACATGTGAGACGGCAATATTGCAATATAACAATATTTGCGATATTGTTGATAAATGTATTGGTAATTTTACTATCATTTTGATCTCCAGTAGCTACATCTACAACATCGGTTTGCGACGTGTTCGCTTGTTCTTAACGAAATGTACGATGTGACGTTTGCGATTGTTTATATCGAAATTAATTAATTTTTCACTGTCGGTAATTTCCGTACTAGCGAGATAGATATTTCCAATACTTAACGAAGCGATATTGAAATGGTCAGATTGTAACGATATTGGCTATCGCAAAACCCCGGCGCTCACCCTAGGGTAAAGTCAACTTACACGTTGCACGGAAATTCCCCTTACAAACTCCTAGGACTTGTAGAGGGGACTGAGTAGACTATCTTTTGAAAAGGAACCCATGTACCGTTTCCGTGCTACAGCCATTTCAAACCAGGTGTATCACTCGTCCACTTCAGCTGAGGGAAAGAGCGACGTCTCGGATGTACCTGTGTTGGTATACAACAGGGTAGGCAGTACATTACTTCAAACAATCATCTGATGGCATGCGACGTCTACACTGCTTCGAGCTCCAATCATGCGCCTTTGTGTCTCCGATTTACGTGGTTGAGCACACGTTTGCGGAATACACAGACATGATCCTTCTGTATGTCACAGCTGAAGGTAATGGGAGAACAGCTCGTCGGCTATATCCAGAGCGTTATCCACAACGTGCGACATCATCGCATAAGCCTACCCCTTTTGCCACAGTTACGCAACGGCTCCGAGAACAAGGTACCTTCACCGCCGACAGGAACGACTGTGGTGCTCCAAAGAGACGCCGCACTCCCGAATTGGAAGAGGCTATATTGCATCACGTTGAACAGAGCCCGTCAGCGAGTACGCGAACAATTGCGCGTGCAATGGGCGTTGCTCCCAGCATCGTCTGGGAGGTTCTGTATGAGCAGCAACTATGCCCTTACCACCTCCAAAGGTTACAGTCTTTGGGTCGAGCCGATTGCGCACCACGTGTTGACTTCTGCACGTGGTTCCTGCACCGCTGCACCGACGAGCCCGTACCCACGTCGCATTCTGTTCACATATGAATGTAAAGTCACTAGGAACAGTGTTCTCGATTCTCGAAGCAGCCATGTCTGGGCAGACGAAAACCCTAATAGCACGCGCATGTCGAGGGATTCCAGCACAGATTTTCTATCAATGTGTGGGCAACTATTCTGGACGGTCACGTGTAAAATACCTGATTTTAAGTGGTTGCAGCACGTAAACGGTATGTTTCCGTACATGGGTTCCTATTCAAAACATCATCTACTCAGTACCCTCTACAATTTCTATGAGTTTGCAAGGGGAATTTCTGAGCATCCTATATGTACAGAAAGGCTGAAAGCGGCTAAATGTGACCTATGTCGAACCCGAACTACTTCATAACTTACTCGGTTCTTAAATGTTATATTATGTATGAACTGGTTTCGTAAGTTCTTTTTTTTTTCATCCTTACCACGCGAGAGAGAAACCTTAACGGTGCTGAAGTGCGAATTTTTTTCGTCAAGGTTTTGGGGAAATTTTACATTTTCAAACGTAGCATTATTATAAATATTATAAATATATAAAATATTATAAATAAAATTGAAACACCAAAGTAATAAAAATAATTTATGCCACATTTTAACGTAAGTATAAAGATTTTCACTGATTTTCGCTAATAAACTTGCATCGAAATTTTTCTATAAATTAACAAAACCAACATTTTTACTTGGCTTAAAAGTATGTTGGAAACATAACAATTTCTCGAAGAAATTCCCTTGAAGTATGACACCTGGTTCGCTTTACGATTAGAGCTTGACTTGTAGGTGTTTAATGTTAATTGTAAAATTCGAAAAGAATTTGAGGCAAACCACAAAATGAGTTCCCACGAGGTTTTTATATCATTCCGACACACTTAAAAAAATGTTTTCGGGTGTAGCCAAATCCTTTCCTTGGGTATTACAGCATTCCGAAATTTGTTTCACACTAAGTATGCAAATGAAATTATTGTAACGTTGTTAATTTTAATTTGTATAATAAATTTACTACCCTGTTCAAAAAATATATAATATATCATATTTAATACAGAAAATCATTTTGCAATTTAAGCATCCTGAAAGGTTACGGTCGTGTAGGTTAGGCGTGAAATTCATGCAAAACATATATGTAGTAGTAATATTGAAAAAGGTTTCTTTTCAACATGTATGTTAGTAAAACTGATTAATTTATCTATTTTTGGAGATTATGCACCTGTTTCCAGTTTATTTGTACTAAGTATAGGTAAACACATATATAGAATAAATTACTGGGCCCTTATTGAATTCGGAGAACAACTTACTTCTTGGGCATTGAAGTGATATTTCCAATCAATATTATTGAATTTTTTTGTCTTTCTAGTTTTGCAGCATAGTTTCTAGTGAACAATATCATTTTGAACATTTTACATTTTCGAAGAGATTAAATTCTATTATAAATACAGATAGCTAACAACGTTTCTTTTTATTAATTTTGAATTAAAAATTTTTTGACCAGAAAAAATTATATTACGTGTATTAAATCTATAAAAAAAAATTAGATAGCCGAACGAAAGATGGAAAATTATACGTCTGCATTTGAATTATTTATGTATATTTCGATATCATTGTTTAAAAATGGGGTATAAATGAACTTTTATATATAAATAGCCTAGTATTTAACCAATACGTCCTGTTGCGAATTTTTTTACCAGTATTTGTAATTTTTTCATATTTTTATATGTATTACATAATTTTCAATCAACATTTTGTCTTAAGTCTCTAGCAGATGTCCATATAAATAATCTTCCAAGTGTGTCAAGAAATAATATTCAGTTAGCAATCAAGTGAACTTATCTTTAGGTCTTTCGACTACAACACATTTTTCAGTTTTTTTTTATGTTGCCAAAAATTTACATTCGTGATTTATATCCAAGTGTAAGATGAGTTTTCAGTTTATCTCATTTAACTATTCAATGTTTCATATTAGTCCAGTCAAATTAGAAAAAACGCAGGAAAAATTCTAAGAATGCTGCATTTTGGTACAGATGTTAATAAAAGTGTGTATTTCAACATACAAAAACACACAAGCGTTATGACGTGAGCTGCCACCGCCATATTGAAAAAATGGCGGCCAAAAATTGCGTTTTAAAAATTCTCTCTATCTATTAGTATCAGAACTAAACTGTCTTAACAGGAATTAATTATCACATAAGAATCTACAAAAAATATCTCTTAAGTTTTTCTCATAGGACGCATAGTTTTTGCGCTACGCCCTTCTAAATATTCGCACTGTACTCTCACCCATTGTTTTCAAAGTAAATAAAGCGACGTTAAATGTAAGCAAGGGTTTAGAAGATTTTTTTATTATGGAATTGTTGATGTGCTTTCCCAAAGTGTATTTAAGGGTGAGAGTTGTATGAACCATCTCCTGTACCTGTAAGTATATATATTTTACTGGCAACCACTGCAGTAGGGCACTTATTTCCACACCACCGTAGAGATCAAGTACATGGCGCGTTTTGTTTTAACATCGTTTCCCCGGTAGACCTATTCCACGATACGAATTGCGAAGTCCTCTGTCTTCATCATTATTGCAATTTTAATCGCTTAGCAGTTCCACTAGATGCATCATTTACCTGATATGATGTCGGGTTTGATTCTACATCCATAGTGTTTGAAAACATGCCATCAAGATAACATAAAGTCTGGTTCAAGCCAAGCATGTTGTCGTTCTCATTGTCGTGATGAGTTTCGCTCTTATGTTCACTAACTCTGTAGCTGGAAGTTTCCACGTGTGTTGATGTGCTCGGAACGTCTGGGTATCGGCCTGTTTCGTCTTCATCGTCTTGTTCGCGTGTCCAGGACAGCCCGGAATTCAGGCAAGAAACTCCGCTGCACTTAAAACCTGCCTTTCTGCATCCACACAATGGTCTGCAACATTTCGTACATTTGCAGAAAATCGATTTAAGGAGACGATCCGGAGCGGGTGAAAGTGTCGATGGAACTGGTAAAAGACCATTTGTTGTCCTCCGCCATCCCCAAAGTTCAGGAGGTGTTTTTATTACCACGCGATAGCTGCACTTGGTGATACACTCTACATATCTGTTGCCGAGCAGAATCCTCTGTTGAAGGCAGTGAGGAAGATCGCTTGTTTCCCAGGGCGATTCCTTTTTTGAAGCAGATGGAACGGTAATTATTCAATCATGTTTAATTTTTCTTTGCACCATATAAAGCAAGAAAAACTATATTTCCTGCATCTGCAATTTCATTTGTTGAAGCAGTTTCCTCTTAAAAAATACCTGCAATTTTATTCAAATCTTCGTTTTCTATGATAATTTGGACAAGTTTTTTTTTCCCTTTACCGAAAACAGCGGATGTTGTGTCACAGCCAGTAAATGCATGTAGGAACATAACATATTTCCCTTGACTCCCCTTGCTGTGCAGACTGTATGATGAAAAAGTTCTGGTTTTCACAGTTCCTCTACCAGGTTTAATGAAAAATATTTCATGTTCTAGAGGGACTTCCGAATAAGCAACACAAGCAGATCTACATCTTCTCCCATGACTACAGTTTGTACACCTGTAGCAGCTCTCTCAATGGCTGTGGAAATTATTAGCGAGTATGCATCTGATTCAGCATGTTTGACAAGAAAATCACTATTTTCAAATGTATTTTTAACAATGAAATCAATCTGTTTTTGTTGTAACTATTTGATAAAAAAAATTTCTTGGGATGTTGTTGCGATCATATTTTCTTCAAAAACTATTTCTGGAGCAAAATGCTTATAGGATCCACGTAATCTTTCAGCATTTTTGGTACTAAATGTACAATCAGTATAGCCATCAAATACAACTGCAGAGTTATGATTGTAATGACGAGCAACATACGACACATAAATATTGCAAATGTCACTGTACGTGCTATTTGCAGCCCAAAGAACATACTATGTAAAAGGAATCCACCATCTATAATGTTACAGCAGTCACTTGAAAATAATGTGTCAGCCTTTTCTTCAAATATGTCAAACAGAACAGCTTTATTTGATTATCACATTCCTATTTCATCGAATAAAGAGAGAAGGAATGGTGTAAGCTCATATTCAAGAAATGAGTTTAAATTGTCTTCATTTTTCAGTGAGATAAAAATGCGTTGGAAGAGAAACAGTGGATCCAGAGTTGCTGTTGTGTCTTGAAACTTAAAACTATTGCTTACAATGGCTAACGATAGGACCTTATTCCTTCGCAAGAGTTTCACCTCATCAAACAACTTCCCAGTGAGTGATGTTATTGCGTGGAGACCTACAATGTACGCTCATGGCAGTTGATGGTTTCGTCACCAACTACTCCAGTACTGATCGCCATAATCTTGTCTGAAACAGGAAAAGGATTATATCTGGAAAGTTACTGGTCAAGTTTTGTAATGTCTGAATTATCTCTGGATGTACGGGAATCACGCCAATCGGCGTGTTGCTCTTCAGTGTGATAATTAGGACAGCATAGGTTTTCTAATCCTTCAAAGTATTCAGCAGCACTGGAGATCCAAGAACCCACCTATCCAAAACACTTCCTTGGAGCCCTCTGCCATGTATTAAACATCCAGAACTTTTCATAGACCGCATAAAGGTTTGCCCTATTGTCATATCTGTCCAAAGGCAACAGCAGTGTTTATCGACTCGTACTGTGAAGTAGCCATTCAATTACAAATTTATCGTATTCTACTTTATCCATTAGTTCTTCCAACCCAGCCATGTCTTACAAATAAAGTTTACATGACTTAGCGCATGAAAAGTGACCAGTAGCATGGAAGAATGGAATCATGCTTTTCACAGTGTCAATATATAGCTGCCAGTTCCCCATTCTTTCCGACATTATGAATTGTTTAATTAATGTCACCAATTTAAAGTACCGAATCCACAACTGTGCAGCGGGGTCATTCTTCTCAAGATCATGGAGCTGGCACCTTAATTTTTCTGCAATGCCGATCAAAACTTCTTCGTTCATTACAGATTCCAGGGATAGAGATCCATCTCGAAATGCATTTGTGTTGTCCAGCAGACTTGTGTGTTCATTTTCTGATAAGTTTATGGCTCGCAGTACAAATTTTGCTATTTCTGCATGAACTAACATATGTTCGCATACTGCACGTGCATAAGCGTGACCAGTAAGCAGTTTGTCGACATTGATGGGTGCATAAATTTCACACAGCAATTCCTTCGTGCCACTACCAGCCATTTTATATCCCACAGCATCCAAAAAAGATATCAGTAAATGAAAACCCACTAGCCTTATGATGACATTGAAATCCGGATTTTTCGATGAGGATGCTACTATTTGTTTTGCCTTCATATATATTGGTTGATCAAATGTCACCAAGGTTGTTTTCTGATTGATCCCTTTGCTTTTTTTCTATTACTGTGTACAGACTTGTGTATAAAGCATCATAACTATTTAGAGGGAGATTTAAGAATGGAAGATATGTGATGGCCGTTTTCTCAAAAGGTATACTTTTGTCAGTACTTCCATGATGCCTTTCCATCCATGCACTTCTTGTAAATTTTTCCATTTAGAATACAACCATACAATATCAACCGCAGGTGGAGCAACTGCTGTTAATTGGTCTACGTTTACTTGTCCAACTTTCGGATTCTCTAGACCAGACTTTTCGTTTTGAAAAAATTTTGAATTTCACTTTGAATTTCTAAATAGTAGCATTTGCCGAGGGCAGCTTTTTGACCTTTGTGCTGTCTCTGGAAGAACAACATTGGAACATGGAGTTATACACGTAATACAACCCATACTATGAAATGTGTTGTAACCATCTATAGTGTTTACATTAACATCAGCATTGTCAAACACACACTGCATAAATGAACCCTGTAATGCTTTCGATTCTTCCTGAAATAAGGCAGATGCCCCACAGAGTTGAATCGTCGTGTAAGATGCACACAATCCCAAATTGTTCAGAATCTCTTGTAATATTCTAGAGACATATTTTCTGTGAACCTAAATACAAAGTCCTGCTTGAAAGGGCGAAAAAAATATATCGGTCTTGCCGGCATTAATGCATGGCATATCTCAGTGCATTTCAACTTCAAATCTCGCTTTGGCGATACGGTTTTCTTCATAATAACATCGCGAATGAAAACAATAAGTGATTTGTGTATTATGTTTTCTGTGTCTTCAAAAATATTTTCTCCAGTTTTTTGTAGGTTGTAACATTGTACACTTGGGAACACATGTAATCTCTTATTATTGCAGCTGCTCGCTCATTGTACCACGAACTAGTCAGTACATTATGTCCTACATCACAGAAGCACAGAACTGTCTGTTTTTTTTTGTTTGAAGTAGCTATGATAACAGCACCGCCATAGTGTTCAATCAATTTGTTATTTATTGTTTTATCGGTAGGGACATAACCTTCCATCTGAGCAGTCAATTCCTCAATAGAAACTGACATGCTTCTCTATTTTCAAGATATGAATAAATTTGGTCCATAGCTGATGATACCTCGGGATTAGCTGGTCTTCCTTTTTGTCCAGCAGCTTGTTCGTGTTTTGTGAAAAAAAATTACAAAGCATTTGTTGTGGTTCCGTGATTCGACGGCCACTAGGTCCGATACATTTGCAAGGCGGTTTGTGATTTCACTAACCCATTGATTTTTAGTTTTTCAGCCATGTGGAGGATATTTTATTTCACTGAGATACCTGCAGCAAAAACATTTTTTGTTCGATATTCCTCAGACTTCTTCCTTTCTTTTTCAAGAAATACCTAATCAATAGTAGAAGCACAGAATAAACATTTCGGATTAAATTGATATTTTGGTGATTCATTTCTTAATTTTTTTCTTGGCAGGACTCGTGGACGTTGATGCTTCCTCAGAAAACTATTTTATGCACGCGGCAATACTTTGTTGTCTGGTATGGTTTTTGCAACAAATTGAATGCACTGTCGCCTCAACATTGCGCTCTGATATATCTTCCCAAGTCTTCCACTTATTATCGTTTCGGGCCTTACGTACTTGAACTAGTGATGCAATACCCTTTTTGGTAATCTTAACTGCATCTGTAGATTCGTGTTGTTCATCACACAAAATACACTTACTGTATGATATTTCAATCACTAATAAACATATGCATTATGTTATTATAGCTCATGTTGAGTGTCAAAGGTCCGTATTCCAACAGTCTATGTCATAACCGGCATCTGTTTCAAACAAATGTACAATAAAATTATTGCAGCAATAAATGAATTAAAATTGCTTGTCATATTTTATACACTTAACAAGAAGATAAGGAAATAACTAATAATACTATTTTCTTCTACTAAAATAGCTTGTTTTGTATAATAATTATCTGTTATTTTCATTTAGAATTACTCGTACTTCCGCCTACATAACTTGCTACATTTTGTTTGAATCAGGTAAGTAATTCCTGAGATGTAACATACCAAGTCTTGTAATAGGTCATCATTTTGAAAATAAATATCTAAGTTATTAAAATTCATGTCTGTTATTTCGTCTATTATTGCACTGCTCCTATGCTAAATTTGGTTGAAATATCAATAGTTCCCGTGTTATGACGAATAAACCTTACAATTTGGGACGATACTATCTTTCAAAATGGCAGACATGTGCAACTATGCCATTGAGTGTGAAGTACTGTCATTATACACTTCCTACGTATTAATTTTGGTTGAAATCGGATGAGTGGTTCCAGAGATATGACACGACCCAAAATGTTACAATGGCTGCTATTTTAAAAGTAAGCACCTGGCACAACCGAAATATACAACGTTCAGGTTTCCTTACTACGTACTATACGTATAGCGAGTTTGAAATTCAGTCTATGGGTTTACAAGTTTTTAGGGGGAAACACTTTCATGATCACGCCTAGACACACACACGGAAAGACACAGACAGGAAGGTGATCTCATAAGGCTTTCTTACCTTCGGAGAATAAGCTAAAAAACGATATTTGTCAAATTACTGACATTTTATACGGATTAGTTTTTTTTTAACAAAACTTAAAGAGATACATACAATTAAATACAGTCTCGAAGCCATACATGTTAATTCTGAATGATAGGTCAAAGATAGGCGGCGCTATATTGTTGTTTATTATCATACTATATTGTTAAGTTGTATTAATGAATTTTTAATGTGTGGCAAACTCAGCCGAAGTCCAAAACAATAAATACCCTGGCTTTCACAGAATCGATTTTGCACGAACAACCTGCTCCGTTTAGGCAACACTATCTGACAGAGACTACTCTGCAGATACATAGGTTAACTATATTTGCAATTGATAAAAGCTATACCAGTAAAATAATCTGCAACAACATACACAAACATTATTGTCTCTGAAATATTCTTAACGGAAAACAATGTTAATCAACAACAGCAGCAACAATAATATTATTGTTACTTATAATAATTGCAGTAGGAGGCTGCTTTAAGATAAAATCACGAGATTAATTTTCACCTGCGCTTTATGCTGGATTATACTAGACAAACAAAATGTGCCCTACAATCTCTAGTTAACATTCACGAGTACTCTGAAATGAACTTTTCGACAGCAGCTTCCTACCATTATTCAATTATATTAGTGCAGTAATCAAAACCTACTAATGAAGATATTTTGCTTACCCTTTCAACTATGGTAAATAATGCGTAAAACTGTATTACACTCTGACTAAAATCACATCGACACAACTGTACGATTCTCGACACAAATCATAGCTACACGGAACATTGTTTATACAGCACTAATAACGAGCTACTAACTCTCTTTTGAATTCACTACTGCCATCTGGCACATCTATTAACAGAATCTTTCCTCTTCTAGTTTACCTCGCCAGTAAATACTAGTGGCCAGCAGTAACAACAACAATGCGGGAGGTAGGAGGACTATTTATATACTAGGGACCCAGCCCGTGACGTTTTTTTAGTATTGTCACGTGCCTAGAATAGTTACCATGTTACAAATTATCATACAAAGACTGAAAAAAAAACATATATATATGTATAATAATGAAATGATATGAAATTAACTCAACATCGAAACGACTGCTGCCCCATCATATTCTCACCACTGGCCACGTGGCCACTTGATAATCTATCACTGACCACTGTGACCCACTTGGAATCGCTCACCCTGATCCATACGCCCCACTTGAATCGCTCTATCACTACCACTGCGCTCTCTATCGCTCTATCACTAGCCAGTGCCCACTTGGATATCTCTATCCACTGAGCCACTAGGCCCATTTATATATATCTATCCACTTGGCAATGGACCACTTATATAGTCTATACACTGAGCCTTGCGCCCCACTTGGAATCGCTCTATCCACTGAGCCACTGTGACCCCACTTGGAAATTAAATCAACATTGAAGCGAGACATTCAAAATAAACAAAAATGATATTCCATTACCTTCATATCTTATGCAATAATCTCTATGCATTAATACACAAATTTCATATAGGAAAAAGTAATTACAAAATTAGTTTTTGGGGTAAAAGGTAATGATTGCGTAATCTGATCTTACTGAAATTCGAACTTGACCTGTATTTTACCCCGAGGATTCGCTCTGCAAAATGTGTTGAACTTATGTTGAATTTCAAGGGACTTAGAAGTATTAAAGGCGGAAAGACAGACAGACAGAGACCGTCTCCTTATTATTTAGGATTAGTTCTCAGCTCCCTAAAAGTTTAGTCTTACGTATGTAATACTCACACAGTTAATATAAATTATAGGAAAGCACATTAGAAACTTGCTAATAAAAAATAACTTCTAAAACCTACTTTACATCACACATCGCTTTATTTTACTTCGATAACAGTCGTAAGAGGAAGTGTACAGTGCGAATATTTAGAAGGGCGTAGCACAAAAATTATGCGTCCTATGAGAAAAAACATAAGAGATAGTTTTTGTAGATAACTATGTGATAATTAATTTTGTAAAGATGATTTAGTCCCGAAACTAATTCGGACTTACGTACGGTTCTCTAGATTAGAGAAACTGCCACATGTCACTGGGCAATGGACAAGGAAGTCACAGCCTCTGTTCGCACTTCTCTGACAGTAAAAAAAAAAAAAAAAGGGTCCTTCCTCATGGTGGACTTTCGGGTTTGAGGGTTCTCAGCACGACTGTCGCTCATTGATATCACACTTGCACGCGTCCTGCGTGTTGCTTCGCATACGCTGTACCGAGGTCTGTTTATATGCTGCTACCACAAAAATTTTAGCACACTCCCTGTTCACCAACTAATGTGTAATATTTATGTTTCTAGTAGGAATGGATCGTCCTTACGTTGTGCGAATCGTGTAAACATTGGCATCTTCCCTTCTAGCGACATGCTTATTGCACGTACACAAACACAGAAGGTTCACCCTCAGGCCTTACAAACAGTAGCATTTGAGTAAAGGGACAATTTGCCCCAAGGAATGCTTAATGATCCTGTTTTTGGCATGGCTCTTCGGATCAAACGGGCCTCAGGAATCGTGAAGGCCTACACGTTATTGAAGTTTGTCAATGCATCTCAGAAGACTTTTTTTTTATTTATATGATGATATTCCTTTGTTTAGATTGTTGTTTTTTTTTAATTTATGCCTTTTTGTTTGTTCCTACTGGGACGATGTAAACGTGTATTGTGTTTTTGTCAATTTTATGTGCTATTAGGAGCACAACATGGAGTGTAAACTGTTTTTATTCAATACAACATCCTGGATTCTGATATATGCCTTTTTGTTTGTTTCCTACTGGGACGATGTAAACGTGTATTGTGTTTTTGTCAATTTTATGTGCTATTAGGAGCACAACATGGAGTGTAAACTGTTTTTATTCAATACAACATCCTGGATTCTAATATATGCTAAACTTTTTATGACCAGTATATATGTAACATGTGCGCCCTCGTACGACATATGTGTATGCTACATAGCACGACACATCCACCACTTACAAATCATCATCCATCGATGTGCTAAATACCAACGTTCAAAGTAACCGAATGATTTTCAGGTGCTCAATATTTATGGCATTGAGTAACTATCCACTCGGGCCATTCCTGCCGTGCGCAGGATCGCAGACGTCACATAGAAGATCCTGACAGGCGAAGGGGCCAGCTTTTCCACACGGTGCTCCGGCATGTTGGTAGAGTGAAATGCGATTGGATGAAGTGGAGATGGAGATCCAATGGAATGCAACGGTGGGGAAAACGGGAGTGGCCCGAGAAACCTCAACTTCCACTGGCATAGTCTGCCACGTTTATCACGTGTGAAAATCCGGAAATGAACCCGATCGATACGATGGGAATCTGGCCTTTCTAATCGCTGGGTCACCGAGGCCGAAGACAGGTTGTCAACTACGCCGTGCATTTGTGCTAAGTTCTCCATCCCATTCCATACGTTTGAGAAAAATCAGTATTCAAGTTCCTAACAACTACTGGAGAACATCTTAGCTGCCTTCCGTGGATTCTAGAAATTCATAAAATAATTGCTGTATCATTGGCGATGCAAGATGATTCCGAATTTTTTTTTGTGCTAATCGGCGCTTTACAAGTTTAATTTTGACCAAAGTTTAAACGCAAAATCTGCAACTGTTTATATAGCCACAAGAAGTCTGTTCCAAACGGGCAGTTCAGAACAGTAGCTTACTAAAATTTCTACGTAGTCGCCAAATTCAAGTTATAATATCCAGCTACCCAGTCATGGAAGTTTGCGTGGATCAATGGATAAAATAATGATAAGTAGACGAGGTTGTAACTATTTTGTTCCTGAAATGCGATTTTCGTATATGTTTATTTGGTACCCTCTCCCTTGCCAACCCCTTATTACATTTTTTTTTCGTTTAATTTTTTACAAGTTCTAATTAAAACATCGAACATGTTTCAATGAAACTTTGTTGAACGTGGATTATAAATTGTAATTCTCGATTCCCTCCCCCCCCCCCCCCGCCCCGGCACTCGGCCTAATTTTATGTGTCCGACCCAAATATATTAAATGGAAAATATGACTATCTAAAATACATTTCCTTCGGTATTTTTCTAGTAATTCTTTAAAATATTTTCACTTAACTGAACAGAACTTTGAACACACAAAATAAAAACTTATTTTTCGTAGTTTCGAAGTACTGTGTGTCAGGTATTCTTCCCCTTACGATTTTCCTAGACTTACACCACTACCCGTCGTTCGAAATTTTTAATTTATATCACGTAGCAGACAGCAATAAAGATTGCAATAGTCTTGAGTTTTTTATAACTGAGCTCTGGTCAAGTGTAATTAGATATGCGTCTCTATTTTCATACATTAGAATGTATAGTAAATAAGAGGACGTCGATGCTGGAATAGGAACAATTCACATGCCAGTCTAATGTTCGCTGTTTCCCTTATTTGAGATATGGCAGGGGATCCATGTGTTGGCATGGTTTGCAGGACGGCATGGGCAGTGGGTAGCCATGGTTTGTGGGCAACCATGGTTTTCCGACCGCCCAGTCCTGGTCGTGTCTCTGTTCTGCGGCCTCGTCAGCGGGATACGTTTGCAATCGCGCGCGACGGGTAGCCAGATGAGTAGGGCCTCGCGCTCCGCTGCGTTTCGGTCTACCTCTGTCTGCCCGCGTCTCTCCCTCTCTCTCTCTCTCTCTATGACGTCCCTCGGTTCCCACTGCCCATTCTCACGTCTGCCGCCGACGCTCCCTCCGCCGGGGGTAGAAGGGGTGGTGGTGCGGGGACGGACGTGGGGGTGGGTGTTCCAGCACTTTGATGTCTGCCAGGTCTTTGTACCAATCGTGGAGCGAGGCACAAAGGATTCACCAACACCGAATACCTGCGACAAAATGAGGCCTGCCTCTCACTGCCTGCCGTACGATTTATGGAATATTGATTGGTTCTCCTGGGGGGTTCAAAGCGGCGGCGCCCTGTCCCGTACTTTCGGGTATTGATGCAAATATTCAAACCCAGAGGGGTTGAAGGAGGAGGATGATTATTATTTACAAATAGGTCAGGGGGTAGCGCATGGTACTCTGATGTTCCTTCTGGAGCTTACGGACGTGTGAATATGGTCTATTTGCAGTATACTTAATTTTTTTTTTAAATAAAACATTTGTAAAATCACCCCCTGTATGAAGTGTTTAGTTATTTCCTAAATATGCCATGTATCACGAGCGTTATATATTTCTGTTAACATAAAAGTACGATTTAATAATAAGGCGTACTTTTGTGTTATACATTTACGTCAATTTATAATTGCCCCAGCAAAAACGAAAGGTACAGGCCAGAATCGGGCCGGTGAAGTCTAGCCGACCAATTACTGCTGGCTTATTCTGGCCCGCTGTCTTATGCCGGAAGGTGGCCGATATAAATATGGACTGTCGGCTAACTGTTTGTCAGCAGTGTCCAAAATATCCTGGTTTGGAACCGATAAGACACAAAATGGATAACTAATGGCTGGCGGGCCTGCGATGGTTGGATGTCACCACGATGCCGGGCAGCCGGGCTTGCAATGCTGGATGTCACCAAGATGCAGGGTCTTTGCCGGCTTGATGTCGCAATGGTTCCGGGTGTGTGGTGGCATGGTGTCCAGACAATAAGCAGTATGCTCATACAAAAACTTGAATATTTTATATTTAAAAATTTTTTGTAATTGTTATTTCATCTTTACATTTATTAATTTCACTTACTGTTCAACACATTATATGATGTGAAAATCTTTTGCTTGCCGAGTGCGTGGTTCAAAATTAAGAACCTTAAGTCAACAGTCCAGTTTGCTAATATATACTCCACGGAGTCAGTTCCTCACATAAATCAGTAATTTCGAATATATTATGACACAAATAATCATAAAGAAATATATAAATTCCATGAAAATATAACAAATAATTTTATAACAAGCATTATTTGAAATTAATTTATTCTGAGACTTGCAAACAAAATTATTTTTGGTATTTTTTAATATATCTTTCGGATGGTTGTACTAATGAAAAAAAAAACTCAAAGTAAACAAATGCCATGGGCTACCACGTGACTTACATATATAATATCCAAATAACAAGCCATATACATAAAGAGGAGGAGGAGAATGGAACAAAGCATGTGCGTTTCTAGATTATATCAGATTATTGGAACTATTTTCCTTGTATCCCTCCACGGACAGTCTGTCCTGACTGACTCCTGCAGACTGCCGCATCCTCCTCCTCCTTCGCCTCCTCAGGACCTAGAGACTGACTCATGCACGTGATGTCTCAGTGCTTGTACATGATTTGCGAGCTACAATAACGTGACAACTCGGTGATTGGCTAATCGCTCAGCCACCGCGTCCCCCGGCAAAATGTCGTACGATGACATATTTCGTGCACGATGTGGCAACACAGCACAGAGCAAGTCCCCTCTTGCACTCCACTGATATCATACTACCTCTGTTCTGGCCATGATATTATGGGCGTGGGTCGAAATCCCGGCCAGTCCGAACATTGTAGTAACCTGTAGTTTACGTAACATACATTAGAATACCAGGACGTGAAATCAACAAGTGTTCGAAGCCCATTTATCACGGTTAATATCGTGCCAAGTGTTGCATTGCGTCGGACATCGCATCGGAAGCATGGTACACTTGTCGCGGTCGCAAATGAAAACTCTAATGTTGCTGCAACACAAAAATACTATTGAGGCATTTCTGTAATGGTTGATGTTGTACTAACATTAATAGTATTGCGACAAACTTGCCTAATGTTAACCATTTACAAAGTCTTATATTCCTGCAATGCAAACATACTGTTGAAGTGTTAATGTTAACAAAGCCTCTAAATAATGTTGCCGCAACCAAAAATTGTATTACACTAAAATTCACAAGAAGAACAAAATATTTTATGTTACTGGGACTTTAAAGAAATGTCCAACCAACACTAGGTTACTCCTGACTTGGCGTGGTAAAAATGGCCGATAATAGCGAACTGTGCCTCGTAAAATGAAACCAGTGTATTTAAATTTTAAAGAGTAGTTTGAGAGGTAAATGTAGCTTAGACCAGCTCTCAGGTTTTGCAAAGGAGTGTACGTATGCCAATTATGCATATATGTATAGAACATAAAGTATTTCCATGTAACGAAAGATAACTGTAGTTTGTCATTTTATGCTGTATTGAATATTAACAACATGAAACGTTGTTAAACATGTCAATATAGAGCAGTTTGTAAGACATCGGGTGCTGTAAAATGGAGAATTTTAAGTCCTCACGCCGCGGGTTTGAATCCCCTCCCATCTGTATAATTTTTTTGCCGTTGGTAATATTTCTCTTAGTGACCAAGTAAAAGTGCTTGAATTATTTAGATCGGAATGTTTTTATCGCAAATAGAACACAAAAACCTTTTTAACACAAATATCAACATTAGTTCAACACAAAATTTGTTTTGCCGCAACATGAACGCAACCTTAAAGTTGACAGTACAGAAAGGATATAGTGTTATTGCGTTATTATTTTAATGTTACATTAACATAATTACTTAACAGTATATTACAACAACAGCTGTTAACAAACAATTACAGTTGTAGTAACATTAATACTGTTGTACAATGGCCGTTGGTAGTGAACAGCGGTAACATCGTGAAATGAAACCACCGTATTTAAATTTAAAACCACGATATGAAAACTAAATGTAACCTAGGCCAGCTATCAAGCCTTGCAAACCAGTTTACGTGTGCCAAACACATGTATTTCTACAGAATAAAGTATTTTCACATAACGAAAGAAAACTGTAGTTTGTCATTTAACTTATTTTTAATGCCCACAATATGAAACAGGAACAGATAATATGTTAATCTAGAGCATAGTTCGTACAGTGTCAAGCACTCGGGGCATGGTTCGATTCCCCTGCCTGCCGTAATTTTTTTTCATTAGTAATATTTATTTTTGTGAAAAAATAATTGTGCTTAATTTATTTTCCACTTCAATGTTTAGTTAAAGAAAAAACAATACAAGAAAAATTTTAACTCAAGTGTTAACATCAATACAACAAAAAAGTTGTCTTGTCGCAACACAAAAAAAAAATTCATTTTGCCGCAACATAAACACCACCTTAGTGTTGCCAGTGCAGTAAGGAGGTAATGTCACAAAAGTAATTAATGTTATAGTAATATTAACAGTTTTGCATTATATTACATTAGCAGCAACTTTAGTTACTGACGACTCACAGATAACAAGAAATTAATGTTGTAGTAACATTAATACTGTTGCCACAACATTAAATTGTTTTTTCTGAGTGTGATCATGATTTATAGGTAAGCTAAGAAATTGTCTGGAAGAAACTGTCGAAGATATTACTGCATGGTAATGTGATCAAGGAACTGGCATCTAAAGCCTGCCTACCTGCCTGTGTGTGATGTCTCAATGCTCGCATGTGCTTGGTTAGCTGCAATCATGTGGTAACTTGGTGATTGCCTGGTCGATGTCTGCACAATGTATTAATGGTGCTGTACGATTGCTTCAAAGTCAATGTGACGCCATAGGGCTTGCACACTTGTATATAATAATCAGTAGGGAGGTAAGCTGAGAGGTTTAGTGTGACAGCAGCTGTGTGGAAGGTGGATCGTCTCGGCTAGCTTCTGCCGCTTCACATAGATTTTTCGCGAGGTTTTTATTTTAGGTCATTCAAGGTCATGGTGTCAAGGTCAAGTTAGTGCACATCTAATATGGTGGTGGTAGTCTGTAATGAAATGTGCTTGCTGACTTTAGTGTATTTTTCTCGTATTTTTGTTTTCAAGGTCATTCAAGGCCATGGGCTCAATGTCTTGGTAGTCTGCGTCTAATACGGTGGTGGAAGCCTGTAATGTATCATGCTTGCTGACTTTTATGCATTTTTCTTGAATTTTTGTTTTTAAGGTCATTCAAGGTCATGGGGCTAAGGTAAAGGTAGTCTGTAACCGATATGGTGTATGGGAGATGCCTACCAAGATGGTGGCCTCCAGTAATATACAAAGAAAGGATGAATGTAAAAACAAATATGGCCGCCTCCAGTAATATACAAAGAAAGGATGAATGGAAAAACAAATATGGCCGCCTCCAGTAGCATGTAAACAAATATGGCAGTCGAGCGATGGCGAGAGTCAATCTCTAGTAGCATGTAAACAAATGGCGAACGAAAAAACAAGATGGCGGAATAAATATAGGTTAGGCAATGGGCGCGAGGGAGTCAGTCGTCTGCTGGACTCGAACAGAGGTGAGTAATTAGTGGTGTGGGGGGAGACCTTAGGAAATGTAAGTTTTTTAATTAAATTTTTTATAAATTTTTAAGGGAACATTTTTAGGGAAAAAAGGTAAAATGGCCGCCGGGGTTAAAGACTTTTTAATTAAGAAATATTTTAAATAAAATGTTATACAAATACATTTTTTAACATTTTTTAAACATTATTTAAACGATTTTTACATTTTTACCAATTTTTTGATTAAAATTTTTATTAAGAAACTTTTTATAATTTTTTTAAGGAATTTTTAATTTTTAACGATTTTTTAATTAAATTTTTTGTTATATATATTTTTTATCTTTGCATTATCAAGGTAAAAGGTCAGAGGTCAAGGTCAAAGGTCATAGGTACTGATCCTAGTCACCTGACTTGGAGTCACTGATCCCGATCACAGGTATCGCTGATCGCTGTCAGCATTTCTGGGAAAAAATGGGTTATTTCTGGGAATCCTTTTAATAATTTTTTATATTTAAAAAAATAATTTTTAATAATACCTTTTTTGGATTTTTTTATATTTTTTCGGTTTTTTTGGAATTTTTTAATGAGTTATTGGAACTTTTTAAAAGACTTTTTAGTGTTTGAGGTCAAAAGTCCTCGAGGTCAAGGTCAAAGTTCACACGGGTCAGAGGGTAAAGGTCAAGAACATCCAAAATGGCTGTCGGGTAACGTAACAAGATGGCGGCACACCAATCCTACGAACCTACTCCCCAATCTCTTGTGCCAGGGTCATCCATTTCCTACTACTAGTTGTGGTTATCGATGTTATTAGGAATATTCTTGCTCGACAACTACCTACTAGCCACTGTTGTGTGGGTCTATAAATACGTAATGGCACACAGACATATTCCAAGTCCCATATAGTAAATGCACTAGACACTACTCATGCGAAATGTTGTTTGTCGTTGATGTTATAGTCAGTTACAGTAGATCTCTCGTCATGTATTTTGTATTTCTACGCAACGCTCTTAAACTTACGGCCTTACTGAGCTTCGGCTTCCCAATAAGCGGGGAAGAGGAATCACTTCCTCTCACCGTAAAGAGACCAGGATTAATGCGACCGTTGGCCAGACCCAAGCCCAAGCCTGGCACGTCCGCACATCCCTGATCTTTCTACCACAGAGGTTCTGAGATCCTCGGTCTGGCCGGGGTTCTATCCATACCCCTAGTGCCTCTGCGGGGCACAACCTGAGCAGGTTGCCGCTCGTCGGCCTGTCATCGAGAGTGGGATTCTCTCCAGACCTCCTCCAGCATGTGGAGTCAACCACTGCCATCACGAGTCCAACCCAATGATCAGTCACCAGAGAGAACCTCATGGTGGGGCCAACCGATCGTCCCAATCGTCAATGTTACAGACAAATACAGCGTTTGTTTATTTCGATGGTCATAGCTTGATATCAATTAATTCACCGAGCAATCTTGTCGGTTTCACACTCCACGCCAATGTAACAAAAGCGTGGAAACCTTGCGTGTGTGTCGCGAGGAACGTGTACGAACTCTCCTCTGGACGTCTCCCAACATATGACGCAACCTACCACCCCATAGATGTAGTCAAATGCATAGGCCTACGCCTATGAAAACTCCCTTACATTCAAAGAATGCTCGTCGGATTTTCAAAATAATCACGTCACTAAACACGCTGCATAATAACATGTTATGCTGTTGGGAGAAATAAGTATAATTTCATTTACAAAATCAAAGTTGATGTCGTTATCTCTGTATATCTAGGAACAAAGAGTATGTCTTTTGAGCCTCGTAGTGACGAATTCAAAATCAAAATTTCGATACCTTCATCTCATTTTGGAAGATATTTGGGTTGAACATCTATGCTGAATAACCCTGTTTATATATATATATGTATATATATATATAAATACACTACACACACAACAATCGACCAGAAAGTAATTGGACACCTGTCCACAATGTTTGCTCGGTGGTTGTCACCCCGTTAGAATCTCGTACCACCTCTTGCGGCTATAACAGCAGCCACCCTGTCTGTCATGGTCTCTACGAGTGTTTGCAGGGCATCCATCTGGATTCGTCGCCATTCTTCTTGCAACCATTCCATAAGTTTAGTAATGGATTATGGATTTTGGCCGCGCCTGATGAGCCCTCGCCCGGCGATCCAATTCGTCCCAAAGATGTTCTATAGAGTTGAGTTTGGGGCTCTGGGCGGGCCAGTCCAATCGGCGAACATTGTTGTCGGTGTACCACTGCATAGTAGCCCTTGAAACAATACACCTGGCATTGTCATCCTGGACGTAACACGGGTCCATTCCGTAAAAACGCCAGAATTTTGGGAGAATTTCACTATCCATAATGTTACAATATGGCTCTGTGTTCATGCTACCACGGAAAAACACCAGCGGTCCTACGCCGAAGGCCGTGAAACAGCCCCACACCATCACTCCACCACGACCGAATTTCCTAGTTGGCACTATATACTCCGGCAGAAGCCGTTCCCCGAGTAGACGCCACACCCATTCACGTCCATTGGACCGGAATAATGTAAACCTTGACTCAATCCATAGAACCGACTTCCACTGCTCCAGTGTCCAGTTGCACGGCCCAAACACCACCAGAGTCGCCGATCTTTATTGCTTGTCGTGATATGCGGCTTATGTGCAGCTGCTCATTCGAAATATCAAACTCGGTGGGCCTCTGTACGCAATGTTCCAATGGAAACCGATACTCGTGTGGCTGCATGAAACTCCTGTCGGATGGTAGCCATGGGTTGTGTCCTATGTTTGACATTTTCACTTTTCAGGGTTCTGCGATTTCTGTCGGTCAAGACTGGAGGTCGGTTAGACTGTGAAGAATTGGCACAATGCCCATCGACCTTCAACTTACGCAGGACGAATGCGACAGTTGATTTGGACCTGTTTACCTTCCGTGCAATCGCCCGGCGAGACAGCCCACTGAGATGGCTGCCTACAATCACGCTGTTATTGAAATCCGATAGCTCTGTACCTCGTGCCATCTACTTGTCAATTGATTCTACACTAGCCTGCAGCATATGGCGGCCACACATGTCAACTGACGTACTGAATTACTTATCTTCACGGGTGCCCAATTACTTTTTGGTCAATTGTGTGTGTCTATATATATATATATATATATGTGTGTGTG
The DNA here is from genome assembly GCA_029891345.1 of Dryococelus australis. Lineage (NCBI taxonomy): Eukaryota > Metazoa > Arthropoda > Insecta > Phasmatodea > Phasmatidae > Dryococelus > Dryococelus australis. The sequence continues at coordinate 53,878,748 of CM056999.1, forward strand.
TGTGTGTGTATACACACATACATACATACATATGTACGGAAATTGAAAGTGTGGCACTTGGAAATGTGACACAATGAGTTACAGGAGAAAAGGGTGAAATCATTTTTTTTGCTGGTGTTGCTGTAAACCTGCAAGTTGGCTCCTTTCCAATCGCAAGAGGGAGTGGCATGATTCAGGCAAATGTACTACGCATTCTACACCTTCATAAGTTCCATTTCTATTATGTCTCTCTCCATCAAGAGCTGCTTGGAAATGATTTTGAGATTCGTGTTAATTTTTGTTCATGGATATTAAGATATGATACACCAAATTTGTCATGTATCTTGTTGTTGATGAAGCAACATTTACTAATCATGGCCAAGTCAAGCTCAGAAGTATGCACTATTTGTCAATAAACAATCCCCATTGGCTTCGTCAAGTGGAACTTCAGCGTCCGTGGAGTGTATACGTGTGGTGTGGAATAGTGAACCATAATCTCTTAGGCCATTTTTTTCATAGATGGAACACCGTACTTTCAAAAGTATGCCGACCTCCTTTCAGACGAACTTCCCCGGACGTTAGACGACCTTCCCCTGCAGACTTGGTGGGTCTTATGGAATCAGCATAATAGTTTCCCAGTGCACAGTGCAAGATGCTTGTCTTCACTGATTGTTTCGAAATCGTTGTATTGGACGAAGGGGACCTGTACGTTGGCCTGCCCGTTCACCAGAACTGTCACCTTTAAAAAGTTTTTCTGTAGGGAACGCTAAAAGACACTGTCTATAAGAATATACCGACTACCCCAAAGATTTTAAACAACGTATTACAGTTGCCAGTTCTGATATTTCTGCTGAAATGTTACAACATTTACAACAATATTTACATGACAAAGTGAAAGCATTAATTGTAGCTGGTGGTCTTCATTCTCAACACAAACTTTGAAGAACAGTTCTCCCATTCTTATTCAAAATTCACAGAATTTGTTAATTCACCTTTGTATTTCTTAAGAGAGTTAAATGGAGCCGATAAATCTAGTTATTTAAAATTTTCATATTTCAATAGCGCGTAAACTGCTTGAACTAGAATTCTGCAAAATCACCACTGACATTCTAATTTCCTCAGGTTTTATTTCCTTGGTATGAATAGACATTCTTCGATTTGAACACTTGCAAATTTGTTCAAGAAATACTCTTTCTAATACTTATTGAAATCTGTGTCTATGCTGCAATTATGAGCACTTGTTTAAACCTCAATTTTGTGAAACCAGCACATCAAGAGCACCTTTTATTTCGTAAATATTTGCGGTATAAATTTTAGATTATTATTAATGCTGTATGAAAACGCCATAGAGTTTTGAAACCTTATACAATGGATAAAATGTGCACATTAATTTTACGCCCGTTTAACAAGCCCGCTACCTGAAGAAACCTGCCTCCTCTGAGGCAAGTATGTTCTGTAAGTAGGTTGCGTTTAATATCACGTCGACGAGGAAGTCATATGAGTTTTCGAGTTGAGAGTTGTGAGATTTAGGTAGCTCTAAACAACGAGGGCTTGATAACCGATGAGGGTGAAATGAGGTGAAAATGGAGCAGCGCCGGAATGCAAGGGCGAGGGGAACGGAAGGTCCCCAAGAAAACCCGCAGATCAGCGTCATCGCCGGGCTTGATTCCTACTTGCGAAAATCCGGGAGTGGCCCGGCTGGGGATTGAACTCGGTTCACCTTGGTGGGAGGCGAGCAATCTAGCCGCTTAGCCACCGTGGCTCCGAGGTAATTACAGGAGAAGTAAGTTGCTGAGAGAAGCAAGGAAGGGAAAGTAATCAGCTATAGCCTGTAGTAAGGAGCTATCCCAGCATCCGTCTGGATTGATTTCGGGAAACCGTCAAGATGGCCGGACGGGTTAATCGAACCCGTGTTTTCCCGAATACGAGTCCAACAGTTTACCGCTGCTCCACCTCGCTCGGTGTGATCCAAGGGCATCTCAGGAGATACCTTCTGCACTATCGCTGCAATGGGATACCCTTTTCTTGAGGAAGAGACTCAGTTCCGTAAACAAGCGGTAGTCTGAATAAATGGGATCGCGTGGAGAGTCACTGGCACTGCCAGTTACCAACGCCTGTATCTTGACTTACCTGGGAATCCGGCACTTTGTTGTGATAACTGTTCAATTTTCCAGTTTTCGCTCGGTTAAGTCGTCCCTCGCTTGAGAAAATATTTCGACTTCGGCGTCGACAGCGCTGAAGTTTATTAACACGGGCTTTTTACTGAACTCATTGCCGCACGCACGTGGGTTCGTAATATCCAATTTTTGACGTGAATACGTCTTTAAAGTTTGCAACCATGGAGGGAGGCATTCCGGAAAATCCGATGATAACAAAATCGGAGGATACGAGTTTGGCATTGCAGCTCCGAATCTATCGTCTACATTCAAAATTCAATTACACCACTCGATTGCCAAAGGGTCAAAGAATATGTTACGTTGAGTAAGGACTGCTAAGCATCGCACGTCAGGGTTGGGGGGGGGAGGGCGCAGCAATGTTGAGTTCATTTCGCCAGAAGTTACGACGCTCGTTTAAGTTTCAATCGACAGCTCTCGTCAAGATAAATCGATTGCGTGTATAAAAACATGTGTGTGGCGTGATTATGGTGAAATTGTACGAGTTTACTAAAAAAAAATTCAGAAAACTCAACACAGTGTCGACCTATACTGGTCAAAAAGCCAAGTCGAAATACAGAAATCGTATACGGTTGGAAAAAGCATCTCAAAAGCAATTCAGTGATACCCATAAAAACTCCCACGTGGTTGAGTGAAGCGGTGCCGGAACGTAAAAAAACATCAAGGCGTCCGAGCACGTCAACGTAGACGTATTCGCGCAAAACAAACGGCTGTCTCCCCAACACAGCCAAACCCAATTTTTTTTTGTTCAGTGGGAAGTTCTTTGGCACCAAGGCTCATGACGGGATCGCCAACCATTTCGTTCGTGATTCGTGTCGAAAAATTTGACTCTTTCCGTTCATTAGTTCCATTACATTGTATTTATCTAAATCTCCAGGCATACTACACTCGTCAGCATGCGTCTTCCGTCAAGTACACCACAGAAGGCCTACACGCATCCGTACTAACACTTTTCGAAGTGTTTCGTCGACTCACGACAAACCTCACGAGGCGTTCCGTGTATCCAGAGTTTCTTCGGGACGTATTTCGCAATCCCCATGTTTACCAACGATCCATTTCGGAGGCCACTCGCAACTCTAGGAGCACCTTTAAACTCACTACTCGCTTCTATATTCATAACTCACGATTCCACGACCGCAGTTCGCACTTACATATCTGTGAAGCCCATGCACGCTTGCGTAAGTCTACTTGCTGTCTCCATAAGTATGGGCTGTTTTCGGTTAATTGAGCCCTGTTTAAATTTACTTTTGAGAAATGTCATTGTCCTTATCTACATGTATTTTAACGGGTGCACTAACTAGCATACGAACAGTTAAGTTAGTAACGACGAAGAGAAAGTAGGTCAATTTATTAACGTTGAATTCAAAATATTGGTTAAGCCTATATATTTGTTAATAGGTCCACTGAAAGTACTTCTTGTCGTTTGGTTATTTTAGTGCCTACGTGTAATAATTAGTAAATTTGTAAAATATTTGCTTTTGTAGTAGTGTCGCAGTTTCACTTGACCGACGCATAAATAAAGTGATCAATACAGTGGCAATGCTGTCATGTTTTTTTTTTTTTTTTTTTTTTTTTTTCATTCTGATAATCTGAATATTTGGATTGGAAAATTAAAGCAACTTCCAAAAATTCACTGCCTGACAAAGTTTAATCTTGTTAAAATCCAAAATTCGAATGCGTGTTAACAACAGTGAATTTTCATCTGCTGTATAAACTCTAACTTGTTTAGATGTACTAGTTTCCATCATATCAACAAAATGGCAATAAAACCATTAAATATGTGTATTCTATTCCTCCAAGACATTGTGGAATCTGTAATATAAATACAGTTACCTCCAGGTCAGGTTAGATCATGTTAGGTTACGTTAGGTTAGATTAGGTTCGGTAGGTCGGTTTTGGTTACCATAGGTAGGCTAACAACTAACAATCCAAACACAAAATTACATATTTCGTTTCAGAGTAACATTTTTTCCCATTCAAAATAGAATAATAATGTCACAACTAACACAATAACCACACACAATAATAGTTAACATACAATATAACCAATTCCCATTTTGTACAACACAAGCCAAATTTGAATTAACATTATTACTACCACCGAACAAAAAATAGTTCATTACAATATAAGTATATACAGGATGTTCGTTCAATGAAAGGAAGCACCTTGTCAATAGTAGATCTGACTTACATTTGTTGGTACAGTAATGTAATTAAATGGCTCGATGATTGTATGCAGACCGGTCATTTGCATAAGAAAAGCTGTTATGCCTGCGGGTCCCCTATAGTGTTTGCAAGAAAACTGCTTGGTGCGCGTATTTTTCGCCCCGATGTTGGTTCGTATTTTTTTCAAGACGTTGATGTCCACTTCTAGGATGTGATTATTTTCGAGGAGCACAGACACGATTATCACCGACGCATACGTAAAGTGATTAAGCTAATGGCAATTTTAATTTTCAATTTTACAAATGCTTACAAGTAGATCTTAGGCAAGGCTTTCAAAAGTGCTCAATTTACAGTGGACAGCCCATATTTGGATATTTACTACTCCCTTGCGTACTTGTCTCCAGAACTTTTATTTAAATCGGTTCGGTGGTTCATTGCCTGCCACGTTAGCATTCAAGATTGCCAGTTCAGTAGTATGGAATGGTATAGAAATCAATCGTGCATGAATGACTAGCCTCGTCTCTTTGCGAGAAGACGATCTGACTGCGCCAGTCAGAATGAGGGTTCTCCGAAGGTGGACGTCTGTGATTATGAGCAGCCACACAAAACGCTTAGTATTCCAATCGCCCGAGAGGTCGTGAATTTAAGTATTTCCGGTAATTTTTTTTTCTCGCAAGTATGGGTGTCCTTCGAAAAGTTCTAAGGAATCCGGCCACTAGCAAAATCTCTGCCAGGCAACAGTCGAAACTTGAAGCATTCACACGGCCATACAAGACACGATGTACCGTGCATAAGGAACTATTCACGTACCAAGCGATGGCATACGGTGGTAACACACTGGACTTGTATTTGGGGTCTTGAGAGCCGACGAGGGTGAAGCGAAGTGAGTACGGAGCAGCACCGGAATGAAAAGGACATGGGGTAAACGGGAGATACCCCGAGAAAACCGGTCGACCAGCGGCATCGTCCGGCACTATTCCCACACGCGTAAGTGCGGGAGTGATCCCGTCGGGAATGGAATCCGGTTCGCCCCGGTGTGAGGCGAGCGCTCTAACTGACTGCGTCACCAAAGTCGCACTTGTGTTCGGGGGGGGGGGGGCGTGTTTGAATCCCGCTTTCCCTCAATAACTTGGTGGGTTCCTTAAGAAAGAGTCACAGCCAATTCCTTCCCCGCCTCTAATCGTCCGAGCAAATGTACTTTCGGCGAGACGGTGAACTGCAAATAAATAGGAATAGTTTAGTAAATAATGGTTCAACGAATCTGAACCCGGGGGACCCCTCCGTGTGGACTTCGTTTATAGGCTCCTCGCGGTATTAGAGCACTTTTGAAACGAACTTTTGAAAATTTCACTGCCTCTACCTGCACGTATTTTAACGGACACACTCTGATTGGCATGCGCCCAGTAAAGTTATTGGCGACGTAGGAATATAAGTTCCATGCCTTGAGGTCGAGTAGAAAGTTCTAAGTGAACATTTTTGGATACCGAGATTATTTTTTACTTTCCGTTTTTTTAATGTGTGTTTGTGTAAGTATGTATTGGCAAATTTGTATAATATGTAGTTTTCTAATAATATTACTGTCTCGCTTGGCCGACGGTAGAGCAAAGTGATCAGGTCCATAGAAAAGATAATTTCACATATGGCGGAAGAATACGCTATGTGCGTACAAGTAGATCTTAAGCAGGGCTTTCAAAAGTTCTCAGTTCACTGTGGACAGCCTGTAACCAGGTGTAACAACGGTAGGAAGGTTCACAAACAATAATCTCAACGACGCACGCGACCTGGAAAAATATTCGGAGGAGTGCGGCACCTCGCTGTATAGTCTGCAGCCAGGGAGTGGGGGAAGGGGGTGGGGTAGTGTGATGAGTGAGTAGTGAAGAGCGGAGGGTGCGAGGTCCGGAGAGCGCGGCGGCCACCAGCTGGCTGGGTGCGCACCCTGCGGCACGACTGTTGACCCAGCAACGCGGGCTCGCCCTGGGTTCTCACGCCCCCGTTGGCAGGAGATAAGCAACGCCAGTGATAAGGAGGCCGCACCGCAGGGCTCGCTTCCCACGCTGCCACGCGTCGGGCAGCCACTGGCTACACGCCCTATTAACTGTTTCTTCAACTTTCCGAACAAAAGCTTTGAAAAATAACCTCGTGTATGGAATGGTTGGATACTTGTTCCAGAAACATTTTCTACTTACATTAGAATTAACATGCCTTTATTTTGATAAGTCGGTACATTAATTTGCACGTTGTCTGAAAATGTTAATTTCATAGAAAAAGTATACACATATATAAAAGTCGAATGTATGTTTTTTTCCTTATACAATTCTACACCGTTCGGCTGATCTTAACCAGATTTGGTAGGTATACCTTTCAGTACACAACTTAAAGTACTGTGTAGGTCCAAACGATCTCCGGCCATCATTTGGCCCGAAAAACCCTAAATTCCCTAAAACGGGGAAGTGTATATCATTTATACACCCATATTAAAATACTTTATTGGCCTCAGGAAGTGGTCTCTGCCCCCCCCCCCCCCTTTTCCCATTTCCTCTTGTTATGAAGCCCTCCAGAACCCTTAAAAACGCGGTCACATATCTAAATTCTACACCACTCGACGGTTCTGGACAAAATTTGACAGGCCTGTATTTCAACACACAACTTAAAACAATGTGTACGCCAAATTGGGCTCCATATTTCATTGGACTCGAAGCTCCCAAAATCCCTAAAACGGAGTCGTGTATCTCGATTCTATACCGTTCGACGGATCTGGACCAAATATGTGAGTGTTCCCTTCAGTTCCCAACTTAAAATACTGTGTTTGCCAAAATGGGCTCCGGCCACGTTTTGAGCCAGAAACCCCTAAAATCCGGTTCGTGAATCTCCAGATATTTAATGGGTCCGAAACCCCTCAAACGGGGTCGTGTATTTCTTATTGCCCTATTATGCCCGGGCAACGCCGGGATGTTGTGCTAGCATGAGATAAAATCAAATATAGAAGGAATAAATTAGGTAATGACCATAATGAAATAGTTGTGATGTAAAGTATTATAAAATAATTTTGTTATGTAATTTTTTTAAACTAGTTTCGATAATACAATAAAGGGAACACGTTTCATATTTATAAAGAATTATACGAAGTGAGATGCCCAAAAGACGGATTTCAGCAGAGCTTCAGGAAAGTTGGAAGTAACCACGAATAGGATTATACCTCGTGATATTTTAGGAACTAGGGAACTTCAGGCTGTGGGCGCAGAACAAATAAGCATATAGAAACGAAACGGTGTGGAGGTTGTGATATGGGGTGAAAAGGTGTGGACGGTTCTGCGAAACGGTGTGGAGGTTGTGATATGGGGTGAAAAGGTGTGGACGGTTCTGAACAACGAGGTGTTGAGAACCGTAACAGTGGAACGAGGTGAATACCGAGCAGCGCCGTAGTGCGAGATCGGGGGAAACAGAAGATCCCCGAATAAAAACCCGCCGACCAGCGAAATCGCTCAGCACGAATACCACGTGTCAAAAGACTGGAGTGATGCACGCCGCGAATCGAACCCGGTTCACCTCGGTGCTAAGCGAACGCTCTAGCCGCTTACTTTAATGTGGGCGTAATCGTTCACCGATTGGCTGAGCGAGGATCTAGAAACGGCCTCATGTCTCATTGGCTACTGCTTTCTGCGAAAGATTCCCTATTAGTTGGGCTGCCGGTTGGCAAGCATATGTTAACAGACGTCGATTGGCGAAAGCGCTTCGACGTGATGTTGGTATGTGACGCCAATTTGCTGACGTACGAGGGACTCATTTCACACTCTTTTCTGTTCTGATCTGAGATATGAGTAGAGACCTGCAAAATTCGTGCTATTATTTTGGGACACGTTGAACTCGAAACACGTGTACCTTTGCAATGTGTTTGTGATTGGACCATACGACATGTGACACGCCCCGGGTAACTCTGCGCTAGTAAATGAGCACTTCGCAGTTGTGTGCCCCTATCACCTGCAGCTCAGTCAGAGAAGGCGTGGTTTCGCATCTATGCAGTATCAAATGGAGAAACTAAGCCGAATCCAGCACAGACAGTATTGTGAAGTTTAGCCTGGTGCCGAATAATAATGCGAATGTTGCATGCATCTAGGATCGAGGGTCGAGTTCGCAGAATGAGGGGGTGTTTCACGTCTGTATACTCACCTTCTCTATGCCGTTGGCACATGTGTGGTGGGGCGGCAGTGAAGGGCTCCTCCATTCCTCTATTTTATTAACAATTTCATTTGTTTTTTCAAGTATAAGGTTGGGTGTACGATTGACTTAACAGAATAATATGTGCCGTGTGCTAAGGATATGAATCAATGTGTTCAAGGGTATTAGTTTATGACTGTGGTGTGCGGGTCGTGACGGGTCGTGTGGGTTCTTGGCTTGACTTAATATACAGTTATATTTTATATCTTAAGTACGAGTCAAGATGAAGTATCCAATCAGAGCCCAGTGACATTTGTTGTTGGCGGGAAACTGTATTTACATAATGGATTTAGGTTATGTCGTTTCGTGAAATCGTATGAAATTAATTATATACCTCTTTATTTAAATAAGCATTCGAGGTCATGTTTTATTTCTTGGAAAAGGTTAGTGAGTGAGTTTTATTTAACCTTCTGAAAATGTATGGCCGTATATGCCCAATATTGGCATCGGCATTCCCTTCTATAAGATACCAAAACTATTTTCAAAGTGATTACGCAAGCAGTGACCACAAATAAATAAATATATGTGAATTAACTTTTATGCCCATTTTTCCAGGTTATATCGGCTGCTTTGGTATCCGGCAATTCTGATTGGCTAAACTTAACTATTGATAGACCAATCACAAACTGAAAAACTTATTTTCCGTCTACTTAACGAGTCATAAGTACAATTCTTAATTATTCAGTATTTAATCATAAACCCACCCTAAGGGTTGTTCGATGAAGACTGAAACTGATAATATAAAACATTCAGTTCCGAAAAACCAATCGAATTAAAGTTTACCCCGTTGAATAGAGTCAGCAATAGGAGCAGTGCACGAACCCCATCATCTCACCCTTTTTGAAAAGGCGTTCTCAAATCCTATTTTATATGCGTTTTTAAATCGTTTCTGAAGCTTCACTGCAGCGTTTTCATAGACTAGTTGTCGTCATTTCAAGCGTTTTTGGTAGTTTTAAAAAATCACGTGGGTGCAGATCTTGATCATGAGGGTAAAAATAGAGACGCCCCAAATATATAATTCCCTTCCCAAAACTAGATAAAACAGTAAAATTACAGACACCATTTTACGGAGTGGTGTTTTGGCAAAATCCTCTGCTGGTCTATTTATTTGTACCGCACCAGAAGGGTCGCAGTGCTGCAGCGGGTAGGACGATCGCCTTCCACCAGTGCGAACCGGGTTAGACTCCCAGCAGGTTCACTTACGGATTTTCACATATGGGAATCGCGCCCGTCGATGCCGCTGGTCGGTGGTGTTTTCTCGGGGATCTCCCGTTTCCCTTGCCCTTGCACTGCGGCGCTGCTCCATACCCATCTCGCTTCACCCTCATCGGCTCTCAAGACCTCGTTGTTGAGAGCCTACCGGACCTCTCCACTACACTACTGCACTAAAGTAAAAATGAACAAAGCGCATTAAGTATCGTTTCCACCGAAGAAAACGAAGCGGACGTGAGATTATAATCCATTTACGGTTACTTCGCTTTTTACTGAGGCCCTGATAAAGTTCTACTTCCAGGATATTCCTCCACCTCGTGCTAGCTAGGTTTAACTATATATAGAAAATTACACCAAAGGACAACGCACCGAATTCGTGCGCACTCTATAGAAATGAGATTTTGCATAGGAACTATTTCTTACTACGCACTAACAACACACATGTTTTCTCACTGTCTATATTCATACTTATTTTAAATGAAATATTATTATTTTTATATAAAATACAGGCAAAGCTTCAATTTTACGATAAATAAGATACTTTGTTGTTGGCAGAGGTATAAGACGTCATACATTGGGTGATTTTTCAAAGTTTTTATTCAAAAAGTGCGAATAATCCGCGAATAGACTACAGTTATCATTTTTTTTCTTTTGCTCACTTCATTCTTGTTTGTAGCTGATGTTCCGCAGGCAACTACTCGTTATTCGCGATGCAGAAGAAATGTTTCTGAAGGAGAGATTGCTCTTGCAGTCCTGGCGCGTTCAGGTCGTCTGTTCCCAAGGTGCTTGCCTCGAGATACATCAGTCAACGTCGTGGTCACGAGTTTTGCTCCGGGGGGGGGGGGGGGGCGAGGCGTGAAGGGGTCTTAACTCCACCCTGTCTTCAATTTGCATGAATGCCGCTTATTAATTGGGCGAAGTCCTCCCGGGCCGCGGCGAACAAAACGGCCCGTAGGCGCCGCCCATTGTTTTCGAAACGAGCTCGCATTTCTCCGCGGCAGAGGTGATGCTTGCCTAATTTTCGCGACTGCAAATTGTGTCGACTCGCCTCCGTGCAGCAATGTGGGCACATCCGTACTCTACCGTCTCTCTCAAACGTCTACCGTCTGTTGCATGACAAACACCACCCGGTCTCTCTCTCCATCTCATTCTCTCTCTCACTCTCGCGGCATCGCTCGGGCGTCTACATTAAGTCACCCTCCCCCCTCCCGCCCCTCTATTTTACAACCACCAGCCAAAACCCCCCCGTCGAGGCACGTCGAGCTCTCGCGGCTGTAAAACAAATCTCATCAACTTTATAATCCGCCTACCTCCCGTTCTCCCTGATGAATTCATTGGCTCACTGCGTCGCTTTTTGTAATGAGGTGTTGCGGACTATGAAGTTTCTGACTTCCCCCTCCTCATCCACCTGCCTGCCCCACCCCCATCGCAGCTTGCTCGTGCTTGGATTGGGGGTAGTAAACGTGCAACCTGCTGTCGGAGTCAAGTCAAGCGAATGTGTTGTCTAGAGGACAGGCCACATAAACTGTAAGACATTGTTACCCAAAATTATCAAATCAGTTATTCAGACATAATAATTGATAAGATTCGAATAAATAATTTTTCCTTCCCAATATTTATTGTACATACCGTAGTGAAAATAACAAACATACTACAGTTGTTCTAAGGAAAATTTTAATGAATAGCGAAATTGCCAAATTAATATGGTGACGCCTCTCAGGATTTTTTTCTAGTATATTCGCGGATTCTTCACATTTTCTAAATGAAACTTTTGAAAAGTCACACCATGTATGACGTACTTGGTTGTTTCCTATATATTTTATGTATTACAAGTGTTTTGTTCTTAAGTTAACAAAAAAGTGCCTTAGTTGTGAATTAGTTGGACTTATATTTTATCTCTTAGTTATAATATTTAATTTATAATTAAAATAAATAAAAAACAGGGAAAATAGGTATGTTGGTAATACCTGTTATGAAATAGTTCTAATGCATTATATAATTTATTAAAGTGAGTGTATACGAATGCAGTGCACTGTCATTTTTGTGTAATTTTCTAGACACTGTGAAGCTTTGTTCGCATGAGGCAAAGGAACCATAAATGGATTATAGCTGCAGACATTTCGTTACCTTATATTAATTTTCAACAAGTACACATCCTTTCACTAGTCCCTTTGAGACGGGTTGTCTCAAGCTTCGTCATTTTGCGCCTGCCCAATATGACCTGCCCGATACTGCAACTCCTCATGTTCCCATCCAGCGCACCGAAAATATACGCAGTTTCGACATGGAAAATAATTTCGCAAAAACACTGCGGAATACAACCTAATAGCTGGTTATGAAGTCGTCCTACCGTGTCTGCAAACCAGCGAAACACCATGTTCTGCAGTTACCTTGTGGAAGACAGCCCGGCCCGTCGATCAGCTGAGGAATTGAGGTAGGTCGCGGAAGACCGCGGCCAAGCCGGCCGGCGGCAGCGCGAGCTTAAGAACTGGACGAGCAGCCTTGAGTTCTGCCGGATGCCGCAGCGCGGCGCTATCATCGGCATTAGCGCATTAGAGCGCTTTCGTCGGAAATGCAGTAGCGCCATGTGAAGTGAAATGTACTGTAAGTGGACAATAATAATTATTAATAACGAATTCTGATCGGTTATGTTTTAAAATGATTTGTTTGGGCCCCGGACTGTTGAGAGTAGTTGTGAACATTTAGCAATGTTTGCCGCATGCTCAAAAATAAGTGGCTCCTAGACCTCGGCATGAGAGAAGTACACTCAGTAAACTTGTTAAGACCATTCTGGTGAGGATGAAAGCAAGGCAATTTTGCGATTCCCTTTGTAGGAACTTAGAATTTGTATCACATAACTCGGGATAGAGTTTGTGTTTCGTGCAAAGACTGTTTGAACTTAACTGTTGCATTATTATCAGCCTTGGTAAATGTTACATCAAGAATGTCAAACGATTTATTGGCTTTGCTTTACGATACTTAAATTGTTATGTATGCTAAAGTAATGTATTGTATTAATGTTAGAGTTTTGCAAGTATAACTTTCCAGATATTTAAAGAATTTTTATGGCTGCAAATATTTTTTTTACATATTCATGTTACCAGCCAAAGTTATGTTCAGTATTAAATTTTTGCCTAACGTTAATGGCTGTACATTTAGCATATATAACAGTCGAGTGTAATGGAAAGTAATATGGTTTTTTTTGTATAATGCGTTCAGGAATTTGTCATGGGTGATTTTATATAATACTTTTTATGGCACCCAGTTTTGTATATGAAGCTTATGAGAATTCTATATAAAGTTGTCTGTCAAATCAACTCATGTTTCTGATTGCAGTGTGTGCGGTGCTGATTGCGGTGCATGAGTGCTGATTGCGGTGCATGAGTGCTGATTACAGTGCATACAGTGCTGTTTGCAGTGTGTGCAGTGCTTATTGTGGTGTGTGTGTGTGTGGTACCGATTGCGGTGCGTGCATGCTGATTGGTGTGTGTGGTACTAATTGTGGTGTGCGATGCTGATTGCGGTGCATGTGGTGCTGACTGTGGTGTGTGCAGTGCTCATTGTGGTACATGTGCTGATTTTGATGCATGTGGTGCTGGTTATGGTGCATGCGGTACTGATTGCAGTGTGTGCGGTGCTGATTGCGGTGCGAGCTGTGCTAAGTGTGGTGTGTTTGATGCTAAGTGCGGTGCATGTGGGTCCCAAGTTAAAATAAACTACCTCTATTTAAAATGAAATTATATAGCCCTACCTCCAATGCTGAAAGGTGTACATTTTATTTAATAATCTCGCTTTTAAAAGTATATATCAAGGTCCCTTAGTATACTAGATCACTTCCTGGTTAACTGTACTTGCACAGTGCACTAAAAGTGCCTAGCACTACAGCATGCTCCCACCATGCCTTCCTATTGGTCGATACATTATATGGACTTTTGTACTGAACAATACAACACCATGGCAAATTCCCAGCATGCTTCCCAATTGATCGTTGCATGACTTGAAATTTATATATATTGTCCATAGTGAGATACAAGGAATATAGTTTCCAAAATCTGATATAAGCTAGATATGCGCCTGCTTCGCTCTTTTCTGCCTTGCGAATGCAATGATTCCGAATGCTTCTCCTCTACTGTCATCTTGAGTCTTATCATCAAATTCACTCGGGTTTTCGAGATGAATGTAGCCAGTGTTCTTGACGTCTTCTGCCTTCTTCAAGTCTCTCAGTGCAGCAAATGTGTTGGAGGGGTGTGTCAGTTCATCGAGAAAATCGTCATCATCACCTTCAACATTATCACAGTCTTCATGTTAATTTTCATCTATGTTGGTTTCCTGATCGTTTTCACTTCCTATTTCAACCTCAGTATTATATTTGCTTTTCTTTGTAGCAGGAGTTGTATGCACATGAGTATTTATAGCCGACGACTGTTTATTTTGAAGTTCGTCGACTTCACGCGAATGTCTTGCAAGTGCACAGTCCGTGCAAAACCGACTCTACTGCACTCATCATTAACTGTCTCGTGATAATCGTCTGTGGAAACAATAGGGACCCAACGATATAGCAGGAAATATTGACATCACTTGCTAGCCCCCAGCAGACGAACCCTTGCAGATCTCGATGTGTTCCTCATTGTATCACCTTGCATAAACTGCATGAGGTCATTGTCGTAATGTTTCATGACACGAAAAGGACTCTTCGTACAGACCTTTCTATCATGTCGACGAGCATTTTGAACGTAGGCGAAAACTCAATAGCAGAATCGGCGCTGGCGACAACCAATTAGCGATAGTGCAGGTTACGGCTCCATGATTTTCGAGGTCAAAGGCAGCACTTTGAATTTACAATAATTGTGAATTATTCATCTTCGTGGTATGACAGCACTCTGAGAAAACCAAAATACTCGTTCACCCCAGAAGTACATGTGCAGGTACAAAATGTATTCCATACATAATTATGTATATTCCTATCTTATAAAAATACATGCATATATTATTCTGTAAATAATAATGTATATTTCTATCGTATATAAATACATATACACTATTATATACATAATTATGTATATTCTTATCTTATATATATATAGAGAAAATAAGTATATGGGTTTTCTCAGAATTCTTCCATACCACGAAGGTGAACTGTGAATACGAAGGGCTGTCTTTGACCTCGACGATCATGGAACCTCGACCTGCATCATCGCTAACCGGGTGCTCGCCAGTGCCGATTTTGCGATCGAGTTTTCGCGTATGTACAAAATGATCGCCAGTATGAGAGAAAGCTCTATACGAAGAGTCATTTTCGTGTGATGAAGCATTACGACAGTGACCACATGCAGTTTATGCAAGGCGGTACAATGAAGGAACACATCGAGATTTGCAAGGGTTCGTCTACCGGGGACTAGAAAGTGATATCGTCAATACTTCCTGCTATATAGTTCGGTTCCTATTGTTTCCACAGACGATTATCACGAGACAGTTAATGCTAATGACGGAATTAGAGCAGTAGAGTCGGTTTGCATGGACTGTGCACTTGCAAGACATTCGCGTGAAATCGACGAACTTCAAAATAAACTGTCGTCGGCTCTAAATACTGATGAGCATAGAACTCCTGCGACAAAGAAAAGCAAATATAATATTCAGTGTAAAACAGGAAGTGAAGATGATCATGAAGACAGCGTAGATGAAAATGAACATGATGGCAGTGATAATGTGGAAGACGATGATGGCTGTTGTCTCGATGAACTGGCACACCCCTCCAACACATTTGATGCAATGAGCGAAATGAAGAAGGCAGAAGACATCCCAAATACTGGTTACATATTTCTCGAAGAAACAAGTGAACTTGATAGACTCAGGATGACAGTAGAGGAGAAGCACTCGGAAAAATGCAGCAAATTTGCAAGGCAGAATGGAACGAAGCAGGCGCGTTTCTACCTTATCTCAAATTCTTGGAATTATTTTCTTGTATCCCTATGCGGGCAATCTGTGCAATGTTCAAGTCGCGCAACGTCCAATTAGGGAGAATGGTGGGGCCTGCCAGGGTGTTGCATTGTTCAGTACAAAAGTCCAATTTGTGCATTGAACAATGGCGAAGCGGGGTGGAAGCCTGCTGTAGTTCTAGGAACTTTTAGTGCAAAGCGCAAATACTGTTTACCCAGGAAGTGATTTAATATACTGACGAACCTGAATATATAATTTTAAAAGAGAGATTATTAAATAAAATGTTTACCTTTCCGCATTGGAGGTAGGACTATATAATTTTATTTAAAAGAGGCGTAATTTATTTTAACTTGCGACCCCACATGTACCGCACTTAGCACCGCACACACTGCACTTAGCGCCGCACACACCGCACTTATCACCGCATGCTTCGCAATCAACTCCACATGCACAGAAATCAGCACCATACACACTGCAATCAGGGGTCATTTATGGGCCATTATGCATCAGTTAGGCATCATTAGGAGTTATTTAGGGGTCATTTAGGGGTCAAAAGGTCAATTGACCAATGGGTCAATGGGTAAGTCTTGTGAGGGGTCGGTCTATCAAGAGTCAGTTGTCTGCTTTAAGTGTGACCATGATTTAAAAACTGAGCGAAGAACTTGTCTTGAAGAAACTGTTGAAGATATAAATGCATAGTAATGTAATCAAGTAACTGCCATCTAAAGCCTGCCTACCTACCACTGTGTGATATCTCAATACCTTCACGCGATTGGTCAGCAGCAATCACGAGACAACCCGGTGATTGGTTGGTCGGTATTCGAGCAATGTATTAATGGTGTAATACCATTACCTCAAAGTCAATATGATGTCATAGAACTTGCATACTCGTATATTATAAGCAGTAGGAAGGTTAGCTGAGTGGCTTAGTATGAAAACTGTTAGTGTGAATATTATACCGTCTTGGCTATCTTCTGTAGCTTCGCATCTAAGTCTTATTCTGAGTATGCGATGTCTCAGGTCACTCCAGAGCTATGGTAGCTACGGCAGTGCCATCGATTTCTTTGGGAGTGGTACCGCATGCAACGACTTCTTTGGGAGTGGTACCAGCATGCCAACGACTTCTTTGGGAGTGTACCAGCAGTGCCAAAGATTCTTTGGGAGTGGTACCAGCAGTGCCAACGACTTCTTCGAGTGGCATTCCTATAGTAGCATCGCCATCGACCTCTTCGGCTCATGTACCTAGAACACCATTGTTGGCATTACGCGTTTCTTTAGCTCCAGTACCTACATCTCCAACAGGTCCGTCCGAGTTTTTGACTGAACCACTACATCGTCAACAGTGTCACTTTTGTGACATGACATTTACTTTCGACCATAATGTACGCCGTCATGAGTGCTTTAATTGTGCCAAGACACTATATCGTATGTCATATATGTGTGACATGTGCTGTAAGTATTTTAGCCATAGCGAAAGTTTACTTAGACATGCAAAGACATGTAAAGATGGAGTGCATTTTCTCTCCAGTACCATGGTACCAGGTTTATTGCAAGCAGGTTTCTTGTGACTTCGGTACATGTCCTCAAAAGTGTAGTTGCTTACATAGCCCCCACCCTGCATATTGTATCGGTGTAATAAATGTTACAATATTTTCGCACAAGTATAACACGAGTATGAATAGCGAGATGCATAAAAGACTATAACCCTCAACAATGTTGCACGTATTGAAATACATATATTACTTTTTTTTTGATATTCTTGTTTTCAAGGTCATTCAAAGTCATTGAGTTCAGGTTAATGTCATCTACACCCAATTATGGCTGTGTTTTTCAGTGATGCAATATGCTTGCTGACTTGAAAGACTTTTTTTCGCGATCTTTGGTTTTCTAGATCATTAAAAGTCATAGCATTAAGTTCAAGGTCATCTGCATATAATAAGGTGGTAGTAGTCGGTAATGTAATGTTACAATTTCTCTCTCTAGAAATTAAGTGGGCTATACCAAGTTCGTTAAGGGACATCAGGACTTTCGTACAGCGCCAGTCGGTCGATGTGGACAACCTTAGGATTTTCTTTCCAGGAGCCCCGGCGACAGATCTGGAAGGAAGTGTCACTTACTTCAAAATTTCGTAAGGGCCTTCCCAACATCCTCGCATTGAGATGTATTCCCCTGAAGGTGTTTTCTTTCATACAGCCACACTAGTCTTCCTTCCTTGAATGCATTATCTGCAACTCTTGTACTACATCGAGCATTCCTCTTGATTCTACTAGACACTGTGATATGTTCATACCCTACCCCTTGGCCGTCTTACTTCTTCTGAAGATGCATATTTGCAGCTCCATTTGAAAACTGGATTTCTCTCCTTTCCTCGCCTGCATCAACTGCTGGGTGACTTCTTATATGGTTCGACTGTAATATCCTTGTTCATCTTACCACCAAATGGCGATCTTTCTTCGTTTCCTCAAATAGGATGTTACTAGTTTTTTCAATGGGACCGTGGTTTGGATGATTATTACTGCGGCTGTCAGTTCCATTTGTTCGTGCAGCTTTCTCTTGACCAGTTCCTCGACGCCTAGTCTCGTTTGGGATCTCTAGACAACAGGCTCGTAAGTGTCCCTCAATTCCACAGTTCCAGCATTCTCGGCACCTCTGTCGACGACTGACAGGTGTCGCCGCTTCTACTGATTTCAAAAGTTCCTCTACCGCAGTCTCTACTATTCTAAACAAGCTGTCAGTCGTACTCACGCCTGGCTGCGGGTCCTGCAGTTCCTTTGTGAGCATTGGGTACTCAAGTGTCCTGTCTGTCTACATACCCAACATTCCCGATGCTTAGGTGGATAAAAACTGGGTTTCCTAGCACAGACTCTGGCAGCAATGTCCTTCATTGTGGTCTCCAACTTTCTCAAGACGTCCAGGATGCTATCTCCATCTTCGTCATTGCACGGGGTAGCTGTCTGTACTATATGTCGGAACGTCGGCTCGTGCTTTGCTTATTCTGCCTCCAATGCTCGGATCAGGGCATCCTGCATGCCAGGCGTACAGTTCGGTGCACGTCCGTACCGGTAATAGCATCTACGAAAAAGTCAACTGCAGTGATGTATCGTGCCTCCTTGGAGCACCCCTCCAGATACAGGTGTGTCAGTCTCACAATGTCCTGCCACAGCTCCTGTAGTGGTTCGCCGGGTCGCTGGATGCGTCTTCGCAGTTTGGTATAGTGGGCGTGCCGCAGGTACTGGTAACCGAATCGAAGCTCCAAAGCAGACACCAGTGTGGAGTATTCTAGACTATGTCGTTCCAGCAGCTACTGCAGTATGCTCAACGCTGATCCCCTCAGTACAGCCGCCAGGTAGTACGCCCGCTGCTCTTCAGTCCAGCCATTCAGGGTGAACACGATCTCGAACTCATGCCGGTACTCGCACCAAGGTGTCTGTCCATCGTAGGGGGCGGGCTTAATTGTGACGCCTTTGCCCACCCTGGCTGGGGCGTTCCCACACTGCAGAACCTCCGATAGCTCCACTGGCGGCGACCTCTACCTTCTTCTCGTTGCTCGCGCTCGACGTCTCGGCGGTGACCAATTTTGACTCCTCTTCCGTCCCTGCATGTCGTCTCTACTGCTGATGCAAGAACTCTTGCCACTCCTCCTTGAGGGCACTCACTTCATGTTTCATTTCTTGCTCAACACTGTCCATCCTATAATCCTCACTATCCCTCTCTCGCTCACACTATCGATCTTCTTGTCCACACAGTCTATTTTATTGTTCACAATCTCGCTTACACCTTCTAACATTCTATCCACATTCTCATTCACACGTCTATTTTTCCTATCTACATTTTCGTTTACACTGTCTATTTTCTTTCTATTAGTTCACCAACACAAATAATTTGGCTATTTACAGATTCCTAACATTATCTACTTTATTATTTACATAATCATGTACATTACTAATTTGACTATTTACACTACTAATTTGACAATTTACAGATTCTCTGAAACTACTTATTTCACTACTCAGTCCTTCGATTAAGGCACGAAGTGCTTCCATGTCTGCCGGCATTTTTCTGGTTAGCATTTGCAAATTTCTTAGTAATTTCTCGGCCTATTGCTCAAATATCGCGATATTCACAAATACAATACAGTTATTTTATTTTTATAAAATGCATCCATACCACTTCTGACACCAGTGTTCAATTTCTCTCTCTAGATATTAAGTGGGCTATACCAATTTCGTTAAGGGATGGAGGTCTTAATCAAAAAAAAATTCTAATTTCCTTATTTTACTACAGCAAAATTATATGAACTCAAAATCTCACAATAAATTCATACCACTTACTGTTCAAAACTAATTACTCCAATTTAATACAATTTATAATTACCACAAAGAAATCAATTAAATTAAGTAATTGAAAGATCATTCCCAATAGACAGTTATCAACCTATTCAGATATTGTGTAAAATATGTGTCCAAATATGGATAGTTGGAATATTTACAATAAGAATCCGTATTACACTTCCATTCAGTCCCACCTCACTTCAGTCTATGTCCCGCCAGTCGAATTGTTCTAGAGTCCTCCAAGCGCCCTCACGCACAGTAGGCTTCACTTGTCGGTTTCACACCCTCTCGTCCATTCACGCCACGAACACCTCACTCGCCGTCGTCCCGCAATCTCCAGTCGTCATCCACGGTTATCTTCGCTCGCGCACACGTGCCAGGCGGCCTCCTTCAAAGACTGCTGGCCGCTAGGTTGCGGCAGTATACATAGTGTCTTAGGCCGCCACCTAGAATCTTCCCCATCTCGCGTGATGTGTCCGGAGGGCTGAGGTGCCAGCCAGTCTAACCAGAACATTCTTGCGTCGTCGCCAAACTCGTCAAAACCTCCAGCAGGGGAGAGGGGCCGTGACGCAAGTAAGGCGCCGAGCAGCGTGACAGCCCGACGGGTCGCTGTCCATTATTCACGGGTATCCCAGAAAGGGAAGTCAGGAGGCCGCGAGCGATTCGTTCCAGGGAGAGGGGAAGGCGAAGTGGGCCACCGATTACGGCGCGGGGCAGCTGAGTCGGTGCCAGCGGCAGCACGTAACAGTAATATACTTTGCTGACTTTTATGAAATATTTTCTAGATTTTGTTTTTAAGGATATTCATGGTCATGTGGTCAAGTTCAAGGCATCTGCATCTTATATGGTGGTAGTAGTCTGTAACATCATATGCTTGCTGACTTTTATGGGTTTTTTTCGAGTTTTAGCTTCAAGGTTAGTCAATATCATGGGATCAGGTCAAGGTCATATGCATCAAATATGGTTAATACGATGGATGACGGCACCAATATAGCTGACTAGGTATGGTTGAGGGGGTGGAGACCTGGCGACTAATTTGTTTGGTGATGGGGGTGAGGAGAAAACGTAGGAAATTTAATCTTTAAGTACATTTTTTAATAATTTTAACAATACATTTTTTGGTATTTTTTGGAATTTTTTTTTTCAGATTTTTTGGGGTCAAAGGTCAAAGGTCCTGAGTCATCAGTCCTGCTGTCCTGACACGGAGTCACTGATCCTGGTCACCTGAATCACTGTTCCTAGTCTACTGTTCTGGGAAAAAAAGGGAATGTTTGGGGGGGGAGGACAATTTTTTAAGTAAATTTAACCGATTTTAAAGAGGAAAAGTAGAAATTTTGAGGGAAAAAAAGAAATGTCAAGATGACGGCCAGCAGCGCCTGGCCCTGTGCCCAATGGTTTTGGCTATGAAGGGACATTTCCCTTCTACTGATGAGTTTTCTGATAACTAACCCAATAGTGGAGGCGATCACATCCACCCCTAATGTGGCGTGGGCTCTGTGGATATGTGGAACATGCAGTTAACGAGGGTCTCGTGCACACATTACAATAATTCCATTTCGTGGTCATTCCTACAAGGAATTTGGAAGAAGTGTGGGAATAATTATCAGAAAAATGGCTTTAAATTTAAATATCTAATGAATGGACTGATTCCATTAGGAATAGCAGGTGGAAACCATCACCTTTCAGAATTATTGAATATGAACATTAATTTTTCTGTGGTTGGACTGAGATTTAAAACCAAAATTTTAAGTAAAATATCCACTGGCTACCAAACCAATTTAGGAAGTGGGATTTATTCTAAGAGAATCTGCCATAATTTTTTATCGTGAACAACAACACGAAGCCTGTGTTAATACTGTTGTTACGGTAGCAAGGAAAAAAAATAGTTCAAGATATACGTGCTCTACGTTTAGAAGAATTCGTACACTCTCAACTCTGATACAGATAGCAACTATAGGTGTATAAAAGCGTTTTAAAAACCTTAGGTTTTTAAAATAAATTCATCTCTAAAGAAGCCCACATGTTCTATAATATTCTAATAATCTCGTCAACGCGAGAAGATAACAGCTGAGTTAAAATATCAGGTATTTTTCCTGCGATAAATTACTGAACAGATTATCCTTATTGCCTAAAGGACATATATGCACTGAAGTGCAAAGCCAAAACTAAGAGTTAACTAAGAATATAAAGGAACCCGAAATTGTTATTTTAAATAATGGCCAATGCAAAAAAAAAACTTATGGATTTAATTTCCTCCCGAACTTTCATGTCCTGAGTTAAAATCTATAAAAATATAATAGCAACACGCCATTCACATGAAACTGTTACCGTATAAGTCGGTTCACGACTGGGACAGACTTTGGAACAACGCCTTAGTCGTCAGCTGCATGCATCGTTACTATAAACAGTGACTGGCGCGGTACAGTTAGTTTGGCAGCACGGAGAGAGAATATAGTTTGAATTTTTTAACGAATTATTTTATCTATTGCTTAAAAATGGGTGTAGGAAAGATTCCGAGAAAGTCTATTCCAGTCGCGAACGGACTATAGATATATTAATAGGTTACTGATAGAATTTCCTCATTTTGTATTAGGCAATATTATCTATTTTCCCGAGAGTATATTATTCACGAGTTAGTATTAAATATCATGTAAATGGTAATTTGTATGTTAACTGAATTCATCAAGATTTGGTTGAGGCACTATGATGTAACTTTGCACATTTTTAACGGCTAGGGGATACAAACGTCCCAATTGGTTTTTACCCTAATTCAATTATAATATATATATATATTCGCCCCACTCCCGCCCCAGAGCCCATCGTACCTGTCTTGGCTTTATAAACCTTCGTATTTGCGTAGTTGTAGCCCTGTGTATACCCATATACAGAACACGAACATAATGAAACTTTCTAGCCGTCAGCTTGAATAATAGTATTGAGGGTAACTGTATCAATAATAAAATTCGAATCCATGAGAATATAAACAAAATAAAAGCTTCATTTAGTCCATACATCGTAGTTACATTTTACAATTCCTTGGGTTTTCATGTAGTGTAACCTCGTTCCTCCAAATCTTGGACGTTTTAAGATATCTAAAATCCAGTTGATAATTTCATCGTGTTCTTTTATAGATATCTGAGCTCTAAACGTTTCAATATGTTGCTTAAGGTCGTAGGAATGTGCACAAATGTTATCCGTGTCGTCTGTCTGCCAGCTGCTGGAGAGATCTGCGAGAGTGCTCAAGAAATTATCTTCATCAGCATCCCGAACATAGCACAGTGGGGCCAAGCATATTTAATACAGGTAAAAAAAAAGATTTAATTATCTTAGTGTGATTTACATGGTAACAAAATTAGTTTTTGGTTTTTATACAGCTACTGTAATAACTAAAAGTACGATTTCAAATTAAACAGAAGATTAAGGGGTACCGTAATTACAAAACGCTGTCATTGGGACTCTTCCGTCTCATTCACACTGTCAATGTCATCGCTGCTGTCGTCTACCGCACAATGGACATCCGGTTCCCGAAGCATGTCCAGGACCTCCTTATCAAACTGCGTGGCTTTCTTCTTCGACATCTGCCTAGATGAAGAAATATGTGGGTCCGAGGTTATCAACAGCATGTTAAGGACAACTTCATTTGTTTTTGTTCGAGACACCTACCCGGAAAAACCTTCTCTCTACTTTTTAAAGTCCTTGTTTCTATCCTCTTGGCTTCTTAGCTTAGCTAACCAATAGGGACAAAAGCGTGGTGGGTGATGTGTGGACCATGTATTAGGATTTTGTGAACTCTCGGAGGCATGGCGTTCCATGGGTATTTCTGTACAAATAGCTGGGCTGTCTCCAACGCATAAGTGCGATACTTATCCACGTATATTGCGTAGTCACAAGAGATCATTTGCAAAATTGTGCTGAATCTTCTGACTATGTCAATGTCAACACCAGTGATGCTTACCGATAAAGCCGGGTTCTCAAAAAAAATACATTGACGTATTCCCATCATTTGCGTTGCCGAAGCCCGGATTTGGCTTATTTACTAGTAATCCCATATATTTTTCGCACCTGCCTTGAATAGTTTTCTTTGTATTCGAGACAATATTCTTCTGCTCAATGCCCCGAGTTTGCCATTTTCTCAGGCGGAAGTTTATATGAAAGATGGAGCAACACACAAAGAACCTAATGCATGTGTACAGCACAGATAAGCCGAAGCTGGGTCTTAAAGTGCCGATTATCTCCGTACGCAGCACTTTTTCCAGGTTGTTGAAGTATTTATAGGTGAGATTACAAAGGAAACTCCTTTCCTGTAAATGCATTACACACTTTGCCGTCAGTCATAATGAAAAGTCTACTGTAGATAAATTCAGTTTGTTTGCCATCTAACTCGCCAATAAAAGGATGTAGTTGTCGTATTTGCCTTTTCATGTGATCTTGTTCCATTTTTGAAATATCTGCTCTTTCACGTTAGAACTGAACTCGGATGCTCCCACGGTACCGTAATCACGAAGTTCGTGGAGTTTGCCAGAAAACTGTTGGCCCATATCCGTTCGGGTTGTCATATATTAGACATATTGATACAAATTAAGAAAGGAAGACGTTCGAGTCTGTACTACCGGAATCACTTGAAAATGTTTGCTTGTATTCTGATTGTGGAGAACAATCGAATCCCCACATGCAAATCAGGGTTAGCTTTAAAATGTTCTGAAGTGCACTGTGAAATACGTCCTTCTGAGCCTCCAGAACGTGGGAGACAGTGTTTTCAACAAGTGTCTGCAGGTTAACTTCAGCCTCAGTTTCTGATAGTATTGTGGATTTTTTTTTCGGAGGAAAACAATGCATTTTAGCTTTCTGAATGTTATTATACGAGGGAAATCTCTGTTTATCTTACGCTCGAATAATAATGTACTGACGTCTGGTGATACGAGCATCAGTACACATGACAAGCGCTTCTTTTCCTGTGAGCTGCTTCACTGGTGGGCTACAGAATCTTTTGTAAGCTTCTTGATATTTCGAAGTTCGCGTGGGCGATGTTATATCTTCCACAATGTTTGAGGCTTCCACTTTGCCACAATAGCGCAAGCTCATTTGAGCTGCAAATGAAAACCCGTCACTTGAATACGTGGCTCGCAAATTTTCTGTTTTCAGTAGTTTTGTCCTATGGCATGATTCTGCGAAACTCTTCGTAGATCGACCCATACGTTTTCTAGTAGCGACCCTTACGTAGTTTGGAAACCGCACTGATGAGTCTAGCCAGTCCTAGTTCTTCCCCAAAAATCTTTCTTTTGTCCTACGATGTCATCTAGTCTTAAAATCGGATACGAAAAATGAAATTCGCTTGTTGTGAGCGGGAATACATTGGTCTGTGCAGTTTGTGTTGATTCGGACGAAGTCTTTTAAAACCATAACTTGCTCCTGTATTTGTGCACGCTCAGAATGCCTCATGGTGTCTTGAAATGCTCTTCTAGTTATTAAAACAACATCAGTGTAACCCGATCCTGCAAGGAAATAAAGACATACGAATGTTTTACGTATTTATAACACGCGTATTTGGCAATTCGATTTTTAGAAAATGTTGACTTTTTAAATTTCTACTATTTCAAAATGAGTAGATTTGAGCAGCGCTTGGTTAAAGTTACGGCAGATATATTGCATTATTATAAACGTCACTATGCGGAACATGTTATGCCCTGATATATAATAAAACGTACAAGAAACTTTTCCCTTTTTCGCATTTTCGGTACATTGTCTTTATTCTCTAATTAAAACACTACTTAATTCACTAAATATATATGTAATTGCACGAAAATGTGCTTACCTGATGCTAAAGACATCATGTTAAGCGCCACCTTGTTGTTACTGCCGTACACGACACTATCGTGCACCTCGCTCTTAACAGCGAGGTCTTGAGAGCCGATGAGGGTGATTGAAGTGAATATGGAGCGGCACCGGAATGGGGAGGCGGGGGAAACGGGAGATACCCGAGAAAACCCGCCGACCAGCGGCATCGTCCGGCACGATTCCCACTGGCGAAAATCCAGTGGCCCGGCCGGGGATTGAGTCCGGTTCGCCTTGGTGGGAGGCGAGCGTGCTAATCGCTCTGCCACCGCGGGCCCCACTTCCCAGATAGAGAGCTTCGCCTTCACTGATCCATGTAGGCTCAAGATCTGACACCTGCTGTGACGTTAACTGCATTCCGAAGACCTCGTGACTATTACAAACGTCTGGTCCAGGAATTCATCGATCGTTTAATATAATATATCTTCACTTTAGTAAGATTCTTTTTTGTTTTTGTTTGGCTTCACCGTGCGTCGCGTCGTCTGCATTTTTATCCTCATCGCATACTTCTTGTTCAGAAAGGACATCGAAATTACATTCCTTCCTTACTTGAGTCTCTCATTTTCGACATCGATCTCCGCAACTGCTGCGTCATTAATTTGGAGTTCGTCTATGCAGCCTTAATAACATGATATTGTGAAGGAATCAAACTAAATTGTTTGCATGCATGAATTATAGGACAAGTTGAAGAACATCTGTATTTTTAAAAGCAACTAAAGATGCTTAAACTTTTTTTCAGTTCACTGTAAAGAATATAAAATACTGGGAGTTTGAAAACTATATATATCAAGAATAACAATTTATTGAAAAGAAATAGAAACTAAAAAAACTTATATTTATTTCACTGTAACTTAGCTAAAAATTTGCCATTCTGAACAAAATCGAATTTCAGGTGTTAATATTATGTCTTTAAACGGATTTTTCCTCCCTTCCTTGATATTAAAATCAATACTGCAAAAACTAAATAGACTTTAAAAATAAAATAAAGTTTGAATAAATATAATCGGAATGATTGAATTGTATGATTACAGGTCTTTTTTTTCCATATAACGTCCAAAATCTACATTCCATCCGTTCGATATCTGTAAGTAAATCCTGTAATACATATTTATAAGCATTATGAGAAAACGGCTTAACATGTTGTTATTAAATATCTTGCTTTTCAAGTCAGTGTTATGAATTTATAAAAATCCGTAGGCCTAGATAATAAAATAACAATAACTTTATGAGAGTATTTACGTAAAACAGATTCAAATTTACCCTCCGCAATAAAAGTTTAACATAAATTTGATAAAATTACAAATTAAATAGAAAATTTTAGTGTTACACTTAGAAACAAATTCGAGTTACACGTAAGCATGTGTTACGAACTTGAGGAGAAGGAGTGGCGAAGCCCAACACATAAAAGCTCTTGATCAGTGTTTTTAAGGAGCATACTTTTTAGGAATTATAATTATATTTTACATTAAATTATGACAGGTCTATAGTTTTTTTTTTTTTTTTTTTTATCTGGTCTCTACGGCTGGTGTGACAAAAGCTCAGCTGCTTTGGGCAGATCAGGAATAGCTTTGCAAGTAAAAGAAATACGTCGTGATACATGGTTGTCGCTAGGGTGATGGTTAAGCGCTTGTCTGAATCGCGGAATTAATTTCAATTTCCTCATTGTTACTCCAAGCTTGGAAACTTCTCGTCAGTTTCTCCTTCCGTCGGGGTGGCAGGCGGGTTCGAGAAACTCTTCCTGTATCCTCATCCCCCCCCCCCCTTCCCTCTTCTCCTTATCGTCCTGTAGTGTGTATCGCTTTCCTCTTCGCCTTGTTTGAGCTCGCGACAAATGTTGCCGCCTTTAAATTCATCCGTTTCTTGTGCTTTCGAGACCTGGCCCCAGCCAGCTCCCCGGCCTCGTAATTTAGTAGCGCGGGCGGCGAAGCAGGGAGAGGGGCAAAGGAATCGACGAAGGTTGTGGGGAGGGGGGAGGAATCGCGATGCTTCTAATGACGGCGTCTTAACGCGAAAACAACTTTTCAAAGTCCGCGGCACAAGATGGTAAGACGGAGCGGTTCGGCTGCGGCAATTACTCATTGCGGGTGTTCTTTCTAATGAACGCTTCCAGTCTGCTCAAGCGCATTCACATTCTTACCCCCTACCCCTCCCCCCCCCCCCCCTTCACAACCTACTCGTATTCCATCCCTCTAGAACCCAACGAAATTCCCTTTGCGATGCTGCGAGGGTTTCAACCCCTCTTTACACCAGCTTCTTACACTTTCTGCGCGGAAGGCGCGAGTGTGCCTTTGGTAAGTGTACTCGTGCACAAAGGAACTTGTTAGCGTTATATTGGCACACAGCCGTAAGTTTCCAGAGAAAATTCTGTTCGACGGATTTGTAAATTAACTTTCGCTGTCGATAATGAAATAATATTTAGCATGTACCTTTTTTGTATAAATTTCAATAACACGCCTGTTGATTAGTTAACCACTCATAACTTCGCATTAACACTGTCCGCTTTTCTATTTATCAGGAATCTAACGTTTCGTATTCTGTTCACTGTCATTTACAACGTCATTGTGCTTGAAATATTATTTTCTATAAAAATACATCTCAGAAGAAAAGTTCAAAGAGCAAATTTCCATCAGTTCAGAATTTGAGATAGTGTCTTATTCGTGGTACTGTGCACTTTTACCGATTACTACGTGGAAAAATTTGTGCCAATATTCATTTCTCTAAAATAAGTGTTTTAAGAGGTTCATTGCAAAAACCCTTCAGTAATTGAAGCTAGAGATTCATAGACAAATTTGTTAAATCTCTGCTCTTCGCGACCATCGCCTGTCACATAGTCCGATGCAAATATACTTGTTTCATGTATAGTCAGCAAGCAGCGTTTATTACATAAGACTTTTAGGTCTAGAACACACTATTGGTGAAATTGTCATATGTGAGCGATCACCATAACTAAGGGTATAAAGGTGTTTCATAATCTATAATCCATTCATGGTTATTTCCGTATTTTCTGACGCCCTGCTAAAATTCTACTTTCAACTTAACCGCGTCTACAAAATTACGTCAACGAGACAACGCGCCGCATTCTTTCGTACTCAGTTTAATAATAATTCGCATAAGAACTATTTTTCACTAGGTTTTATCAACACGCCTATTTTCTTTCTGTTTTATTCATATTTGTTTTAAGTTAAATATTTTAGTTTATAAATTAAATATAGTAAAAGTTAAATATAACGAAAAGTAAAATACTTTTATGTTATCAAGGGTTGCCTATAATACGCTTATTATTCATAACATATTTTGGAAACATTCAAACACCTAACCATGGACTAATTTTTCAAAAGGTTAGTTTCAAAAAGAGAGATGATACCGCTAAGAGACTATATTAATAATAATTATGTAAGGAGAGTTGCGATGTAAAGAATGGGCGGCAGCCTTTAACTGATGGCGTTCTGGGTGTGGTACGCAGGTTGCCTACGGCCTGAAGTGTATCACGATGTAAGACCTTATAGTGGGATACATTGCTTGAGAGCACCCCGAGAAACCTGTTGGCCGTCTGCACGTTTGCTACGTTTCCGAAGTGCGGAAACGTGAACCCAGGTCCGCTGTAAATCGAGTCCAAAAAGTGTTACGTTGAGTATATTGCTTTATAAGAGATTTTATGTTCTAAGGTCACGTTCTGAACAATAATTTAGAACTTATTAGAGTGAAGCTAGTATAAAAATTATGTTTATAGCTGGTTTGCTGTTTATTGGTTAAGCATCTTTGGAAAAAACCTTTTAAAAGACGGGTTTCCTGCTCATCACTACGTATATTTGAACGGGCACGCGCGCTTACTTAGGCATTGCTCGCAGGTGCCAAGAATTAGCGCAGTGTTCGTTATGAATACAGTTAAATGTTAAATACCAACTACGGCAGCGCAAGATATACTAACAAAACATGAAGTTAGAATATGGAACTGGCATTTCACAATTTCTTGGAAATCCTACATTTAGTTCGCCTGAAGTTTAGGTGTAAGTTCTGTGGGACATTTTAATTTAAAAGCTATCTCCGACGTCGAAACTGACATGCAGGCGAACCACTGAACAAATTTCCTAGAAAATGCTTATGACATTCTGGTGACATGGGCGGTTATTTTGAGTTTTCGCCTAAGGTACTGATTTCGTTAAATTTCGACACTTTTACGAATATGTATGTTTATATATAGTGTTTTTTCCCTAAGGAAATACCATAAATAGTAATTGCTGTTCACTGTCACCAGTTGGGGAGTAAATGAATCAGTTGTTATGGGGAGGATGAGCTTTCGTTTAACGAACACGGCGCTAATTCTTGGCACCTACGAGCAATGCCAAAGTATTTCGATTCTGAGATTAATACTTTGGTTGATGTTATGTCACAGTGTGTCACATGAAACATCATGGTGACATCATATCACAAGTTAATATATGCCATTCACAGTAAAGTGAGCACTCTTTGAACCCCTCCCATTTGGAATAATAGTCAATAAATATATTTTATTGTAGCCTTAGACGTTATCTTTCGAGTCCGGTGAAATGTAAACATTGTGTTTATTACTTAAATTGCAATATTTATTTTAAAAGATGGGGAAGGATAAGATATGGCTGCTAGAAAAAAGGAACTAGGGCTTCAAACGTGCTCACTTTACCATGAACAGCCTATAATATGGTGTACTATTGTGACCGGGAAGGCCAGAGGAGGGGTCCGAAACGCCCCCAGGGCGATCTCCACTTTCCTTCAAAATAGGGAGGGGGAGCCGCGGTGGCTGAGCGGTTAGACTGTTCGTATCCCACCAAGGTGAACCGGGTTCATTCCCAGGCCGGGCCACTCCCGAATTTTCGCAAGTGGGAATCGTGCCGGACGATGCCGCTGGTCGGCGGGTTTTCTCGGGGTTCTCCTGTTTCCCCGCCCTTTCATTCCGGCGCTGCTCCATTCTCTCTCCATTTCACTCTCATCGACTCTCGATACCTCGTTGTTAAGAGCCGCCCATATCGCTCAACTCAAAATTCAAACCAAGGTTACCTGCTTCATAGCGTAGCAATCTGACGCACACGGAAAATGCCCATTCACATAATGCCTGTTTCACTAACTCCCCACATGTTGACAGTGAGCATGAAAAATTACCATTTATGGCAATTCTGTAAGGACAATAAACCACTGTGGTGAATTGTGGTTTTAATCTAGTTATTTTTGTTTTCAGTTGCTGACACAAATAAGTGCGAGAGTGATACAAGTATCAGTGATATCAAAATTTCAGCATCGTAACCAAGAATAGTTATTCACCCATAATGCACCCGATCGGGTTATTGTTAGCTTATATGAGCATATTACTTAAAATGTGTAATATATTAAGTATAATGTAAATATATAAATATATATATATTTAAAATCGCTGTAGTTCCTTTTATTTTTTAGGTTATTTCCCGCCAATGTCCGTTTTTTTGAGATTATTATTTCATGCCACGACGAAAATAATATGTAAAGTTGCTAAAATCGTAGAAAATGATTCTGACAATTAAACGCCTTAAATAAGTAGAAGTACTCAAAAATTCGGACTGCGGAGAATGTGAACAGTACGACCGCTAAGTTATCCGTTGTCTTCGGAAGGGATAGGTCAGAATGTTACTTTTGATGTCACCATTTTGTGTTGGAAAACTAAGCCAAAAATTACTATAGAACAATCGTAAACTGGCACACGTTAGTTGACATTAGTCCCCAGAAAGTCTCACACCCCAGGAAATGTGATCGTGGAAAAAAATTACGTATGTTCTCAGATTGCTGAGCGACTCAACTGATTTCTAACAGGCATGTTACAGTTTAATCATGAGTGGTCTTCATTTGAGATTCTGTTAGATAATAAACCATTTCCCATAGGCAGACAAATAGGCACGCAAGGAATAAATTATCTGAGATCTGTGCACTCTTCTATACATGTAGCTTTCCTTGAAAACATGAATTCCTTAATACACAACTTGTGGTGTTTATTTTGTAAAATATGCTTCCGGGTTTTACAATTCTGTGTTTATTATATTCTACTCTATATGGCAGTATCTTACAATTATGCGCAGTATATTTATACACTTCACCCAAGTTAATAATTACTATGGTAATTCCCTTCATAATTGTGAGTGAGTCTAATTTTATTTTCTAAATTCTCCGTATAATTGTAGTGCGTTAACCTTTTATAAAATAGAAACCTTTTGAAGTTACAAGTATTTCTTCATTTTCTCAAAATAACTTCACATTCCGTTGCTTGCAGTTTAGCCTAAGAGGGAAGAAGAAAGTGATCGTGATAAATAACACACATAGAATTAAATTTGTGCCTTCTCGATTACTTAACCCCCTGGTTGATTTTATAAAAACTTCCCCCCACTTTTCCAAGGTTACACATGCGCGGAATTCGAAAGTGCGTTAGAAAACTGTAACGGCCGCGACAGCCAGCGTTTATTAGGGTTATTGATGCGCCTGGGGCAGAGGCACGTTCCAGGGGAGGAGAAAGTGGCGAATGATGACTTTTCGTCGTCCCTCACTTCCCCCATCAGCAACCTCGCTTTCCCGACACGGCCGAGTTAAGGGAAAGCGTCGCGGAAAGACTGTGAGAAATGTACGTCTAATTTTACTTTTAATTAAGTTCCGTCATTAATCAAGGCCGTGGGTGGCGCGGCGTTAAGTCAAGAAGACGGCGGCAGCACTGCATCAGGCATAGCTGCGCTCCCTTCCTCTTTGGACATCCTGGCTACGTCCTCGGCGCAACAGAGGAGCTGAGAGATCTGGACGACTCTTAACTACGAGGTCTTGAGAGCCGATGTAGGTGAAACGAGGTGAGAATGGAACTGCGCTGGAGTGCAAGGGCGGGGGAAACGGGAGACCCCCGAGAAAACCCGCCGACCAGCAGCATCGTCCGGCACGACTCCCACTTGCGAAAAATCCGGGGATCGAACCCGGCACGTCTTGGTGGGAGGCAAACAGTCTAACTACTCATAAATTGTGAACCTATACAACTAAAGCACTGTTTGTTAGATTGTAGTAGTTATGGTGGTAGAATTGAACACCCTGGATGGCAGTATTGCTAAGTAGGGTTAATGAAATAAATAGAATAAAATAAGGTCTAACCACTTAGCCACAGTGGCTCCTTAGAGCGAAGGACTGTCGGCCGTAAGGCCGGGATTGCAATGACTTCAAATTTCACGTAGCACGTAACAAACAACACGTTCACGTAAGCCGGCTACACCTTGACTGATGTGTAGCAAAGAGACCTATTACGACTATTTCACTTACGTTCGCAGGATGGAAAAGCTTGTCAGTGTCTAGCTTATGCGTGTTACGTGGCCCTGCGCCACTTGATCTCGCTGGCCAATCCCAATATGGACGTTGTTGTGTTATCTTAGTTTTTCATGGGTTTATTTTTATTTTCACGATGTCATCTGCTCACGTATTTAATTAATGTTCCGCGTATATAACTTACTCCCATAAATCAGGGCGAAAGGATAATAGAAACTAGGTTAAAATTTTTTTTTTTTTTGAATCCGCAAATATTTAGGGAGATTTATATTGCCACAGTTTATTAATTGTGTTTCACGGAGGTATAAAAATGCATGCTTGAAATACAGAATATTTACTGTAAAGTTTAAAAAAATTTTTACGCTTTTTTCACAAAAAAAAATAATTTGCTCGGCAGAATTAGGTTTAGTACTTACAATTTGTTTCATTTATACGAAAAACGCATTTGCATCTCCCAAAAATATTTCGTTTTTTTTTTTTTTTCTATGGGTTATAACGATGTTCTAGTTTTTTTTCGAAGTTTGATTAAATCACGAACGCCATACTTTTGCAACCTGTTTTTGCCACATCAATATTAAAACTCTTATGCACCTGTACAACAAGAATTTTGAGAGTTTTCAATCCGAAGAGTAACAAAACATACCCTCAGAATTTTTACTCAGTGGACAAAGGTTACGTGCTTCCGTGAAGGATCGTAATACGCTACCTAAAAAGACAAAGGTTTTACGTACACGTTTACGTGTGGCGCGATGCGTGTTGCGTGTAACGTGAAGGCGGGGATTACAATGACTTCACATTTCACGTAACACGTTCCTGGTAACACGCCGCGTGTTTCAATGAGACCTTATCACGGTCGTTTCACACGTACGTGCTTGTTAAGGAAAAATTGTCGATGTCAAGCTTTTGTGTGATGCGTGACCCGGTACCGCGTGATCTTACAGTTTCATTTTATTGTTTTTCTTGGTTGTGTTTTTATTTTCGCGAAGCCGTCTTCTCCCGGAAATGAGGACGCAAGAATAATATACACTCTAAATCGGAATCAGTTATTTTTTACTGATTGTCAGTTAAAACAGCTCCATCCTGAATGTGTAGAAAAAATATCACTAATTCATCTGTTAACATAAATCTACTAATCCAAGCAGTAGAAAACTAGTTATTTATAGTTAGTTGGTGCAAGTACATGTCTTTGCAAAGTTCGAAAGTCAATCTCTCTTTAGTTTAGTTTGGATTCTGAGCTTTAAAAAATAAAATATATTGTTTTTTAATGTACGACGTTATTGATGTTAACTAATAACCACCATTTTACAATGAAACGAGACACTACAGATTTAAACTGTTATTTTTAGTGACAGATAGATCACTGATAATTCTGCTGACTCGATAGTGCGGTGATTCAATAAGAAAGGTGGATTTACACAAGCAAAAGTTTTGTGGTCTGCAAGTTAACAGATCAAATAATGAGGAAACGACAAACACAGTTATTACTAGTCAATCTGTCTCTTCAAAATAACAGTTTCATTCTGTCAAATCTGGTTTCATTGTAAAATGGCGTATACATAGAAAACACCGACACCATTAAAATCACTAAATTTCTCTTTTAAAGCACACAATTTGAACTAAACTTAATTTAGAATGACTTTCGAGCCTTACAAAGACATGTACCTACGTACGCATAATATGTGTATATTTCGACAACATGAAGTACTTTCACATTACGAAACTTACAGCTGTTTGCCATTGTAAGTTTGTGTTACTACACAAATGCGAGATCATTTATCTCAGTGGCAAAGTGGCAGAGTTGGTAGACCGTCAGCCATAAGAAACAACAGAATGTGTTGCGTTTTGGGGTGGCAGTTCGATATCAACCACTTGCAGTCCTTGTATATGTAATAATTTTGTTTTGCGACAAAATAATTGTACTTAATTTATTTCAAACCGTAACGTGCGGTTTTTAATCCTTGTGCTTTTTATTAATCGACTATAAATAACTGATTTTGTACTGTTTATACTAGCGGATTTAATTTAACTGATTAGATTAGTAATTTCTTTTTCTACTGATTCCGGATGGAGCAGTTTCAACTGGAAATTAGCAAAAAATAACTGATTCCGATTTAGAGTGTAAGTTAGAGTAGGAATATTTTGTTTTTTAATTAGTAAAATATTTGCTACGATCCCTGTATTATCTTTATCATATTTCTGATTGTATGAAAATCGAAATGCTTACACATCGTGAAACAAAGTTTAATTTTCTTGTGCATGGCAATAATTTTATTACATACGATTTATTTGCATATACACGAAGAACATGTCTTCATCTCTCAGGTACACTATTTCGTTCCGGAGGTTACAGCCATATCCTAACTGTTTTCAAAGATTGTATAAATCAACTACGCCATACTCTCGCAACTATTCTTTTTATTACAAATTTGAAAAACATATACGCCTGAATAACTTGACTTTTCAGAGTATTTATTTATTCTGCGAAAGCTACAACACTTTATCCCTCGACATTTTTATTTAGTACATGAAGTTTACGTGCTTACGTGAAGCATAGCAATATAGTTTTACACAAACGCGGTAGTGTAGCTTATGCGTATTATGTGTTAACGTGAAGTCATTGTAATCCCGGCCTAACTCCGGCGACGCGAGCGCCTAGACCGCGACAAGATGTTATTCGCCCGTCAGATGATATTCGTAAGCCGTTCTTGCACCTTGTCTTGGTCGCATAAGCGTTTACGATGCGCTATGGTTGGTTTACACTTCCCCATATAACACAAATGAAGATACGTCTGTTCTTGAACAACGGGCGTATACGATGGAAAACGGGAATTGCATATTTACGGCAACCGACAACATCCGAGCGTGAAACTTACCATTATCGCGTGCGTCCTTCCACTCCGAAAATTAACCACACCGCGCACCACTGCCCTGGATTATCAGGATAACTAAGCAAAATAGCCAGTGGCAACTTAGGGTGCACGGCAGTTCACAGGAGGAGTACGGTATGAACTGAAGGTATGCGGACGAGGATAAAAAGTCTCGCGGGCGGTGAACGCATGACAATTTCCGGGGAGCGAAAATAATGCAGTGATGTAGATACTCATTTGGATGGCATGGCGAATCTCGCGAGTATAAACACAACGGTGACACTCGAATATCAATTCGGTCGTTGGAGCGTTGTTTTAGAACTTACTTTTGACGTGAGTACGTCTTTAAATTTGCAACCATAATGGGAGGCAATCCAGAAAATTCGATGATAACAAAGTCGGGGGATAGAGTTCGGCATTGCAGCTCCGAATATATATTCTATATTCAGAATTTGATTACACCACTCGATTGCCAAAGGATCAAAGAATATGTTGCGTTGAGTGACGACTGCGAAGCATCGAGACCTTGGAAAGGGGGGGAGGGGAGCAAGGTCGACTTTGCTATTTTCCGTAGGTCGACTTTGCTATTTTCCCTGGACTTATAGACGAAGGTTCGCGCTTTTCTTAGAAACAGAATTGCTTCGGAAAGATTGTTTAGGAGAACAAATATCAATTAACTTCATAGAAAATTACCGGATTCTAAGCGATTTTTAAAATATATTTTTGAAAATTACTGTGGAATAAATGTATTTCGATAATAATATTTTGCACTGGTTAAAATTCAACTATCTTCTTTCAAATACAATTTTAACTATAAAAATAGCTTAATTAAATTTTATGCTAAATTAATTTAAAATTCATGCTGTGTTTATGTGGGTTGCTGTGTGTGGAGTAACCAGGGTTCTAGCTCCCATTCAACCTTAAGGGACGTGATTATAGGTATAGGCCGTTCACGATCAAATGAGCACTTTTGAAAGCCCTGCTAAAGTTCTACTTTCTTGCCCATTATGTATCCTTCCGCCACATGTAAACAAACATTGCCATGTGACAGCCATGTGATTGCCACATTTTAATAAACTCAACATTTCAGGACTGCTAAATGTAACATGTATAATAATATATATAAAACATGTAACATGTATAATATTATATATAAAACATGTAACATATATAATATATATATAACACATGATATATGTATATATGTATGTTTAGATATGTATATAAGTATGCATATATATACATACATTTATTCGTATGCATATATATGTAAATATATATGCATATATCATGTAAAATATACAATGTATAAAAATGTGTAACATATATAATCGTTTGGGTCATGTCAAAGCTCCGATAGACAAAAAATTTACATAACAAACATTTGAAAAATGAACGCCCTAGCGATGAAGTCATAGAAACCGTGAAATAGCAAACATTAAACTTGGGGGGTGAACAAGGACCAACACGACACGTTAAAAAAGGACACGCATTAGTTAAGCCGAAAAATAATTTGGAAGGGCAGCCAAATCCAGATTTTGAAATAGACTGTGCTACTGCCCACCCAAGGCACAACACCACTTGCCACACAAATTACCAAACATTTAAAAATTGTACCGCAAACTTAACGTTTCCCACGACTCACCGTTTTCTAAGTGCCCCATAGCTCTGTAGCGTGACTAGTAAAACGTCAGCTTGAAAACATGATAGCCGTGTTGGGCCTCAGCTGACCGAAGTGAAGTGTAACTAAGCTATCAGGAAAAAACATACATCCTGCAGGTATAAGGTAGCGGCATAACGTAGCAGGCGTCTGAAGCGTAGAGCGAGGCCGTGCAAGGCCTTAAATAAACAACCACGACAAATAAAAAAAATAACGACGCACGAATGGGAAAGGGGAATACTGAGAGACAGAACAGCGCGGTAAAACGAGGGGATGATCTGAGCGGAATAAAGAGTACACCACTGCACAGAAGTAGATGGTACTAATATAATTAACGTGACGGTGCTAACGTGACAGTATATAAAAATATGAAATATATAAGAAAGTAAAATATATATAATATGTGCATGTATATGTACATTTTAAGGATAGTTTTATATGCACCTTTATAAATGGAGATAAATGTATTTCAACATAGGCCTATTATGTATATATAAAATCAGAATAATTTACACAAAAAATATAAACATATCAACAAATGCATTTGTGTATACATGCATATTTCTTTTGACACTGTTACTCGGTGTTTGTACCCTTCTGAGACTCCCGAAAAAAAGAACTGAACATTTATACTGTGAATTGAAGTGGTAGCAGAATTGTGTAACTGGCACCACCTTCATTTATAAAAAATAATTCTAAAAATAAAGTATATTATTTATAGCTAAGTGAAATGCCAATCTGGCGATGGCCACATTTCTGGTGTCTCTTGTGGCCCAAAATGGGTGCGACATTTTATTTTTTTTGTAAAACCCACACAAACCTCAAGAAACCAATTATACAGCTAAAGTGCATGGACTCTCATCATTGTTGTGGTTCCTTCATTGCAATGACTGCAGCAAAACTGAAAACTTAAATGAGAAAAGTATTTAAAGAAAATTACTATACATACAAAAAATGGTTCATGCGTGCACACACAAAGCTGAGAGGAATGTCTAATTAATGTAAAACCAATACATATCCACAAAGACAGCAAGATGATAATGTAAAGTACACATTTTAAAAGTAATACATACAGGCAAGTTACTTTTATCTAGTGTACGACCGACACACACAACAACATTACATATTAATATACAACTTAATTTATAAGATTTAAAACTATCATGACACTTATATTAACAAGATTCCAAACATGTTTTCATGTTACAATGACATTTATGTTAACAAGTAACTCAATATAAATGACCTTATCGTACCATGCAACACACATTTGAACATTTAGAATAAATTTTGCAAAAACTGTATATATTATGTAAAAAAATATCGATGATATTTGTTCTACACTAGACACCAAAAATGACTAACATATTTTAACAAACAACATGGCAAATACATAAACACATGTGGACTCCAATAACAAATAGTACCCACCCATAACAGATATGTGTATACTACAAACAAGCAGCTGCAAAATGCAAATATCTTTACCTGGTAATACAAACCTCACCGCCACTGACCATCCGGCACCTACTGTGCAGTAGAACAGCCTGGTACCTCTGTCAGCGGCACTGCCAATACTTCAGCGCCACTGCCAAGATCATCTTCGTCAGTGGTGTCCAAATCCGGATACAAGGAGACGATGAATGGAGGTATGTCAGCGGCTTCGTGCACTTCCTTCTCCCAGTCCTCTGCAATCAGCTTCACCACGTGGTCGACACACTTTGCCCATCTGAAGGAAAGTTTGTGCAAGGTACACTTAAAAGCTGTGTGTTTAACAAGTGGCACCAGAAATATTCATATTTTCATGCTCAAAAAAAACTCCAAGCAATAATGCAAATCCTTAAAAATAAACTCTACGTACGTGCCTTAATTTCTTCGGTACAAATGTAGCAACATAAACAAACTAATATTATTATCATTATATCAATTGTACCCAGGCCATTGTGTTTTTGTGTTTTCTATATGTGCTTATCGCTATAACTGTGAATGTGTTTGGTATGTCAATTGTAGCCCGACCCTTACTGAAAGCTAGCTCATGCAGCTTCTTTAGAATTACTGTACTTAATTTAACACATACACTGCATAATGTAATCTAACCTTTACAAAACATGCATTTGCAAGTAAACAGGAGCTCTGGGAGTCTGGGGTGTTAACTATGCGGTGTAATTTACAGTTACATTAAATTTCAATAACCACAATACTTTTGCGG
Source organism: Dryococelus australis (assembly GCA_029891345.1). Classification (NCBI taxonomy): domain Eukaryota; kingdom Metazoa; phylum Arthropoda; class Insecta; order Phasmatodea; family Phasmatidae; genus Dryococelus; species Dryococelus australis. The sequence goes on from CM056999.1 coordinate 53,918,623, forward strand.
CCCAAGTGGCAGATATAACAAACAATTATGCCTACTCAAGAACGCATACTATCTTCTTTGATATTTCTCAAAAGGTAGCCAGTTGTCTTGTCGAACATCCATTTCGAAATTTAAACCTGGAATTGTTCTATAACTGTTAGCAATTAACTATAAATACTTTCTAATTCTTATTACGGCAAGCATTACCAAATAAAACAATTACACTTGCATCAAGAAATAATGTCAGGAACGAGCAGAGCCAGAGGTAGCATCAAACTGTGACGTTTATGTTATGTTAACAATAGTAAAATTTAACACTGTAACTTGGGGTGAATAACTACATGAACACAAGTTTGAGGTTAGGTTTACCTTACAAAATAACACCGTCATATACAAACGTGTAAAATTAACGTATAATTATTGACGACAAAATTTTCATTTACTATTAAGACAGATTTTAAAAAAAGGTTAAACATATAGGCGTAGGTATACAGGTACACATAACTTTTTATATTATTTGTCAAACTTAAGATATAACGTGTACTTCGCAAACTCATTTGAATATATTAATGTCGCGTTTCTGCTGTCGTTCATTTACTTTCATTATAGTTATTTAACTTTCCGTTTGTAATATCTCGTTTCCAACTGTCGATTCCTTTTCAACGATTTACTTCAATAACGTACTGGCGATAAGCGGGGGAAACACGTCGTAAAAACACATTTACACTTACCTCCGGACAGTTGCAGTTGAAATTTTCATCATTTCTGCAACTCGTTCAGTGACCATGCATGGCTTCATCTCTCCTCGACGAATTGCAGAATAAATACTTTCAGCGAGATTTATAATGTCTTCCTAACGCCGACTATTCGTACGTAGTTTGCTGGAACTCATAACTTTACACAAAATCACTACAACACAATTAAACGATATACGACCTATAATAACAATGATGATTGCAGATAAGCTGAAAAATAAATGAGAAATATTCAAACACAACAACTTCCAGCTTCCAAATTTGCAGCGTGCCTCGCAACCACTCCACACAAGCAACGCCAAGCAATAAGCATGAAGGAACCACAACAACGGACCGTTGGTTTTGACCGTTGCGCTGATCACGTGACATAATATAATTATGATTTACAGTAAACACATTATCTTTACGCTAATAATTACTTTAAAGTGTATAAAATCAACTTCAAAGAACTTAAGTAACCATAAATTTCAACATTACACTTGCGACACAGCGTTATTTCTTAGAACTACTTTTCAAATTTCATTGCCAACATAACTGGGTGTGTTCATCCGCAGCCTGTGCGGTAACATACGTGGTTATACATACGCAGTTGTGCGCAGTGGTTTTTTTCAAAGGTTGATTTCTAGAGTGCTTGCTCTCTTTAATGTGAACTGCCTTTATATATACTCGGTGTGTTGACTTGTCTAGTGGAGACAACCCAAGATTAAAATTAAATAAATATTTCTGTGTCTAATGTTTCTCTGCCTTCGCGGCACATTTATGATATCCGTTAGCTCTATTCCTGAAGTAGTTTTTGTGATTTTTTTTCTAAAGATTTTTTATACTGCCGGCTATACATCCAGCTGAATTATTTTCGAACGTAGCAGTTTCATAAGAGAATAATTTGCGTGACATAGTACGTTTGTGTATGTGACGATGCTGTTCATTGAGCACTTTATGGAAAAAGCGGAATTTTTATAACCATTTAGTCTTGGGTGCGCTGTCCGGACTTTAACGATCAATAATTGCTCACTACGATTTGCAATCACTGCAAGTTTATTCTTATTATCAAATTATATCATATAAATTAATGAGTTACCGCTCTCGTTTCACGCTTAAATTCCGTGGCGTGGAAATGTGGTTGGATTTTCAACAACGTATTATTAAGGGGCCCGCCTACCTGCATCGTTTTTCTTCTGTTTTGGCCGAGAAGTGTGGGAGCTATAAGGGTTACACTAGCGCCCGCTACAAGAGCGCAATCACCTCTACGCGCAAGGCTCTGAACTGGAGTGCAGTGTTCTCGTAGTGCTGCATGTACCTCTGTGACTTTCAGCGGCGACACTGTCATTTTATTGATGAAGAGTCTGTAGCAAAGTTCAATACAGGTTCAATGCTTAGAATTTATATCCGATTACAAAGTAAAAACTGTTTCATTGCATTGATTCCTAATAGAAAATAATAATAAACATCTTATCACCTAATAATTATTATTATTTATTTTGGGACCGAAGCGAATAACGTCAATATATTGAATACGTTTCCTTTCGCGAAATAAATATTTTCTGCATTGGATGGTTATCGATATACCGAAAACTATATAAACAGTAAGTTTCAATGCTTGCTTTTATTTTTATCGCTTTTAGGACCAGCGTTAAGTAAAAGGGCAGGAATTTTTGTGTAATTCTCGCCAAATTCAGAAGTGTGTAGGGTGAAAGGGTGTCAATAATGTTGAGTAATGTAATTTTAGAACCGAAATTAAACTTTCTGACAACACTGACGTAGTTTATGTTATTGATTTTATATTAACTAATACTTCTTGTTCTTAAATTTCATTGGTCTATTGTTACAGTGCGCACACTACTGCAGACGGAAAACTTGAGAGTATTAATATAAATATATCAAGCTGCGTATATTTGCCTTTTTGTAAGTCACGGTAACTTTACAAGCATCTGTAATTATAATTAAAGGCTGTTCACGATAAAATGAGCACTTTTGAAATCAACCTTAGCAAAAGTCACTGCCCCTGCCTGCATATATTTTAACGGGCGCAATGAGTGACATGTGTCCGGTAAAATTGGCAATGATGGAGGGGAAAGTAGTTCCATATATTAACATCGAAAAAAAGTGTAAGGTAACCATTTATTATAACATAAATTATGTCTCTCGTTTCTGTATTTTTTAATGCATCTAAGTGTAAAAAGGAGCAAATTTGTACAATATTTACTACTTTAATAATTTCAGAGTTTCGCTTGACCGACGCATGAATAAAGTGGCGAGGCCCATGGTAATGTTACTTTTACATACGGCGGAAGAATACATAACGGGAATACAAGTAGTTCTTAAGCAGGGCTTTTAGAAGAGCTCATTTTACCGTGAACAGCCTACAGCTAACGTTCCAGTCATTTAACCTTGGCGAAATATTTTCTTTCCCACAAACACGACTAGCAATGAAAGCAGTCAACAAATCAATCGCACCATGGTCATCATACATAAACAATGGCAGATGACCAAAAAACAAAGGTTGCGGAAAGCGGGCAAAGCACCACTGCAGCACTGAGCTGGCTATGTCTTTCAGTCGCACGTTTGCAAGGCAGCGCTCACGCAGCTTATAAATAACAACAATTGCTGCATCCCTACTACGAGCAGGCGAACAACAATTGATAAAGTGCGAAAATTATTTCAGAACTAAGTAAATATTATGCTATATAATGGAGTCGGTGCGTTTGGGAGTGAGACTTCCATACAACACAAAGAAGAATACGCACTGTAAAAGGAAATTTTTTTTTTTTTTTTTTTTTCTGTTTTGTTACCATATCTAGTGATTATTACTTCTAGAAATGAAATCAAAGTTTGAAACCTCCGAAAATTTTAATTTCCAACTAAACAAACCACGCGACAGAAAATAGACAAACGTCCCACTAAAATATTGTATTGTTGTTGTCACCAGCTTGTTCAGCAGAACGCGCATTTCCACTTGCAGCACGAACTGGCAGAGCTACAGCAGGTATTTGCTCGCCGAGCGTGCCCGAAACACCTCGCATTTCAACACTGCGCCAACTACAAGCCTCACAATGCCCAAATCTAATTCAAAATAAATATGTATTATTTAAGTATACGTTAAAAATTGCGATTTTGTAACAACGTACTTTTTTCACAAGTTACGAAATATATATTTAATTTTCTTACGCGTCTAAATTCAATTTAAACATATATGCGCGATTTCCAAAATAGTGATACTTGGAATATTCCATTTGTGAGTTGTCGAACGTATACAGAGACAAGAATGGTGGCCCAACTGGAGTGGGGGAAGTCTTTAGAATGAAAATTCCCAGATGTGCATATAGGCTGTTCACGGCTAAGTGAGCACTTCTGAGGCCCTAGTTACTTTTTCCTTCCGGCTATTTTTCATCCTTTAACCACCTTTTTAAATCAATATTGCAATGTAAGTACTAAATAAAGTTTGTATGTTTCACCGCACTCGGAAGTTAACGTCTAAAGCTAAAATAAAATAATTATATTCATTGACTACTATTCAAAATGAGAGGGCTTTCAAAACTGCTCACTTTAACGTGAATAGTCTATACGTTCTAAACAACATATAACAATGAATAACGTTTTTATGCAGACGAATATTTTCGTCGGCTGCCGAACGCTCGCTTCGAAACGATTTCTGCAGTTAATGACGAAAATAGAACAAACACGTGCAAGTAAATTCCTAGTTTACGAATATGTGTATAATCTATTCCAAGTTTACGAATATGTGTATAATCTATTCCAAGTTTACGAATATGTGTATAATCTATTCCAAGTTTACGAATATGTGTATAATCTATTCCAAGATTCTTCACCCTTTTTGAATCAAACCTTTAAAAAATCGCCTCATGTGTGACATGCCTCATTGTTTCCCAAATATGTCATATATCACAAGCGTTTTATAATTGTATTAACATAAAAGTGCTTTATTTTTTGTTAGATTAAATTTTACATGTATTTTCTCTTAAATTTTAATATTTCGTTTATATCTACTTAAAACGAACGCCTAGTGAGAAATACCTAGTTCTTTTGCAAAATACTTTTACACTGAGTTCACGATATATATATATATATATAACATAAATTGTTTAAGTGTTTCTGGACATTAATAAATTAGAGTAAATGAGCGTTTGATAAAGCATCTTTATTGGAATTGCGGACGTGTTTTGTTAGCGAGTACCCGACGTTGGGGACGAATTAGTTGCACGCCAAATGATTTTGTGTGGTGCAGTGGCAGGGTGGAACACGAGCAAGGGCGCGGCAGGGGTTTGGTGAAGATGGAGGGGGGGAGAGGTAGGCGGTCGATATTGCAACCAACTTAATGAGGTGGCCGACAACATTTATTGCCTGAATTCCTCGTGTTCAACAAGGCTTCCCATTGGGCGGTTCAGTATGCGTTTGCGAGCACGCGCCGCCGCGGTTTGCAAGGTCATTCGCACGTCGCACAGCAGTGTGATGGGCAAAATGAAGCGTTTGCTCGCAACAGGGCAATCAGTTAATCAATCGATTGATTGCACTCGTTGTGAAAGCAAGTAGCCCCTCCCTTCAACAAATATGGGCAGCGAGGCAAATTTTTTCCTGTTATTGTTACTCCCATTTTTGTCCGCTCGAGGTTTATATTTTCCATTAGGTTTTGTATTCTAGGAACCGCTGACGTTATAATATCGCTGCTGATACTGATTCACATATCATTTAACAAAAGTTAACAATGCGAATTTAAGACATAATTAAATACCACAGCGAATTACATGCAGTTTAGTTCATTTAGTTTTTATTTTGGCCATTATAATAATTTCAGGCAAACATCGTGTTATTTATAGAGGTTTTAAAAGCACCACTTTTTTTAACTAAATAATGAACAAACAACGAAAGCCCGGCCAGAAGAAAAAACCTAATAAACACAAAGCTGCTGAAAAAATATGAGCATAATAAAAGTTACCTTGTTACCTTGATATTGTGCATGCACAAGCAAGCGCGATTACAATGAGGGTTTTCCCGGGATGGGGGGGGGGGTTGGAAGGGTGGCCATGGACCCCCGCCCCCCAAAAAAAACCTTAAACGACATTTTTGTCCTCTGTAAAACGTTTGTGAATTTTCCATAAATTTGATCCCGTTTTAACGTTTCTTGAACAGTTATTAGTAATGCAACACAAACTATATTTATTTGACAGCAGTCTATTAATATTTGATCATTTTTGTAAATATTTACCATGATCTTATTAGACAGTCTGCTACTTTTATAACTATAAAGCAAGAGTTCTCATTGTGAGTTCAAAAGTGGACGCGGCTAGTGAAAAACAAAGAAAAACCTCCAGATTTCGTTTTGGAAACATTGGGAATCTGCGACATTGCCATGTATCCCACCATCCACGAACTTGTGCGGATTCTGGCTACACTTCCAATCAGTGCAGCGACCGCGGAGTGCAGTTTTTCTACCCTGCGTCGGCTGAAGCTAAGATCGGTGAAGAAAGAGTCACTGGGCTTGCACTCATGTCGGTCCATCGAGAAATTACACTGGACCCAGACACCGTTATTCTTAGGTTAGCTAAGACAAAGAGACGCCAAGAAATTGTACTATAAATATTTATCTTTGCTGAGTTTATACTGTTTGTTTTATTTCGTGTTTCAGTCTGCTTTCTTAAATACAGAGAAGTACATTGACCCCTAAGAGGGAGAGAAATTATAAAATGTATTTTCGTGTTCCTCTAAATAGTTCATTAACCCCCAAACACACCGTTGTGCTCTTAGCTTTAAAAGGTTGCCTACATTACTAATTTTCGGATTTTTTGAAGTTCAGACCCTAAGATGGTGAAATTTGAAAATAATAGTATAAGACGACTTTAATTTGTCAGTAAATGTATTTTATATCAAAATTGACTTGTATCAGTGGTTTAATTTTATATTTTTTGCATAATTATTTTGAATAAACAGCTACTCAGAACACATTGTCGCCCCCGATTATAAGGCGCTCCCAAACGAGGAAGGGTATAATGCTCCGGGTTCGATAAAGGTACCTTTGTAAAACTGTTCACTGAAACAAATTATAACTTTAAAAATATTGCAATTTCTGCCAGCTGTATATTCAATGTTAAGGTTCAGAAACTTCTTAAATAGCATCAATTTGCACCTTAAAATCAAAATTTTCCCGAGAGAGGACCCCCGGCCCCCTGCTTCTAGTTGTGGCCCTGGCGCCAGCACAAATTATGTTGGAACCCCCCCCCCCCCCCCCAAAAAAAAAGTCTAAATCCACCTCTGTGCACAAACTTGTTTATAATCTAAGCCACAATCTCGTTTACCACAGCCAAAGGTAACGTGATAAAATAAGTGACACGATTTTGGTTAAGGCCGGCCTTTCATCTGAGAAACCTAGCCCATGTCAATAACGAAAGGTGAAATATCGTCTGTACCGTCCCCCCCCCCCCCCCCAGTTAAATACGGTTAAGGGTTAAGGGAATATTTCAACGTATAATATGCGTAACGCGTTATATCGTAACACAAATAGTTTAATAATTGGTAAAATAATCACCACTTGAACTATTATCGATATCACACTGCGAAAAGTCATATAACAGTCCTAGGAAGTTGAAGATTGTAATGTAAACGAAGCATTTAACAGTTGACTCCCAGACCTCGATGTTTAGAGCCGTCCAAATCTCTTCAATCTCTCTTTTTAACAGTTGAAACAGAGAAGTCACATGGTAGTGTTTTGGTTTTCATGTAACTTAGTGGAAGGATAAATGTAATCGGTAAGTGAAATTAATACTTTAGCAGGACTTCAGAAAAGTGCGAAGTAACTGCGAATAGTTTTTAACTACACTGGTGTGCGAAAATTCGGAACGGACAGGTTTTCACACGTGTAGCACAGCAGAATTATTGAATAGGTATAAACCATACCATAACATTATAGTGATAGTAAGAGTACGTGAAAGGTGAACAGCACTGACCGAGGAAGGATTTCAAAGGATGCTAATGACATTTATTCAAAACGGGTTCCGAGCATAGCAGGAGGGTATGTAGAAAGACCGTGTGGCAGAGAGTAAACAAAAATAATGCAATCCTCAGTAAGGGATATAATCACCCCTGAAAGCGATGGAGGATGTGAACCTTCTGTTCACGCTCGGTAAAAGGTAGTAGACGAACTCTTGGTCCATTCCTCTTGTAACGCCGATCGCAGCTGCGGAGTCGTTGGCGGCTGACGACGTGCATGTTAGACTGGATTTAGGTGTGGGAACCATACGAGCCAATCTATGCGGCGAATATCTTCACACTTTAACAGCTTAGCTACAGCCGCGGTACGACGAGGTGTGACGTTGTCTTTCATGAAGTGGAACTTAGAGCGCACAATACCCTGGTACAAACGCAGATGAGAAAGGAGAACCTCGGTACAATAGCGTTCGCCAATGACTAAGTATCCTGGGTATATGTGGAGGTACATACGTCCTCCGAGCATTATGCCTCCTGAGAAGAAACTCTTCGCGTATATGTGGAGGTACATAGGTCCTCCGAGCATTATGCCTTCTGAGAAGATACTCTTCGGATATATGTGGAGGTACATAGGTCCTCCGAACATTATGCCTCCTGAGAAGAAACTCTTCGGATATATGTGTAGGTACATAGGTCCTCCGAGCATTATGACTACTGAGAAGGAACTCTTTGGGTATATGTGGAGGTACATACGTCCTCCGAGCATTATGCCTCCTGAGAAGAAACTCCTCCACCTGCAAACCGATGCCTTGTGACTATCTTCGAAGAGTGATTGCAAGCGATATCGAGCATCCAGTTGTCTGTTGCATATGTCTTGCGATTTCACCCGCTGTCTGCCGTCGATCTTTCATCGACTGTAGGACACTATACCGGTCCTCCATTGCGGTGGCTGCTCATTAATGACCACCACTTCACCTTTGTACAGCTGTTCCTTTGGTTATAAAGGCAGTTGGAGCTCGTGACACAATGCTCTGTGCGATCTCGAACTCCTCGGACACACTAGCCACACTTCGACCTTCTTCCAACTTGCCAACGGGTAACCCATCCGTATGTTGTCTACATGGCTGTATGTTGGTTATATCAGACATCAGACAGAAACTCGGCATCGTCCAAACCTATGTGCACTCTGTAATATCTATTCACTGCAATGCTGAGCGCACACTGCACTAGTGCTTTATACTTTTCACACACGCGGGCAATATCTCACGCTGCGTGAATATGCATGCCCCAGGTAATCTCTTAATAGGTCTTTTCGCCGGTTCTGCATATTCGTTCCACTGTTGTGTTAATTTCTCCACTTCGTCCTTAATTTTTGCACCCCAGTTTATAGATATCCATTGCAAGACTCAGTTTGAATGTCCGGCCCTTATTTAATGCTCTGAAACTTACCAACATAATTGAGGGACACATCACATAACACTGCATGTTTTAATGCAGCAATCTGTTAACGCTAACATCCAACTACTTCCATGCCCCTACTTTTTGCTGTAAAATAGAAAAATGTATTAATTCTTTTATCTAAAGGCCAAATTAAATTTAATATTTGCAATTATTCCTAGTATTCACAGATTTTAATATGTGCTTTACAATAATAAATATTAATATTTTAGTATAATGTTTGCCTTTGGCAGAAAGTCACACCATGACTATATCTATATGTGCCAATGTACTTCGGGGAAATGCGCAGCACACCCATGCCTTAAGAAACCCTGAGTAGAAAATTATAAGTTTAGTTATCACTAGTCGTATTTCTTTTATAGCATTATGTAATGGAAACGCTCTGAAATACCATTTAGGCTTCATTTTAATTCCATCGTTTGCATAAATTTGGCAAATTACTTTTTCTAGATCTGCCTGTTATTCGCGGACAATTCAATGCGCAGGCTGCACAGACTTCAATATCCTAACTGTCCAGCACCTGCAGATATATTTTGGTCATTGATTGCATGTCTTTTAGAGGATATATTTGCTTACATGACTGGGTCAGAAGTAGGCCTAAGTAGCTTGTGTTATTGAACGTCAGTGATTGACGGACATAAAAATGCTTAGCAAAAATTAAAATCATCAATTCGTGAAAAGTGTGTCTCAGGTGGTCTTCTGGTCATTAACCTTCTCGTAAAAAACAAACGCCAATATTTTGGTCCATATCTCTACTACGAAATTATTCAAACATTTATTTTTAGTCAGCTGGCCAAGCGATATCAAAGTAAACATTAATAACGAAGCATAGTAATATGTCCCAACACCCGGCGTTCCCTGGCAAGATATACAAAATTTATGTAGGTCCTGTCTATCTACATTTTCAACATTTAAGCCATGTTTTGACTTTTACCTTGTATATGTACGTGGCGTAGAACACCAGCAGTCGAGATCTTCTCAATCTCTATCCTGACTCGAGCTCAGTCGAAGTATCTGCTGGGTATGTTCTCCATAGCGGCCTTTATCAATGTTGCTAAGAAGCACAGGACGCCAGCTTACAGGAAGACAGTGCTGAAGGCATCGTCTTTCGTCGTTTTTAAGTACAAGAATGTCGTGTAGCAGTACCTTTACGGCTATCTGTTGTCCGTGATGAGTTTATGGTTTTCCTAATGTAGTAATTTCTAATAATTATTTATAATAAAATGAAGTGTCTCGTCTTACTGACTGACTCACTCACTTGTCAATGGAAAGATCAAATCGCTGGATACAAAAGTATGAAAATTGAGGGATGTCTTGTCCATAGGGTGTAGGCACCTGCTAAGAAAGTATTTTTCTATGTTTGACCTTTAAGAGTGTGTGAAGGTGTAAAATGTGTTTTAGAGAAATCCTCAACAGCTCATTCACGCGATGATATGTCGATCTGTTCTTAGCACACAAATACCGAAAATATAAATTTCAAGATATTTTAAAATTTAACTTCTAAGAGTGTGAAAAGGGGTAAAATGTGTTTTCGAGCCCACGTCAATATCCCATTAATCCGATAAGATGTCGTTATGCTCTTTGCTTTTAAAGGCTTCCCATATACCTACAGAGTGTATCTGAACATCGTGCAGAAAATGAAGCTATGGGCTTAAACTACCAAAACGCACTTGTAACAAAGTGTTCTGAAAAATTTTAGTAATACAAGACTGCTTTCCCGGAATTTTTTTACTACGGTTCTCTGGTTGTCTAGGCTCATATATATTGTGGCTTCATTTTCTGCACGAAGTTCTGATACATCTTGTATATACCTATAAACTCATTTTATGGATTTTTTTTAAATAAAATTCTACAATGGTGAAAATGTGTAACATGTACTTTGAGGACTCCTCAATAACTTAATAACCAGATAAGTTATCGTTATGTGTTTTACTTTAAAACACTACTTACATCAATGAATACAAATTATTTTAGGATTTCTCTTTATTTGAACTTCTAAGAGAGTGAAGAGGATAAAATGTGTTTTCGAGGTGAATAAATTATCTCAGTAACCCGATGAGACATCGTTTTGCTCTCAACTTCAGCATATTGCCTATACAATATGTAAACTGTAAAAACTAACTAATTTCAGGTTTCCTTTAAATTCAACTCCAAAGAGGGTAAAAAGAGGAAAGATGTGTTTTTGATGACTCCTCAATATCTCAGAAACCCGAAGATATATTTATGTTTTTGCTTTAAAATATAGATTATAAATATAAATACCTAAATAGTCCTACTTATTTCAGGATATTTCGAAACTTAAATATTAAGAAGTTGTAACCTGCAAACCAACATGTTTTGTAAAACCTTATTATACTTAGAAAAGTATTCATGGCAATGAAACCCATTTCTTGCTGAGAAAATAGTTCAATTTCCATCAAAATCGCAGAAAAAAAATTGTCAGAACTGAGCTGGATGAATAATTAAATAGCTTATTTTCTTAGACTGCATGCTCAGTGGAATTCATCTGGCTATGTTATTTTCCTTGTAATGTTCTATATGAGCATTAAAAATATTATATATACAGCATTTATAAATTTTACGTCATTTTCAATTAAAAGTGGATTGATATATAGTGGTCATTGCAGCTGCAGAGTAGCCAAACTTTGTGTTGCAGGTTTAATTTGTTTATTGTAAACGGTATAGTCAAACCTGTAAACTTGCGAATCACCTAGAGAACTGTCAAAATCACATGCTATAACAATGGCGATGTTGCTTGTTTGTATGTGGTTTTTCCAAAAATCGGAGCGTATATTAAGTAAATTAATAATTAACATAACTTGAATATATTCCAGGAGTATTACAACTAGAAATACTCAGAAGACAGAAATCAAAGTAGTTCTTCAGTAAAAGAAAGTAGTAGCTAATTGGTGTAGTACATATGGATGAAGCCATGGGAAGAGAGATAGAAATGTATAAACAATACTAGTAAGTGTCCACTCTATTGGAAACAGAATCACAACTAAGCCACTGGTAAATATCAGGGATCCATGGCAAATGAGTTAGAATGCATGTGCTCTTAGTAATTACACTATGGTCATTTTCAATGCAGCCGTGAGGTCGAGCTTAATGATTCTTGGTTCTGGCTTTAAAACTTGTCCTCATTAGAGAAGGCGCCAATGGCTCAAACAATAATAACAGAGGAAGAATTAAGGCATGTTTTGAGGTAAGGAACCATCCCAGCATTTGTCTGTACACATTTCGGGAAATTATAGAAAACCGAATTCAGGATGTCCGGACCGGGAATCGAACCTGGGCATTCTGGAATGCGAGTCAAGTGTGTTACCATTGCACCACCTCGCTCGGCACTGAAATTATAGTGCTGCGTGTTTTTTATTCCGCCTACTAGATCCTTATTAACGACCCTTCATAGTTGTGAATCTAAAATCTACGATCACAGGAACGTATAGTATAAACCTAAAAATGGCACAGACCAAGTTTTCCCTGTGATGCTAAAACAGTATAATTGGTTACATTTCTTATATATGTGTATTCTAGCAGCAGCTAGCAAAAGACTTGAAAAATACACTGATTATAAAAGAAATACTGCTGTTAGAGATCCCTTCTCACTTTTGAAGCTAGTTGACTGCCCTAACAACACACAGTTCTGTAATCACTTCAGTTTGCCTGTTCACCATTGTGCAGGTAGCCAAGTAATTTGTGCATGGCATGGCTACTTCTCTTTTTAAAGGCCTCAGAAATATGTGCAATTTGGGTATGTCTGCAAGCAGGGGGAAGAGAAGGACCAATGGCTAGCCTACTTGATTCGCCATGTAATGGCACCACTGGCTAACAGGAGCGGATACATAACTACTTTCGGTCGTATAGTAAACAAGCTAGCTATAAAAGCATGGAAAATTATCTAATAGATTCATTCCTTCTATAGTATTTTCTATATTTAATGGTTGAGCCGGCAAAGCTCCAGAACATATTGCAACGAATACTTTAGGGAAGACGTATGATCATCTTGAACATAACAGCAGTGACATAAGCATCTTCTATGGCACATTTCATTTGATGGGGAGGTATGTGGGTGGTATGCAGCTTTAGTAGAACAGAAGGAAGATAGTTATTGGATTCACTGCAGTTGGGGAGGCGCAACAAATGCCGGGAGTTCGATGTCAGCATGAGGGGAGATGGGGAACGATGTTGTTGGGTTGGGGGGGTGGAGGAAGTTGGGGGTAGGTTGGAGAAGGGAGAATGGTCCACTAATCCGGCGAGGACTCCCGTGAAGACCAGCCAGCCCCCTTTGATGTCCCCTCCCTCCCCCTTTTCAACAGTCCCCCCTGTCCCGGAACCCCTTCACTCCTACTACTAGCAGTATATAGCGCTCGGGCGCCGTGGGGGGCCGGCGTCCCATTCACGACCAAATCCCGAGAAACAATATTGTCGCTGCGAGGAAACGTATGCCGCGGATTAAGAGCTGCATGTGCACCCCCTAAGAAGGGTCTGCAGGGCTGGCCCTACAGTCGAGGGAGTCGTGACACACGACACCGCTGCCTTCCCTTACCAGCGGGGCAGTTAAACTTGCGACCTCACGAGGACTACTGAGCGGAAAACACAGTCAAATTGTCCGCCCGTCCGCTCGTTTTAATTGACGCCCAGCTTCGTCTCCCCCGCCGCCCCTGCACTAGCTTCGCCCAACCGTCTGTCTTTTCAGAAAATATTTTACCTTTCATTAACAAATTTGCATATATTTAAAACTCACTTCGTGTTGGTAGTTATTGGAGAAACGAGTAGCACGAATAAGTAACCAAAAAATCGACCAATTAATTTACGTTAGTGTATTTTGTAAGAATGTTCACATTTACGATACTGTAGCTTGTCTGAATACGTGTTTTTTGTACATATTCAAAATCAACAAGGTGGTGTAAAATATAGTACATGTCCATAAAATATGCAAATTTACAATTTGTTCTCATACACTAACTTAAAAAAAAAAAAGAAATTCTAGCCAAGTTTGCTTTCAATATTATGTTACAATCTCATAATTTTGCTGAAGATAAGTTATTGACAATAATTGTTTTAAAAAAAACTCAGTGTTTCTCATTCCCTGTGAATTTTGGACTACGGTAATTTTGAAATACGTAATTGCTCCACATCGCTTAGTAAAGTCGCAATAACTCGCATACGCGCGCGTTATTTAATAATAATAGTGGTATTTTTTATTCTAAAATTTTTGCCAAAATACTTTTCAATATTCCGAAAACTCAGCAGTTATGACAAAAGATATTCTGTCGAAATTTCACTGTTTATCAAATTATTTTAATCGCAATTTCATCGCTGAATGGACAATGGTAGTTTAGAAGTAAATTTTATTTCTTAATGGTATATTTATTAAATATGTTTTTAGTTTGTTTAATAGCCAGTCATGGACATGCCATAACGCTATTAAACCCACGTAAAATATTGTATGTAAGTGATGTGTAATCTTTTTTTAATTCTAAAACAGTGAACTAAGCGTCATGTGTATTATAGTTTAAGTACATATCTGTTTTAATCAGGAAAGTTTAATATATTTATGTTATTTAAAATAGTAACTACACTTTCGTTTTATACTGATGTGAAAATAAATCTCACGATTAGCAATAACTTGCCAAATACACATCTAGTAATAAAATTATCAGCTATGAAATGGATTAGTTTTGTTCCTGTCTGCAAATTCATGAAGTATTTTCCGAATAAGTAAATTGCCGAAAAAGAATAAAAATACTTATGTGCTTAATCCGCTATTACAAAAGTATTTGGTATGTTCTACCAGATTCCAACTATAAAGTTTGTAATGAAATAATTAAATGTTTCCAATTCTTTGCGCAGCAGCAACTGCTGCAGAAAGTACTTTTGTGGGTATATATATTATATATATATACACACCCATAAGAAGTACTTTCTGCATATATATATATACACATACATACACACACACGCACACATACATACTTACGTTGTTCTCCGAAGGAGTACAATAATGACGTCAGTAGCAATTAAAACAAAATAGACTTAAAAATATGTTTGCTATCTTTGACCAGGAAACTTTCATTAGGTCTGCATCCGTTACCAAAAATATAGCAGTTTATTCGTGGCATTGTAGTAATTTTAGTTAAACTAAGTAGATAAATTGACGTCACTGCCACCCTTACAATAACTGCAATGCTAGGCGATAGATAAGTACTTAAAAGTATTCAATATAATTGTACGTCTCATATCAATATAAATATTATAAAGCAGAAATGAAATGTAATTAATGTCTGGCAAGAATGTCCAAAACCAAGTTGAAATAAGTTGTAACGATTTCTCATTTGCGCTAAATTTTACATGATCGTCCAATAAATTTTTTTTACAGCACGGTTCCCAAAAATTCGATTTGGATAATCGTAGAATCTGACTGAAATGTCTTCGTTAGATATCTTAGGTTTCTCCTGTTTCGAAGTAATACGCAAAATCACCTGCATGGGTGAATTCCAAGGAAAGAAAAGAGTTGTGTATTCAAATAAAATTTTAGCCTGGTAGCAGTGATCACTTTGCTGAAATTCTCAGCCTTCAGCCACGTCGATGACTCTCGTGATTCCTTTTGTATCAGATGAAGAAGAGGCCGTGTGAAATTTACAAATCTTGTAGGATCCGCGTAGTTTCAAAATATAGTTGGGCCTTTTAGAATCCTACAGAGTAAAATGCAACATCGCTACTGAAGCTGACTTAACATTGTTACAAGACGCCTGGTGGACGTGTCCGAGTTAGTGATGGATAGAGGTCTTAATAAAAATAAGAATTAAATCTAATTTTTTATACATTCATACATATATTATTTACAGCATTAAACTAACTATCTCCACTTATACTATTGTTATTCACAGTTAGCGCAATATTTCATGTTTATATCAGTTATAATTAAAGTTCTTCTAAGTATCTCCACGATATATGTTTAAAGTCTCGTAATTCAAGCTGATTAGTTACACGTATTCAATCTGTCTGTTGCCATCATTCCAAATGTCTTACACTCACAAATTAAGTTCAGCAGTTCCACACATCAGGCTCATTGTCTACTGCCCAGATGCCCGCAGTCCACAGACTTCACTCCTGCTGGTCAATCTTGCCTAGGCTCGACGCTCTGCTGACTCATCGTATTTTCTGTCTTCGCACACATGTCGCTTAAGTTCGCACAATCCTCCAAACTCCCAACTCTGGGTTCGGAGGCCCGCCGCTGCTTAAATAGTCTAGTTGGTTAGTATTAGAAGGTTCCACGCACCCCGAGACTTGCTGAGAGATGCAAGGACAATAAACCAGGACATTGTTTCAGATAACTAAGGAAAATCAATTCGCTGGAGGTCACGAGCGGACGAAATGTAATAAGCTTATCGCGGTGGCATGCAGTGGTACATGTGGCGGTGGGTGCACCCTCAGGTTACTTGCGTGACCTTCACATACTCTTAAAATCTCGCGAGCAGGAGGGGCCAAAACGAGCGATGAAAAGTAGTGGCAAGTTATACTGTTCCCTAACAGACTCTGGAATATCAGGACATTCGTAGAGTGCCAGTCGGCAAATGTATACAACCTTCGGCTTTGCCCGAGAGCCTTGGCACAAATCTGTAAGACCACATTATTAATCCTCTTAAGAATCCTATGGGAGTCTTCCCAACATTTCTCTAGCTTCAGGCAGTACCCTTTTCGCCTCTGTATGTTGTACAAGGACACAAGATGTCCTCCCTGAAATACCTCAACCGACATTCTCCTATTATACCTCGTCTTAATTCTGCACTATTTATTTTGGAGTGCTGTCGAACAAAATCATGAATGCCAACTAGTATGTGACGAAGTTCGCTGGCATAATCAGGGGCAGGAGCTCCATCTTCTGTCAGTCGGCCAAACAGCAGGGCACTAGGAAGCAGTACCTATCTTCAAAATAGCATCTAGGTTAGCGTTACCCTTGTGCACTCGAGAAATGCCGAGCAGTAAGCAGGGAGAAATATTTTCATCTTTGAATCCCAGTCCTTTTGGGTATCTGCCACAAAAATCAATGGCACTTCTCAATAGTGCGTTTAAGACTCTTGACCATTCCATCCGACTGAGGGTTGATGGCTGTAGTCCTAGTCTTTTTTATCCCCAGAATATTTGTTACATCCTGGTATACAATACCTGCAAAATTTCTTCCCTGCGCAGAATTGAGTTCTAGTGGCACCCCAAACCTAAAAAGACATGCTCTACAAATCCATTGGCCATAGTATGTTAGTCCCAGTTTGGGAGAAGAATCACCCCAGGCCACTTAGCAAAGTAATCTTGGGTCACCAGTAGATACCTATTACCTATCTCTGTTACAGGCAAGGGCCCCAAAATATCTAATGCCATCCTCTCGAATGGGACTCAACATTGTATTTCTGGAAGCGGCTTTGTCCCATTGTACGTGGGCCCTTCCTCACAGCACAGGCATTACACATTCGGCACCAGTTCTCAAAATCCTCATGGATATGAAACCAGTAGAATCTCAGTCGAACTATTTTCAGGGTGTTATTGACATCAAAGTGCCTACTGACTGCATTGGTGTGCAGTTCATTTAAGAGTTAAGGAACCCTTCATTCTGGGAGGATCAACTACAAACATGTGTGTTTACGTACATTGCTTTCCCAGTTCATGTAAAGAACACCATTCCTTAGTATGAGGGAATTCCATTGTGCCCAGTATGCTTTGACTACTGTGCTCAGGCTGGATATCTCTTCCCATTTTGGCCGACAATCAGTTTCTTTCCACTTTATTAAAAGTGGGCTCATTCAGTTGATCTCTCCTATTATCCTAATCACTCCAGGTAGGTGACTGATCACAAGATGCAGAAACTTGAATTATTGTCCTCCATACCATCAGAGATTCACCATACTTTTCTTCTTGACATTCACAATGACGACATAATGACACACGTGGCCTACTAGAAAATGCATCAGCATTTCTCTGACGGCGTCCAGATCTATGCTGTATTTCGATGTCGTATTTTTAAAGATGCTGTATCCACCTAGCTATTTGACCTTCAAGGTTCTTGAAAATATGTAGCCAGCATAATGAAGAATGGTCGGTTCTTAGAATAAAATGTCTGCCATAAAGGAAGGAGTGGAAGTGTGAAATTACCTTCACCATATCCAAAATAAATATGAAATTACACATCTCAAATTCCTAAGTCACAAGCATCATTATCCAAACTGAACATACCATAAGTTTTCGGGAATCCCAAAACTGCTGGAGATTTCACGATTCTGTTAGCTTGCTAATAGTAACTTCACGCTCAGTGATCCAATGGAATTTTCTTTTTTACTCAATCAGTTTGTGTAGCGGCTTGGCGATAATGGCGAACCCAACTACAAATCGATTGCAGTAGACACAATCCCAGGAAACTACACACTTCGATTTTGTCAGTTGGTGTCGGTCAATTTCTTATTGTTTTGGTCTTCTTGGGGTCCGTTTCAATTCCATTAACTGACACTACATGTCCCAAGAAATTGATTTTCTTTTGGAATATGTGGCACTTCTTACGAACTAATTTTAAATTGGCTGTGGCCACTTTCTGGTTTTGGAATAAGTACAAAATCAAGTGTGATTGGTGCTCTTTGAATTTACTTTTGGTCACAAAAATATCTAGGTAAACTGTTTTATATATATATATATATATATATATATATATATAATATATAAACGGATGACGTTTTCCATGTTCGAAGGTAGCAGGGGCATTACATCGCCCAAAAATGCACAACTTTGATCTGCCAGGTTCCTTTCCCTTGGGCGCAAAATTTAGTATTCTCTTGGTTCTCTGGAGTCAACTCGCACTGCCAGTACCTACTATTCATGTCCAAAGTAGAAAACCATTGCGAACCTGCGAGGCTGAGCGAGTGAGTGAAGAGATTTGCGCGGTTCTTATCTTCGAGGTGTTGAAAGCCAATGAGGGTGAAGCGAGGTATGCAGCAGCGCCGGAATGAAAAGGTGGAGGAAATGGGAGATCCCCAAGAAAACATGCTGACCAGCAACATCGTTCGGCGCGATTCCCACGTGCGAAATCCGGGAGCCTAGGTGGGAGGCGATTAGTCTAACCACTACATCCCTACCTACGAGGCTGTACATTGTATGGTATATATCCTTGGAAGTGGATTTGATTCATCTTTTGTCACATCATTAAGTGGGCGATAATATACACAAAACCTCAGAGAACCATCTTTTTTTTCTTAACAAGTACAAAGGGTGATGACCATGGACTAACTGATGGTTAATTCCCTTAACTGTCTTATGCGACGCTAGTGGAAGTCATCTTGGTGTCTGCTTTATGGGCCTGGCATCTCCTGTATCTATGTGGTAGCAGATCACATGTCTTTCCAAGGTCATTTGGTCCATACGAGAAGGCATCCCAATTTCTCTGCAGTGATTCAGAGATAGCCTTCTCCTGTAGCCATTTAGGATTTTATTTTGTTCTTACTAGAAGTTTCTCCAGTACTTCTGGTAAATGACATTCTATTTATTTTACTCTAGAATATTCTGGAACATTTGGAATTTCCCATGCAAGCTGTTTGCAAACCTCTATCATGGTCCTCTCCTCAAGATGAATGGCACTATCAGAAAAACTTATTCTAACTGGCAAACTATCAGAATTTGAAAATACTAAAGTCCTTGGTACAACAACCCTACCTAACAGGATGTCACTTATCTCTGCTGGCTCAATTATACCAAAAAGCGTCTGACAAACTGTTACTGGCATTTGCTTGTAATTACAATTTCACTAGATGAAGGTAGCACAATGGATTGACAACTTACTACTGGGCAGCTAGCTGGCGAAGACAAATCATGCCGTGTTGACACCCCCAACTCTGTACTACATGCCCGTAACACACCAAGACGAGTATCGATGCAGCATCTCGACCTATGCAGTACATCAAGCCCCAAAGGGAATTCATCGTGTAACTCTGATATATTATATATATATATATATATATATATATATATATATATATATATATATATATAACGTTCTAGGTGGGAGTGAGAGTGTACGTGTGTTTCTAGAAACGCTGAGAATCTCCGCCCGCATATTTTCCTTATGATAAAATTAGTCTAAAATGTATATACGACACATGGACGGTGATGCTTCGTAATGCCGTAAGGTTGTCACGCACCCTTGAAGGTGGAGCTGAAAAACAGGTTTATTATAAACTAGCTGACCCATGCGACTTCGTTCGCATGAAATTTAGGACTTGTTTTCGTATTTTTGAAATAGAAATTTCGCTTTGCTTAGGTTTTATGAAGGTATTAAAATAAAGCCCACCATAGTTTCACTAATGTTTTATGTTTAGAATAGTAATATTAATTCTTTCAGGTTTAATGGAGTTATTAAATTACACCCAGCCATCGATTCGCACATGTTTTATGGTTTTAATGAAGTAGATACCTACATACCTAGCTACTGGGTCACTGCGGACCACTTGATATAGTTATAGCCACTAAGCGACTGCTGTCCTACTTGGAATACCTCTAGCCACTGGGCCACCACGGCTCTTGGGAAGGAAAGAAGGACAGCCCATAGACAAAAACAAAGGAGAAATGACGGAACTCTTTTGTTAACAATGCTTTTTTTATTCAGCAACCCTAAGAAAAGTTTAATCCAGTACCTACGTACATCCCTGATCACCATCATATTTTCGGAACCGTTTGAGATATCTCGATGAAACAAAGACTAAGTTAGTCCGGGTGTTATTATCTATAGACTATGTAAATTTCATGTCAATTGGTTTAGTGGTTTTTGAGTTAAATCAAGTCGGACAGACAGACAGACATGAAAAAAAATTAACAGTAGGTATGGCTAAGTAATCAAATATACTATATGAAAAAATAATTAAAATGGAAAATTCGAAAATTACAAAGAGACACTTCTATTTTATTTATTTGTATAGATATTGCATACAGTACTTCAAATGGAACAATTACATCCAGGATAGTGATGCTGTAACCCATGCGTCGAAGTTGATGGTGAGCACTGGGACCAACTCCTTTTTAGGAATAGGGCCTTATAGTGACTTATCAATTAATAATATGTTACATTTGATGCATATTGTTTGCCTGTCAGTTGCAGTAACGCAATGACTTGAACCTTTATGGATGAATTCCTCGCAAATGGTTGTGGTTAATGGAGTGATAACGCAAGACAGCCTTATTCGTTAATTTTAGTGTGTTCATTCATAATCCGGTTTTCCAAAAACAAATTAATCTTCGGCATCACAGAAATTCATGAGGCAGCAGATTCCATATGTCCTATAGTACATAATTTTATGACGAAGACTGGTTTTGCAGTGGGTGCATATACTCGTTCAACTACACATTACTCTGCACATCATTGTTCCATTTCATATAACTTCTGTAATATTTGTAATACACTTATGTTTTAACTCCACGTTGAAGGGTGCCTACCACCCTTCCGAAGATACATCGACCATGTCGAATGTCTATTTTCAACTAATTGGCTATAAGGAATACACAAGCGGAGTTTGTCGGTGTTCTTCAAACTCATCATATATATGATGAGCTTGAAAGACATATATATATGTATATATATTTATATAGAGAGTTTGAAAAACACCGATGATAAGTGATGATTTTAAAGATTCGATGTTCAATGACTTTTATCTCCCTTAATTTTGAGTCTAGGTAGAAAGTGTTTCTTATATTCGTCCACTTGCTTTTGCATAAAAATCACCTCATGAAGTTTGTCGGTCGAATTCCATACCATCCTGCACACACACACACACACACACACACACACACACACACACACACACACACACATGTATATATATATATACACATATAACACATATATACACATATAAATATGCACACGCATATATACATATTCATATATGTGTGTGCAGGATGGTGTGGAATTTAACCGACAAACTTCATGGCGTGATTTTTATGCACAAGCATGTGGGCGAATATAAGAGACACTTTTTACCTAAACTCAATATTAAGGGAGATACAAGTCCTTGAACATCGAATCTTCAAACATAATTTTTCCTAAAGGTAGGAAACGAAGTGAAATTAAATTATTTGTCTCCGAACAGTGCTATATGTTATCGGACATGCCTGTCATGTAGGCAATACGACGTACACGTGCCCACGGTATGATGCTGTCTCCACTGCACAGACGATGGCGGGGGACTTTGTAACACTTCCATGAAGCTAATGTGCCATAAAATAAATAGCTCAAAATACCAAGGTGGTCTGTTTCCGGCAACATTCGGTGAGTGGTTCGCTGCACGAAGTATTGGCATTTTCTACGCGCCTAGAACTGTATCCCTGCTGCCGAAGCTTTGCGTGTGTTGGACACAGAAACTGAGCTCCTCGGTAATTGCAATAAAAGCGCCATTTTTGTTGATTAGCTCATCCTGCTCGATAAACCAACACCCAACGTCCATAAAACCTGGTGGTAAAAAAGTCGTCTGCATAAATTGGGTCACCACCGTTATTTTCAATTACGGTCGGAGGTATTAGTGGCAGTTTGCTCTTATATTGAAGATCCCGGTAACATAAAACAATGTCTAAGGAGTAGTAATTTAATTTCACTTCGTTTCCGGTTTTTCTCGCAAAAATACAGTTTAAAATCGAGATGTTTCGTGGCTTACATCGTCCATATGCTACCTACTTCATTTTGTACCGGCAATCCGCCCTGGCCTCGCTCGTGTGCTATTTACAAATATGGCGTTGTCTATGTTTACAGCAAGCATATACACTAAATGCTTAAGGTGACAAACATAGGATTAATACTGTGTTGCTCAAAAAATCTTCGTAAGTAAACTTTAAAAGACAAAAATGCTTACTGTGGGTCATCCTTAAAGATAAACATATGTTGTCACAGAATTTTTGTATACCTTTTAGAGATGTTCAACTCAGTAGTACATTAATTTGGTGTATCTGTTATGGTTTATACAGTATGTGCCATATAAGCGCTCGAAAAGGGTTTTTTTTTTTCAGGCTTGATTAGAAAACGTCGACATTTCTCTACTATCCTTACATTGAATTTTCATATATTGTATACCAAAACCTTCCTCAATAAATTCTCTAAATGATGGTAAAAACTGTATTCAAATCCATCAAATAGTTTAGAAGCTTTATCTGAATACACCGACATACGTGGCCGAGCGACTTTGTTTTATACTATCTATAGATAAGTAGTCACATCACAGGGTTTGTCTGCAGAATTCCGCCCCATTCTGTATAGTGTTTCAAAATAACGAATAGGCAGACACCCAACGGTGGTTTACAGTTTTTTGCCTACTTTCCTTTCGAAGGATAGGCTTACGAAATCGTTCCATTGACTGTCTGGATGTGTGCCTGCCCCCCCTTTTTTTTTACTTTTTATTCCCTGAACAAACTGTAATAAAATCATGTAGGAATATATTGCCACAAATGGCAATCATGACGCAACCTTTCACAAACGCGCATCTTCTGTATTTACAAAATGCGTATTGCCCCGCAGTAGCGTGTATGTTGCCCGTCACGGACCGGTCAGTAAGCTGAGCGGCGACAAAGTAACGGCCCGGTAACTGAGAAATAGCTGCCGTACTACGCGTCTCTTACCCCTATATCATCGTCCATTTTACTATCGCCCGTGTGACTTCAACAGATACACGCCCCCCCCCCCCCCAATTACACGTCAAGGAGCGATGTAAATTGCGATAATTACCCCCGCATGGTTATTAAGACACACCAATCGTGTGGTTGCGGTGATGCGGTGGTATGACTACTCCCCTCCGAACACGGCGAACCGGGTTCGATTCCAGGCGGGATCGCTCCTGAATTTTCGCAAATGGGAATCGTGCCGGACGATGCCGCTGGTCGGCGGGTTTTCTCGGCATCTCCCGTTTCCTCCCGCCCCTGCGTTCCAACGCTGCTCCGGTCCTCACCTCACTTCGCCCTCGTCGGTTCTCAGTACCTCGATGTTAAGAGCCGCCCAAATTTCTCACTCCACTCCACTACACCAGTTGTCTTTATTATGCAGTTGTACTGCAGGATTTGCAAGTTACAATATTTCAGGAATATAAGGACGTATATTTAAAATATCTGCATTCCACGTTAATTACAAAATATATTTAATTACAAAATAGGTTTTATGTCATATCTCGGGTACAAATAAACCGATTTTCGCCTGAGTGTGCACATCAGTGATCTTACAGTAGGACACGTGCAACACTTATTTTCAAAATGATACAATTAACCAATTTCAAACGCACTTTTGATCTATAAACGCGAGATGAGAAGATACGAGCTTTTATGCCATATCTCAGAAACCTATCAACTTCTTTCAGCCAAATTTTCCACACGAGTAGAGCTATGGTAGGCCATGTAAACTTACACGAGAGCTCATATACTTATTTTCAAAATGACAGACATTTACATATTTCAGGTTACTGTGTCTATCCACCAAAACATTAGACTGACCACAAAAGAAGGCGATGCTCCAAAGATTACCTCTATATTGTAGTCGGTTGAACGTTGGCTGACGATAGGAGTGTTTCTTAGCTCGAGTCCCACGTAGAGCGTGTGTAGTTGCACTTGTATCAATAGTGTTGTATTAAATATGTTTTCAGGTACCATCTGTAACAACAATGTTGTCAACTAGGTGTTAAATCCTATATTACCTATAATCTAAGATTTTCGGAAAGTCATATAAATTACTTGCATCTGAGTAGAGGAACGTAGGCTCAATAGTTAAAGTCCATTCACGGTTACTTCCAACTTTTCTGAAGCCCTGCTAATGTTGTACTTCCAGCATATTCCTCCGCCTCGTGCAAACAAAGCTGAGCTAAATTTCGAAAAATACACCAATGGGACAACACACCGCATTCATGCGTATTCAGATTTATAATATTTTTCATAAGAACGATTTCTTATTAACACACCTATTTTCTCTCTGTTTTATTCACAATATTTATAAGTCAATTATTTTAATATCGATATTATATAAGGATAATTTACGCAAAAATGAGGTACTTTAATGTTAACACAAGTTAAAAATATCTGTGATATAGGCATATTACATATTTAGGAAAAACCATTACAGGATGACTTTTCAAGTTTTTTTTTTTTTTTTCTCCCCAAAAGTGCGAAGACACAGCAAATAGACTATATCTATAATTCGATTAATATCCTGGTGTTGCATTTAGATACACTATCTACCAAAAAATAATTGGGCACCTGTCCATAATGTTTACTCGGTGGTTGTCATCCCGTTAGAATATCGTAGGGCCACCTCTTGCGGCTATAACAGCAGCCAACCCGTCTGGCATGCTCTCTACGAGTGTTTGCAGGACATCCACGGAGATTCGTCGCCATTCCTCATGCAACCATTCCATGGTTAAGCAACGGATATTGGCCGCGCCTGACGAGCCCTCACCCGGTGATCCAATTCGTCCCAAATATGTTCTATAGGGTTGAGGTCGGGTCTCTGGGCGGGCCAGTCCAATCGGCGAACATTGTTGTCGGCGTATCACTGCATAGTAGCCCTTGCAACACGGCACCTGGCATTGTCATCCTGGAAGTAACACGGGTCCATTCCGTAAAAACGCCACAACGTCGGGAGCATTTCATTATCCAGAATGTTACAATAGGCCTCTGTGTTCATGTTACCACGGACAAACACCAGCGTGGTCCTACGCCGAAGACCGTGAAACACAAGTCAACTGACGTACTGAATTACCTATCTTCACGGGTGCCCAATTATTTTTTGGTAGATAGTGTACGATTAAATCATGATTCCGAAAACTTATTTAGGCAAGATAGCTACCATATATTATATGCATGTAGGTGGGATAGTGATAAATAGGTAGGAAGGAACTCGTTTTATAATGCAACCTTAACCCATTCTGTAAAACAGGTGCCCGATTTCCATGGCTTAGCTGGAAATCAAACCTTGTATCGCGCAGTCTGTGAGTAACGGATTAGAGAGTTATGTCATCGAGGTTCGTACTTGTTGGTGGGCTATCAGATTAATTAATGGCCATGCAGTGCATTTATATAGTGCGCCGTTTGTACCCGGGGGACACACATGTAGCCATGTCGCATTTTCCATTTCATTTTTGTATATGACAGAAAATTTATCATATACTTAATCTGTTCATTTCTTTAATTTGATAGGATATAATACAACTAGTAAAGACAAAGTTGGTATAGATGTTCAAGGTAAAATGAGCACTTTTGAAAGTCCTGCTTAAGATCTACTTGTATACACGTTGTGTATTCCTCCGCCTTATGTAAAATTAGCTTTTGTATGGGTCTCATCACTTTATTCATGCGTCGGTCAAACTTAACTGTAAAATTATTAAGTAAGTAAATACTTCACAAGTCTGCTGATTTTTACACTTCGATGAATTAAAAAAAAAAAAAAACAGAACGTGAACGAATTTATTTTAATTTATCACAAATGGTTACCTAATACTTTTTATTGGACGTTAAGATGTGGAACTAATTTCCATCCATCGTTACCAACTTTACTGGGCGAATGTCACTCCGTGCACCCATTAAAATATATGCCTGCAGGAGTAGTGACTTTTTTCTAAGGTTCATTTATAAAATGCTCACTTTATCGTGAACAGGCTTTATTGATAATAGTGCGTTAGATGTGAAAGGAAAATAGAAAGTTCGTCAATACTTCGAAGCCGTCACTGTCTAAACCATCTTCGGCAGCGATGAGAAAACACCGATGACGAATAATTAGTAGTCAATTAAGCGACAGCGTTATGAACGTTTCGTCGCCCTCGCTTCGCGGGGCACGTAATAACATCCGTCCTTTTCGCCTGCGGCAGCTAATTGGTTGACAAGAAGGGGTTGTACCGGGGGGTGGATGGGAGGTGCTAGGGGAAGACTGCGCGTGCTGCACTTGTCCGTAATAAAGGCGGGCGGGAAGACAAAGGCGACGTCCTCGACGCTGTCATAAATTCATCTCGTCCTCGCAAGGAGACGTTCTGCAGGCGCGTAGACGCGCCACTCTCTTGTTGCTGACAGGCGCGTGACGTGCCGATCCCATCTCCCTCGACGCGTTCATCAACGCGCTCTCTTAATAACCGTTCGCTCGTCCCTCTCGACCCTTCCACTCACATAATAGGTGTGTTCGCGTGGGTTGCTATTCTGCTAGTTTGCTGCTATTTCTGCTAGTTGCCGTTCGTGTTACCGGAAGCATCTCCTTTTTTTTTTACGCCGTTCGGGTGGCGGTAGCAGTTGCTATTTGTGCTATTAATAGCAGATATTTCTGCTCTTGCTCGCCGAGGTACAGAAGAAGTACCAAAACGAGCAAGGTGGAAAAGAAATGACTGCCAAAATAAAATTACCAACATCGAAGAGTCTTGATAGTGACGATTACGAATAGTAATTTGTTTTTACGCAGAATTGATGGAGGGAATGTGTTTAGGTATCCTGTAAGAAGTGCAGAGAGAAATAAAAATAACTAAGACGCACTTACTTTCGAAAGTAAGTGACCTCGAGTAGCCAAAATTTTTAATTCACGTAAATTACACAGAGACAATAATGATTATAAACTTTTTTTAAATAATATTTTGTTTATTTACTTTTGACGTGTTAGTTTTCTGCTGTTTGCCGTTCGTGTCGTCCTGCTGGGAGTAACTGCTGTTTTTGCTACTTTTCTGGTTGTGAAAAATATCACTTGCTCTCAGACAGTAGAAAAAGCATAAAACGCGAACAAACCCATTATATCACTTTAGGAACTGCAACAAACGAAAATTTTGTTTGGAACTGTAATGCTGTCAGGATGATGGGCCAAAATATATCGAGACCAACAAAAATCTATTTGTGCTTCACGTTAATTAGTATCATCAGCTTATGAGAGACCACGGACTGCGTATTACAGTCGGTTGTTTCTGGGAACAAAGTTTATTCTAGACATAAACAAACCGTTTTGAAAAGTGTTTCACCACTTGGTATTTGATGGCAGGTTCAGAAACTCATTCTCGCGGATAGGCCTCGCAAGCTAGGAGATATTTCCTTCAGAGATTTTCATCGAATTCTTTAGTCTGTCAAGCAGACAAATCTGTACCTTTCTTGGAAAAAGTTAATGCGATCTAGCTACAGCGTGTGCTTTGGAGGAAAGTAGCCTTATAAGTTATATCGAAAGTTCAACAGGAGGGGGGAGGGGGCGGAAAAGCGCTGATAAATTGTCGTATGTTTTCGTCGTAACCCATAAATAGCTCTAAAAATAATCTTAAAAGTTATTACTTTTTGACGACCCGATTCCAAGCTGGAAGTTTAATTGGGGCATGCCTTAAACTAATCACAAACTAAATTTAAAAAATGGCAAACCAATGAATCGCTTCCTGCGGATTCGAACCCAAAGCGTCGCGATCCGCAATCGTTTTTTAGCAATTTGTTTCACGTAGATTGCCCAGAACGTAAACAGAAACGAAATTGTATGCCATCTTCGCTCTGCTGGCTTCGCCGGAAATGCGACTGATACAATGATACCTGGTCAAAGATTGCTCGATTAAATCTGAGATGACGACTGTTCAAACTATACGTATTTATTTTTCGCTTCGAGTTGATGAGGCAACTGGTATTCAATTCCAGCGGGTCAAGAATATTTCCCACGAGAGTGAAAGACAGCCGTCCTCATGGTTGTGGGACAGGTGCGACCACATAGGGTCTCGCGTCTATTAATGTCATTTAATAAGATATATTTAATATTCGTTTGATTGTGAGTTATATACTCCATGGTAACATTTTCATACTTTAACATATTTGTCTATAAAATGCAAAGTGCTTTAATGTGGAGAGGCCGCGCGAGAGCAGAGCATACTCCTGTGGGCGAGGGCAAGCTAGACTCCAGCGCTTGCCTAAACGCGCCAGACGACGCAGAGAAGCGACGCACCACAGTATCCAGGGCGAGGCCACAAGCAGCGAGACATTTTGGAAACGCGGAAATGTCTGTCAATCCGCGGCGAGTATTCAGCGCCGGCGGAGGCTCGGAGTGCGGTCTTACCACAGCCAGCCGTCGGGGACACAAGATGGAGCGATGAAGGGTGTGCCGAGATTCCGCCGTAGCCGAGATGACAAGACGAGCAGCCTTCGGCGACAATAAGGTGAAGACGTGCTGGTGGTTCAAGTATAATATACAGACTTTAGATAAACATAGCGTGGCTAGGCATAAAGTAATACCAGTAACTTAATATTAAATAATATATCTAACTCCCCCGTCTTAACGTATAGTAACTTATCGTGCAAAGTTGTGTCTAAATTGATGTAAACGTTGTACGTTCACAGCTCCTAAATATATATTTACGTAGTAGTAAAAAATATATCTACCGTCTGTCTACATTTCCCCGTTTACTTTGTATGGCCCCCATATGGGACCATAACAAAACTGTTCGAAAAGTGATAGCTATGTGGGAAGTGGTGATTAACTATTTATAGCCTATTGATGGTGAAGTGAAAACTTTTTAAGGCCCTGTTAAGATTTCCCTTTCAACTAATTTCTAACTTTTCGCCACTTTTTAATATAAACATTGCAATATGACTAATAAACATATTGTATACATTTAGAAACTTATAAAATTTAATATCTGAGGCTGCAATAATATATATTTATTAGGGATTGATGCCTTTTGTGAGGACCTTAAAAAGTGCTCCCCTTACAGTGGATAGACTATAGAAAGGGAAGGGCCTTGAGAAAGTACTTGCACCTGGCCTCGCTTTCACTAGGGACGGAGCTGTAGGAGGCTGAGCACCTCAATTCTATCTGGTGCCAAAAAACAGACTGGAGGAGGGAGAAACTTTTATATTTGCATCTCCGTAACTGAGATAGGCTTCGCACGGGTTTTCGTTCCATCCGGTTTCACAAATCACGGCCTGCTTACCGCCATCTCGTTTCGTTTTTTGACGACCGGTTTCTTTCATTGCAGTTTGAAAGAGTCATGGTGTTTCCTCGTCTTCTTGGTGTCAAAAGAACAAGTGCAAGTGCTTCGCATATTTTACCTCGTGGAGCTCAAGAAAATGGGTTGAGTTGCCCAACGCGAAATGAAATTCCCGTCCTGGGCGTATCAGCTTCTCTCAAACGATTTGAAATACTTTGCGAAACCGCGTGTACACAAACCGTTACCAGCGGGAATAAACCAAAATAATGCGCCTCGTTGGATGCAATAAGGGTTTTTTGACGAGGAGTGGGGCGGGGATTGTACGGGAAGAGGAGAGGACCGAGGGGGGGGGGGCACGGAAGAAACACGCGAAGTATCTCCATTCATCCCCAGAGCGAGACATTTTCGCCCACGAGATATCTCCTGCCTCGCCGAGTAAAAACGACGTCTCCTATGCAGGTTATATAACCTCGTCGCGAATAGTCACTTGGGACAAAAGGTCCGCGGGTGGGTGTATCTGAGGGGTTGGCTGGAAGGGGGAGTGAGGTGAAGTATGTCAGCGATGTTGTCGTCAGGACAACAGCGGGAACCATCCACCGTGCCCTCCCCATCCTCGCCTTTCGCTTTATTGAAAACAGGTGAAGTATGAATTCCATCCGCCTCGCGGAGCTATTCTCTCCCCTGTCTCCTTCATCCCCGATTCACCCACAGAGGTCCTACCCCCCCCCCCCCTTTTTCACCCTCCTCCGTCCACCACTGCCCCTAAAAACAGATGATGATCCATCCCCCATTGTGCGCGCCGGCTCCTATTGTGGACGCCACGTGACATTTCGGGAATCGCAGACACGTGCTAGCCTTTGAAGGGGACGTTGGTGAGTTGGCCCCGGGGGGGTGGTATGATGAAGAAGGGAGGGGGGATGGAGATTCGCGCGCATGCGCACCTGCCTGGGACCTCTCGCGCGACGCGCGGCACAAATTTCGCGGCTCGCGATTCGCCGTTTTGGTCACGGGCGGCGGCGTCAACTGTGGCGGTGCGGCGAGGCGGCAGCGACCGGAATCGTGATTAATGCGCCCGCGTGAGTCCCGCGGTCGACGACGACACGGGAAGAAGATGCGCGCGTGCTTGCTTCGTGACGTCGGATTTAGTCGAGCGTAGGAAAAGCGCAGTTGGGAGCGGGCGAAGGCAAAATATATTCCAATCACGGTTACTTACTACTTTTCTGAAGCCCTTCTAAAGTTCTAGTCCAGGGTATTCCTCCGCCTCGTAAAAACAACTCTTATAGGTTATAGGCTATTCACGGTAAAGTAAGTACTTCTGAAAGCCCTCTTATTTGGAATAATAGTCAATAAACATATTTTATGTTAGTCTTAGACGATGACTTTCGAGTGCTGTGGAATATGCACACTGTGTTTATTACTTGCGTGACAATATTTATCTATGAATGTGGTTAACGTATTAAATATGGCTGAAAGGAAAAAGTAACTAGGGAATTAAAAGTGCTCACTTTACCGTGAACAGCCTATAGAAAATTAAGTGCGCACCCAGTGTAATAATAGGCCTATTTTGCATAAGGACTATTTCTTACGAGGCATCACCAACGCACATTTCGTCTCGTTTTTATTCTTATTATTTATAAATTAAATATTTTAATTTGCATGTAAAATATAAGTAAAAGTTAAATTTAACATCAAATAAGTACTTTAATGTTAACGTAACTATAAAACGCGTGTGATACACGATATACAGAGAGTCAGGTAGGCCTAATTTATGGATGCTGACTGCGCCTCACGAATCTGTGATAAAAAACTAAGTAGAAAATATTCTTCGGAAAAAGTGCATAAAACTTCACTTACGATAAAAACGACACGACAGGGTTCAAAAATATGGTAGTAAACATCTGGCATTCGAATTAGATACAGGTGAGGTGATGTGGCAATGCTGCAACTAATCTGTCGGTTGTAAGGAATGCGGTAAGGGAACGAGCGAAGCTCAGCAGTGCCAAAGGGATCCATTGAGTTCACATGCAGTGAGTACTGGGATATGGCAGTGGCCATGGGTTCATCTGGCGGCCAACTCCGTGCATGCTGCATGCATTCAAGTGCGGAAAAGTGCATTACTACAGGTGGATAAAAATTTCGAACACCTGTTACGACGATTGTATGCTGATGCTGTACGCTGTACTTAATTTGGAATGAAGTTATTTTATCCACTTTAATGCCGTTTTTTTTTCTGGCCAAGTAAGGGCCTTGCTCTGTTTTACCTGAGAATATTTTCTACTTAGTTTTGATCACAGATTCGTCTGGTGCGAATTATCTGACATTCTGTATTTAGGAAACACCCGAACACCTCATACATGATATGTTTTCTTCAAAGGTTTGATTTTAAAAGTATGACTCTAATTCACAATTTATAACAATATCTGCCAACTATGTGGAGTAAAGCCTGATACAGATGAGCATATTTCTTGTACAAGAAGGTGTATATCTTGTTGTGCATGTCAACTTGCATCGTGTGACTGGCTAACTTGCATGTAAGTGACGTCCATGCAAGAGCTTGCATGCTACTTAGAATCGTTTAGAGACGGTCCTCTCTTTCGTTCACCTTCTCGTGCAAGCCGTTCATTTACATTTGCGTTTTATAAATTTATGTAGTCCCCGTACATTTATTAAAGTTGATATTGTTAATTTGATAGTAGAAAAGTAACAAGTAGTAACTGATAGTAACAAGTCGTTTGTTTACATTTGCGTTGTATACGTTTATGTAGTTCCCGCTCATTTATTTAAACCGGTATTGCCTCCATGGTTTGTTTTAAACAGCAGATGCTACTGCCAATGCACAAATTACTCCTACAGCCCCAAAAAAGAGCCTCCAGATCCGAATCTCTTGGCACGCTGCAACATCCCAGCACTACCACTGTGTGTACAGAAAGTGCACAGGGCATGCATACAAGAGGTTGTTCATCTTTTTGTTCACCTTTCGAACACGAAAGGTGTACGCCTTTTTATAGCAGAAAGATGCCCGTCTGTATCAGGCCCAACTGAACAAGCAGTCGTGGGAAGGCAATCTTCGGTAACATGCTCGACACGATATCGGGCCTTGAACTCGTGCTTTGCAGTGAAATCTTGAATGCGTGTGCGGCAGACGGCTCGACTGCTAACTTGCCATTACTATCGCCGTAGTACACCACATACAACAGCCCACCTGCAAGACCGACGACGAAGACAGTTTCCCAAACCGAGTCTTCCTTCGCAACTCTTTCAACTCCTACCCACGAGCTATCCTACCGTATCGAAGAAGCGTCAACCCAGCCCGCATTCCTACTGCCAGCAGCTCCAAAGACCGACGAATATGCCCAAGAAATCCTAAAAAAAATAATAATTAAAATTAAAATCAAGAAAAATTTTTGTTGAGATAAGGACATCTCGTGTCGCTGAGATGGAGAGGGATGTTGCGATAACGTGAACAGGCCTTAATTCGATGGCCTGCCTGAACATGCCATCCACACACGGGAGGTAATCAGGACGGCCAGTTGCCGCAATCGGACTCGCGTGACCTAAACCCCAGTAAGCAGGAATCCCGTCCACCAGCCGGAGAATCAGCGGGCCGTGTCGCATCATGCCACACCGATTTGAGGGCAATGCAGGGCGAGGGAAGAGATCTTTCTCCATGTGAGGCCGGCCGAAATCGACATCATAAGAAGCATTTTTCTTCACTAAGCCTCGTTCAATAGTATGAGCGAATAAATGTGTTAAGATCTCTGTGGCTCTGACTAGTAATTTTAAAGTTTGAATCTATAAACTGGTTGCATTTGATGTTACTATAAAACCGAAGTTTATAAATGTGATTGAAAACAGAATGAATGTACAATTAACTAACATTAAAGGGTACTGAATGTAAAATTGTAACTTATAAACTGTCCCACCGTTATAAAATACGTATTTTTGCAAATTCTTATAAGAACCTGGAAGAGGATTTACATGTATCACATTGAGTAATTGATTTGTTCAGTTTTAAATCTTTTCAAGTCCTATATCTCAACCTACTTGAGCTCGTATGGACGGGATATAGGCGGGATGGAAATGTAACATAGGAGGTATTTTATTATACTGTATAACTTTCAGTAAAATAAAATTGAAAACAGTACAAGAGTGCAGCTGCATTCTCCTATGGATAAATTGATTTTGGGAGGGTGGAAAGTATACATCGTAACAATAACTTAACTCTAATGTACAGTTTTAGTTCTAATACAATTAAATTCGTTGAAACACCAGGAACAATTTTTGGGAAATATGCGGTGTAATGTTATACACTAAGTAGTTATTTTATTAGTTTGATTTTTGTGATGTATGGCTTACGCAGTTTGAACATTCATATTCGTCTGACATGAAAACAACTGAATTCAGTAAAGGCCGGTATATCAAGACATAACTTTTGTTTGGTTTTCTGCAGAAAACGTCTTTTTCTTTTATTACAAAACTGCTCTTTTTTTATTTGTAAAATTCTAATGACGGCGACTAGTATGGTTTACCTTTTGAACTTTAATCTGGTTTTAACATAATAATGACTCTAAAGTCTTCAATGTACTTTAAATAAATTATTTATTTTTGATGAATAAATTATATAAAATCTACTGCGGAGGCCTTCCATAAGACTGTTGTGTGTTACAGTGGATACATCCATTTTTAATGCACAAAAAAACTGTTGATTTTTATTCTAAGTTGAATTATCTTTTACCTTGCAAGCAAGTTCGTTAAATTTTTTACTTAGCAGAAATGTTGTTTTCAACATAAGCCTAAGCATGCAGAATTAGTTCTATGGGAAATGCTTATTGCAAAATTGTTGCTGCGCTAATGTATGTATTATGTGTTGCCTGCAGGTGGAAGTGAGGTGTGCAGTAGCAGAAACGCTGGTTACCTGCTTTGGATAATTTTGCGTTTCGAGGACTGCTTAAAATGGTAATGCTGCTACTGCGGAATGGCTGTAAGTGCAGAGCTGAGGTTGCTGTGCATGACGTCATGGCAGCTGTTCTGTTGCCGCTGCTACTGGCGCCGCTTGTGCGTCGCTCTCTGGAGGGACTTATGACGTGTGACGTCACCGAGCTCGGTGCTGCAGTTGTGTTTTGGCTGTCTGGAACTTTAAAAAACATCAAGAGTGGAATTTTCATTTACGTTTTGTATAACATTGCGGGAATGAATAATAGGCATTAGATAGAAATAGTGGGACTCTATGAATGTTTTATTACGTTGGGTTTTTCTTTGTGGGACTGTAAGTAATTTCGAATTATTATTTTCCAATTATGCCTGGTTTTGAATTTATTCTAAATGTGGTCTATTCTCTAGCCGAGCTGTTCCTTGTTTTTTTTTTTTTTTTATTATTTGTTTGCAAAATGAAGCTACGGATTTGAAATTGAAATAAAATGTGTCTTAATAGTTTTTTAAATTATTGAGAAAGGGGATAAAACTTGCCGCAGAAATTATGGATATTTAATTTAAGTTTAATTTCGGTTATTACTGTATGTGTGCACGGAAATGGAGAAAGAAATGTCATGTGATATTTAAGTAACCCTTTTACACTTAAAATCAATTAGTACAAATAAGTTAAAAATAAAGTAATAATGTATATATTATACAGACTGTTCACATGGGTATAGAAATTATACAAAAAGGGAAGGGGGTTCTTATTAGTTGGTAACATTGCAATACCACTGGATTAGCACACTCTAGCAACATGAATACTATGCGATGCAAGGAAAATTACTGCATGCATTACTTACACCAAGGAGGTCGGAAAATCGCAAGTGCCCTCGTGGCATACCTCCAAGGTACTGTGTCGCATAGAAGGACCCACAGCAAAAGTCCAAAAAAAAAAATCTAAATTGTGACCTTACTGCCTGAAACTCTTCCAAGGCCAGTAGAGCACAGAAGATGCGCCTCTCTGGTCGGGTTACCACTCCACAAGAAGCCCAAAGATTGTTCCACATCTCACACGAAACATGAGGTTGGCCTCCTGGGTAAGTCTACACACTACTGGGGCAGATGCAAGCAGAAAAGGGTCAGCACCAGTATAATTCCCATTTCTTAAAATACCGTTGACATCTTGTCCCAGCTTTCATCTCACATCAGGTTTAACAGTCTGCATATCCACTTCAGGGCCAAGTCTGTGAATCACAGAACTGGTTAGCTCCGATGGTATTCTTTCCGTCTATGTTCGTATTCGCATTCGTAGGAAGTGTGTCATAATCTCCTTAGGCGCTGGATCCTTGTCAACATGAGACTTTCGGAAGAAACACAATTTCAACACACCACTACCAGCTTTAGCAGTCATACCCTGAAGACCAAAGCGATACAAGAAAGACAATAAAAATAACTCTCTTCTTCATCGACGACCTTAACTGTCCAAGACCTATCATTCTTGTTGACATCCTTAGTAGAAGACAAAATATTACGATACACCTTCCTAGGATAATACCTTGAAACACGCTACTGACGACGAATCATTGTGGTGTGTCTTCTCTAATGACACGGAGCAAAGTAATTAAATACAACACGCAACCTGGTTATATACATATATATAAATGCAAAATTTGGAAAAAAATTATTAACCTTATTGCTAGTACTTTATTCTTTATGATCGATAAAAGAGCTCGCTCCTTTCCATCGATAACATTGGGGAAAGCGTCGCGTTACCTCATTTCTAGAAATAAAATGCATCATATTATACAATTCTTGAACAAAATCCTCATATTTCAACTACTTGAAAGTGTTTTTTTTTTTTTTTTTCAAACCAAAATTGTATCTTTATAAACTTCTTAGAAGTGTTTTTTTAGAGAAACCTTTGACATTTTAATGATATTTTGGTTTCTTTGGAGTGGATGTGTTAAATTTCGTGACTGAATCCTAGTCAACAAACCAAATAAGTGTTAGCAAACAGAAATATGTGTGAGATGGTTGGTAGAATGCAGTGGGTCTAGATTTACTTCGGTAAGGAACCAAGCGAGATGGCTTAGTGGTAACAGAATGTAATGTCACCTCTTGGGGAGAGGTTCACTCTAAATCTGAATCAGTAAGAATTTCACTGTTTCAATCAGTCAACAGTACTTGCTCATTCAACAGTCACTTCAGTGAATTTAACTGATGAATCAGTGAAAAAAATGCTACTTGTCCTTCCCTTATTTATTCAGTGATATTTTCCACTGATTCATCAGTAATTTTTTTTACTGTTTTTTAGTGGTTTGTTTATTGACTGATGGATCAGTTAAACAGCGTGTAAAAATGGCCGCTAAACATGGTGTATCAAGTGAAAAAACTACTACAAATAAACTAATAAACCCAAAACAAAATACTTTCTAAAATGTGCGTCGTCTTTCAGAACACCATTTTACGAGGTTTTCATTTTGTTTTCATGTAATCATCACAGCGCTCTGTTCGAGGGTTTAAACTGTATATAATGTGGTGAAGAGAGTGCATTCATGTATACTATTCGTTTTAACTGTCCTAACGATACCAATTAAACCAAAAACCAAGAGTAAAGGCATACAAATTTAACCTTCACGATTTCATAAGAGTATAAAACCCCTTATTCTTCAATTTGACTTGGTAACTGAGGTGGTAAGGTAACGGCCTAAAACCGAAGTGAAAAGGGTGTGTGAGTTCAATCCCAGCCACATCCGAAAATTTGTTTACGTTTTTAAAATACGGTTAATTGCGCAATATAAATAGAAGACTATTGTAAATATGGTTAATTCACGTAATTAATAGGCTAAATTCTTAAAAAAAAAAAAAAAAAAAACAATATTTAATTCGCCACAGTCGACCGTCTATGTTATATTGCCATAAAACCAAAACGTATAAAAATACTTTTTTACTCCAAGCTTAATTTTCTTTACCCTTCTCCCTGAAATACTATAATGCTGTGTAAAAAAAAAAAAAAAAAAAAAAAAAAATAGTCCCGAAGAATTTTTTCTTTGTCGTACAGAAAACTTCGAATAGATTTTTTTAGGTGCAGAAGTACTCCTGGAGCTACCGAGTTTTATAATTATTAAATAATATAATTATATATTATATATATATAATATATATTATATATTATAGTAAATTTAGTCACGTTCTTTCCACTCTATGGCAGCTGTTGTACTGCTTTAAAATGTACCTCGTTTTGCGATATTATTAACATATAATTTTATTGTATAATTTTACACACTTGTAGTATTGCATATTATTTTCAGTACAAACGTATGTAAATTTTGTCACACATGTAATCCAAGTAATTTTAATCTATGGATTTATTTATTTTCTTAAATATGTTAGTTTTCTTTTATTTTCATAACTAACCGAAACTATTTTTTTTCGTTTTAATTTCACGTGTGAACTTTGACTGTGGACCTGGTAAATAAATACGTTAACCTGGGGATAGTTCATTATAGGCATGGCCACTTATCAGCTGTATTAGGATTGTTCTGTTTCATTTATTTCTTGCTGATTGCCACCAGGATTTTTCTAACCCAGTTGCTAAAAAATATTTGAAAAGAAATCAAAATATAAATTGATGGTAATAGAATTTCTGCCAGGTGTCCTAGTTTTTCAGTTGCACTTTTCCCATGTTCCTCAACCAAGTCTTTGTGTTAATTTTTAAATATTTATAAATTGATGAGAAAAGGGTTTCGAACACGAATTGTATACAATAATGTGTGTGTCTGTTGGTTAAGGTGTTAAGCATCAACGGAGTTTATCCTGCTCGGCCCAGGCTAGCACCGGGCATTAGTAACAACTAACTGGGTATGTTGCACATACACCCATATGCAATCCTAATTGTATTTCACTGCATACAATGTAAAGTTATTTACTTTACACAGTCTACTGCTTCCTTTTCCAAAATTGGAATTCTGCAACATTATCGTTAAGAGTTTAAAAACCTATTTCACCAGAAACAGACAAGTATTTAAAGACATTTTCTACTTCAAACCATTTTAATTTATTTTTCTTATATACATTATTACAAATGAGCAAAACAGAAGGCAACCACTGTGGACGAAACCCATTTCACATAAAAAAAAAAGGTTACCAACACCAATCTTGCTATATATATATATATAATATATAATATATATAATATATAATATATATAATAAATATATAATAAAATGATAGGGTGTCCACTGAAAATTCTGTAAGTACATGTAGCTCGGCAAGTACTCTACACGTCAGTTGAGAGATTTGCTCTTAAAGGCGACCGTGCACTAGATGCGCGCAGTATTGTCAACCTTACCACTCCTGCGCTTCTCGGCCTCAGACGCGGGAAACAGTCGCAGGTAGACGGGCCCCTTAACACAAGACACCAATGCATGTATCAGGGCTTTGAGCAGAACTTGACCTCGTAAACACTTTCACAATGATCTATAAATGCAAATCAGTTGTTACTGGAAACTGTATCTGGCGACAGCAAAGCGTTGCAATGCAATGATGAATTTTAAGAGTGGTTTAAATGAATAAAAGTATTATTTCTTTAAATTTGCAGTAAAAATACTCCATTGCAAACGTAACTTTCATACAAGGTAATGGGGAGATAGGTAAGTGATGGTGAATTATTTCATTTATAATACTTGGGGCTAGCAATCATGCTAAAACTGAGGAGAAATGTCATCTAAATAGAATATTGAACTACCTCGTGACGGGTACTAACAAAAAGGATGTAGGTTGGAACCATTAATTTAATACCTATAAGTTCCAATTAAGACCTTCATAGGTATTTTATTCACCTTGATAAGGATAGTTATCAGTCACTCAGAAATACGATTATCTAATAACGACTACAAAATCAGGCAGTAAATTTACTCTATTTTTGGACAAAACCTGGATAATGGCTGTTTACGATAAAGTGAGCACTATTGAATTCAACCTTAGAAAAATGTCACTGCTCCTACCTGCATTAATTTTTTTTACGTTCGCACTGAGTTAAATGCGCCCAGTAAAGTTGGCAATAATAGATGGAAAGTAATTCCATGTATTAACGTCAAATAAAAAACGTTAGTTAAATATATGTGATAAATTTAATTATATATTATTTTTCACTTCTTTTTTATAGAAGTGCGAAAGTGTGCATATTTGTAACATATTTACTCTTATAATGATTCCACAGTTTCACCTGACCGACGCGTGAATAAAGTGATAAGTCCCATGGCAATTTTATTTTTACATAAGCTTGGAAGAATACAAAACGCGCATACAAGTAGATCCTAAGCAGGGATTTCAAAAGTGCTAATTTTACCATGAACAGCCTATAAGATAACATATCACATTTTCCCTATACATGCACATATGAAACATTCTGCTGACTGCAAGCTGAAAAATTTTTCCAGGCGTGATGATTAAATATTAGAACACGGAGACACGAATGCAACGTGTCGTAATTACTACATGTGTGGGATAACAGAACGTGTAGGGCGTACGCATACTCTCGATACTGTCTGGGAAAAGAGAGCGAAATTACCACGTGCTTCTCGCGATGCGCATCCCCAACGTTTCCTCTCCCTCTCGCTCTTTCTCGCCCTCTTGTTCTCCGTGTCTCTCGCACCGCGATAAACCGCACTCGCCGGCCCCGGCATCCCGGCAGTTATGGTGACCGCCCCGATTGTATCAAGTCCGCGGCTATGAGTGTTTGCGGTTATCGGGTACAGGCGAGAAATGTTCCACCCTCTGCGGCGCCTGTCCCTAGTCACGCCCCCCCCTCCCCCCCCCCCCACCACCCGCACCAAACCATCCCCTGCACTCAACACACTGCTCATCTCTTGCGGCCGGCCCAAGCCGTCCCCGCAAAACTACTTGGCATAGGTGGCATTGTTCAGTCCAGCGTGCGCTAATTTGACATCGAACTCCATTTTTTTTTCTCTCCTCCCCAATTCCTTCCGTAAGCCTCGTGCACTCCCGTATTTCCACCGAACTGCGATATGTTTTGTCGGTACGCGCAGTGTGTTTTCCGAACGCATCACCCCAGTATATCCCTATCTGTAACTGGTTGGGTTCCGCGTCTCCCGCATCATTCCTCCGCGTATGAGTATTAAAACTGTTCCGGGCCTGATTACTGGTAATCACGTGTCGACCAAAAATATCGCTCTAAAAATGTACAAGCATAAATATGTTAACATTGAAGTCATTACTTTCCCTGGCGTGTAAAAAAAAAAAAAAAACTTAAACGGAATCATTTCGGCGTCGGACAATTTAAGCTCACACTTTATATATCTGACCTTTCTGTGTCCTAAACCAAGGGCGTGGCAAGGCACGATTTGAATAAAAACATAGCAAAACATATCAGAACACTAATAATGGCAAAAACCATGCAAAAACCATTTTCCTGTACAGTGTAAGGGTAATTAAATGTCAGAAACGATTTGTAATAGAAACAAAGAAGTGTGGTCGTGTTTATTTAATTTAAAGTGCCTTTTCCAATTTTTCTTTTCATTCACATTTCTTTCACAAATATTACACACTGAAAACTTCTTTGGTTAGCTTACTGACATTTCATCTAAAAGGGTAACATAATTATTTCCTTTCCCATATATGACCATTTATACTTAAAAACATTTACACAAAACCCAGGTTGCCAGAAATTTAGAATAAAAACAACCCAACTCAGGTACTAATACTTTTGCTGATATTCAACTAATACCTACTTATATAGATTATATTTTTGCTCCGTACTAGCCATATTAATTAATAAGTTGCGATGCCCTTGTCCCGAGGATGTGGCAAAGGGGCATAACACTTCCCAAAATTCAAGCAAGAAAACTTTCTCTCTGCAAACTTCAAAGGAGTGTAAACCTGCAATCTTGTACTGAAAACTCTAAAATTACTGAAAGAAGGAAAAAGGAACATTCGACTTGGATTATTCATTTACTTTGTTCAAAATATATGTTAAAAAAATTTCACAATGTCATCATACGAAAATTACAATGCATGTAAAATATATTTCTGTATTGCAGTTTCTTTTTCAGTATCACAACACCTGGGCAACTTTAAGCTAAAAGAACCTGACCAAAACTACCTTTCATTACTTTCACCCATATGCGCACCACGATGCCTTGCAACTTTGCTATCTCTGAAAATTACATATTTGTCCCAAAATTACAACGGGAAAAACAGATATGCATATGTGCCACGACATGTGGCTGAATTTTAGTATTCTCCAATAGCATTAAACTTTACTAAAGTTAAAATATACAAGCGCGCCAGGGCACATTACAACTAATTTCTTTATAATACACCGTCTAACCCATAGTCAAAAGATACTTTGACAATTTAGCGCAAAGTCCATAATGGACACAATTGAACCATAAAATGGTCACAACTGGACCCAATCTAAAACCCTCTTGGAAAAACCTTTTATCCTTCGCTTGATTATTTTCGGCAAATACTAAAATTTGAACAATATTTAAAAGTTCCGATTTATAGGCAATGCATAAATTTGCAAGATCTAAAGCGCCTATAATTATGAAGTACATTTTATTTTTCTGGCCGGATGGGCCATGATTCAATTTAATTACAACATTACTTGTGCGAATACTTAGCTTAAGTCGGAGACCCCAGTCTGTCCATGTCTGGTCTTCCGAGGCCGTCTCCCGACTATTTATACGATAAATCTTACAACAACCCCTAGCGGGGTATCGCGAATTCCTTGTCCAGTCAGGGTCCGTGGAAGGCTCCACCGTATTTTAATTTTTGAAACACAACTGTCACTTAGCGGAAATGGCGTCACGTGGAGCATTCTCTGTGCTTGCAAACTACCGTACCGCGATGACAGCGCCACGCGGCAACACCTGAGTTTCTCGTTTTCAGAGTCGGGCAGTCCATGCTGCAAGAAAGACGTGTGTTATCTGTGCTCCGTGTTTAGTCATGTTGTGTTTTCCTGCAGTCGACAAGAAACATTTCTACACAGAATCAACGAT
The DNA here is from genome assembly GCA_029891345.1 of Dryococelus australis. Lineage (NCBI taxonomy): Eukaryota > Metazoa > Arthropoda > Insecta > Phasmatodea > Phasmatidae > Dryococelus > Dryococelus australis. The sequence goes on from CM056999.1 coordinate 53,961,604, forward strand.
GGACATGTAAAATAGGTTAATCGTATTATAACTTCAGGTAAAGGGTTTTTGTTGTAAACACAATGAATGTTTCCCCGTACTCTCGTATACGTTTTTTAAAGTTCACAAACGTCACTAATGGTAAACGTTTGCAGTCTTCATGTAGGCATCTTGGTCAAACAGGTACGTTACGTTGGGTGGAAGGAAGGCTAATTTTGCAGTAAAGTGAGACAGGTGTTGCAAAGTAAATACAAACTGCAAAAGGCCATCACAAAATATATTGAGCAGGTGACCCCAATTTACCCTAGTTACAAATGGCTACTGTATTTATGTCGTACCTACATTTACCATTGTCATTATTACATCATATTTAATTCCTATACTAGGAAAGACCCCGTTTTGTTAACACACTACTGGTCATCAAAGAATAATTATGTTTCAATTTACTCGCAATCCCAGGTGGATGGGAGCAACTGCTAAACAATGCCACCCTTAACTCCAGCGAGTAAATAGGATTTTTGATCAAGCCGTAAACTTCGTAAAGCTTCTCTTAAAAAGTCATAAAACAAAGAGTTTCGCATAGCTCCTACTTAATTACGGAAGCTAAGACCATAATTAACGATTATTGGCAAGTGTTCACGAAAGTTACCAAATGTTCACCAAGGTTTGCAATAGTTTACAAAAATTTTAAACATGTTTACAAGTGGTAGCAAAAGTTTGCCCCTGGTTTCTAGTAGTTACCACCACTTTACGTCTTGGTGATGATATAGCCACTAAAACTTGGTTACAAAAGTACCAGTATTGGATTTTTCGCTAAAAGGCCAACATTTCGTAATATTTAAAAACTTTGAATTATTTTACGGTCATTATGGGCCCTGCCTAACGTAAAAGTGACGTAAGTGACCTGTTCGCTTTAGGAGCCTACAAATAAAGTACTACTTATCTCATGGTAGAAGCTTGCCCCCTCGTTATCGCAGAACTGACCCCGAGAGCAACGCGTGCCGGCATTAAATACACCGTTCCGCCGACTTGCGCTACCAATCAATTTAATTTACCCCTCAAAAGCCATTTTTTTTCTAAGAAATAGTGGGGTTTTCAATTACTCCTGGGAGGGTTGAAGCTATTCACAGCCAATGGTTGAAAACATTACCATTTATGGTGACCGATGCATCAGACACCACTTTCCCTTAGTGGGTATAACAAAATGAATTTCAAAACATCCTATCAGATTACAAATACACCCTCAACTTCCATCCTCTTGACCAAGATGCCGGAAGTAACGCAACGAAACGTCACGTTTTCGTCGGCGCACGCATATTCCCAAGCTGGTTAATAAGCTGGTCGTCGACTGTGCTGCGCTCCCACGACGAATCACAGAAACATCAGTCCGCTGCACACTCCTTTGCCAGGCCTTGCTGTTGCTGCACGTGGAAATTTGGCACGGACATACAGTTATTATTCCGGGTACCTCAGATATTTCTGAAGTATTTTGCAGTGACGTAAAGCTGATAAGAACATCAGAGTTCAATTTTATTAGGGTTTTAAACCACGTCGGAAAATTTTAAACCCCGAAACAGCGTGGGGGAAAGTTCGTGCGTAACGGGCCGTACGCTGCACAATTCAACAGGTTACCAGGCAGACTCAGTAAGTACAATTTGTGCTACACGGTCACAACCCCCCTAATTTTAAGAGGGTTTTTAAGTTATTTTGCAAGTTGAAGATATTCACAGACTTGCGGTGACGGGTCGCCCGTCAAATATCAAATACGACTTTGTTTTGTCACTGTTAAAAGCCTTGGCTTCACCTGTTCAGAAGAAATTCTAAATTTCCGTGTCATAATTTCACTTTCAGAGGTATTATTGGAAATGTTTGACTATAGAAAATTTACAATCTATTAGCAAGTTTATTACTTTTGTATGTAATCAATTTTCATTCCGTGTTATTTCCGTCTTGCAAAAAGACAAAAAGCTTATTGGTAAAATATAAATATATTCCTGACGTTTTACAACTTGCAGTTAACACACAATGTAAATTAGTCACGAAAAATATTAAACGACTCGTAAAAGGTAAGTTTTCTATAATCGTACACCGTCAGTACTCTCAGCTCTAAATTATGACAAGAAACGAAGAATTTCTGCTAAAGAGGTGAAATCGAGCCGTAGGTATCCCAGTCAGTTTTTACGTTAAAACTTCCCAGTAACAAGCTAAATATGTATATATATTATATACATACATATTATATACATGTAAATTTATTTCATAAATAATTAATTAACCACGGACATGCTACAACGTACAGGTCTCTGAATTGTAGCATTATTTCTGAATGAGAATTAGGTGTTCGCTTCCACTGAAAATTCATCCCAAGAAACTATATTTCTTGTTTTTGATTTCAAAACTTAGGGTTAAACGAACAGTTGGAGTGTGGCTTGATGTCTCTTGCTAGAAGCTATAGAAACCACAGCTTACCCTTTTCTCAACAATATTAGACTGGCTTTATCAGTAGAGTTATTCCAAAAAGGTGTAACATTATTAGGATATAATTTATTTCATTTTTTTAAATTATTGATAACAACGTTTTAATGCGTTATAATGGTGGCGATAACACTTAAACGGCAGAAATAAGGTCTAATTCGTAAATTGATTAAAAAAATATTACGGTTCATATAATCTTCTGTACGTTTTCATCTTCCTTGTAATGTCAAATGAGTAACATCATGTTTATATATTTTTTAAAGTTTCTTATAACGCTCAAGGTCTACTATATTACTATTTAGTTTCATGTATATTTAGCTCCATAGATATTTATAAATGTTAAAAATATATTAAATCGTTAAAAATATTAATGAACATAACTTGGATATTATGTGCGTTTATCTAGGAGTTTCACTTTTACAAATAGTAACTTATAGATCTATAGGCCAAACGACGTTCTTGACTTAATGCCATGATAACAAGGTAACTGCATGATAACAATTGATATGTAGCGGAGATTTTCTGAAAACTATCTTGAAAACAATGAAAGCCCATTTCGCACTAAACAAACTAAAAACTGTGATATATTTTTTTAAATTTTCTATATACCCCTTTGAGCGTCATCAACTTGCGTATTATTAAACCATCTGTGCGTTAGTATAATCCTAGAGCAAAATTAATAGGCTCATTCCCACATTTAATTATTTATGTACAATATGTTTCGAAAATACCAACAACACTCAGTATGTGATACAGTAAATGAATATTTTGTTAGAATGAACCCATGGTAGTAAATGCGTGGTTTGGTCACCACGGGATGTCCAAGTATTATAGCGCTCAGGACATATACACTGCATTAGCGTTATCTTCACATTTTTCGAATAAAATCTTAGAACAATAAGTTACTGACATGACTAATTAGCCTACTTTCCTTTACACGCGTGCAAATAATCTCCATTAAGTTCTTAAAAGCTTATAGGGTAGGTGGATCTTAGCGTCTCGTTAATAGCGATGCCATTAAGCCCCTGTCACACTGTCAAATTTTTCTGTCAAACTGCTTCTAATAAGTTAGGTCAAATAAAGTTGGCCAATTATGACGTCATCGAAACGTCATAGATGCCGCCATACTTGCCTGAAAAAGTTGGATGCCTTCAATTTGCATCAAACATTTGAAAACTGTACCGGTTCTAAAATTTATCTGATGTTTGACGGTCTTAGCCAATCAGAATCGTGCACGACAAATATGTACTTCAAGAAACTTTAAAATAACGAACAATTGCTGGAAAAGAAGTAGTTTATAACGATAATTAATTTATGTATTAGCTGTGTGGGCATGAATTCTATTTTAAGTGAATATTGCACATAATATTACGAGCTCGGAGGCATTAAATTTCATTGTGCAGGAAACACCTTTGATAAATAGAATTTTAACTTAGTAAAGAAGCGAAAATAAGTTACAGCATTCCTTGCGTTTCTACCTGTAATGGGCCGCATGGAAAAACAAAAGCAATACCTTACTATGAAAATAGTTTTTAAGTAATAATTAAAATTATATTCTCCCAGTGAAAAAAATTTGACAGTGTGGCACATTTTCGAAAACATTTAAGATTATTTGATAAATTTTGTTGGAAGGCGAATATTTGGCAGTGTGACAGGAGCTCTAGAGATGCGACCGAAAGCAAACGCAATGTTGGTGAGACAATTACAAATACGTATAGGCTGTTCACGGTGAAGTGAGCACTTCTGAGCCCCTAGTTACTTTTTCTTTTAGCCATTTCTTATCCTCTAACAACCTTTTAAAATAAACATTGCCATGTAAGTAATAAACACAGCGTGTATATTCCACCGCACTCGGAATTTAACGTCTAGGACTAAAATAAAATATATTTATTGACTATTATTTTTGGCAAGAAGGATTTCAAAAGTGCTCACTTCACGGTGAACGACCTATACATATGTGTCTTACCCGGTACTCGAACACAAAATGCCTCGTACCGCAACTCGTGTACGCCAACTACATTACGGGGGTAGGATTCGGAGCGAATTCCGTTGTAATCGGTCTAAAGGTGGGTTTACGATTGACTTAACATATTAGGTGCTCCGTGTGCTTAAGATATGTAAATATAATCAAATGTATTCAAGGGTATTAGTTTATGACTGTCGTGTGCGGGTCTTGACGGGTCGTGTGCGTTCTTGGCATGACTTAAGATATCTTTATATTTTAAGTTCAAGTCAAGACTAAGTAGCCAATCAGAACCCAGTGACAGTTGTTTTTGGCAGGAAACTGTATTTACAGCTTGTATTTGGGTTATGTCGTATCGTAAAATCATATGAAAGTAACTATTGTAATCGAGAGACATTATCCTCTTAATTTAAATAACAGTTCATGGTCATGATTTCTTTCTTGGAAGAAGTTATTGAATTCGCTTAAATTTACCTTTTCATATTTATTGATGTTAATGCGCAATATTGTCATCGGCTTCCCCTTCTATAAGATATCACGAGGTTTTCAAAACAATTACACAAGCAGTAATCACAAATAATTAAATATATGTAAATCATCTCAACTAGTCCATATTTTCATGTTATGTCGGTTGCTTTCGTCTCCTAAGTTTCTGATTGGCTAGACTTAACGATCGCTAATTCAATCATAGACTGCAAATCTTCCTGTTGTTCATTTTCCGTGAGCTGATCGAGTCATTAGGTACAATTCTTAATTCTTCGCTCTTTTATCGCAAGCCCACCTTAAGGGACACAATTTTAAAACAACTGTGACAGTTCCTTAAGTCATGCACATTTACATGGCGTGCAGTAGTACTACATGTGTGCAGAATTTGGTGGAAATCGTTGTACTGGTTCCCGATATACAGCATAAACGCCTTAAATTTCTCATTTAATGCTATCGGAATAAAAGGCCTACATACAGACTCTAAATGATCTGATGTGTTTAACTGACACTGTCAGCGTAAAACGTTTTGTTGAAATCGGTTACTTGGTTTTGTAGATATGGAATAATAAAAGAAAATAGTTATATTACCGCCATTTTTTAATATGCTCTGGTTTACTAAAAACATGTCTTTTTACGTGGTCTATTTTTTGCCAAATTTTTGAAATAAATCGGTTGATTATTTCCCGAGATATAACATGTTCTCATAGATTTAGCATTGTAGTTTGAAATATTTAAAGGCCGGCATTTTGAAAATAATAGTCTGACCTACTTAAACATGTCAATTTACTTATTATACTGTACTATTACTTAAGTGTCAAATTTGATCGTTTTCCTGAAACACGACATTAAAACTTTATTTTCATATGGCACTATCTTACGAAATGGTGGACAAAAGAGGCTATGTTTTAATAATTTTGATTCTTGTAAAATGCACTTTTAGCAAAACAAGTTTTGTTGAAATTGATTAAATGGTATGTATGATATTGCAAATAAACATAAAATACTTATATTGCCGCCATTTTGAAAATAAGTGCCTTATACATTTAAGTTTAATATTAGAACATTGCCTAAAATAGTTTTACTTATGTGCCAAATTTGGCAGGAATCGATTGTGTAGTTACCGAGATATGATGTAAAATATTTATTTTTTCAAATTTGTGTTTTTGATAAATAAGTATCAACAAGATAGGCCTATGTATAAATAAATAGCGCAGGAATGTAAAGTATTTATGGTAATATTTTATGCATACCTTTTTATATCAAATCTATTTTTTATTTTTAAGGAAAGGGAAACATGAAACTACTATACACTTTTTTGATAATTATTATAGAAAAAAAAATATGTTCTTTGTTTATTTCCTTTTTTGCAGTGTGGTTCCTTTGGCAAATTTATAATCAAATTGCAACGTTTTCCACCAGGACTCCAATTTGTCAATTATCTGATAATTTTTGTCTTGGCGATGGTTTTCTGTGTGTGCGACAACAGGGTTAATAATTTTTTTAACGTTGCCGGCATCTCGATTTGTTGGCTGTTTTTTGCCTGTGGCTCTCGGAGCCCTGAGAGTGCGTAATTCCGGGGTTACGATTTATAGTCCTATCTTTGCGCCTAGGGTTGCATTCGTGCACTTCCCTCAGTCTTATAATTTCTCATTTTTGGCCGCCCAATGGAAATGAAGTATGACTGCCGTCTTCCATGTTCAACTACAAAAAAAAAAAATCATTCACCACAGCTGCTGCGAGCCGGCTTTCATTCCTAGAGTACCAAAAGCTGTTCTTTCAATGTGGGAAACTTGGTGGACCTTGCAGGTGGTCCCTTGCAATTTCCTTTGGGACAACCACGTTTTCTCCGCCGTGGTATCCCGTCGCTAGCCCATCTCCGCTTTACTTCGCCCTAAAAAGACTTAATCTTTTAAAGTGCCGTCCAGATTCCTCTCCTTTTTTCACTATCAAAAGCGATGTCATATAAAACTACGCCACCAGTATAAATGAAACTCAAAATAAATGGCGTATATATTAAGCATTATTTGTCGAGGATGAGACTCGAACACTGCCTGTATTCATAAAAATAATGGTGGTAACCGTAAGAAGATTTCATGGGAAGTAATTGTATTCTACCATTATTAGACACTCTTTAAAGACGTGCGTAGGTAGGGCTGAACGTCTCACCAACAGCAAGGTAATTGGGACGCCGTAAATTGATCAGAGAAGCAGGAACAGAAGATATATATATAATTAGCGGTATGTGCCACTTTACATATGACTATTATCAAGTAATTTAAATTAAAAATATTTTAATTGACAGTATAGTAGTTCATTTTAAAAATTCAACTCAAACATAATATAGTTTAAATATATAATATTTTAATAAATAATATTTTTTAATTAAAATGTATATTAATCATTTGAATTCAAATTTATTGTAATTAAAATTAGTATCCGAAATTTTAATTTTTAAATATTTTAAATATGCTTTCAATTTTAAAAAAAAATAGTTTCAATGACGATCTCAAAAATTAAATATGTACTGCCTAAATTTAAGTACCCAATTAACTAAATTTAAAATTAAATTTAAATATTAAATATTTACTGCTTAAAACTAAAAAAAAAAAAAAAAAAAATTTAAACTTTCGCAAATTTAGTTTTCAAAAATAGTGAAAATTTATAAAATCATTGAAAATAATTTTTATAAATTGTGTTAATTTAAATTAATAGATAATAATGTCATTTATAAGATATTTAAATTTAAATTATTAATGAAACACATTCAATTCATTTAAGAAATAAATTTCTTTATTTTAATTACTAAATAATTAATTCAACTACTTGTACAGTAGTCCTTCCTACTCCTTATATATACTACTAACAGGGAAGTAATCTGCCATTCCCAGCATTCGCCTGGTGTGATTACAGGAAATCATGGAAAGTCGAAATCAGGCGGTTGGACAGATATAGACGAGCACTGCGTAGGTAATCTTTTCAAAAATTCAAGAAATAAGTATTTTCAGTAAGTACTTCGTAATATTCTATTCAAACACTTTCAGTGTGTATTTGAAATAAATAATACAAACTGCATCCGTGAATTTGACGGAAATACAACACAAAAATACCTATTCTATTTGCAATATGCATTTCAAATACTATACCTATGTGTAGCTACCTCTTACAAAAAATGTATATGTTATCAATTATAACTCCTCTACTGTTATGTAGTCTCTTCTGAAGGCTGATGAGAGACTATTTTTAATGAATTTAGAAATATACATATCGCTGTAGAGTTAAATCATCCCCGAGCAAGCGATGGTATTAAGGATAATGACTATACAAATATACTTTATGCAATGTTTTACGGTTAAACTTTCCACTTGATATAATCATTAAACAATTGTTATCCTTATAGTGATGTTGTCCAATAATAATTCGTGTTTAACAGCAGCCTACTATTTTAATATTGTACAGATATGGTAAATAAAAAGGCATCAATAAATGCTTAAGTATGGATATACACAAAAATGTTTTGCAGTTTATTAAATCAAACGTAGAATTTCTTTTTAATACTTACATTATTTAACATTACGTAAAGACAAATCAATGGAGATTTATGTAAATTTTCAATCTATGGATTTCTCCATTTTCTGAAATTTGATACTAGCTTTAAAGTAGTTCAAAATACACTTTAAAATGTGCAATTCACTGCAATATTTGTTTTATAAAGGCCTTACTATGTTTTATGGTAGTGACTTATTAATTTATTGAGACAAAAATACGATATTTATGACAAACGAACACTTATTTTTGAATCACAAAGCTGAAATTTTGTTATTACTACAAAATAATTTTATCACCTAACAAGCTTACGTAGATTTTATGTTAAAGTATTTTGTAAATACTAGGTTTTTTATTGCAGTCCTTGTACTTCTCAAATGTTTTAATAACTATTCTTTTTTTTTAATGCTCGGAGAAAAATATTTTGTAAGGAAGTCTGCCTGCCAAATTGTTTTTAATGACACCACAATTTTTTTTTGCTGGCCGCCAAAATATATATTTTATCAGTGTGTGATAATCAAGCACTACTCTGATTTTTCACGTAATCAATTAAAAACTATTACACCAGAAATAATTTTACACAAAAAATCATTGTATTAGTCACTCAATATTTTATTATGCTTAAATGAAGAATATAGTTATGAGTTCCTAAGTTTCCTATAACAAACATGTTGGGTCACGCTGCTTATTAACGTATTTAACAGCTCCGTTATAAGCGTTTCCCCGATGCTGTACTGGGATTCCTGCGCACGATATGATAACGTTTATGATCACTGTGTGAAAAGGACGCCTGCGCACGACCTAATATCGCGTGCAGTGCGGCCAGCTTACACGTCCCATGGTCTTAATTGAGTAATAAAAAGACGGTAAGCCGACGATATCCCTCGTGATCTTATTAAGGTCCGTGGCGCTCAGCTCAGGCCTGTGGGGAAAAACCCGCTGTTGCTACAGTAAGTGCTACCTTGGTCCGCACTGGTATATACCTCCCCCCCCCCCCCCCCTTCCTTGGCTGTAGCGAGGTTACGAGTAAATACGATGGTTTATCGCTGGGAAAAATGGCTGTTACCTGGGCTTCAACGTATTGCCCACATATTAGAAAATCTTATTCCATTATTGGTTGACGTGTGTATTGTTATGAGCTCACTCCACTCATAATAATAACATGGGAAAAAATGTTTAATATTATGTAGAAAGGTAAGCTAATAACAAAGAGTAACTAAAGTATTTAATTTCCATCTCCATCTGTTGTAAAATGGTTACACAGAATACCAGACATGAGGCTAAAGGAATAAATGATGGTAAGGAAGGTTAATTAGGTTAAAGAGAGAGCGTGATAAAGAAGGAACTCACCTGGTCTCGTACTCTGGCCTCGCGAGATCCCGAGGTAGCACGTCGCCGCACCAGGTTTAGCAGCACTAGCAGGTCTAGCACTAGAGGCGGAGTCTGCTTGTAGTTTGTTGTAATTGTCCAGGAATGTCCTGATTTTTTTCTGGACCCACATTGTCTGGTGTTCTTTGAAAATTGCTGTGACATATTAGACATTCCACTCCGGCTCGCTGTTATAATTTTCTTAGTGTACCAAACTCGCCTGTGGCCTCCTTCGCAGGTATTGTTTTGACAGGTGGTGCACTACGGGGGCCGTGTATAACAGTTTGAATCTTTTAAATGCTGTTCATGGTAAAATGAGCCCTTTTTAAAGCCCTGCTGAACCCTTTAACGTACTATCGCGAATATACTCGTTCACGTCTGAAGTGTTGCAGAGTTGGTGAAATCGTGTATCGGTGCAGTGCAAGCCCAGACCGTAGCACCAATGAGGGCATCGTCTTTCCCTGAGCAACGCTGTTGGTCGTTGCTGACACACAAGCAATTTTATACGACTTGTTGCTTCTTGTGCCATATCTCTGCCGGAACCCTTGTCACAGGTTCCGAAGTGTCAGTTGTTATAAAAAGAATTTGTAGGTACTTTTCACACTAAAAATTTCTTCTTTTGCAGCACCGGAAAATAAAAATCAACTTATACGCAATGGGGTTAAGATCTACTTATGCGCACATTGTATATTCTTCCGCTACATGTAAAAATAACACTTTATCCACGCGTCGGTCACATGAAAGTGTGCAATTATCACTAAAGTAAATAGTTTGCAAATGACCTAATTATACACTTCCGCAGTTTAGATTAACTACTTCAAGTGTATGGAGAGCTCTGCTTTCTTTAAAGTGTTTGAGAACTGCTACCTCGCCTCCGAGTACTTTGGTTTACCTCTCTCCTTTCCTACCCAACTCTTTGGAATCCCCCCACCCTCCTGCGCATGCGCGACCCTCTGAATCCTTATTTGCCAATGTGTAAATTGAACTGAACAGCCTTAGCATCAGTGCGAGGTTCTGTCAATTCTACTCTGGTCGCCTGGTTGGGAATACCCTTCCGGTATTCTGTCTGCTCGAGGTTCCCTCACGACTCTTTAAATTCACATCAGCATGTTGAGCTATGAGTGTAGCAGAGACGATGTACTTGAAGGTGGGTTCGCCTTTCACATGATGTTAACTTAAAGTGTTGAGTTCTGGTAGATTTCGTGTAGAGTTTTCATAGTTGAGTATTCTAAATTTGGATTGTCTATAGGGTAGAGTGAGGCAATTCCGATCAATTCAAACGGTTTTGTGAATAAAATAAGTGTAAATTAGAATTAGTTAATAAAAATACATGAACATAAACTTCAACATGTATATTTCCTACCATCAATTAATTAGCATATTAATAACATGTTTAACATTCACAAAAAATTTTTTTGGTGAAATATGAAATTAAAGGATACACAGAATTTGGTGGGCTAATTGCGATCATGAGTGGAGTAAATCCGATCATGGTGGGGCAATTATGATCACAATAATCTACAGCATATGAAATGCTTTCGTCCTTCGGCACCAACACAGATTTCGTGAAACCAGCTTCCACATTTCTGGCACTTGATCCAATCCCCTCTGTTGGCAGACTGGCTCCATTTCTGTTGCAAATACCACATGGTGCATCACTCGAATCTTTCATTAAGGGGGTTTGTTCTTTGTTTGAACACATTAATTTTTCTGCAAACAGTCTATGCCTTTTCACTGCGTCATCCACCTGTTTCTTTTTCCCTGTCACAATTTTAACTTTTTCTGCAGTTTCCTTGATGTTTCCTTCCGATATCAGGTGTCAAGCTGTCTGTTTCTTTCTTGTTTGCTTCGGGTTGTTTGGATTTCTGGATGATTTGTGTGGAGTTGGAATTATATCATTAAATAGAGAATTTGTCCGCTTGTTGGGGGATTTTGAGGTAGAAGCTGGTACAAACAAGGTAGTAAAGCTTGAGGAATGGAGCGATCAACTATGTTTTTAGATGTGGAATGACGGTAACATGACTTACTTTTAGCATGGTCTGGAGAACACTCACGAGAAACATCAGAAGATGGACCTGCAGTGTGTATAGTACGAGGACTTCCTGTTGGGATTAAAGAATAGCTAGGTTGGAAAGCTGCAGATGGTAGAAATTTATCCACTGAGATTACTTTAGGTTTAAATGAGTAGAGGCCAGTGCACTGGAACCCTTCGGTAGCATTCCCATGGGATGCAGGCTTGTTCCATGCTGCTGTGAAAATATTTCCAAAGTCAGACTTGGAAATTGATTGTAATGGGTTGTTGTGAATGAATGCAAGAGCTTCTTGGTGGTAGAAAGTCTTTAATGGTTTGAACAATGTTCGATCTAAGGGCTGGAGGACGTGCGTGGTATGGGGTGGCAAACAGAGAAGTTCAATTTCATTGGCTGTACAGACGTTCAGACATTTAAGAGAACAATGCGATGCATACCCATCCAAAATAAGTAGGCACTTCCCAGAGAGTCGGTGTTCCTGAAGATGTTGCAACCATTTGAGGAACAGGTCCTCATTTATGTAACCAGATTCAGACATCGCTGATACAGAGTCAGACGGAAAATTCGCACAGTATGACACCCTATACTGCACACTCTTCAAAATCACGAACGGTGGGATGTATACCCCACTAGCACTTAAACAAGCTACTACGGACACATTTTCACTACGTTCTACACTAGTCAGCTTGATGATTTCTCTTTGGATTTTCTCGAAAATTATTTCCGATGGTTTGTTGTTCAAAGGAAACCCTGACTCGTCCACATTGAAAATTCTCTCTCGCTTCTCACCGAGTCCTAGTTCAGCTGTTAAATTTCCATAGAGCTCATAAAAACTGCTGAAGTCTTTTTCGTTCATGGCAGCTGCCACTTTTTTTTTTAACCTTCCGGTTTTCTCAAAGATAGTTGAGGATGTCTGCCCATGAACCCAGCAAGCCAATTTTTACCTGCTAATTTTTCGGAATTATTCCAGGGAACTTCGAGACGTTTCACTTCCGCGTACGCGAATGCTGCATGTCTTACTTGAATGATAGTCAAACCAATGCCTCTCTTCGGCAAGTTAAGCAGTCTCTCACACAGTTCCTCTTCTTCCTCAGCATAGAGTACAGATGGATGACCTACCCTGTGTTTATATTCTTTCCCCTTGGCTCGAAATAACTGATTAGTTTCACTTTTTGGATCCTATTTTGAAGTGTGGTAAACGGTACCTGATGTAAGCTAGCAGCTACTCTGATGGTTGTATCCCCGCGGAGGATGCTGCTTGGAGTTTGCGACATCGACTCCTCGAACCACTGGAGGGTAGTGTTTTTTTTCATTTGTACTTTCTTACCATCTGAAATTCATAAAGACACCTGTTTATGTTTATTTGCAATCATAATTTCTTCATCACAAGTAAGGCTCTTGTAAAATACATGAAAGAAGAGGTAAGGAGTGCATGATATTATATGTCCAACCTAATCAATTGGGTAGCATGGATTTCTAGTGCTTTTGCCTTATATTCCAGAAGGGGTTTGAGGTACAAATCAAGGATTGACAAATTAATAAACTAATATAAATGCATGTGCATCGTGATAAATCTTCTACCAAGATGGTTCCCACAGACCACATTTGTATATTGTTATTGTAATTCCTAACACATTGACAAAGAGTTGAAAACTCTACAGAATAGGCGCTATAGGGATGCTGAGTGTTTTAACAGTATGCTGACCAATTCTCAAATTGTTGTTGAATTATTTTATGCTTCTCGTCTCATATTTTATGAATGGGTGATGCATTCGTTCTTGTAACTACTGAATAGAAAATATTAATTAATCTGTTAGCCCTATACTGAGTGCGACCAGCCAGCCGTCTGTTCATGAACGATAGAGGGTGCGGCCTGCCACAGTATTATCAGCAGCAGCGAAACCATTAGTCGCTAGGAATACGCCCCTTCAAACAGATAAACATCACCACTGTACAAAGGGCGACAGCTAGGAGACACCTTATGTGGCTAAGAAACAATAACAAGTAACAGCTAATAAGATTTCGAGGTAACTACGGGCCCATTCCGCCTTCTGTTGTGCACAGAAATGCGTTTTTCATTATAATCGGAATAGAACCATTGCCTTGATCGGATTTGCCCCGCTTTGTTGACTTCCAGCTCTGAAGGCGTAGCTGTTAAATGGAAACTACTTTTTATCGGAACAAATACACGGATATTATATTTCAATGAGTAAGCTACAAGACAAAACCAAGATACTACAAAAATATCAGTTTCTGTAACAGCGAGGCCTTGATTTGAAACATGGACATTTTATTTAGAGATAAAAAATAATTTTGTAACTTACCTTGGTGTCGACAATGATATCCTTGTAAACTGCAAATTTAATGATACCGGCGAAAACTTTTCACAAATGAACACCAAGACTCCTAACTCGCGACTGATGGGATGACAAAGTCTTCTTCCTGCTCGCTGCTTGCAGTGTTGCCAGTTTTCTTATTATGATCAGAATTGCCCCACTCTACTATAATTGTGGTACTTGTATTGGGAAAATTATTTTTGGTGTAACTTATTAGCTGTGGAGTTCTATAACATAATTATAGTTTGACGGTTTTGTGGAGGTTAGCATTGCTGCTTAAAACATAGTTTTTATTCGAATGCGAGTTGCCTGGAAAAGTGATGGCCAGTCAAAACGTTCCGCATCGACTCGTGTTCTTGGTCTGCGACATGGTAACCCACTTTGCTTAAATATAGTCGATTTTATTTACGTCGTTAGTCGCTTGCATCTGGAGTTTTAGCCAGAATTTTAAACGTATCTGTGTGAGAAATGTTTTTATGCAGGTCGGACTGTAATAGGCCTTTTGGTGCTCCGATCTGTGCTTCCATTTTAAATTGTAATATTTTAAACTATTTTTAATTTTAGGGAAATCATTTATCTTGTTTTTAACGAAGCATTTTCAAAGTTTATGAAATACATTAAGGTGTCAGCCTAATAAAGGCTCGTAATTATTCTTACAGGCTTCAGTTAATGGAAAAAATGTATGCTTGATTTAAGAAATAACAGTATTTAGATTTTTATTATGCACCCAGCGTTGATAAGCTCTGTATTGGGCGCCTGGGTTGCTATTTTTATATTGTTTTAATATGCTTAAGCTCATGAAAACGCTCTACTGTTGTATTAGAGCCCTCCTGTCAAACTGAATAAAATCAATTGTAGAAAGAATTGGTTCAATAAATTCTGTGATCACGTCACAGACTGTTCACGGTAAAATGAGGACTTTTGAAAGCCCTGCTTAAGATTTACTTGTATGCACGGTATGTATTCTTCCGCCTTATGTAAAATTGACATTGCCATGGCCCTCATCACTTTATTCATGCTTCGATCAAGTAAAACTGTGAAATTTTTTGGAAAGTAAATATTATACAAATCTACTCATTTTCACACTTCAGTGCAGTAAAAAAAAAAAAAACCCGAAAGCGAAAGAAATAGTTTAAGTCATCACAAATAGTTACCTGACACTTTTTATTCGACGTTAAGATATGGAACTATTTTCCATCCATCGTTACAAACTTTAGTGGGGAAATAGTACTTAGTGTGTCCATTAAAATATATGAGTTCAGGGGCAG
The DNA here is from genome assembly GCA_029891345.1 of Dryococelus australis. Taxonomy (NCBI): domain Eukaryota; kingdom Metazoa; phylum Arthropoda; class Insecta; order Phasmatodea; family Phasmatidae; genus Dryococelus; species Dryococelus australis. The sequence goes on from CM056999.1 coordinate 53,977,052, forward strand.
TGACATTTTTCTAAGGTTCATTTCAAAAGTGCTCACTTTGTTGTGAACAGCCCTTAGCTTGTAATGCATTACAAAAACAAAAAGCAAAAAGAACTAATTTTGGTATTGACAAACGTTTACCTAGCACGATTAAATATACGTTAAGATATGGAACTACTTTCTCTTCATCGTTACCAACTTTATTGGGTGCATGCCAGTCAGTGTGCCGCGTTATAATATATACGGGAAGGGGCAGTGTTATTTGTCTAACGATTTTAAATGTGCCTAGTTAACCGTGAACAGCATATATAGTCCATTCACTGTTACTTAACATTTTTATGGAGCCCTGCTAAAGTTCTACTTCCAGAATATTCTCCGCCTCGTGCAAACTAAGCTTAACTAAGTCTACAAAATTTCACCTAAGGACAACGCACCGAATTCGTACTCATTTTATCTGAGAACTATTTCTTACTCGGCGCTACCAACACACATGTTTTCTCACTGATTTGTTCGTATTCATTAGAAATTAAATATTAACGCTTATAAATAAAATACAGATTAATCTTCAATTTAACGAATAAAATGATATTTTTATGTTAGCAAAGATATGAAACATTTATATTACATGGAATATTGAGGAAATAACTAAACACGGCATACATGGGGTGAGTTTTCAAAGGTTTGATTCAAAAAGTGTAAAGAAATCGCGAAAAGACTTTATCACATTTTTCTGGCCAACGAAAATTCTGACACTCCAAGACATTAATGATTGCTCCGCAAAGGGCCGTACAAGCCTATTCTAGAATGCATAATCCAATCGTAAAAGAATCAGGAAGCTACAATGTTTCGGATGATGTTTTGGTTCAAAAAATCTTCGCTGTTTTCTTTTGTGTGTAGTTATGAGGCATAACAGTTGCCACAGGTGGCGAAGTTATGGGAGGTTACAGCCCCCTTTTGAGAAATAAAACCTTTAGTTTCCATTTTATAAATAAACGTAGTAAACTGTTTAGCTGAATAACACTATATTGCGTATTTACTGTTCCCCTCCAAACACACTAGTATTTTTTACGAGACGAAATATAATTTAGGGCATGTCTTCACTCGACCTTTAAATCATTAGGATTACATGTTCGTGTTATTGTAGCTTCAGTTTCTCTGAAGGAAAAGTTTCTGTAATAAGTGATACCCATTTTACATAACATTCTGACTGAAATACAAATCAGTATTTAATATAAAAAGCCCGGCCTATTTGTGGTAATATAATGCCCTTCAACTCCTCCTTGACACCAATTAGGCTTTAAAACCAAAAACTAAGTTAAAGGAAAAGTAAAACTGCACAATGAGTTTCCTTAATTGGACCAGTCCAATTTAGGCAACTATAAGTTGTTCAAATTAGAAAACTCCGCCATGTTTGAAGGTTGGTTCGCGAAACACAAACTGCAGAAACTATTTTCACTTCCTATATATTCAAAGAAAACGTGTATGTATTATATATATATATATAATACTCATATACAACTTACCTGAAATATTAGTTTTCGCTTAGAGTAATATAACATTAAAGGTGCCGAAAACACACTTATGACCACACGTTACAAACCACTTCCATTTCAATGCTCACTAAGGGATGGCGACGTTGCTTAAGCTAGTGGTTCACAGTTCTGCCAGCAGATGCCACCTCTTTCCACAAACTCCGAGATACATCAGTGGTCCAATTTAGGCGCCGGTCCAATATTGGCGACTTTCCCCTACACAACTTATCAAAGGCCCTGCATTGAACCTTCCTGCACGCTTTCCATCAATAAAATAATATGGTTACCGCTGAAAGTCCCACAGATACACGCAGGGCGACGAGAACACTGCACGCCAGTTCAGAGCCTTGCGTGTAGAGGCGATGGTGACCTCGATGCACGTGTCAGGGCCGGCCCTATCGCTCCTGCGCTTCTCGGCCTTAAACGCGGAAAGAAGCTCCAGGTAGCCGTGGGCCTTAACTTAATCTCCGCCGATCTGGCTGAGTACATAGCGCCTCTGGTAACACCGGGCGAGGTAGCGAAATGGCAAACCACTCGCCTCGAATACGAGAGGATCTGGATTTCCCATTCCGGCCATCCTGATTTCGGTTTCCGAGGATTTTCCAGACTCATTCCAGACGAATGCTGGTGTGGTTCCTCAGTGCAGGCTCTGGCTGATTCCGTCTCAGTTCCTGAATAAACTCTTCCGTTATTGAGAACTTGTTGCTCTGTTCAGGGGCACTAAAAGCCATAAATAAATAAATAAATAAAAATAAAATATACTGGTTTCACATCCTTTAAGTTGCCGGTTTGTTGCAGACAGGCTTCAAATAGAGATGGTTTTTGACAGTCGCGCGGTCTTCCATTGCTATTCCGTGCGAATTTTGTTGCATGTATCACCAATTCTTCGTTCGCGATTAATTGAACATGTTTAAAATCAACTCAAACAGTGACTGACTCGAACAGTGACGGGCTCACCTCCAGTGAAGTCGGCAGAGAATTTTGAAAAGTGACTGGTAGGACCGCACGTTTTTCGCGAAATGATTTACGTGCGGGCTATAGGCCTACTTCTATTTTCTAAGTGCAAGTTTGCAAACTTCTCTTCGGTCGGTGGCCGCGTGACTTTGTGAAAATATATTACCTCGCCTTGCTGAGACAATCACGGTTAGGTTGTGCCGTAACCTAAGACGCGCGACCAATTAAAATCATCTAAACACCAAAGTCAATATGAAATTAAGTGTTTTGGAATGCAGTTAACTATTGAATCTTTTCGCGGGAAACAAGTTGTTATGAACTCAAATTGAATCATTCACGGGAAGGTGAAAAGATAGGGTAATTAAAAGTAAGTTAAGTTACAGAGAACATTAATTAATTTATGTTTGGCCAAGGCCATTTAAATTAACATTGTTTACCATTGCAATAACTGATATTTTAATGAAGCTAGCCATAATGGAGAGAAGGGATAAAGGTAGGAAAGGCGGCCAGGTCTCGCACCTGGACAAGCTGCCGCCACCTCCGCCTGGACCCGTGACCGCGCCGTCCGCCGTCAAGACCCCGACTGTGACCTCTCTCTGGTCCTCGTGGCCCAGTCCACAATTCTCGCCCCTACCACGTGTGTGTTGACGTAACTCACTGTGATTGGTCCCCATGGGTGGAGTTTGCCAAAGGGTTGTTATGCTTACTGTGAAAAGTACTTAGCTTTGCCGGACCCACACATTTCGTTATCCTCGGCGCATTTCTTTCGTTGTTTGCAGATTGCAGTTTTGGCTCTATGTTTTGAGATGATGTTTGATGAACTGTCTGTGGCCTCGTTCCTCGGCGCGTTGTTTAGACGGGTGCACGACGGAGCCTTTCGAAAAAAGTGCTCTTGGTGATTGACTCAACTATTATTATTATCTCGTGCCACTGCAGAACTTTCTCGTATTTTTCTTAATCCCAATAATACAGGGTACGGTATATTGATCTCCCCGATTTGAAACCGTAACAAAATGAACTCTCTATGTCCTGGTAAACAATATATTATATCATCATACAGATCAATGTTTTTCATCTCGCAATCCACGTTACGCATGATAGGTTCTGAAGATAATATCGTCCAAATGTTTGCCCTAACAAGCGACGCACTCCTCTAGCCACCGCCTGAATTTCAGAATTTCAGCGCCGAGTCATCTCCACTGTGTACTGCACCGATTACATTGTGAATACCATTCTTCAACTCGTCAATCAGTTGTGGCCTTTGTCGAAATACTACAGCCTTCAAATGTTCCTAAAGAAAGAAGTCCCAAGGCGACAGGTCTAGCGACCAAGTCGACCATGAGATGTCACCATGCAATGAGATGGGGCGACCTGGGAACATTTGTCCCTAATTTTTTCGAGGAAAACGTGCTGTAAATGTGGTAGGGTTATTTTTTGGAAACCACAGAGGTGCATTTAAATCTGCGTTCATTTCGTTTAATCTGAGCTCCAGGAAATTGCGTAGCATCACAACATAGCGGTGAGAATTGACATTCACTGCATGACTTACTTCCTCAAAAAAATACGGCCCAATGATTCCGAAATCTGCAACACGACGCCAAACATTTACACGCTCACCGTGGATAGGTCGCTCGTGGTGTTGAGGAGAATTTTCTGCTGTCTAGTAACAACAATTCTGTTTATTCTTGGAAATGTGCCTTGTCACTAGAGAAAACAATAGCGTCAACTGGAACATTGCTAGAATGGTCTCGCAAGTATTCCTCCGTGCATACCAGTCACACTGTCTAAGTTCCTGCACCAGCATCACTCTGTATAATCCATTCACGGATACTTCACACTTTTCTGAAGACCAGCTAAATTTATGCTTCTTGAATATTCCTCCGCCTCGTGCAAACTAAGTTTAAAAAATTACACGAAAGGACAACGCACCGAATTCGGGCGCACTCAGATGTAATGATATTTTGTGTGAAAACTATTTCTTACTAAGCGCTACCAACACGCATGTTTTCTCGCTGTTTTTATAAATATTTATTATAATGAAACAATTTAAATTCTATATAAAATATTGGGAACACGTCTATCTTAACGGAAATCAGGATACTTTTATGTTAACAGAGGTATAAAACACTTGTGATACATGGCGTATTTATAAAAGAGCTAAATATGTCATGGGAGTGATTTTTTCAAGGTTTCATTCCAAAATTGTGAAGAAACCGTGAATAAACTGTAAGGATGAAACCGCATGTCGTCGTAAGAAAATTTGCACATTACGATCCACGCTATGTTGGCAACTGAAATGGCGTTCCTTGTGCTGCACAATAACATGCCACTCGAGCGCCGTCTGCCAATACAGCATGTGTGGTGGTCAATTCAAATTCGGGAGCTCAATGTACCGAAGTCTGTATTACATAAGACATGGGTATAAAAAATGGCATATAGTCTGTTCAGGGTTACCAGGGTACTTTTAAAAACAACCGTTGAAAAATTATCACTGCCTTACCTACGCACACTCTAAAAAAAATCCATACATAGTTTTCTGTACGACAAAGAAACACATTTCTTTGAGGCTGCTTTGTTTACAGCAACACAAAGTTGCTTTATTTCAAAGAGAAGCTTAAAGGAACATAAGTTTGCGGCTAATAAATGTCTTGTTTATACGTTTCGGTTTTGTGGCAATGTTATCTTTCTATATAACAAAGAAATTAACGTTGTTTGGGCTGCTTTTGTTCACAGTAAATAAATATTACTTTGTACCAAATGTAACGGTTTAAAGGATTTCTGTCGTACATTGCAGTTTTCAGTTCGTAACTGTTGTCCCAACGCAAAAGTTCGTAAACTGAATAGTACATTCTGCAGTTACGAAACTGCAGCTGAGCAAATTTATAGTGCTCCTGCAGACTATTACTGTCAGTCTGAAGTTCGGTGATTCTCCACATCACTAATCACAATTCTTCCCTAGAGGCGGTGTTGTATACTGGACCATGTTACTGTAGGTATTTAACGATAAAATGAGCACTTTTAAAATCCCTGCTTAAAATCTACTTATGGGCAAATAGTGTATTCTTCTATCTTACGTAAAATTAACATTGTCATGCGCCTCATCACTTTATTCATGCGTCGGCGAGTGTAATTGTGAAATGATTCGGAAAGAAAATGTTTTACAAATTTGCTAATCGTTGCATTTTTAAGAATTCAAATAAGCAGGAAACAAAATAAAAGAGTTTTAGAAATCATAAATGTTTGCTTGGCATTTTAAATTCAACGTCAAGATATGGGACTACTTTCCCTCTGTCGTTACCAACCTCACGGGCCGCATGCCACTAAGTGTGTCCGTTAAACTATATACACGTATTGGTAGTGGCATTTATAATGGTTCCGAGTGCTTTGTGCGACTGTGCGAAAACGGGTGGTTTCACTCGTGTGTCTACATTCTTAAGCAATTTGGAAGGTGGTATAGATGTGCATGCAATCAAAGTATTATTAGAGGAGCTGCCTGCTATCCGGAGTAAGTACGAGTCAGCTCAAGAAGAATTGGAGTGTAGTGAAGGGTTGCATGCTGAATACAGGGCATGCTGAATACAGGGCATCCTGTGAAACTCTTTATTTCGATGTTAAGACAAAAATGTAGATATGTATTAGTGAATCTTACAATACTTCACATGATAGTGCACAGTGTAAACATGGTTCTTCACTTGTGAGTAAGAAGGAAGTGAAGCTGCCTACCATTACAATCCCTAGTTTTGGAGGAGAAGTAACGCAGTTCCGTCACTTCTATGACACATTCAGCTGCTTAATAGTCAACAATGATAGTTTTGACAAAATTAAGAAATTCTATTACCTATTGTGTGTGCTCACTTCAGATGCCCACAAGGTAATCAAAAACCTGCCAGTTGTTGACGACAACTTTCAAGGTGTATGGAATTTGGTCTGCAGTAGGTATAACAACCCATGTTTAATAGTCATGGCACATCTAAGACATTTGCTAAACTTGCCACAAGTAAACAAGCAGTCAGCCAAAGAACTCCAGTTTCTTGTCAATCAAGTTACAAGCAATCTCAATGCTATCAGGGCCATAGATATAAAGATTCCCTTGCATGAGTTATTGATGTCACAAATGATGCTGGAGAGGCTTGATGCAACCACTCGCCAGGAGTGGGAGTTGCATTCCTTGTCCCAAACATTTTCGGCCCTTGACGAACTCTTGAAATTCTTAGAGATAAGATGTAAGAATATGGAAATCATGCAACCTAGACAAGCCAGCAAACCTGAAATCTCGGAGACTAAAAATGTTGGACAATACAGGCAGTCTTATGTAGTTAGCAACACTCAGTGCAAGTTATGCAAATAACAGCATGCATTATACAAATGCGAAGAATTCGCGAATGCCAGCATTAAACAACGTGTAGAGTTTGTAAAACATAACAACCTCTTCTTAAACTGTCTACAAGGTGGTCACTTCATTAGGCACTGTAGATCAGGAACCTGTCGCACCTGCTCGGAGAAACATCACACCTTGCTTCACTCTGACACACACAGTGGCCAAGTACCCCATTTTAAGAGCAATCGTGAAACCCAGCTGCAGAAACAGAACCAAGATCAAATTTCACCAGACAGTCTGAGAGATAGCAATACAGAAGAAGATTCATCAACTTGCAGTTATTGCTCACTCAAAATCAAGCCAAAAATGCATATCCTGCTTGCCACTGCACTGGTGAAAATGCGAGATAAATGGAGTAGAGTGGGGTGAAAGTGTATGGCGGGTAAAAGTGCACAGCACAGTTATATTTGTTCCCATGAATATTAGATTGACAACACTGTGTGTGTGTCTGCAAGGTGTTATGGTGGAGTATCGTTATATGAGAGAACAGCTTGCTTGTACGAACGGCAACGAAACTATGAGGTAAAGTTCATTTTCCATTGTTTTGATCTAATACTTCAATTTCTTGTAACTAGTATATCATTACAAAAAGTTCTCATAAGAAATTAATTCATTAGGTTGTCTGATTCAGTAGTTATTGGTGTGCATTGTGATATAACAGAATGTTCATATTGTTTGCCTTAAATAGTACTACTTGTTGGGAAGTGAAGATCAGTATTGTGGGGCAAATGTGCGCATATTTAAGTGGGGTAAAAGTTCGCAGTGCGAACTTTTGCCCCACAGATGTTAAAAATTTCCCCTGTTATGATTTTACTAACGAAATATAACAGTCCCACATTACTTACATTACTATATATTCAGTAAAACCACTGTTACATTTATCTGTACTGTTACAGGCATTATAAGAGGAAAACGAAGCGGAAACTTTGTACACTGCATATTTTAGCGATAGCTCAACAGATACTTGAGGAAGGAGGTTCTAAACGTAAAATCACCGCAGATTTCGGCATATCAGAGGCAACGCTATGTAAATGACTAAAAAGTAAAATAATTTAAATTAGACTGTTTAATAAAATAAATTTTATTTCAATAGTATGTAGTGCAGTCTGATAAAATGTTTATGGTATATCTTAGTGCCCTGTTAAAAATTTCCATAAAATCATGGAAAGTTTTACAGAAATAAACATTGTGGTATTTTAACACTTTATATGCTCTCGTGTTCTGATCCTGGATTTATAACTGCCAATTTATATTCTATCACATTAATTGTTAATTCTTTACGATTTGTAATTTTTTCAGAGACCTGGCATTGTTAAATTCGGAAGATTTTCGTCAAAATTCAGACAGGAGCAAGAGGATGAGTTAGCCAGCCATTGCAGGGAACTGGATGCATCCTTCTATCGATCTCGACCTTCAACGAACTCAGAAGGTTGGCTTTTGAATACGCAGAGGCATACAACATCGTGCATAGGTACAATAGTCACGATTAGTAGGAAAGGACTGGGCACTAACTTTCATTTTAAAAAATAGTTGGTACTTACAAGTCTGGCAAAATTTTTGGGTATTAACAGAGTGCAGCTAGATGTATTTTTTTAGTAATTTGTCTGAGTGTTAGTGACAATTCTCTAAACTGTGTAAAACGGAAGAAATCAAGTGATGAATAAGACATATTACTCTGTCCAGGATATGGCGAGAGATCCACATATCCTCCATCCGGACATTGGGTAATGTTCATAATGTTCAATGATTGTAAAGAGTGGTGGAATGAAATGTGCTCTGCGTATGAAGGGAGAGGTACTTACATACGTAATGACTGTTAAAATACATCGTATATATTGCGAAGCTATCTATTTCTCTGTGTTATTAATGTAATTTTGTGATTCACTTGTATTTTAACTATTATTAAAATCGTTTAAAAACTCATTTAACATTTTATATTTATCGTATATATTTGTGGTAACATGCGAACTTTTAATATTGTGAATTATGTGATAGTACCTCGTTTATTAATCACAGAGGATCAAGAGTTTTGCATTATAAATAACGGTTTTCTGTGAATATTTACAAAGGAGATATTTGGGTCGAAACATTAAGTGCGTCCTTTTGCCCCACTCTACTCTATGGACAATTACAAGTATGCAGGGCCTTTCTGGACTCAGGTTCCCAATCTCACCCTGGAAAAATGATACGATTAAAGGACCACCCCATATTGCAAGACACCGAATTTCGATCGATAGTAACAGGAAGATTCCAAGAGCCAGAAACTACCCAAGTTGTAGTACAACAATCAAGAGATGCATTCTTTGTGAGAATCGATGACAGTCTGGATCAGCTTAAGAAATTTCGGGAAATAGAAAAATTTGACGAGACTCCAGAAACTCTCAAAGAAACAGAATGCGAAAAACATTTCAGAGAAACCTGGAGACAACTTGGAGACTACTATCAAATGGCAGTCGCAAGGTTCCATCAGCTGTAAAGAAGACTAAACAGGCAGCCAGACTTGAAGAAGGCATATTTGGACTTCATGGATGAATACGAAGCAATGGGACACATGAAGCTATCAAATAGTTCAGATCATTCCACAGACGTCACCTTTTACATACCACATCAACCAGTGTTCAAGGAATCAAGCACAACTACAAAGATGAGAGAAATATTTAATGCATCTGCTAAATCAAGCAGTGGAATTTCCTTGAATGACACACTTATGGTAGGGCCAACAATCCAACAGGATTTATGTTCCATTGTCATGAGAATCCGCACACATCAAGTATGTTTTGCAGCAGACATTTCCAAGATGTATCGACAAATCAGGTTCGATTCCCGAGATTGTGATGTTCAGAAGATTTTGTGGAGGAAGGGCCCTTCATCCCCACTCAAGGAATACAAGCTTACTACTGTGACATATGGTACTGCCAGTGCAACTTTCCTAGCAACCAGGTGTCTGAAGCAGCAAGCCATCGACGAAAGAAAAACATATCCTAGGGCATCGGAAATTGTATTGCGTGACTTTTATGTAGATGACTGCATGTCTGGTGCACAAATCATTGAAGGAGCTCTGTTAATACAACAGGAATTGTTGCAGTTCTTGAATAATGGTGGATTAGCTCTGTGCAAATGGTGCACAAATAATCCAGCATTGTTTCAGAACATTCCAGACGAATTTAGGGAAAAGGGCATTTCATTGCATCTGGACAACAATGATAACATCAGGACACTTGGGCTGATATGGCATCTGGCAGCCGATCGATTCCAGATTGTAAGTGGATCATACAGTAGGGCACCATCAGAGGTCTTTCACTTTACCAAGAGGATGGTGGTAACCATTATTAAATCAATATTTGATCCTCTTGGTTTGATCACTCCTGTAGTTATTCATTGTAAGATTTTTCTTCAACAGTTGTAGGAGAACCAATTAGGTTGGGATGAGCTTCTATCATCAGGGCTGGCAAAAATCTGGCAAGATTTATCTGAACAGATTCCCATTGTAGACAATATCAGAACAGACAGATTTGTTCTAGCACCAGGAGCACCTGATGACATCCAACTTCATGGCTTCTCGTATGCTTCTGAAAAGTCTTACGGAGCATGTCTCTACATGAGGTCAACAAACGAAAAGGGAGAAACCATACTCAAACTTCTATGTTCCAAATCAAAGGTTGCACCATTAAAGGGGATTTCCTTACCATGTCTAGAATTGTGTGGTGCACTCGTGCTAGCAAGATTGTTCAAGAAGGCCAGAAGTGTAATCAACCTCACTATAAGTCAAGCTATTCTATGGACTGACTCCACAATAGTTCTGGCATGGCTGTCAGCACCCTGTAAAAAATGGAAGACTTTTGTGGCTAACAGGGTGACAGAAATTCAAGACAGCAGATCAATGGCTGAGTGGAGACATATATCCTCAAGAGAGAACCCTGCTGATATAATTTCGCGAGGAGTGTGTCCAGCTCAGCTTATTGAAAACACCTTGTTGTGGCATGGTCCATCTTGGCTTTCAGACTCCTTCATACCATGTCCTACAAGTAAACAGCCTATCATTCAAGATGTACCTGAAGAACGTAAACTTAAATACAGCCCCATTATAACTACACAAGATCATATAATGAGATTTTATAAGCTAACCAGTCTCCAAAGGGTGATATCATATTAATTCAGATTCTCACATAACAGTAAGTCACCACATTCAATGCGAAAAACTGGTCCACTTGAACCAGAAGAACTAGAGAAATCATTACATACATGTATTAGAATAGCCCAATTGCAAGAATATCCAATTGAAATTCATGCCCTGAGCAATGGCCAGCAAATATCTAGCGCGAGCAAACTCAAGTACCTGAACCCATTTATGGGCAAGGCATTTACTGTGCATTGGGGGCCGGCTCCAGAACTCGAAACTTCCTTTTGAATGGAAACATCAAATAAGTCTGCCTCCGAGACATCACCTAACACAGTTGGTCATCGAAAGAGAACATATGTGGCTGCTTCATGCTAGTTCTCAGCTGTTACTTTCATCATTTAAAAAAAAAACCTTTTGTATTGTAAATGGAAGAGCTTCCATTCTAAGCTTCCTTCATCACTGTATTGTTTGTAAAATACTGAAGGCAGAAACCTTGCAACAGCTCATGGGTCAGTTGACTCACAGTCGAGTCAATTCAGTAAGACCCTTTCTTAACTGTGGAGTGGATTACACTGGACCCATCTACAAAAAAAATCGGGAACACATAACAGCAATATTCAGATTAAATGCTATATTACGATTTTCATTTGTATGGCTACAAAGAAGTAGTGAGTGATATGACCACACAGGCATTTATGGCAGCTCTGAATAGGTTTGTTTCACGGCGAGGTCGTTGTGACAACATCTACAGTGACAACAGAAGCAATTTTGTTGGATCTCAAAAAGAACTGCAAGAGTTTTAAATTCTTTTTAAGAATTAAAGTCATCAGGTCAGTCTTCTCGGCTACACCACTGAGGAAGGAATAAAGTGGCACTTCATTCCTCCTGGAGCACTACACTTTGGTGGTCCATGGGAGGCCGGCATAAGGTCTTTAAAATCCCACTTACGCAGAGTTATGGGGACCACATGTTTGACATATGAAGAGCTCGTCACATTGGTAACCCAAATCGAAGCTTGCCTAGATTCCAGACCCCTTGTTACACTCTCTAATGATCCCAGTGACCCCACAGCACTCACACCTGGATATTTCATAATTGGTGCTGCTATCACAGATATCCCTGAACCAGATTTAGGTGACTTTCTCTCCAGATGTCAACTACTTCAACAGAAACTTCAAGAGTTTTGGCACACATGGTCCAAGGAGTACTTGAACCATCTTCAACAGAGAGCCAAATGGACATCACATTCCATCAACATAAGGGCTGGCGAATTAGTGGAGTTAAAGTAAGACAATTTACCACCATTATGCTGACGAATGGGAGTCATCGAGGAGGTCCACTCAGGAACTGATGGCCTGGTACGAGTAGCTATTGTCCGGCCATCTGCTGGAACCTACAAGAGACCAGTTACGAAGCTATGTCCGCTGCCAGTGAATTAATGGTGGTGCCAGAACAGTTCTATTGTGTACTGAACTGAGCACAATAGTGATGATTACACATGGATTATGCATAATGGCATTGATCTTGCTCAAATGTACCATTCGAGTTATTGTGTATGTATTTATTGTATCATTGTGTTCAGTATTGTCATTGGTAGTCATAAGTTGCTATGCGTAGCATTTAGTATTTAAGATATCTTAATGTGTAGTAGAAAAAGTGTCTCAACCGCTTTTGGGGGCAAGTATGTTGAGACTCAATACTTATTTGTTGTATTTGCTTGTGGTCTGCGAGGCTGAGACCTTAAGGACGAGTTGCTTTTTTTTTTTTTACAGCAAAAGCTCGTTCGAGCTCAGTTGAGACGAGAGCCTGGAAGAAGACAGAAGTGTTGTATAGCCGCACGCGGCTACTCGCTAATAAAATGCTGAATCATATGTAAATCCAGTGATTTAATCACACCTATAAGTCAGGATGCAGTTCATGTAATTATCCCATGCAGCAGTTAGAAACAGTGAACAGTAAATAATTTTCTCCACACATATGTAAACGATGTATTAAAAGTTTCTTGAAGAAGGAGATCATATTTGAAATAAATATTCCGGAAGATATAAGCAGCTTACGATACTTCTGCAAAAGCAGAGTCATAAAAATTTAACAAAGTTTCTGGAAGGCATGCACTATCGTCGTAAAAAAAAAAATACGTTTACAACAAAACAGGATTAAGATGTCAATTGCAATTTCTATTCAACAGAAAGAAGCAATAGACCTCGTTAACTTAACAAAAATTGAAATCCGAACTTGAGTTAAATACTTGACTACCTTATATCTACGTCAAAGAAGTGAGAGTTTACTACACTATAAGAGGGATATTAAATTATTTTAACCCCAATTTAATGAGGTCATCAACAAAAAAACCGCCAATAATAAAAAACTGAACAATTGGAAGTCGTCAGGACTACATTGTATAATAAACTAAATGCTTATGAAACTACTTTTGTTTAATTTGTACATATTAGAGTAATAATCCGGTTGTAATAATATCTTTGTGTTTCAAGAAATCCCATATTGTCCTTTGATCAACCCATGGCTACTATTTTGCTAATGACTGTGCACTGATAGAGAAAGAGAGCCTATGTATGACTCAAAAATATATTCATTAAAATGTTAACCGACTGTATCTGCCCCACTTGTCCATGCATTAGAATAATATTCCATATATCTACTAAATGAATATTTCACACTATTGTTGGCCCGAAGTCAGTAAAACCATCGACATCTCGTAGTGTAAAAGGGCTATCCGCTTATGGTGGGGGTGGAATTGCAGTGCCCTCTAATTCCGCCCGGGACAGACAGTGAGTCGGAAAATGGCTATTGGTAAACGGTTGCAAGTTGTACTTGTGCTGGCTTTCCTATTTCACACATCGGCCACTAAAACCCCGTAGGTTTTAAGCTGACGTCACATGACGTGTGTAATGGGTTCCTCGTAGCTCGCTAGTGAACTTTCGCAGTAAGTTCGATACACTCCTGGCTGCGTCACTGGCGACTGAATCGCAAAGTTTATGCCAATCAATAAAAAAAAATCATAATCCTTCAGATAGGCGTACCATCGAGACATCTGTGGCTGAAAGTTGAAAACTGTACGTAAATATTTGGATGCGGAATAACGGAAATGTTTCAGCCGAAGTAAATTAGTGGCGAAACAAAGAAAGCTTATAATCTTAGCGGTATTTTATTTTTTTTGTTGCTGTTATCTTGGCAACACTTGAGCCCAGTCGCTTTTAATTTTCTTCTGCCAACCCCTGTTTTATCCCTTGCATGTGGCATGCAACAGATATAAAACTCTAGAATTTATTACCTTTCTGTTTTAATAACTGGGATTCCTTAATTTTCCGCCCTCTGGGACGGGCATCTTTACTTCTAAATTAACTTTTAATTTGAAATGTTGATTTCTTCCCAGATTGGTTTTAATTATTTTTTCCTTGCGTGGCAGAACAGCCGGGTGGAATGAGAACAGCTAAATTCAAGCGAGGGGATGATACGGGGGGGTGAGAAAAAAAAGCTGAAACGAGGTCTTACCGGATGTAGTGGAAGAACAGCTAATTCTTACATCCCTAGCATGCAGTTGGCATTTCAGCTGACCTTCTCCGTCCATTGCCATGCGTAAATGGCTGTCGTCGACAAGGATTCCGGGGAAAGATGGGATGGCGTAGGAATGCGATTATTCCCCGCTAAAATGAAAAGAAAACGGCGACCACGGGCAATTAAACAAGTGAGCTTCTTCCCTCTTTTGTGAGCTTCTTTACAGCTGGAATTCCGTGCCAGGAAACGGGTAGAAGTAGAATAATTATCCCATAGCGACATTTCGCAAATAAACTCTTAATATGTCTACTCTTAATCTCGCAATGAAAGCCATTAAATTCTGGAAATTATTCCCCTGCATTACGCTTTTGAAATCTTTCTTCGCGAGTACAGTTTCATAACGAAACGTATATTCAGCGCAACACGTATTTCAGCTGTTCTTTACTCTGCACTACCCGCGCCGTCCTGCATTATTATTCCAGTTATGCGCAATGACGAGGTTATCACCGTAAAAGCAAAATTATAAAAAATATGATGATATGATGAAATGTGATCACAAATTACTTGCTAACTGACTTGCATTGAGACTACGGAGTCATCAATAAAAATATGTCAAAGCTTTAAGGTAATAAACTACACTAAAATCGCACTTCATTCTAGTATTAAAAGAGAAATTTTCTACATAATCCACTACAAGTTCTCCATTTATTTACTAAATGTCACATTGCAAGGATACAAAGTGTGTTCTAACAGAAAACGAAAAGGTGTGAACCTAGTTTCAACTTAAGTAAACGCTGGCCTTAATTTTATGTTCACATTTTTTTTCTGATCATTATTTATATTACACTATTTGCATTTGGTAAATATTTCTTTGCTGCGTATATTATTTTCTTGTTTGGTTGGTTTTAACACTGCCCTTCTCTATAAAATCAGTCTAATGTTTTTTTTTTTTTTTCATACACTTAATTATACAGTAACATACATTTTCGGATTTTTCTCATTATCTTTTAACCAACTGGAAAAGTATCGCCGCGACTAGCGGCAAATTTTTAGAGCGGAGACGAGAATTTATTGGCCGTATATATATATATATATATATATATATATATATATATATATATATATATATATATATATATATATATATATATAATCGTAGTCGTATATACAATCAGACAGGGCCTTATTTATTGTAATTTTATTATTAGTCACGATGTTATATGGTCGGAATTGATAGGGGGGTCCAGATTTTGAATTATGGTATTACGTCGTCTTAAAGACGTTTTCATATCGAAAAAAAATTGATAGCGATATGTGAATGTCAATAAGTAACTAGATTTCTAAATTCAATTTGTTAGGGCCATTAACATTAAATGTCGACTGCACATACGAAACAAGCTACCTAGTACTGATTTATCTTCTTTTTTTAACACGCTGAAGACTAGATTCCTCTCAGAATGGGCTTTTGACTTGCTGCTTATGTCCAAAAAAAAAATTTTCATGACTTATCTAGGGCGAAACCTCACCTTAAGGACCCTACCTGGCTGCGGATTAAGTGGCAGTGCAGATGTTCGGTATAAAACACATAATTCATAATTTATTCAAATTAATTTTTTAGTAGTGCCTTAACCCCAAAAGAATTTAAGAAGAGTCTCCTGAACAAAGTGAAGTTTCAAATACTCATTTCAACTAGCACGATTAAATTCTTTTAGGCGTGAAAATGATTAAAAAATAGTGATTTGAGAACCAGTTTTATACACTACGTTTTCTATACCCAAGTTTCAGACTGGCGTTTATAAACAATAATACCTTTATCCTTATTATGGTCAAAATTCAGGTGAGTCGCCTGCAGAAATACCTACTCCACGTCAGTAGAGCGCTTTGCTCGTAAAGGCGATGAGGCACGTGGAGAGTTAGCAAAAATCAGTCTTAGGGTGGGTTTACGATTAAATACTGAAGAATTAAAAACTGTACCTATGAGAGGTTAAGTACACGGAAAATACGTTTTGCAGTTTATGATTGATCTACCAACTGTTAAGTTTAGCCAATCAGAGTCGTAAGATACCAAAGCAGACGACGTAACCTGGAAAAACTGCCAATAGTGAAGATTATTATAATATATATATATATATATATATATATATATATATTTATTTATTTATTTATTTAATTATTTATGTGATTACTGCTTGTATAACCGTTTTGAAAAATCTCCTTGTATTTTATAGAAGGGTATACCAATGCCAATATTTAGCATATACGTCAATAAATCTACATATGGTTAAATAAAGCCAATTAACAACCTATTCTAAACATTAAACATGACCTTAAACAGTTTTAAAATAAATATGTATCCTCTAGATTAAAATAATTCATGGCATACGATATCGCGGAACAACATTTAAATCCATGATGCAAATACAGTTTCTCGCCAACAACAAATGTCACCGGGCTCCGATTGGCTACTTCGTCTTGACCTGTATCTACTTAAGATATAAAATATAACTGTATCTTAAGTTAAGCCAAGAACGCACACGACCCGTCACGACCCGCAAACGACAGTCTTGAACCAATACGCTTCAACACGTTGATTCATATTGCAAGCGCACGGCACACTGAGTCAGTTAAGTCAGTCGCAAAACCCACCCTTAGAGCTCACGCGCATCGAGGACTCGAACGAGCAAAATACCTGAAGGTAGGCGTAACCATCAAGGGCGTTCAAGTGACAAGTTTGACTGTCTATATTTTTAGGGTATCCTATATGAAGACTGTTCACGATGAAGTGAGCACTTTTGAAATCAACCTTAAAAAAAAAAGTCACTGCCCATTGCTGCATATACTTCAACGGGCGCACCGAGTGACACGCGACCGGTAAAGTTGGTAACGATTGATGGAAAGTAGCTCCATATTTTAACGTTGAATAAAAAGTATTAGGAAACCATTTGTGATACTTTAAATTATTTATTTCGCTTTGTGTTCTTTTTAATGCATAAGTGTGTAAAAATTAGCAGACTTATAAAATGTTTACTTTTTTAATAATTCCGCAGTTTCACTTGACCGAAGCATGAATACAGGGATGAGACCCATGGCAATGTTAATTTCACATAAGGCGGAATAATACACAACGTCTATACAAGAAGATCTTAATCACTGCTTTCAAAAGTGCTCATTTTACCGTGCACAACCTGTACTCTAAAATCGAAACTGTTAAAAATGCTTTTATTAAATGAATTCGATCGGATATCTGTTGAAGATTTTTCCGCCTTAATCAGAAAAATTCTGCTGGTATTCACTGATCATAAACAGTGAATTATACTGTTTCCTAGTTAAATGCATTGGCCTGGCAGTGAAACTTCAATGCATTCCACTAGTGATTTAATTGATAACAGCTCGTTAACTGACAAATCAGTGAAATAATTCAAATGATTGAATTCCCTGATTCAAATTTATAGTGTAATCCTGTTTATTACATCAAACAGAAGTTTGATAAAAGCTGAATTAAAATAAACAAAATTAATATCCAAAAATTAATTGCGAGAGTTATGGGAGTGTCTTATTTTAAAGTTTTGCTATACAAATTTCCAAATTTGAATAATTAGAATGCTTAACTACAAATAAAATTAATTGTTGATGTCTTTATAATGAGATAAAGAAATTACATTGGCATTTTTGAAGTGTTTAGGCTATAATTTAATGATAGGCTTTTAAAGTAAAATTTTAATTCAAAATTTGGAAGTCTAATAGTAATCGTAGGAGAAAATATCAGGCTTCAAAGAAATTTCCTCACAACGTTCTCAAGACTTTAAGAAACACTTCAGCTGACACCAAACATTGTGCTCGAATAATATTTCTAAATTTATCATGCATCAATTTTAATGTTAAAAAATTCATAATTCTGCTTTAATGAATATGGTGAAAGTTATTTTTTTTTTAAACTGACTTTTTCATTTTTATAAATGTGTTATTACTGTTGCATCATGAAACCATGAAATATATTTTAAAAAAATAAACAGAAATAAAATGTTGAGCACTCGAACAGAGGACGTCTTGCTTGTCCTCGACGACGGGCACCCTGGCTGGCCCCGCTCCCAGCTCCCCGCTCCCCGCTCGTCGTCGGCGACCCTGCCTGATCGGCGTGACTCCCTCCCTCCGCCTGCGCAGCTGCTCGCGTGCCCGCCACGGTCCTCCTCGCCGACGAGCGTAGAGAATCGCCCCCTCGCGACATAGGTACACGCTGTCCACCAGAAACTGAGCACTTCTCAAAGTCCTGCTTCGCGTTCACTTCCAGCCTCAACGTCGTGTTCCTCCGCCATGTCTGGGCGGCCGTGTCCGTGTGGTGGTTTAGACTGCTTGCCTCCCGCCAACGCCAACCCGGGCTCGATTCCCGGAAGATTTTCGCACGTGGGAATAGTGCCGGACGACGCCGCTGGTTGGCGGGCTTTCTCGGGCATCTCCCGTTTTCCCCCGGCCCTTGCATTCCGGCGCCGCTCCATACTCACCTCACTTCACCCTCATCGGCTCTCGAGACCACGATATTAAGAGCCACCCAAATCTCTTCACTTTACTCGACTCCGCCATATCGAAGTCCGTGTGCCAATTCGTTGAAGTCTCATTTTTAGATATATTTTTATTCGTTTTTTTTTTTTTTAAGTTCCCGTGAACGGCGCAAGGCCTTAGTAATGATAACACTATTTATTGGAGAAGTAAAAATGATTCGGCCTGGTCTTATATTTAAAAAAAACCATCCCGCCATTCACCTAGAGTGATTTCGGAAAACCCTGGAAGTCCGAAATCAGGATGACCTAACCGGGGTTCGAACACGGATCATCCCGAATGCGAGTCCAGTGGGTTACCAACGCGATACCTCGTTCAGTTTAGCAATATGTAAGGTTTAATTCGAAGTATCTTGACATTCATCCGCCTAGCATGCCATACTACTATTATTTTTTTGTTTGTCACTACCTTGCGAAAGGCTAAGTAATAAATGTGATATCGTGGTTTCAAGGTTTAAACCCTATTAGTCTTCAAAGAAACACTAACATCTCTCTAAAGTTGTTAGAGGGAAGTTTCTAAATTAATATCAACAAAATATAATAATCATATCGTGATATCGTTACTTAACAACAATTTTAACATGAGATAATGCCAATTTCAAGAATTAACATTGCCATGGGTCTGATCACATTATCCACGTGTCGGCGAAGACAAACTATGAAATTGTTCGAATGGTAAATAGTTTACAAATCTGTGGTTTCTCACACTTACGTGCATTAATATATATATATAAAAAAAGACAGAATTGGTTATTTAGATATTTGTATGCTATTCACGGTAAAGAGAGCACTTTCTGAAGACCTCCTAATGTGGAATAACAATCAATAAATATATTTTGCTATAGTCCTATACGTTAACTTTCAAGTCTGGTGAAATATATACACTGTGTTTATTACTTATACGGCAATATTGATTTTAAAAAGTGACTGGGGCCTGAAACTGCCCACTTTACCGTGAACAGTCTATGCGAACTTTCACCTGACACTTTGAACTCGGTTTTAAGGCGTGGAGCTACTTTCGCTTCGTTGTTACCAACTTTACGCCTGTCGGGCCCGCCTGTTAGAATATACACAGGTTGGGGCAGGCGACGTTTTTCATACGTTGGTTTCCAAACTGCTCCATTAGCCGTGAACAGCCTGTACCTCCCTTTGTTTATGTCGCTATACGTAACTCGGCCACCCTATCCTCATCCCTGACGAATGGCACACCCCTCTACTAGCGCAGAACGTGGAGGTACCCTCTCCCCCCTCTTAAAATGTTTAGCCACGCTTCCCGCGAACCCCATGTGCACGCCACGTGCGTGGTACGGGGAAAAGTGTTAGCCCCTGAAGTATCGCGCTTTAAATCTGTATAAATTACTCCAATTTAATAACCAATAACCCTTTCGATCACGATACATGCTCATCACGGCTCTGGCTTTTAAGTTCGCGTTAAAGCCCTCGAGTCGATCGGTTCTGGGTCAACGCTAAGGGTGCAAAAGAACATTTAATGTTCTGGGTCATGTCCCAACTGGAATATGATTCCACTTTGGTAGTAAGTCCCACACACACACACACACACACACATTTTCAAGATCATATAAAGTGCTTATAAATAACAGGGATGGAGGGAGGTATGTAGGGATTAACGTCTCGTCGACAGTGAGGTCATTATAGAGACGGAGCAGATTGCTTAGGCAACCAGTAACGGGTGTACATGTAATAGAGGTGAAAGGAACACTCTCGCATGCACAAAACGTACCCCAAACTCTACAATCATGTCACTGATGATTACTAAAGGCTGTTCACGATAGAGTGAGCACTTTTGAAATCAACCTTAGAAAAAAGTCACTGACCCTACCTACATATAATTTAACGGGCGCACTGAGTGAGATGCGCCCGGTAAAATTGGTAACGATGGATGGAAAGTAGTTCCATATCCTACCGTCAAATAAAAAGTGTAAAGAAACCATTTCTGTTTTTTTTTTTTTTAATTCATTGAAGTGTGGAAATTAGTAGGTTTGTAAAATATTTACTTTTCCTACAACTCTACAGTTGCACTTGACTGACGCGTGAATAAAGTGACCACGGCAATATTAATTTTACATAAGGCGAAATAATACGCAACGTGCATGCATGTAGAGTTTAAGCATGGCTTTCAAAAGCACTCATTTTACCATGAACAGAGCGAGAGAGAGAGAGATAAATAGGTTTGGACGGTTCTTAACAACAAGGTCTTAAGAGCCGATGAGGGTGAAATGAGGTGAGAATGGAGCAGCGCCGGAATTTAAGGGCGGGCAAAACGGGAGATCCCCGTAGAAAACACGCCGGCCCGTAGTATCGTCCGGCACTATTCCCTTTTGCGAAAATGTGGGAGTGACCCGAGCGGGGATTGAACCCGTGTTCCATGATTACGTAACGCACGTGAGCACCCGGTCTCGGGAATAAATCAAGACCGTGGAGGACGGGGCGATGATGAGGGGGCCAGCGCGTCCAGTTTTGCACAGGACGCAGGCGGGTGTATACCACTTGTTCGAGTCCAAACAGGCCACTTCTCCGACCTGCCAGTTCTCCGACCACTGTTTCTCCTTCGAGGCTCTATCCCCTCTCTCACTACACCGCCGGTACCTGACCCTGCCAGCTCCTCTCTTCGCACCAGCACAGTCGACCAATAAGAAAAGCTTCAAGAAATTTATCAGACGCAACTAATCGCCATTGGCGTCTCGGACACAGGTTCCCTTCTTGTGGGCGTGTCAGAACAATTCTTTGGGTCCTGCGTACTTAGTGGATAAATCGCCTTGGTGTAAGGGCACTCTAATATAAAGTTAGCCTATTGGTAATAACTATCTGGACAACTTGTTGGTCCTGGAAATAAGCAAGTGCCAAAATCAAGTTTTAAATCTATCTTTATAGAATACCATAATACCATTTAAATATGCGTTTTTGAAACCGGCAGCATATCTGCTTTAATAAGAGGCTTATTTCAAAGTATATCATCACCAAATAAGATTTAGATTAACAAATATTTATAAATAAAATAGTATATTAAATTGTTTTATCTTTTATTTTTAAATAATAGTGTAATCGCGCAGAAGAAGCAATATTTTTAGTAATGATTCATGGCGTCGTGGAGCCTCAAGTCATTGGGAAGGCGCCGTAAATAGTTGGCAAGAGAGCTATGAGAATTGCAGCAGAAAACTGAATAATTGGGCATTTTGAAGTTATAATGTTGTTATACAATCATTGTCGTCATGTGTCACGTGCTATGTTATGAATAGTATGATATTGTTCTGTGACACGACCACGTATTGTTGACGGAAGGAAATACCCGTCGTGTTGTTCTGTACTGTAGAGGCAGTCTTGTGCTTAAGTTTATTCTGCCCTGTAATTCTGAAACGTCGTGACAACTCTGAAGGAGTGAACTACGCGCTTAGCTCGTGCATTGTTGAGCTGGAAGTCAGCCCGAGATAATCTAATACGCCAGACAGCTGTACAAAGCGAATGTACTGAAGTGCACAGAAGAGATAGGATATCACTGTAATATGATCACTCCAGATGTGGTTAATCGGCTGAGATTACTACTAGCAATTGCACTACCGGCAGCTGATATATTATATTCCAGTTCTAAGAGATGGAATTTAATTAAAGAAAAGTAGAGTTTTATTCTAAAGCGATTAGTACACGCTTATTGGCTAGACGAGTTAATTAATAACTCACCTTGTAGTTAACACACCAGTGTAGTCACCCACTCCCATTTGTTTACTTTGCTCTGCCGTTGCCATATATCGTAAAACGACTCATGCAATTGGCCCTGCTGATTGTTTCTCACAACTGAACAACAAGGCGCTTAGTGAATTATGTTGAAAACATAGTTGCAAAGTATCAAATCCTTCCTTCCGCTTACAAAATAAAAGTGTATCATCACTTTGGACATGGTACACAGTTATGGATCCAATTCAGAGTGATTATTTTTGTTAACAATCGTTTTAACATTCGATTATTTGACACGCGAGTAAAAATGAAAAGTCACCTAGACATAACGGGGAAATTATATGAAAATGCAAGTTGCTGTACGGTCTTCGACTTCACTGCAATAGCTACAATATCAGGCCACAGTGACAACAGAGTTGGCAGCACGGGAATGCAGCTTGTTTCATGTCACTAAATCTAGATACTATTGTCGATTCAGTAATGAAGGGCGTCCAAGAACCAATATGTCCTGTCCAGAAACAAGTTGGCAATAGTTGTTTAACTCGCCAACGGTATTTTGCAGAAAGGAACTTGTTCGGGGTCGACAAATTAGTTCCGTTTCCATGCAATTCAAAGGTGTGTTAAGAAATCATGTTTATTAATTTCTCATTTATAACGCTATGAATCGCTCATTACTTTTTACCTGCAGACACAATGAGCAGGGGCTTTTCGTAAATTTACGGTCATCAGCGACTCATGCAAGTAGTAGGAGCGTGGGGGTCCTACTTCACTTTTTTTAGACATTGACCTTGACCTTTCAGACATAGTCCCATAAAGTTAACCTAGGGCCGAAATCGCTGTTCTAATTCACATTGCTCCACAACCGCTCCACAATTTCCTGTGCTGTGATTGGTCCACACTTAGCTCCGCACTCTCCACATTCTGCTACACAATCTGATCCACTCCTTTAACTACGGGGGGGTTTCATTTCACTTTGGCCAATCGTAGTCCCATAAGATTAACCTGTGAAGGGGCAGGGGGTGTTTAATTTCAATTAGCTCTGCAATCTGCTCCGCACTGCTCCACAATCTGATCCACAATATGATCCACCCCTTTGCCTACTGGGGATTTCATTTCACTTCTAGAATGACATGTGGATGGGGATGGACGTAGTCCCATAATCTTAATATAGCTCCACAATCTACTCTGCACTGCTCTGCAATCTGCTCCGCACTCGGCTCTGTATGCTTCAAACCCTTCCTCTACCTGAGCTGTGTTGGTGATTACTTCTGGAATTAATCGGGTTCCTGCTTCAAGATTCTAGGCTCTCTTCTCCTCCGGTATTTAATTCTGAATGCCTGGTACACTATCACCCCTCTCCCCTGCCTACAACCCCTCCACTCATCATCCTCCTCTCCTCAGATATGATTAACACCCTCTCCAACCCCTCTCCCATACATTCCTTCCCAGCGAAGTAGGCTGTCTTCACTTCCACATTTGCATGTTAGAAAGCACTACTGCAGCCATCGGCAAACCATTTTAGTTGTAGAGTTGACCGCCAGGAGTACTAATGCCTCTTGATGTCATCATCGGCCGCTAGATAATGCGCAAGTTCGATTAATCGATCGCCTGCCAGAGAGCGCACGTTTCGCTCGCCTGACACAGACACTGTTGTTTATTGCTATTAGCTGCTGCTAGGAACGCTGGAGATAGGCTGGAAGCTTAACACAATTTTCTTCATCATATATGTTATGCATTAGTACACTAAAAAACTTTGCTCAGAGCCTTTACTCTCTTGACCATGAGAGCATTCAAAACGGAGTCGTAATAAAGTAATAAAGCATGAATTTTATTCAAAAGTGATGTATTTATATTAATATATGTATATAAAACTTTAAAATTTTCAAACATATATCAAGCAACATGATCACGAACTAGAATTTTAGAGAAGATTTAGTTTATAGGATTACAACAACCAAATATTCAAAACGTAATTTTTATATAAAAACTGTCTTTAAATTTAAAAATATAGTTATTAATTTTTACAGATAAATGTATTGACTAACGTGTCTAAATATTCGCCATATTGGATTTTAGTATGCATAGAAACAATCTTTATTTTGTTTTTAAAATAATTATGTAAACACTCCGAACATCAAATACAATGCATCGTTTACCTTTAAACAAGTCATTTAAGCTCTAAAACCTTTATAGTAAGATCAATTTTGAATTAAGTCCTTTTATAAATATAGGCGTCATTGCCGAACGGTTGATGCTATGGGAATAAATTTCATGACATAGACACCGTGTTCGATATTCATAATGATGGTACGAACATTTAAGCCCTAAAACATTTCTACCAAGGTAAATTAGGCATTTAATCCCTTTTATAAATATGCTTATAATTTCCGAATCGTTGGAGCTATAGGGATCGATTTCATAACATAGTCACCGTATCCGATATCCATCACGATGGTAAGAGCATTTAAGCCCTAAAACCTTTCTACCAAGGTAAATTAGGCCTTTAAGCACTTTTATAAACATACTCATAATTTCCGAACCATTGATGATATGGTCATCAAATTCATAACATAGACATCATACCCAATATCAATCATAATGGAAAGGGCATTTAGGTCCTAAAACTTTTCTAGCAATATAAATTACCGTGTACATATTCATCAAGTACATATTTACCAATATAATATTATTTCATTTCCGATTTTAATCAAATTTTATTTGTGACTTGACTAGGTAGCTAGGCTTACTTAATGTTATGTTAATTTCAGATTTTGGAGTTCGAGCCTCGGCCAGGACACGTAATAATTTTTCATTTCCAATTTTAACCAAATTTCATTTTTGATTTGGGTAGGTGCTAAGGGTAATTAACGTAATGTTAATATCGTATTTTGGAGTTAGATCCTTGATCAGGGCATGAAATATTATTTCATTTCCGATTTTAACCCAATTTTATTTGTTACTTGGGTAGGCACTAGGCTTACTTAATGTAATGGTAGTTTAGGATTAGCGAGTTCGAGTCTCGGTCAGAACACCTAATATTATTTAATATCCGAATTTAGCATAGATTTAGTGCTTATTTGTATTCCTGCTTATAGTAATTAATGTAATGTAATTTTTGGGTAACCGAGATCGATTCTAAGAGGACTCACTTAATAGTTTTAAAAAAAATTCTGGGAAATGCAGTTTTAAGCATTCACTTACGATCGCTGTCTATCATATTACCTGATCTGAGTATACTGCTCAACTAACGTGTTACATGTTCCAACTAACGTGTTACATGTTCGATATCAACTGTCGAAGGTTGAGAATGGTGAAGGGGAATGCAGTTATATGATGTAATCGTGTAATTAACATAATCGTGAAAACCCAAAATTGCATAAACATGCAACGAATATTTACTAGGTATGCACGTACACACATGAATAATTAACAACTAAACATTCACCAAAGTAATATATCCTCTCATCAAAACAGCCAAACTTCAACGTCATGTACCGATTCATTTGTTTCAGAATTTGCAATTAGTACTGTTTATTATTATTATTATTATTAGGCGTGGAAGGTATTACAGTATTACACTCACACTATACTAGCCTTCACTGTACACACTTATCAAGTATGCACATTGTATGTAGAGAGATATATGTATGCTCTCGAGGAACGACAGCTCAAAACTAAAACCTTACCGTAAACATATTGTCCGTACGATATTTTCAAGCGAAAACAGTTCCTGCTTTATTCCTATTAGCTCAACGTATCCTAACAGGAAAAGCAATCGTGTATGCGATTTCAACATCTACCAACAACCACAGACAGAAAATTCTAATGAATTACTCCGATAAACCATTCATCATGTAATAGAAAACACACACATATCAACCCCAACAACAAACAAGACTGCAAGGTCAAACACACCTAAAGCCCTTTTATAAGCATACTAACTCATAATTTCTAATAAACCAAAGCTACAGGCACCAATTCATAACACACACACACACAAATAAAACCTGAAATATTTCAATTGGCAAACCTCCTTCACCGAAGAATTGCTCCTAATGAACCAAATTAACCCAGATCAACCCAAAATTCACCCAAAGCGAAAAAAATTTTTACTACAAAACACACATACACACACACGCACACTCTAACAAACTCATTTGCACATATCATACCAGGTAACCGTAAAACCCTATACCATCAAACTTTATAAGCAAAACTATATACTTGACAAATATATCAACATAGCATACAACTCAAATGAATAAAACATACCAAAACAGTCACGTTCATATTATGAAACCACTTCAAACCATATTATTGTCAACAAAACACCCAACTTGTAAAACCCCAACATCAAACTTTACAAGCAAAACTAAATACTTAACACCTATATAAAAAAACTATCATACAAAACAAATGAACAAATCTCCATCATCTGTCTTCCAATACACATTATGACATATAATTATATATAAAAAGAAAAAAGCCTTACCCATATTCAATTTTTCTAATTTACTATATAACATAATTTAAAACCAAATTAAGATCCAAATAAAACACTCGTCTCATTCAAATCGTGTTATCCCATACTACTGGCTATCTCATATGAGATGGCAAGATTGTGACAGTCAGTGAGTGGCAACTTGACATATACAAAAAAAAGTGCCGTTTACAAAATTGTGTATCAGCTGATCCACGAACGAACAAAAGTTAATATTAAGTTGGCTATTCTGAGTGTGCTGCCGACGCACATCAGACAAGTACAAAATATGCGATAACAAAGAGATCCTAGATTAATTAATATATTTTATTTTACATGGTCACAAAACAGCGGTTGTAGGTGTTACAAACTAATCTTTGTACTAAAGTAGTAATGTATAGGTGCTCAAAATGAAACACAATAAGACGATTCATAGCCGAATAAACACGACTTCAAACCTTAGATCTCTTCATGTCGTATTCCAACTGTCGTTGTATGCTTTCCATATGAGCTTGATATTAATTCCAAAAGCCTACAGAAATATTGCATTGCAATAGTGAATTATTTTTTCAAATAATTTGACGAAATATATATTTCAAATTCGTGTACTTTCGAGACAGTAATAGGAGAAAAGTCAGGTTTTAAAAAGCAGGCTCTAGAGGCGGCGAATCTGCTGCTATCTGTTAGTACCGCGCGTGGCTCACACTCTTTACCGTGTCGTGCTCGCCATCTGTGGGCTCTTTCTCGACCCTAACCAGCTATAAATCTAAAATGAATATGTTTCGTATGTGAAATAACAAATTTACGAACAGATACCAATAGTTTTATTTTTCCACGAACTCAGCGTAATTTTTAAAGTAACATTTATTTGAGTACAGCGATTTTGATTACTTGTAATTTCTATTGGGCCAGAAATTGTCCGTCTATGTCCTAAACACGCCATGTTTTTTTCCCGGAAACCCGTTTCCTTGTTTTCGCATAGCCTCCAATTGATGCACCAGCTGATGGCGAAAGGATACACAAACTAAAAGTAAACACTCGTTGAACTATCAAAATCTTGCCATCCTATATGAGACAGACAGTACATATAGCAATCAAAACATGTTTATTACATAAAAACTCCATAATCAAAGAATGTTTGTTAAGATCTGCTCTTTTTAACAGTTGATTCGATCCTTCTAGAATACTTTGATCTTATCTGCGTAGCAAGTATTTACACAATTAAACCCGGCAGCAAAACTCCCAACCGGAAATGTGTGTCAACACACGAGAGAAACAGCTTGTTGACCATAGTCCAAAGTTGAAGCAAAGGTTGGATAATTTGGCAGTCGAGTTAAAGTTAACAATTGAATGTAGAGTAGCACCCAAAAACTGGAACCCTCACTAAAACAAAGGATTGAAAATAGTGAGTGAAAATTAGGGGCACGTGTTAAAGCGAAAAACCAAATGAACCTGTACTTACCAAGGAAGGTAGAAAATAATGCCGCCCACATGTTGGAGCCGACTGACGAAACCACAATCAGTAAAAATAAAAAAATAAAGTTAAATTCTTGCAGCACCATAAAAGACTACATCTTGGGACTTTGACACTACGTGATGGTGGTTATTGAAAGTAACCATGGACTCAAGAAACTTTAAACACCATCGCGGCCGGCACACGCAGAGACATGTTGCCGACGACCCAGGGACATAAAGTGAGGAGAAGGTGGAGAGAAAGTTAGGCGGTGGCCAGAAACAACGGCGCATCGAAATCTAAATTATCCTTCCAGGTTAGTTCCAACATCGCCACTAGATGGCATCAGGAGTACGAAAGTGACCAAAACCGATGCACGCATTAGCGAAACTGGCTAACTTCCACGTGAACCAAAAACTTTTTTTATGTGAAGTCATGCCGCAAGTGAGTGACTGCACTAAGATTCTACCCACATAGCCACGCCAGAAACGAAGTATGGAAGGGGGCAGCGACGGACGTGAAATACAATATATTGTCAACGCTGCAGGTACATCCAGTCAAGCAAGGTACGAGCGGACGAAACCGCCGACTGAAAGCCTTTAGAGAGCTAAAAGGTGAAAATAAAATCATATACTCGAAGCCAGTAAAGAAGTTAATTATTAGGAACCTAAATAGTTATAAAATTCGCCATTTCAATAACTAATCAAAATATTTAAAATTTAAGTTTGCAAAATAGCTTAAAATTAGCTCATCTCGGTGACAACATATAAAATTCAATAATAGCTCGTATCAAACTCACAAGGACATATAGTAAAATTCTTAGTCGCATTAAAAAAACTATTTTGATGAATTTAAAAAATGGAGTGTCGCATTATATAATATACCAAGCCTTTGAAATTACAAGCAGTCGATCCTTCCCGAACCTTTAATACATGCACTTAGACAGTTTCCGTCCAGCATTACATGTCCAGCCATTCCACTATGATAACTGTGATGATGTGTTTACCCATAGTGACAAGTCTCGATCCCAGGTCCCTACAGATAGCTGCTTGCTCTTCACGGTCGAGTTTCGCCTGCTAGAGTGCACAAAAGGAAACAAATAGTTATATATAAACAAAACGACTAGTAACGAGCACTTTGTGCAATGTATGTTCCACACAAATACCTGCAGTCATAGGTCTCACACACTGTGTCAACCCGAGACACGAACAGAGCAAAGAGGTATCACAACACACACACGCACGCACACACACATCTCAAATATTTATGTACTCTGCTCCTAGACGATGCAGACAAGAGGTTTTACCTTAACGAGTGTAGCTGTTTCAGAAGACCTGCAGGTCGCGATCGCATATCATCGTCGTGAACTCACTGGAAGCAATGACCGCCCTGCCTTTCCGTACACACACACACAACACACACACACACACACACAATACATTACCGATTATATTTTCGCCAGCAGACAACCGTTCGTCGGAGGGGGAAGGAAGGTCCCACTGCCAAAACGTTACGAAGAGACATCATCTACAAGCCCTAACCATACGATGCAAGCGAATTGTGTGTACCTTGTATGCACACAGCAGGAAGTGTTCAAAGGAAGACTAAGTGTACGAGTGTAAAGATGCCAACCTCACAGCCAGCAGTCGAGACATCGCAAACTAACATGCCGTGTTCGTAATTATAGTCATACTTTGTCGACCCTGCCTATGCTCGAACCTTCGATGCATGTACCAAGCATTTCCAAATAACCGCAGTCATACTCTGTCGACCCTGCAGCTGTGGCAAGTCGCGAACTCAGGTCCCTACATGCAGCTGCTTGCACACTCACTCTGCAGTCTCTGCTTCCTTGTTGGTGTGTTACTCATATTAGATACGGATGTCGTGTGTGTGCATAAAACGATGATATATACACAGTCACACGAGCTCTCTGGCTCAATCACAGTTAGTCTGTCGTTCGAGCTCGGAAAGACCTGAGAGTGTATAATTTCAGGTCAGCAGTTTGTACCATAGCTAAACCAAAAACTTGTCGTGGAACATGGTGAAAATGATGGCATGTTGTTCTAGTAATCGGCTATTGTAGCATATGGAAAGCATAACTCACTTGCAGCACTCGAAAAAGAAACCGAGCATGCATACTTGGCTAAAGAATTCCTTCTTTCATATGCTCGACATGAAATACAGTATGTCTACAAACATCTACCTACATATTTACAACAGGACGAAGAATTATGCGACTGTCTCCCGTGTACAGAGTGTTTGCACGATGTACTACTGTTATGGACACACCACATTCCAGGGGTTGGTGTAATGCACGTCGGAAGAGTGTTGAAGGAGCATCCAACAATGGTTTCTTCCCTTAGGAACTCATGAAGGACAGACAGAGAGAGAGAGAGAAGAGAGAGAGAGATGTTTACCTGGAGTAGCTGACGAGGTCGTCGTTGTCGTTCCGATGCAGGTTCGGCTGACAGTCACCATCAAGCTTATAGTTCTGTCCCTGAGAATCCTTGGTGTAGTGGTAGAGGCGTTCTGGCCAGGTGCGCTCTCGCAGTTCCTCCTCCTGGCAGTGGTTAGCGATAGACATGAATCTCACAGTAGTAGTTAAACTATCAATATGATGGTTTTAGAATAAGGTTGGTCAGCTTAGTTGTCATACAGATGTCGAAGAGTGAATATCAGTTGTGGATAACGTGCTCTTATTCATCGATGGAACAGGAAAGTTATTCATGTCGATACTGTAAAAAGGTATTTTCTAACAAAAACATCTACAGACAACATGAATCTGGTTGTTACCCGAATGTAGGTCGTATTATGTTCGGATGTGAAAAGTGTAAATCTCAATTTGGTCGTCGAAGCCACTTGAAAAGACATCGTGCAACATGTAAGGGTCGCGCTGCACCACCTGTCAAGCAGTTTCTAAAGATGTAAGGGTTCATCGGAGAGCAGTTCTTTGGTATCGCCACAACATCCATGCAAATATTGTAACAAGACATTTACATTTGCATGCGATGCAAAGAGACATGAACTAAGTTCATGTAAGAAGAGTATCATTTGTATGTAATATCAATGTGATAAGTGTCGAAGAATGTATGTGCATGTTGACACTTTAAAAAGATATTTGATGCTGTGTAAGTCACAATCACTGATTTAAGTAGGTATGAAGTGCTGCAACAATACTGCATTGGAAACTTTGTAAGTCACAAAAAAAACACTTGCTCTCAAGCTGATGTTAATAGTGCCCTTGTCATGTTGTCATGACAGTGTGGTATAAAACAGCCCGGAATAGGCTGGTCAACTCAGTCGCTCTCCAGACCTCGAAGAGAGAACATCAGCTGCGGCTAACGTGTTCGTATTCAATGATGGAACAGGAAAGTTATTTGTGTTGCTGCTGTAAGAAGACCTTTTCTACAATAACCAGCTGCAGAGAACATGAAACTTGTTGTCATCATCTGAACCATATCATACTATGTTCGCATAAGAACAGTGTAAATCGTAGTTTGTCCGATATGGCAACTTGAGATGACATCTTGCAACCTGTAAGGGTCGCCCTGCACCGCCTACCAGGTGAAGATCAGCAAATAAACAAGCTGATTCATCTACAGATGTCAAAGCTAGTTCTTTGCTCCCGCCAAGACATCCATGCAACTATTGTGACACAACATTTATAAGTGCATATGATGCTAGGAAACACGAAAACAGTTATTGTGTAACACCATTCGCAGGACATATCAATGCGATAAGTGCCAAAGAAGGTATGTACATTATGAGGATTTAGGTAGTCATTTGAAACTTTGTAAAGGAGAGACCACTGGTAAGCAACCTAAAGATTATTCATCATCAATAAAGCTTAATGATAATGACTTTTTCCTGAAGCAATCTGCATTCAGGGGATTCTTGAAAGATTTGGTTGCACTGAATATATCAACTACATCACACAATGTTTGCTCTTTCCTGACAAGTATGAGCCCTAATATAACAAACCAACTTATCGATGAGGTAGAAGAAAATGGTCCTGTCAAATATAATATGTGGCTGGACTGTAGTTATACAAAACCAGAGCCTTACGGTGATGAATATTGTATCATAACCTTCAATACTTTGGGTGTAACTGTGTCGCATTCATCTGCACCAAAAGATGCGATTGTTGATAGTATACACAATATATGTCAAGAGGGAGAAGAAATGGCGTCCAAGGGTTCGGGTTAGACCATAGCTTCGGTAAATGTTCTAGAGTTGAGAACTAGTGGGTACAGTCCACTTCGCAAATAGACACATACCGATGTTCCCTCACTACGGAGAAGATGACCACATAGCTTAGTCTTTAACCGCTAAACCGTTAGAAGGAGAGGTATAAAATGCTCCATTAACATTCATTCACACACAGTTCTTAAACTGACTTGTACAACATCGGTACTGCAAAGAGTCATCCGTGAGGAGTCAGCACTATGTAGAAGTAGTAGTAGTAGTAGTAGTAGTAGTAGTAGTAGTACATGTGTGTTTGTGTTCACACATATTCTTAAAGAAGATGCAATCGAGCACAACTACATGGGAAATTTCCCCGACCGATCATCAATTACATGGTTAACAATGCAGTTACTGTGACAAGTTCTTCAGTAAAAGTTGCAATGCTCCTCTTCATGAACAGAGCGACTGTACAAAGGCACCGACATCTATAATACACACATGTGATATATGTGGTGCGGCATTTGGTAAAGGTGATAATCTAAGAAGACATACTGGTACGTGTAAAGATACCGTACTTTTGCTTGACACGAGAAGACACGACAAGTCCAGTCTTCCTGCTGATTCGTCGTGTACACCAACATTGCTTCGAGCACCCATGCCATTACATGGACCTGCATGGTGCTCCAAACCGGTGTGTGAAGAAGGAACTACGAGAGTTGCAGAGCATGAAACAAACAGATCATCAGAAGTTGTGATCAACATTCCTGCACAGCTAACATGTAAAGTGAAAAACGAAGAAGATTTTACTAAGGCTGTTGAGAACGACACTGTAATCTCCAAGTCTACTGAGCACGATAATGTGACTTCCAAGTCTGCTGAGAACGTCAATGTGACCTCCAAATCTGCTGGTGATGACGTGCCGACATCTGCAAAGCGAAAGTATGTTGCTGAGACCTACTCAACATGGAAGAAGAGCATAGATGCAGTCATGTATTGTAAACCTTCTGTGAAGAGTGACACAAAGTCTGACTACTCGGGATACCCCAATGACCTAGTTGACAGACTACGATGGTTGGTTTCATTGCAGATAGATGTCGTCGGAGAGATAAAATTCTATTATTGATGAACACAGAGCTAGAGGCTTTATTGATATATATATATATATGTGTGTGTGTATGTGTGTGTGTATGTGTGTGTGTGTGTGTGTGTGTGTGCGATTTGCTTATGTATAAAATAAATATAAACATCAACAGTATATATTTGTTTTTTTTTTTGTTTTTTTTTATTCCCACCATCTAAGAAATGAACCTACCACAATGTGTTAGCCCTTCAGACCGCTAGAACAGTATGCCATCATCATCATTTACACTGCGTTCCATGACAAGTGTTTGGCATACCTATTGTACAAACTGGTGCTGACCTAAAAAATGATACTCTCACATCTGTCAGAGCTCGAAGGAGCCAGAGAGCTCGTGTGACTGCATATATATATATAATATATATATATATATATATATATATATATTATATATATATATATTATATATAAACGAGAATATATATACATACGTATATATATTCTCGTTTTATACACATATGAAATCGTTATGTAACATGGGTAACACACCTACAAGGAAGCAGGAAAATATTTGTCACGTGTAGGATTTGAACCTCTGCTCCCCACAGGGGAACCGTAGCTTACTTCCAGTGCCTTAGACCTCTCGGCTAACCTGACAATCTGTATTAGTAAGGCTATTACAAGGCTTATTGGATGTTATACTATACGTGTGATGTGGTTACTTCCTAATTTGAGCTATGGTAAGGTTGAATATGATAAATACACTATGTACTCACGTTTTATGTTGGAGGATGCTGGCATCGTCGGAACAGAAGTGATGGCTGAGTATTCTTCGAAGCACAAATACACGATATGTACAGAGATCATATGACTGCCCTTCATTACGTACATTAAAATCTCGGTACACGACGAACCATGAGTGCATGGCAAGCCTGAACATGCTACTGTGGTCTTGTACCCCCGGACACTCAGTGGTGGTGGTGGTGATGGTGGTTGGGTGGTGGTGGTGGTGGTGATGGTGGGGGACAGAGTATGGCTATGAAGGCTCAGTGATTGGGTACAGTTGGATTCTGTGTATAATTATGGACATGGAAGGCCATGGGCTCAGTACACGATTGGGCAGAGACTACCTCTAAGTACATGCAATGAAGGTTTGGTGTGCAGGCTTGGTACACAAGTGTGGGTAGGTCCATGAAGACAGGGTATGATTACCTATAAGTAAGTGTATGTCGGTGTATGACCACTGTTAATTTGGAAGCTCGGTATACAAACAAGTGCATCAACTCGTGAAACTGAAAGGTAGCCAGGTGGTCGACCGATGGTGTAGGTAGCTGAAGGCCACAGCCACCATCTTGGACCAGAACTTCCTGCTCTGTCAATCTAGTATGACATCTTGGAAGTCGCACAGTCTAGCAAAATCTTGGCTGGTGGTGAGCGCCAAATTGGCAACCAGTGTTCCGACATTGTTTATTTGCAAAATGATGGCCGGTGGCGGGCGACCATGGTGGCAGCCAATACACCGACAACTGTAATTGTGTTGTAAGGATGATGTCTAAATGCCGAATCTTGAAGGTCGCACTGTCTGACAAAATTGTGGCTGGTTGCTGGCGACCATGTTGGCGGCCAGTGTGCCGACGATGGTCATTTGCAAAATGGTGGTCAGTGGTAGGTGGCAGTGGGCGGCCATGTTGGCAGCCAGTATGCCAACTATGGCCATTTTTTGGAAATGTCTGGAGCCATCTTGGTACAGAACTTCCTGCTCTGTCAATCCGGTCCATCATATTGGAAGTCGCACTGTGTAGCGACATGGCAGCTGGTGGCTGGCGGGCATGTTGGCAGACAGTACAGCGACAACAGCAATTTGCACAAATGGCGGCCGCCAGTGGCGGGCGGCCAGAAGTCTGAATGTGGGCGCCATGTTGGCGGCCAGTACAATGATGACAGCCATTTGCACAATAGCAGGCGTGGCATAATGGCAGCCGCTGGTGTTGGGGGTGGTGGGTGACCATGATTGGTGGCGGGCATGACCTTGATCTTTGGGTACCATTTCGAACTTACAAAATTTTAACCCAACAACCTAACAAAATTGTGGTTGGTGGTTGGGAACTAATGTTAGCAGCCAATGCTCCAGCAATGGTCATAAATGCCTGGTGTTGGCGGCGGGCGGCCAGGCCATGTTCGAGGCCAGTAGCCATGTGCAAAATGGCGACTTCTGGTGGTGGGCGGGAAGAAGGGCCGGCGGCCATGTTGGAATGGCGGGTGCTGGTGGCGGGCGACCAGAATTCTGAAAACTACCCTTGACCTTGACCTTGAACTTTGTTCACATTTTGAACTTAGAAAATTTGACGGCTTAAAAGAAAATAATCATAATTTTAGAAAAATTGTAAATTGTAAGACCATGGTGGCGGCTTCGTCTAAGACAAAGCCAAAATCGAGGGCTTGCCTCCGACTTCAGTGTTCCAAGTAGAATGTTTAGATGTTATTTTACTTAATAATGGGTGCACTGAAATTAGAGTTTGCGATAAGGAAAAAGAAGCATTTCTAGAATTCATGGAGTTAGATAAACAAACTAGATGGAAACATACTGGAAGAATTCTGTATTCCATTAAAATTTGTTTTAAGGAAGAAGAGGATAATGCAGAAAACAAAGAAGAAGAATCTAGGGGATATGTATAATAAAATATGTAGTTGATATCCATATTAGTACAACAGGAGGAAAAGATAATGCTCTATTCAAAATTTATAATTATTTTATTTTATATTTACATTGTTGTTCTACGTTTACACTATTACCACCGATGGGGTCTTAAGCCCCAAATGGTGCCGATGGATTCTTAGAATCCGAACGGTTCTAAAATGACTGCTAATGGTTATGAGCATCCATTGAACGAGTGTTAACGGCCGTAAAAGGGATGTTAATGGCTGTTGATTATTTATATAACTTTTCTCACATTAATTCATCTTTTTATAATTGTTCTTCATCCAACAATTAATTTTTCTTAACGAACAAGAGTTTACGATTATAGTATTAATGTTTGTAATTTTTAAAGAGATTTTCCTTAATTAACCCATTAGAAAACGAGCAAACATATAAAGGTTTAAAAGAAATGAAAATGATTTTAATATTTACTATAGTTTTTTTTTTTTTTTGTTACAGTTGAGTTTTCGCGTTAATTTTTGGTGCCAATTTTTTTTTTAAATTGTGTCCATGTAACACTGTTACCTTGAGCCACACTTAATTCCTGTTCAATTCAATGCTAATCTACTTGAATACAATACACGATCTTACTCAAGGTATCGTTACGGGGGATGGCTATAACTCAAAGTTTAAGAAATGTAGACGACACAAATAATTATAAAACACCACAGAACTTATTAATATGAAAGTATACAACGATCTAGTTACTGGATTTACCATCAGATTAACACAAAAACGAATCTCTATAATTACTTACTATATTTACTTCTGACAATTTCTGATCTTTCTCAAAAACGTCCCTAGTCTTAAGTGCAATGATCGCGCTTGTGACGTTAAGTATCGTTTTGGATTCTCTCGACCTAGACACGCACCGAAGTCGTCTTACCACAGTTTAAATATGGCGAACAGGCAGAGCTCCTCTAACCCAAAGTCTGGAAGGTGGTAGTCGTGCAGTCTTCCTTGGTCTCGCCGCTGGAGTGCAGGGGGCGGCTGGTTCACTATACCCAGTTTGAAAAAGAAAACCTTGAAATTCTATGAAAAAACGTGAAATTCCGTCAAATGGGCTGCTGCATTTTTTTTTTAGTTTTACCCAGTTCGGGAGAAATATTGAAATTCCATGAAAAAAAAAAAGTGGAATTCCATCAAATTGGCTACTGCGCTAGAACTCACATTTATATACTACTCATAAGGTTTCGTGAAAACTGATGCCTTACAATAATACAGTGTAGGGCCTATGTAGTGAACTTGCATAACATGTTTACGTAATAGTTTCTTCCAACCATATTTTTTCTTGAGGAGGTAGTTTTCTACACTATCTTACTTACTTTTTTTTAATCATCCTAGTTTAATTTTTCTATACATTTGCAGCATATAATATAACATTTCAATAATTTTATTGTCTGAAAAAGTTATGCGAAATCGAATAAATTTATACGCCTAGTCGGTTTCAAGATACTGTATAATGATAGTGTTTGGTGTCAATGGATACGTGTAAGTACCCATGCACTGAGTATTGGTTCTGGATAAACCTGACAAACCAACTGCCCAGATAACTGTTTTGATTGTAAGACGGGCATGAAGAGAGCCAGCCGCTCCTTTGTCGACGATCTATAAACATTAGAACACCTTTTGTAGTCCAGAAGAAATTCTATTTCCCTAAAAGAAAAAAAAATGCTATTTTGGCAACATCTTTGTGGTCAGTGGTATATGTTACTCAATTGTTGTGTTCTGCACAAATGCACAGCATCAAATTCTATATTCGAAAAAAAAATTAATAGTGAATGTTTAGTTATAAGATACACATAAGAGATCAAACAAACATTAAATTCGTATTAATTTCTTACAATTGCCTAAATATGTAGTGCGTGGGTTTAAAATACCCCTGGATGCTTCTGCCATCAGCCGGAAAAAAATCTTAAAACCGTTGGAGCTCTAGCTATGGCGTGACAGAGAGAAATCTATCTATCACGGAGTTACCTAACTTTACCCAATATTGAGAATAGGATAATAAATTTTAATGTGTGTAATGCATAACTGAAACACATTAAGAATAACATTTCATATAATGTAGAGAAATGTTTACTTTTAATCTGAATATTTTGCAGAAGAATAATTTTCTAAAATAACTTTAATTGTCACGTAACGTCTTAAAATGGTAAACACGGTGTTATTTTACAATAACCATTTACTACATTCATACACAATTTGACAGATAAACATTTATTTGTGTTTATGACTTTGAAATGTGCTGTTGGTCCATTCACATTTATTAAAAAATTATTTATTTTACTGCACATTAAATATAATCAGTTTTTTTTTTTCAATATTCTTGGGGAACAAATTACTCTTCGGGTAAAATATGTTTGAAATAAATGGAATTGGAGATATATTTTGGTAAACGACATTTTATGATAATTACATTTTTATAAACTGTATTGACAAGATGTTATGAAAATTGGTTTCTCTAGGGGCTTCCAATGCCGTATTTAAAGTTAGCGTCAATGTTATTTTACTTATATACCTGCCTTTGAATTGTTCTACATTTTCTTCTCGTTCTGGTGTACATAATTCACCCTTGTTTCTGCTTTGCTTTTCATTTCTGAAGCAGGTAATGAGATCTGACTACCGGTTGATATTCCTTAAAGCATTATCCTACTAGACTATTCGAGCACTCTGCGTGACAATTGGCTGTGCCACGTATAGAAGGGGTTAATGCAGTTTTACGGCACGTGCCGTCTGTTGCCATGTTGTTCATGCTACCCTGTTTCCACATAAAAATCTTACATCCGCGTGTTTAAACCACGATGATCATGCCGCTTCAACAAATCCAGTTATCATAGTTCCCATTGAGGCTGTGCAAATTTCGTGAGCTGAGTTCAGTACCATTTTTTAACCCATTTAGCCAAAGTAAATACAGACAAAAAAAAGTATTAGCAAGCATTCCAACAAAAACTCTAAATAAGTTCGCATAAGGGCACATTTATGTACCTCGCACTCTTAAAAGAGAGCCCATTCGTGCATTTGGAAGGGTGAAATTCGTGGCTGACACACTGCGCGAATAAACGTAGCACGTTCAAGAAAACTCTCTGTGGAGCCCGCAAAAATTAACGTGCCGAACAAGTCACGGATGCTGCCAAAAGACGTAAGAATAATACCATGTTCTAAGTTACTTCACTAATAAAGGTGTTCATGGATAGCTCTAGTGGCAACAGCGGAAACCGCCATGGATGTGGCCACTAATATGATCAGTTTTAAATCTCACGTCCATAAAATAGCGACAAAATTGCATAAATAGTCTTTTCACGTATGTGCAACATCATACTTATACCGCGACGCTAAGACGTCAAACTACCGGTTGTAATTTGTTGCCAATTTTTCACAAATCACGTCAGTCAGTATGACCGTTGAAATATACACAGTAATGGACAGTGAGGAATTTTTTGTTTCCAGAATTGATTTCAAATTTTTAAATGGACATCAATAACAGCTGCATTTCAAAACTGGCGTAAATTAAAACATACACATTAAAATACCGGCACATTTCTTTTATGAAACCACTTATTCAACTTATTCCTTTAATCACATGGCCACCACCGAAGATAATATAATTTTTACTTTATACCACTTTAAGGCTTAGAGCAGTTGAATGTATTGCGATTAAGTACGAATATTCAGTCTATACGCTTAAAAAGGTCAGGAATCTAACAACTATTTACAAACAATCAAAATTCTGTTCGATGGGACTTTTTTCCATCAGTTCTGGAACACTAATTTAAACATAAACGACCCCTGAAGCATAACAAAATTCCTGGCCTATATATTTGAGAG
Source organism: Dryococelus australis (assembly GCA_029891345.1). NCBI lineage: Eukaryota > Metazoa > Arthropoda > Insecta > Phasmatodea > Phasmatidae > Dryococelus > Dryococelus australis. The sequence goes on from CM056999.1 coordinate 54,017,496, forward strand.
ATGAGCCTGTAATCTTTAACTTTCCCTTTCCGAAACATTGTCAGGACTGCCTTAACTGTCCAACAACTGTATACTTAACAAAAAAGATCCATTTGCTAAATTATATCGTACGAGTTTCGAATATTTTCTTAAATATAATACAATTTTCCTATTTATATATTTCTCGAAATAAACATGTGAAATTTTCCACTGGTTACCAACAATTAAATATTTCCCACTCATTTTAATTTCACCACAACAGAAAAACGCAAGCTGGACATTAAAATGTCAAAATATTATTAATAAAACAAGTCTGCATTGAAATATTTTATATAAAATTAACACATAAATAATGAAGCAGAAAAAACAGTTACTAATAAAAGTTATTCCCCAATTTAAAAAACCTCTCAGTATATATTGACGCTAGACGTAAGGCATTTAAAAAGAGTGCTGCCAGTAGAATAGGGAAAGGTGAGAAGCATGGTTGACACATTACGCGAATAAACGAAGCAAGCTAGACAACATTTTCTATGGAGCCCACAAAAATCAACGTGCCAAGCAAATCACTAATGCTCCTACAAGACGTAAAAATATAACCTGGTGTTTAGGTAGTTCATGAAAAACGAAGTTCATGAATAGCTCCATAGGCAGCAGCGAAGAATGTTGACTGTCAGCCAGTCACCTATTCCAAGTAAGGACAGGTGTCATGTTGGTGGACGAAAACCACAGCAGGAGGAAGAATAAACAAAAAGAGTGTAGTGAGATAGGGGGTAGAGCCTTGAAGGGGAAACAGTGGTCGGAGAGCTGGCAGGTCGGAGAAGTGGCCTGTTTGGAGTCGGAGAAGTGGCGGGTCGGACAAGTGGAGGTCCCCACGCAGGCTTCGTAAGAACAGCCCCGTCTAACGCCGACCACAGGGCGCCCTCCATACACCAGCGCCAATTCTATTTCTTCAGCACATGAGTGTCGCCGATAGGTGCCCAGGCCGACTCGACGTGACGAAGGTAGTGTAACTCCGTTACACTGGGAAGGAATCGGCCATGGTCTTTAGTAAGGAACCATCACAGCATTAGATTAGATAACGCCTTTATTATCAATCTGCAGTGAAGTTAATGCAGAGTGCCTTCTCTTCCACTTAACCTCATGACAGTTTCATGTTAGGCTATTGCGGTTATTTAAATATAATATTTACGAAACATTAGTGACGGGTCGTCACTTGGACGAGTGCTTTATCTACATAGGGCCTTCTGCGCTGCCTGCCTAGTTCTTTGGTTGTTGCATTTAGATGTGCCTACACATATATTTGCCTTGGATTTTCTTTGTATTCTGTAGCACCACGTAATTTTGTAATATTTTGTTTATTTTGCTTATTGTAATGTCTTGTGGTAGTATTTTACTATGCAATCAGCTGCTCACGTTTTGATATATAATCTATAAGAATATTTGTGTACAGATGTTTCTGGGAGCTTCTTCAAAGCGTGTTAGTTCTCGTGTTTGCCGCACGTCGCGCCACCGCCTGGGTAGGAGGGTGCGCGTGACGAAGAGAGTGGAGTTGGGCGGGATGTGTAGGCAGAAGTGAGCTGTGTGAGCGCCTGAGCTAACAGGGACTAGAATCGGGATGTGTTGTCGGCTAGACGGCGTTATCTGCCGCGCGAAGACTCGACTTACAATTTACTGTGGGTTTATCCTGCAACTATTAAAGACATGGTAGGTGTTTCACTCAGCGGTTTCTCCGGCGTAGGAAGAGTGGAATTTGAATCCTACTCTATTGTGTGTCGCGTAGGACGAGACGCAGTCATCCGGCGGTGGCAGTAAAAGGGGTGTCCTGGTGGCGGGTGAGACTGCATATCCGCCAGCCCAGGTCCTTTGGGAGTTGGTGCAATCAACGCGAGGTGGCGTACTTTCCTACATATACCTATTACCGTGAGCCTACACAAATCAGCATTTCCATACATGAGGTACCGTGATAACTCGTCCTAAACGTTTTGCCATGAGTGTAAAAGGAAGTCGCAACTATGACAAAACATCAAGAGTGCAGAATTGTTGTACCATTTTATGAGCATGTATATTTTAACATTTGGGTAACTTTATCGTAGTACACTAAGTACACTCGAGTTTTAATCTTGCCTAATTAATTTAAGAAGTTTATATGAACATACCTTTCGTTATTTCTTTACGATATGATCATTTCGGAATCTGGAAATCTATAGCAATGCTCATATTGTTAAATGCTGCTTTAATGTTGCAGCTGAGTAAATATGAGCTCATTGAATTGGATAGTAATGGAGGTAGTTTTTTTTCTGGTTATGTTTACAGCTGAGTAAATCTAATTGTGTTAATGTGCTTCCCTGGCTCTCCTGTTAAGCAGTTTGAGAAATGAAAAATAGATTTTCCAGATTTCGAGTTTTTATATTAAAAATTGAAATATTTCTAGAATATAGATTTAAATGAAAGTGTGCATTTGCTACCTTGTTAAGAATTAAATGAAAACTAAATTTTCTAGATTTCGATAGTTTATATTTTGAAATCGAAGTTATTACTAGAATATACTATTTCATGAAAGTGTCAATTTATGCTGTGCCTTTTTCTGCAATAGAGTAAAATTGAAACTAATTTTGGGATTCGCTGTCTTCTTTGGTTTTCAAGTTATAAGGTCTCGCCAAATGTGTGATTCTAATCCGTTAATATATTGCCCCAGATTTTAATTGTATGTTTAACTTGTTTCAGTTTTAAATATAACACACACTGAGACGGTTACACAGTCTCGTTTAAATCTTGGCGGCACTTTAATGATTCCAATGCTGTTCGTATAGGTATTTTTATAGGCTGGCCAGCCATATTAAATATTCTTTTATGTATTCCAGCCATAGTAATATTTATATATATATTCTTGGTGAAAGATATATTTATATTATATATTTTATTAGTATGTGTTTTCATGTTACGCCTTGTGTAGTTTTAATCTTGTTGAAAGCCAGCTCTGAGCGTGCGTGCGCGATGCCAGCGCTGGCCACTTGGCGTGGTGGCAGCGCGCTGCAGTAGGGGAGTCATCCAGCTGTCTTCGGCTGTGAAACATGTGTGTGGCGCCGGGCGAGTGCAGGCGATGAAAACGGCTCAACAAAATGGGTCACAGTTTAAGTTCGAGTTGTGATGAGCTCGATGTTTGCAATATTAACGAGGAACGGGAAATAGCAAAATAAGTTGGTTACCAAAAAATGTCGCCGCCGGATAAAATTTAATTTTGGCACCTGTGGTTTGTTCGGCATGCCTGAAATCTACTTTGGTGAGGAACGCTGCCGGACATCGTCGAGGCCCTTGTGTTTGCTGTGGACCGTCACGTTGAGGTCATCGAGGAGCTGTTCATTTCGGGTATCCAGGCAGCCGGTCTCCGTCAGCTGACTTCTACCAGCTGAGCTCGAGCGTGGAGGCGTGCTACGGGGCTGCGAACTTGTCGACGTTTAGCAAAATTGCATGCACTGAGTTGGCAACGTATTTTGCGGGGTCATTTGGAATCGAGGCCGTACGACTCAATTTAAAAAAAATAAAAAAATTTAATTTTGTGAAGTTGGTTAACATTCTTTTTACCGTGCCGTTCAGATGGCCTGAAGGAAATGTATGCTGTAACTGCATTGAACATAAATGTCACTTGTAATTGCAAGTTAAATAAAAGTACATTAAAAGCAACAGGATAGATACATTAATCAAATTGAGATTCCTGACCAAAGCGTAAAGGGGGAGTGAGAGGGTTTTGCATGAATGTTTGGCAAACTGAGTAAGATAGATTGACGCTCCTCAGTCGCTTCACGCTGTAGGTTTAAACACATACACACTAACACACACACATACATATATACACACACACTAAAGAAATCAAGGAATATATATATATATTAAATTTTAATACATTTTTTGATTGGACTTTGTGCGCCTATTTGTTGTACTTTAGGTTAACCCTTCATGACATTTTTACTTTCTTTAGTAGCCAATTTTGGTTCGAAGCCAAACCTTTACCCATGAGTTTTTTCATGAGTTTTAAAAAAAAATTTTTGTATAACAATTTTGGTTTTTTATATGCAAAGAAAATGATTATTGGTTAGAAAGTCACGATGTGTGTTTTTTTACTTATGATTCTTGGTTATGTTTATAATTACTATTATTTTACTTACAAACTGACACCAGAATTCCACCGATCGGATGAGCCGTTCGGTAGCTACAGCGGTCTTTGGCATACTAAACCGCTCAAAACCAGATATTCGCAGAGCGGCTCCCACCACGGCCTGATGACGTCAGAACGACAAGTTCTTGTGTGAAGCACGAAACCAAAGGATCGACCTGCACTATCGTACATATACATTCAACGTTCTGCTTATTCTCAACGAGTAATTGCCACGGACCCGAGAGAGTAAAATTTCGTGACGTTCACTTTCTGAACATAAGGAGCTGAGTTGTAAGACGTCACGTTAAAAACTATGATAAGTGTTTGAAGACTAATGGCTAAAGAAAAAAAAAGAACCTTTGTTTTGAAATGGGGAAGTGTAATTTGTCTTTGCGCAAGCAATTATTTTTATATATATATATATATATATATATATATATATATATATATATAATATATATATATTTCATGTTTATACGTCACTACAAAATATGCGATCTTTAATTTTTAATCTCGTGTTTTGGTTCACCAAACGTGTTCATTTGACTCGACGCGCCAACCAGGCGGGGTCCTTAATTTCACGCAGGATATTTCGCTTGGGGGGGGGGGGGGGTAGAGCGTGCTGGTGGTGCTTGGAGAAGACCCGCTTGCTACTCGGCCACTTGAGTCGTGCTCCACGAGAGGAACAGAGAGGAGCGAATCAATACAAGAGAATGCGGAAAGAGAGAGAGAACTACCCCCCCCCCCCAACATCCCATCACCGGCTCTCCCCATTCGCCCCACCCCACACGACGGGCAGAGCAACTTGAAACGCTCCGCGCAGCCTCGTGCCACGACGAGAAGCCACGCACGTACGTTATAATTTCGCCTTGGCAACAAGAACGAAATTGGTTTACCGCACGCGCTCGTCGCTTCGCCATTCGGCATCCCGGAGAAACATCACTAATAAAACGATGCGTTTGAGGGGGGGGGGGATCTAGCTTAAAGGGTACCGCGTGTCTAAGCCGTCGCAAAACGGGGGGAACGACTCCAGAACACGTTTTATTAAAAAACTACGCAACATTTCTGAGTGATGTTTTCATAACGAACATATTTTTAATAGCGCCTGTTACAAACAGTAAATTAACGCTTAACATGTTAATTGAAGTTTACAGGTTTCTGGAAGCCCGCTATAGAAAATCAAGAACGGCAATCCTAAATAACACTTTCTGCCTATATGCTGTTCGCGGTAAAATGATCACTTTTGAAAGTCCTGCTTAAGATCTACTTGTATGAACGTTGTGTGTTCTTCAACCATATGTAAGATTAACATTGTCATGGGCCTCTTCACTTTAATCATGCAAAATTATTAGAAATGTAAATATTTTACGAATCTGCTCATTTTTACACTTCGATGCATTAAAAAATACAGAGAACGAAAGAAATAATTTAGTTTATCAGAAATGGTTGCCTAACACTTTTTATTCGACATTAATATATGGATCTACTTCCCATCCATTGTTACCATCTTTACTGGGCTCATGTAACTCTAAGCTATGAATACTATCATTTTTATTAGTGGTAAGTTTGTGAAGAATTCCAGGGGCCCTTCTATGAAAACTTCGCAGATATTAATGTAGTATACCTGGATATAAAACAGCTGAAATTACCATCGCCTCTTTTTTTTTTCTGTGTAAAGGTGCTTTCAAATATCAGAAGAAGTTTTTAAAGTTTTATTTCGAACTGGCGTGAACCGAGTTCTTGTTTTTTTTTTTTTTTTTTTTTTTTTTTTGCAAGGAAGAATATTGCGTTCACGTCTAGTGCGTTAGTTTCTGTTAAAAAACGTTATGCTGCCATCTAACACAACAAGGCATAGTCAGCCAGGCATCAATAAATTATATTTCCACGTCCATGTATAGATTTTGAAATAAGTCGTTTAGTAATATCTTTAAATCTCTGGTTTTCTTATTAGCATAGCAGCATATTACGGAGTAGTTCTGCGTTCTGTAAATATGGAGGGTATATCAGTGTTTCCTAATTACTCAGGTATTATTTTTTGTAAAACGTTCCGTTAACGTTGAGTTGAGGTGAGATAATTTAGCGACTCTTAACAACGATGTCTTGAGATCCAATGAGGGTGAAATGAGGGTAGAATGGAGCAGATCTGGAATTCAATGGTGGGGGAAACGGGAGATCCCTGAGAAAACACGTCGACCAGTTGCATATTCAAAAATCCGGAGGCGGCCACGCCGGAAATCGAACCCGGTTCGTCTTGGTTGGATGCGAGTAGTCTAACCACTACACCACCGTGGCTCCCTGTTCCGTAAAAGATAGAACAACTATTCTGCCAGAAACGAGTGACTAAAAATTACTTGAAACCTACTTGTTTCAAGATACAAACCCACGACCACAGCTATTAATTTGACAGCATTGATAAGCATTATCATTGACAAATTCAAAGCCATTGGTTGACTTGTTGGCTCACAGTATGAGTATGACAGGAAATAGTTCCGGCGGAATTTTGTAATTTTAAGGTCAATAATTATTACTTTAAATGATATGTTACGTTCTGTAACGCTACGTAATATTCAATTACTCAGTACACATGCAGGAGTAAATGCGTTTTAAGCCGTTAAATAGTTCCTTTTATTGTGTGGGGAGGGGACGTTGGTAACCATTGTTATGGAAGATGGTGGATGCAGCGAGTCGGGATGAAGTGTTACCTCACCTAAAAAAAAATAATAATAATTAACCCTTCATAAAACAGAACGGATGAAATTACGATTCATCTATTTAATGCTAAGTTGATATAATTGCCTACGTTACAAAACCGTAACTGAAATAAATATTTTTGTTAACATGTGTAAACTATGGGGGCGTGATTCTTACCTACTGATTTAACAGCGCATCTGTTTGTACCTGGTGACACTACGAATATCTCCCAAACGGAGTAATACAAGCTGACTTCATAGAACTGATACAGTTTAAGTTCCGTTTGCTGGCGAGCATGAATACAGCGCCTTGTTCCCTTTTCCATACTGCAGTATTAGCAGGTGGGTCATGCTAGGTTGCCGGCATGTCAGGCGTTACACAAGCAGCAGTCTTACAAGCTGTTCACGGTAGATAGAGCACTTTTGAAAGCCCTACTAAGACCTACTTGTATCCAAATTGTGTATTCTTCCACTGTATGTAAAATCAACATTACCGTGTGTCTTATCACTTTATTCACGTATTGGGCAAGTGAATGTGCGAAATTATTAGAAAATTAAATATTTCAGAAATTTGCCATATCTTACTATCAGAAGCATTAAAAAACAGTAAGCAGAATATGTAATTTCAGTATTCACATGTTTACTTTACACTTTTGATACTACGTTAAAACGTGGAACTATATTCCCTCCGTTGTTACCAACTTTACTGGGCGCGTGCTTGTCAAAGTTACCCGTTAAAATATATCTAGCTAGGGACAATGATATTTTTCATGGGTTGGTTTCAAAATCGCTCAATTAACCTGAACAGCCTATACTAAAAGTTAGCTTCTCTTAGCTGCGCAATCTGCACGATCTCTCGGTGTTGTTTGACGTGGTTGTTGACGCCACAACTCCTCTGCACGGTGTTTCTCTTCGATGGTAGGGATTATTTTGAACACGTTTTGTGCAGCACAAGCTGCACTAGGCTTTTAAGGAGATGTGACTGGTATAATGTAAACAAATGCCGACGTGCTAGTTTAAAAAAGTTTATCGACGTGAAATGAAATTTCCGTATTGTGTTTTGTAGAAGCCTTATGAATGTGTGCGATGGTAGGAGTAAACTTAAACCTGTAACCAAAACATGATAATGTTTGTGAGATACGCGCAAGTTATACTATTAAATTTTGCCTTATTATGCTAACGCATTAGCTTGTATCGGTAGCTCCCAGAAAGTTAGAGCATTAAACGTATTCGGGAAAAAATCAAGTGAATTCATAAATAAAGTAAGTTAATTAACCCAAAGAGTTAATCATCTTCAATAGAATAACTCCATTATACACTGTTAAAAATGTCCCTGCTAAAGTTCTCGTTCAGGATATTCTTCCGCATCACGTAAACAAAGCTTAACCTAGGCTAGAAAATTACACCAATGAGACAACGCGCCACATTAATGCGCACTAAGTGTAATAGTAGTTTGCGCAAGAACTATTTCTTACAATGAATTGCTGTTTTCTCACTATATTTGTTCATATTAATTATGAATCAAATATTATAATTTATATATATAATAAAAGTAAATGTTCAATTTGACCAAAAATAAGGTATTTTGTGTAAACAGAAGTATAAAACTGAGATAACCAAACACGTCATACATGGGGTAATTTCTCAAAGGGTAGAGTCAAAAGGCGCGAAGAAACCGTGAATAAGCGCTTTAATGAAACCGCGGTTTTTTTCTATCCTCAAGTTATGGAGTAGTTAGAACAAACTGAAACACCTGTTGTTAGAAGCACGCGTGTCCAATAAATAGTGTAGTAATCGAAAGATCCCAAGTTCTGATGTGATCCCTTCACGACAACAATCCCGAACCGTATAAATCGGTAGTTCGAGCCGGCTAATAGGTCCAGGCGAGCAAACGCTATCGGAACAATCCTATTACCGCCACATTTCGATGGCATTTGTCAAGATATCTGTCAGCTGCGCGTGAGAGACTGCACGGCCTCTTTCCCTGGATTACGGACCTCCAGGGGGGTGTGTGTGCTGGGGGGGTGGATGTAGGTCGAGGGGGTGGGAGGTAGGTTAGTCCACGCGGGTGTCCGCGCGCACGTGTTGCAAACCAGGCCTGACTCACCACCCGGGTTCGAGCTTGACTCACCAATGTATACGAAGGCGTTACTGTGGCACAGGGGTGAAACACAGCCGCTCATTCCGCAAATACATGCTCACACGACAGAAAAATGGCGTCACTGGCCAGCAACATGGTGAACTGGGTTCGATTCCCGGCGGGGTCGCTCCCGGATTTTCGCACGTGGAAATCGTGACGGACGACGCGGCTGGTCGGCGGGTCTTCTACGGGATCTCCCATTTCCTTCCGCCCTTGCATTCCGGCGCAGCTCCTTACTAACCTCGCTTCATCCTCATCGGCTCCACTCTTTACACACTGTATAAAAATTTGTAATTTTTTTGGGAAATTGTTTGTACTTGTAACAGTACAAATATTTATCTTGTAAAACTACAAGAGCCTTATTTGTAATAGGCCTTAATATTAACCCGTATCCCCTGTCCACGAGCTTCGGCAAAATGGCGGACACTCAACAACAAAACCTATAGGCCCTATAGCTGTTTGTGCAGAAACTATGGGTGATGTAGTGCAGTTGCGTGCAAAAAGAAATGCATGTAAGTATTACAAATATATTGTAAGCTTGAATAACGTAAACCATTAAAAGCAACTCAAATAATCATAATAACACGACAATTTCAATCAAACGTGACCGTATTACCCATTAACGTTTAATGTTTCCTCGTTACACAGAACTTTTAAAATGAAATAAATGTATTCTTCTTAAAAAATAAATTCCTTAATATTTTGTAAGTAATTGAAGTATGTTATTAAAAAAATATATACTGAATGAGTATGTCGAGATTGTTCAGTGGTTAAGGTTGCAGGCTTATTCTAAAACGGGTGTGTGTGTGTGGAGGGGGGGGGGGTGTGTGTTCTAGTCGAGGTGCTGATAATGTGTATATTTATTTTTCCTCAATTATGTTTTAAAATATTTTTTTAGTTATTCTCTGTTATTAAAAAGTACGCTTTTTTGTTTCCTAGAAGATAAAATAATTTTATGTACGTACACTTCTCAGTAATGTAAGTTGTAATACAAGGCTATCATTTGTAACATTACAAATATATGTTTTGCAGATTTAACAAAAAAAAAACTGTTTTTAGTTTTACAAAAGTATTTTCTTGACAACTGGGTTTCCAAGGATTTTTCTTGTATAAGTACAAAAAATGTATTAGAGTGCACTCATTTTACCAACTAATATCTATTGTGATCATGTTCACAATGATATTTCTATAATAACAAAACATCCAGTTGCAAAGAATTCATAACACTTGCACTAGAGTAACATTCAACCTAAAACACAAAGATCACACATCAGAATATCGAGGTTAAGTTAAATGGCTTGATTTAAATAACCACCATACTTGGCATGTGAGAACGTTACCGAAGGAATTCTTATTAACAGGGCTTCTTGATATTTTTCTGTAAGATTTAGTCCACGTTGTAAAAATTAACACTAACAAATACTAAATCACAAACTCAAAAGGAATTATCTTTTGTGTTTCATCATAAATCATTTTGGGGGTTCATCTTTTAATGTGTGAACGACGAGAACTTGGAACGAACTAATACCAGAGATACCCCATTCACTCATGTCTCTAGACAGGCACTTATTAATAAAGTATCTCAACACTGTAAAGTAAAGAATTAACCAGGCTTACTGCAGTGTTGGAAATAACTTTGACATATACGTGAATTCCATCTCTTTTGGCTAGTGAACTGTTGAGGATATATGTACAACGTATGCGTGTTCTCGTGTTTGTAGATTTGGCTGCTTGTAAATTTGTATTGAGTTCATGCAAATGTTTGTTGGTCTGAGTTGTAACACCCATGAAAATAGGGTTTTTATGCATACAATTAACGTATATTATTTTTTCTGTTCTTATTGCTACACATATTGTCATGCAAGAGTTAAGGTAATATTTTTCACACATGTCACTTATATGATTTCAACTGCCTATGAAAATGTTATTTATTATAATTAATTTTATTTTTCTTAACACGTAATATTTTTAAAAACTTAGATGTATCATGGCAATAATAAATATGTGTAATTTTGATAGGCTAGTTCATTTTCCATTGTGTATTTACTTTTATAAAATTAATATTTATTTTTTGGTGTGATCTCAGTTTTGTGAGTCTTTCTACTTTTTATTGTATTATATCTCAGTTCCAAGATCACTTATTCTTTGGTTTTTCCTCATTCAGGTCGTTAGGAGTGGTTTATGTGGGTGGTTTGAATAGTTTTGATCCCCATTGGTCCACAGGTTTAAATCCTGATTGTTGATTGGCTGGTGATATAGGCCTTCCTAAGCTAGCGTCAGCCTGCAGAGACTAACGCTCTCTTCGCTAGCAGCCTCCAACGACATCAGACGTAGGGTAGGACCTCCCGTCTGAAGTGGACGGAGAGGTAGGACTTTAAATTAGTTTTAGGGTGTGTAGACGTGTCGCTGAACCAACTTTTAAGTAAACTTGTAACCAGCAATGGAGCTTGTGTCAATGGTCTCCCATTCGCGAGGTTAAGTGGCCAGGAGCTAGATAGTTAAACACGCCGTCTACATACGTGTAGAGCGGAGCTCCACGTATCTCCACCTTAATCCTGCTAGCCAAATCCTGCAAGAGCATCCTACCTTCAATCCTCTTGGTGATTAAAATATAAGTCCCACCAAAAGATCTGACATTTTCATCTGGACCTAATTTTATTTAAAGTTTGATTCAGCTCGATGTCCGTCAGCATCAGTACACAAGCGACGCCATCTTGACTTTTATAAGTACGCAAATTTCCAGCACACATACGTCCACTGCAAAACCTGCGATAAGAGTAGTTTCTACCAGAGCTAGACTGTTTAGTGAGAACACAATTTCTTTAAACGTAATATTTACTACAGATGACAGTTTAATTAATTTGATTTTGAAACCACTATATTCAGACTCTGGCAAGCCATGTCACGTAACCGTAAAATGATTCAAGTAGGCTAGGCATGACCACTTTTATCGTTGTTAGGACAGTGTGTTGTCTTTATAGTTCTTCTCATATTGCCATCAGGGTTTTTAATTGTTTCTGATCCAAACAATTACAATACAAAAGGAAATTAAAGTAAAATAAATGACATTTATTCGAAGGGCGTATCTGTTTTGTCGTTTTCTCTACTGTAGTGTCAAGTTAACCTATTTCCTACCCAGGGTCTTACATATGTGTTTACTAGAGTTTTCAATTGTCTGCCTTATTTTGACGTATGCACATAAATGGTGTACGTGGCAAATGCTAGTTTCTAGAGGGTGCTAATGGTAATAAGCTTGCTCCCCTACCGGCCCAGGACTGCACCGGGCAATTATACAGAGGCAGCCTAGGTAAGATTACATCCTTTCCCGCTGATTTATTGTAAGTCAGCTGTGTAGCCTGGTCATTCAAGTGTTATATGTGTTGCCCCATTGTTGCGTATGCTAATTCTACACCATACACAGCACATATATATTTGAATATAATATGATTATATCTCACATTGGTTATCGCAACGAGGAGGCCTTGTGTGTGTTCTTCACAGCTACCTACACACTATATTACATATTTATATGAAATATAAGTAATATATCAGAGTGTACTGCCATGCCTGTTTCAAATGTGAACATGTTATGAACGGCCTGATTGTATGTATGTAAAATTGCGAAGTGCTTTTTTTTTTCTTTAACGACTTTGTTTTTGTAAAATAATCTTTTTATTGGACAATTTCAAAAAATGCGAATTAATTTTATTTGACACAGTGATTTTATTTTTGGTAAATTTAAATGCACATAAAAAATTTTATTATATAAGGTGGTTATAACTTTAATATGTATGTAAGTGGAAGAGAAGACGCATTGCCTAACTTCGCACAAAAAAGACCCGTCACGTCCGTCATCCGTCCGTCAACCACGTGACCAGCAAGCCAATAAGAGGTGGCCATTAATTCTATCCGTCCGTCCGTCAAAACATTGGCAAGCTTTAACTTTTGACGGACGAACGGATGAAATTACAGACTTCTAAACTTGCACATTTTGTTACTCGTTCATCCCGAGCTCTTTGCAAGGTTGTGTAACATGTGCAATATTTTGTTTTGGCTGTCTTTTGTTTTCATGTGTTTGTTTATGTCACCGTAAAATCAAATTAAGTTACATTTCTCCTGAAGATTAATTTATAATTACGTTTGGAAACACGAGCTCCTTTTGTGCAATAGTAAAAATAATAAAATTATGCGTTTTATGTTATTTAATATTTTTTTTACATCGATCAATTTCCGTTACGTACGTTTATGGTTGTTTTACGGGTTTGGAAAAACAATACCGCAAAATATATTCGCTTTTTATAGAGAATTTTTTTTCCTTTTTGTAAACAGTATTGTTTTTATTAGTTTGCAGCAATGAACGTAAGACGAACGTACGACGGACCTGCTAAGTTTGGTTGTAAACGTAGACTAAATATGAGTTAGACCGCTTATTCGTCTTCTGCGCACGTGCCCAAAATTGACCTACCCCAATCATACACAACTGTCAAAGTCACGTGGTCAACAGTGATGAAGATTTTTGTTTATATCTTAATTTTTAAATGATAAGCACTATTATATACATAAAATGTTTTCATCTATTTGAATTAAATCAAACTGCGTTAAAAAAATTGGTACAAGAAAGTATATATACATCTCAAAGCATTTCTTTACAAATAAGTTTTCTAAACTAAAATCCAAACTATGCCGTTTTCGCTAGACCTGTTGGCAGGTGAGCAGTTCAATGTTGGGACACGGAGATTGGTTGGGCGCAGCCAGCAATATTGGTCTACCTCATCTTTAGCCTATGGTTGCAGATCGCTCGGCTGGGAGACGGACGAACGTATGACGGACGGATGCTGTTGTAAATCCTGCCTTGGGAAGACACTGCCACGCACAAGTGCGCCATCGCCGCTACCATAGCTACAGTATGAACTGGCGTGCAGAGTTCTCGTCTTGTTGCGTGTTCACTGTAAGGTAAATTTGTTATTTACACAGAAAATTTTTTGTAATTTTATAAATGCTACTAACATTACAAAGATTTCTCTTTAAAACTACTCGCCTGTAAAACTACAAGGGCCCTTGTTTGTAATATACCTCAATAAATGTGTGTACTATACTCACCCGTTTCCACGAGTTTCAGCAAAATGGCGGACACTCAACAACGTAAAACCGTGTATAGCTGTTTGTGCAAAGATTATGGGTGATGTAAAGTGTAGCTGCGTGCAAAAAGAAATGTTTTTTTTTTTTTTTCAAATTTGAATAAAGTAAAACACTTAAATTCTCAAATAATTATAATGAAACGTGAAGGTATTATTCATTAACTGTTAATATTTCCTAGCTACACAAAACTCTTAAATCGGCTCTCAGTACCTCGTTGTTAAGAGCCGTCGAAATCTCTTAACAACGGAACTCTTAAAATGAAATAAACGTGCCTATGCTCTTCTTAACTAAATAACTTCATTAATATGTTGTGTAAAAATACACTGTAAGTCAAGTTGGTCTAGAGGTTAAAGACGTCAGCTAATAGTACAGGTGCTGTGGGCTCTGGTTCATGTGCTGGCAATATATATATATATATATATTCTGAAATATTTTTTTAGTTATTCTCTGTTATTAATTTATCACATTGTTTTCTAGGGGAAAAATAATGTTATGTAGGCTACACTTCTCAATAATGTAAATTGAAATACAAGGCTATCATCTGTAATATTAGGGCCAAAAAGAAATGTTTTGCAGATTTTACAAGAACTCTCATTGTAGTTTTACAAAGGAGTTTCTTGGAAACTGGTTTTCCAAGGTTTTTTCCCTTGTGAAAGTATAAAGATTTTTTTAGAGTGAACCTATGCGACTTCAAGCTGTAGTCCAATCATTTTATTGACGAAAATCTGCAGTAAGTTTCAATGCAGGTCCCTAGAGTACTTTTGTACTTATATGGTAAAAAAAAAAAAAAAAAAAAGTTTTTTGCAAGTTTGAACTACTCGGAAATTGGGTTTCTAGTGTGCGCGCTATGAAAGTAATCGACAGGTATAGTCTGAAGTATGTGTTCTTTTGCTAAGTCTGCACTTTGAACGCACGTTTAACTGTTTCGTGTAAACCTGGATTTCAAGCAACCTGCGGTGAAGTTCAAGCGTTGGGTATGCGGGGCCCCCTCGAGTTGAGTTCTCAACTCACGCGGTTATGACAGAAAGACGAAAGAAGACGGGAGTTAGTGATTTTATTTGTCTCCGAATCGCTTGATTGCCGACTCCGAGATCGGTGGTATTTTACTCAAGCCGAGGTTTGGACTTGAATAACGATTGATCCAGCCTTTCTCTACAAATAACCTATCTGTGACACCTTGCAAGCGTGTCCACAATCAACCCCATACTAAAATTTTCCCCTGCATTTTTATTTTTTTTTGTCTTGACGAGCGAGGCGATCACGATCGGCTATTGAATCGCTCCTACCTACATGTAAGTACTAGGCCTATCGAATTGTTCACGATTGTTATTGTATGTTGTCTCTTCTTTTGTTTCTCTATCACAGGTTGTTCGTGATGAACTGTTAAAAATTCTCCTATGATTCGCATGCGAAACGGAAAACAAAACGTAATACAGATCCTAGCCTTAAAGTTACCATTGAGCAAGGTACGGACCTGCACCGTTAAAGATAGGAGTTTTTTTAATGTTTTTACTTAAAAAATCAGAATCTTTGTTATATGAAAGAACAGATTTATGTACGTGATTCCTTAAATGTAGGTGCTAAGAGGTCGTGGGATATAAATTAATGCTAAACACGATAACTGAAATTTACAAGTTTTTGGCACCCAGTAGCTAAATAAATTCCGAGGAGGGCATTACCAAACAACAATTTTGCCAACTTCAAGAACAAATATTTTGCCAGGGCGATGAATTCTTTTTGAACTTTTTCTTATGCCATAAATTTGTACATTTGTTTGCAGGGCATGACGTCAAGCTAAAAGAGTGAATCACTTCGGTAAAATAGACTATTTGTTCACAAAGTTGAATGGCAAATTCTTAGATTTTCAATACTGGCTTCCAAATATTTGTAGTTTATTAATAATAGAGGCTGTCAGGCTGCTATTGTATTAAATTGTGAAACAGAGAATTGTAATAGATATTTTCGACTCATTAACCATATTCAAATTGACGAGAAAATTTGCCTTGTAACACACAACATTAGAAAGGATGTGTAACTATGTCTATGCAGTATACTTGTCTTGTGGCATTCATGGATAATTACTTTACGCTATGTGATTTAATGTGTTTATTTGTATCGTTTTACATAAGGAATCTTTCCAGAAATTTCTAACAGTCTATCAGGAGTAAACTGTACATAGGCTATATTTTTACTTGGTCGGTGCCAATTTTAACAAAGCCTGTTCTACAAGCCTTCGGTGATTTGAGGAAATATTTGTTGCAATTGTTTCTTCACAATTTAATTTATGCCGACAGTGAGCTAAGGTTTCTAGTTTAGGTGGAATAAGATGCAATACCCATAGCATTGCCATTGCACAACTGTATAGCAGGTTGCCGAACTTTTAACTTTATTCTGGCCCCTAGACAGCCAATCAAAATTCACTTTTATTACTACACACTTCGCGAATTCACTTTCACAACTTTACATTTCCTATCACGAAGTTAAACGTGAATTTGACTCAAATGGTTGATGTTTCCTTTTGTGAATATTAGAACTACAGCCACTAAAATGATTCTTCTGTGCCCACCATGACTTGTTTATTAACTAGATACTCAGATTACATAGAGATATGCCAAAGTTTGCGTTATTTGTCGTCATCAGGCTGATCTTCTCAATACAGTATGTAGTGGAGCCGGCGAAGTTTCTCCATTGGCTGCTGCATAGTCATGAAGCCACGCCCTTTCTGACTGAATTGCACGTGATTGGGGCAGAGTTACCCAGGACGTGTCACATAATTTTTGCTCCAATGACAAACGTATTGCTAAGGTACGCGTATTTTTAATTTAACGTGTCCCCAAATAATAACGCGAATTTTGCAGGTCTCTAATAATATATAGGGTACGGGGGAAAAAAAAGTTTAAAATAAGTTATATAAAAAGGTTTGTCAACTTACACGAGTTCAAGAAACTATTATTAAAATGTTCTAAAATGAAAAGGAAAGCCAATTGACAAAAAAAAAAAAAAAAAAAAAAAAAAGGAAAAGTCCTGATTTAATGTGTTGATTGCAGCACAGGATTTATATTATGGCAGTTGTTAGGGCAATGGTTATTTCGATTGTAATACGGCCTTAAGCGTGGTGAGGCCTCCGCATAGCCGCGTGCAGCCCAGCTAATCAGCGGTGCTCAAGAGATGTACAAACAACGTTGTGTTCTCTTGGGCTGTGTGAGGCATCGGCAGGCTATTTAAGCGGGGCCCCCATCGTCACAGTCATCGTGAGTGTCTGGCCGACAGCGCGGCCCCTCAGTCCAGCACCAAGTACAAAACATCTTTTGTAGTACGGTAAAATAAGTGCCCATCCCCTCCTCTTAGGACCCTCCTCCCCGCAGAAGGGAATCAAAGAACCGAGGGCACGAGGGGAGATTTTACGACTCGTTGCCTGCTCCACGGAGCGTGGCCGAAGAGGGAAGGGAGAAACCCCCTTCAGACTCAACTTCGCTCCAGAACATATATAAGTGACGTAAAATGTCTATGTGATTAGGCGCGGGTGGGGTGGGCGGGGAAGAAGGTGGTGGGGGTACTATGAGCGGGTGGGGACGGTGGGCGGAGCCGGAGGGGTGCCGACCAGCCAATGGCCGCCCGGTGGGAGGAGCGAGCCGGTGGGACTACTTCCCTGGCGCGGATGAAGCGCGCGCGTCGGCACCGGCGAAGATTTTCGCGCGTTTGCGCAGGGCGAGTCTTTCGCCCGGCGGCGGCGGCGGAGGGGAAAAATAGATAATCCACGACGTGAGCGACGTTTGTGTTGGCGAAGAGGAGGGAGGAAGGAGACCTGGTGAAGGAGGAGGTGGGAGAGAAGAAGAAGGAAAAAAAGGGAGGGACCTTGCCGAACGATAGAGGGCGTGGCGGGAGGGTGGGATGGTGGAAGACGCGGCGGCCGGGCTGGCAGGGAAGTTGGCGGCCGACGACGGGCCGGGCACACAGGCGCCGCTGGGATTCGTCGTAGTCGTCGTAGCCGTCGTAGTCGTCACAGTCGTCGGCGTCGTCGAACGCGCGTGCGAACACCGGATGCGCGAGAGGAGGCGCGCGCCGAGCGGCCAGCCGGCCGGCCGCAGTTGACGTCCCGACGCCCTCCCGCCCGCTCGACGCTCGTTCCTCATGATCGACTTCTACCACCACCACGTCAACAACAACAACAACAACAATAACAACAACGACTACGACAAGATGGTGCAGGACACCGACTCCATCCAGGCCGCTCACCCTTGCAACGGCAGGCCAGGTGAGAGACAGTTCCATCTTCTTCTTACGGTGTCGCCCTCGCCCACCCTATGTTCCTATTCACAGCGGATTTATGTTGGGGCAAGCTAGAATTCAAAAACTCGTACATTTGTTACCCTTTTTTTTTTTTTTTTTTCAATTGGTCCACGTGTCATGACAGCTCGTGGAAAAACATTAGCCAGTAATAGTAAACATGCACACAACCAATAAACAGTTGACAGTTGCATGAGTGTACATACGTCTGTGAAAACAAACCTATGGGTCGTTGAAATCGCGAAAATTTCAGATCTCTGCTTATTATAATAAATAATTTGATCGTCGTATGTATTCATCAACACGCTATTTCGTTACATATTTGTTTCTTTCACGTGGTTTATTAAAAGTGGTGTTTAACAAAAATGATACGGTTTTAAATATTATTTTTTGTAAAACACTGCTTTACTTTTTGGCATTACATATGACTTCGTTTCAATAAAATGAAAATTGTATGCTTCGTAGTGTCTTCGTAACCACATGTCATAGTCCAAATTGCCTATTCTAAAATACACATGTAAAATAAAGTATTGCAAAAATTGTATAAATTATTTATTTAATTTTATTCAGCAATATTTAAAAAATCAATAATTTTTTTCATAATGATATCTTGAGGTATTTTTCAATTTTCCTGTATTAATTATTAGGTCTTACGAAGGCATGATTTATTATTAGTCGTGTGTCCCACGAACCAATAAACTACAATGCTGGCGTTGAAAATGCCTTTAATAATATAGGAATCATTTTCCCCTGAAAATTATATTAGGGTAAGCTTAATAATTGGCAAAAAATTTACATAATTAATCATTTATTCCTATCCAAGCGTCTGAAATACGTAGTCCACCCAGTGCCACACACAGGATTTTAAATAATGGCCTATACAGTAGGACTATACTTTCCCAAGGTTGGAATCGAACTAGCTTCTGGCCAAAGTATGCTCACAACTTCTCTAGTGGTCGTCTCCCAGGACCTCGTTGTTAAGAGTCGGCAAATATATTTTCTCCTCTCTCTAATAGGGTCTGAGCGAGTTATATTCTGTATTTGCACGCACGTAAATGCAATCCTGTTAACATGTTGTGTGATTATGTATGTCGCATGTTTGCAGTATATGCAGTTTGTAGGCCAGCCTACATCCCATGATTTATGCATGTGTAAACGCACAATAGGCCTAAGTTTAATTCTGGCTGAGGAAAGTTTCGTATGCAAAAATCAATAATGGGCGTTCAAAGTACAACTCGCAAGTTTATTTCTATAAGCCTGCTTACCTGAGCATAGCTTCTGAAAGTTTGGCCACCTAATACAGCTACCTGCTTGATTAAAAATAAAAATGGTCTGAACATTGCCGTAGCCTAAATTATGTGTTTTGTGGAAGTTTGAGGAAACGTTGAAAAACTACTGCAGACTAAGTGTATTTAAACCGTATTGAAGAATATACGAAGTAAAAATTGTACCAACATAAATACAATATCATGTAGGTAAAATTAGTTATATATTTGCAAACAAGCTACTTTAGTTAAGGTTTATTCGCCACATTAAATACCCTACAATATTAATACGACCACGAAATTTATAATAATAATAAGGGCACATTTTCATTTGTGTCCAACTTCAGTCGACATGTAGTGGAACTAGAGATAATCGAGAATAAACTAGATCACCTGAAATCACCATTTCGTATAAAATCTCATTTTGGCACAATTTTTAGTGTGTAGCAAGCTGTATTCTCTGTGAATTCAGTATGGGGGCAGGAAGAGAATAGTGCCAAAATTAAATTTTATACATTATGATATATATATATATATATATATATATATATATATATATATATATATATATATATACACATACACATGTGTGTGTGTGTGTGTGTATAGACACACACACACGCGCGTGTTTGTGTTTTACACGGGGCTTTTAGTTGTTGGCGCGGTTATAAGAATTAACTGAGCATGCTTACTTATGCCTACTTGCTTTCTGATATTTTTAATTACGTATTTGTTTTTGCGTTGTATTTGAGGCAGAGTTTTATGTTTGTGTTCGTGTGTCCGTTCATGCGACCCACCATCCCCATACACTATGGCGCAAGGAACTACCTAATTCCCAATCCCTCACCCTTCCTCAACCATCCTCTCTAACCAAGCACACAGGTACGAAAATATGCAGCCACATCCCTTCTTCTTTTAAAAGAGCGCTAAATATCACAGAAAGCAGAAACCTAAAAAGAAATTGCAATGAAAAATCTTTACAAAATACTGAATGAACAGTTAAAAATATATATTAAAAATTAAATAACAAAACTATCGGAAATTAATTAATATATTTTTCTGTTAGTAACGGCTAACGCGATTTCTTTACTACCAAAAGCAAACGATACTGAATAGAAATAAAAATGTACGCAAGTAACGAAATAACCTATTATCAAATCACTTGATTAAGCGAGGTCCGAGAAAAACTGGGTAACCTGTTTGCACCGGAATGCTACTATATGCTGCTCACGGTAAAATGAGCACTTTTGAAAGCCCTGCTTCAGTTCTACTTGTATCCACGTTGTGTATTCTTCCGCCTTATGTAAAATTAACATTGTCGCGCCCTCATCACTTCATTAATGCGTTGGTCAATCGAAACTGGGAAATTATAATAAAAGTAAATATTTTAAAAATCTGCTCATTGTTACACTTCGGTGCATGAAAAAAAAAAAAACAGAAAACGAAATAAATAATGTTAATTATCAGAAATGGTTACCTACCACTTTTTATTCTACGTTAAGTTATGGAACTACTTCCCATCCATCGTTACCAACTTTACTGGGCGCATGTCACTCTGGGCACCCATTAAAATATACGCAGGTAGGGGCAGTGACTTTTTCTAATGTTGATTTCAAAATTGCTCACTTTATTGTGAACTTCCTTTATCAGAGCGTATCAATGAACTTACATCCACGACTTTCCGTCTGGCCTATGCGTTTTGAGGAATATTATTTACGCGATATAATTAAGGCTTCCAGCAGTCACCATCGCTGGCAGCACTTAAATTTTAGAATTGTTATCTTAACGATAGATTTTTTTTTTTTTTTTAAGGAAGGGCATACTTTTAACATTCTGTGGGCTCTTTGCGCACACAACTCCTCCAATTCACCTTTAACATTCGTGGGTACTTTAAGAAGTTTTCTTTTGTTAGCATGACGTTGTCTAATGATTATGCCGTAGTAAGGGATGCTTTCTCGGGAGAACTGAGGTTTTCCACTTACATGACAAGTTCTAGTATAAATTTAGTACGCACATAATATCCGATGCTCATGCTGGAACAATGTACGATTCTCGAACTCTTCAACAAACAAAAATAGCTTTTTTCCTTAAAAAAAAAATATTGGAAGTAAACTAATAGTTTAGAATAGCGAGATGTGTCTGGTTTGGTCTATAAATAAGTTACCCAACAAGCTGAAAATTGGGTGTAGAAATATACGCCTACACGAAACAACTAGGGAACTGTAGACAACAAAAATTTAAAAATAATTGAGCCTCCATGCATACGTTTTCGCGAACGAAACTCCTCTGCATTCCTGCCGTATTATCAGCCCACACTTAAGTCTAGTCAGCAAGTAGGCCATGGAAATCGAAAGATAATGGGGGAAGCATAAATAAATATCATTTTCTTCTTTAAAACTTTATTCGCGTCGCATTTCGTACCTCCATGCCAAGGCGAGTATAAGGAAGGTTGGCCGATGGAGGCGTGGCCTATTTCAAGTTAAACCCGTGACGTCAGTCCTAGACCTGTCGGACGGGAAGCTCTTCATCTGGTTGAGGAATCACGTGCTATGTAAAAGCAAACTCGTCGCTACGGGCGAACCAAACATTTCAATGTTATGAAATTTCGAGGACCTACACAGAAATGTATCATGCTTCTAACGACATGGTTCAATTTATCCTACCTTTCATACTTTTCTGTTAAAAAAAAAAAAAAAAAAAAAAAAAACTTAATTTAAAGATTTTTTGTAAATTTCAAAAGTTTGCATTCGAATTTTGAAAATGTTTTCCTAGTTATTTCAAATAGTCAGTTCCCGCGTATTAATGAAGAAAATTACCGAATTTTTATATATAGTCAATATTTGACGTACAACTCACGCTACATTGAAAGTCGTCAATTCTAACATGAAGTCGTCTTGCTGAATGGCTGGTTTACAAAAGTCAGGCGTGCTAGAGAAACTTCATTCAAAACCAATCGGCACTAGCAATATTAATTGCAAACAAAGTAATTCACTAGAAAGAAAAACACATTTTATTACGGACACTACTTTATTATATCGATGAAGTGCATACATTCTTGCTACTACGTGAGCCACGTGAGGAAGAAACGGACGCATCACGGCAAATGTTTTACAGTAAATTCATTGATTTTTTTCTTTCAATTTCTTGATCTTATTATTTATGTTCTTAATTCAAGAAACCGCAATGAATCAGGCTGCGTTCTGTACATAAAACTAAGAAAGACAACCCACAAAACTTTCAAATATATGAGTCAATGCACAGTCTCGTGTAAAAACAGAAAATTGTTTTTAAACACATCGAAAATTCAATACCTAAATTACTAAATCAAAATAAATTACAAAAGGAAAGTTATCTGTACGCAAAAGAATAAAATAATTATAAGACATAACAAGTTTAAATTTACAGCGATTTGCAAATGAAAATAAAATTTGGACAAGAAACTTCTATGCACAAGAAGCAAAACAATATTCTTAAATACAATAGCAACTACCAACAAGACTCAAAACATTCTGAAAATCTGAACTATATTATAGACAAGAAAATATTCTCTACGATAAAAAAAATACTATACTGAAACACATAAATACAAGACTTAGCAAATTAACAAGACATTATGGACATTAATACGCTCTGTACAAACACAAGACTTACAAAACAGTTACAAAATTGATAAGAATTCATTATGAAGAATATGTTTTCTAATGGAACATTCCTATCCTAACACATATCTTTATTAACACATAACTTTTTCAAGACATAAAATAATCTTCAAATTAATAATGCATTAGTTACAACACGAAAATGATTTCTAAGTGAAAATATATACAATTCAGAAATACACAACAAACGGAAGATTTAATAATAATTTTCGAATTAAAAATACCTTATAAAGAAGAAAATGTTCTGTACAAGAAAGTAAAATGTATTCAATACAAAACAAATACAAGGGAAAACAGTGGTTTGGTAAATTAAAGATTTATTGCGAGTAACAATATATAGGCCTAACACGTAAAATTTTCAACACTAAAAACAATTATTCACTAATTAAATTTATATTATCAACTACGTGATTTGTATACAATAATTTTATGACATTTTAATGAAATGACATCAATTGCGGTTCATTGTTCAGAAAAAAATTTACTGCTTCACTGCAAAATGGTGGGTTTTTTTTTTTTTTTTTTTTTTTTTTGTGATTCTATGCTTTATGTGAAATGTAGGGCCCAGACACCGTTGAAAAATAGTTTCCATGTCTTGAACTATCCGCAAAAACGAAGACGAAGGCTCGAATAAACCACCATACGATAGATGCTGTACCCACGATGACATGTCCAAGGAATTTTTTTGCGTTAGTATGGCTACCCAGTTCAGGGAATACACTGCGAAATTTTTCTGCTAGCTAGGCTGCTAAGTATTGGAGTCCATCTGTGTAGCACTTTTCTGATACTGGATTTTCTGCATTAGCTGGTAGCTAGTTCTATTTTAGCTGGTACATCAGTGTTACCTTCAGTATCATGTTGCCTTTCGCTGTTTCCAACAATACCGGCACTTTTCAAAAACTGCTGACAGTGAATTCTTCCGACCCAGCTGCAGCATCAATTGTGTTCATTCACTCTGAACTATAGCTGGGCTTCTTCTTTTTTTTTTTTTTTTCGAGAATTATCATTCTCAGCCGATTTAGTGCATCAATAGGAGACGGATGGTCATTCAGCGCTCCTCGCGTCCTTATTTGGCTGAACAAATTTTCCAGGCAGTTTTGGCTGAGTCTATGTGTCAGAATGTATTTAATCCCGAGCCTTAAAATAACAGCAGATGTAGAAGCACATTGTCAAGACATAATTCCACTATAAAACGTACACTATTTCACTCGGAACTAAAAATTACAAACAATATAACACGAGTCCTGTTGTTGCTTCTGGAGGCACGGCCACACGCTGTCCAAAGTCTCTACTTTTACTTGCCTAGCTGGCCTCCTTTCAGTGAGAGCCGAGCCGAGGAGTCTAGCTGTGACGTACTTCCCCCACCCTCACTGCAACCCTCCACGCGTTGCTAGGGGCAACGGCCAACCTTCCTTTTACTCGTCTTGCCTCTGTGTAACCTTGGACTTGGTCGTCATCTTGAAACGATAATTCTTATAGTAATTTGTTTTGTAATTACGAAGCTAACATGCATTTCAGAGGTAAATATTTTGCGACAAAAATTATTCTCCAAATATTTTTATTCAAAATGCGTGCTGAATTTATGTGTAGAACTTATCGTTTAAGAGATAGGAAAATAAAACTGGTATTACAGTTTGGTTCCATGTTGTTTTGCAAAGCCGAAGCTCAAGGAAAGTTTTTGAAGTAGCAGTTCGGGCACAAACTTTGTTTGAAAACGTCCATTGTACCACGGTGTTGAAGTACGATCATAAATTGTAATATATTATTAATAACGTTTATTGAACAAATCAACGAAAATGTTTTAATACTTTGCAGAAAACCGATTATTAAAAATTGCTTCAATAGGCTTCAAATCTCTGGACAGTTTTGTTGGGAGATGAATTTATAAACAGATGCATGATACTCCACTACAATATTCTCATAACATGGTGCACTTAATTTCAGCTTTCCTACAACTGCAGCAAATATGTAAACGCTGTAAGTTAGTCGATTATTGTGCTTTGGTTACGACACTGATCTAAAACAAGATGAATGCAACGATCCTGTCAATATTACATGAATATGTACAGTACATCATTTAACACTCAAACACATGACATTTAAAGAGTATTTAAGCAGTTTATCATTACTTGATTTTCTACGAAATGTTACAATATCTTGTTGCCTGTTAATTTTTATCATATGCGCATAACAAGTCATAATAAATAGTTAGGCCTATACATAAGACAACGTAGCTATTAATTCAAAAATTTCCCTTGAAATGTAATGTTTCGAAGAGATGCGAAACAAAATGGTGAAATTTTGTTGAAATTAATATCTAAAAATATATTATTATAAGTTGCATATCAAGCTATATAATACCGACAAAGTAATTTAGGCGTCATTTTTCTATCATGGCGGCTAAACTCATTCCAGCGCTACTTAAGGCACATTCCCACCCGCCATCTTGGATTTATGAAATTTTGGCCATACTCTGGAAGTACAGTTTTGTATAATATTTTTTGGAACGACAGAGCACAAAGAATTGCCTAGTGCATTATCTGAGGTCAGTACTTCTTGATTACTGTTGATATCGTCGCATTCGTAATCGTTCGTAAGAAATAATCTCGCATTCCGCCTCGACAGTTACCTACCAGCTAAAAATTAATAAATGTAGCGAAACTGTGGCAGTTCGATAAAGTCTGGGAAGCTGTTACTTAAAATGTGTCATGCGGGAAATTTCAATACACCTTCTGAAATAGAAGCTTCGGCGAAAAATCGACAAATCCAAGATGGCAGGTGGGAATCCGCCTTAATATCTATTTCTTTATAAGACCTCAGCCTCATTAGCCGGCCCTATTATATGTAACATTAATATCGAAGCTATAAAAGTGATGGAGTGAAGAAGAGGTTGTTGAGCGAGAAGATCCATCTGCACGCAACATGTGATGAAACAATACTTTGCCCCACTTCCCCATTTTTCCACGATCAATAATTTCTTCCTTGAGCTCCTATCCTGTTCACTATTCTCTCAGTTTCCAAAACAAACTTTTGAAACTAAACTTTCTATCCTCCCCCCCCCCCTTTTTTTTTCTCACCCTCATCTTAAAATTTCTATTTGCGTCATGGAGCCCCTTTGTGGGCACCCCTGTATGCTATTTGCGTTACGTGCATTGTGTAAACGACGCACATACTTACACAGGATTACAATGTTATAAATAGGTACTCGAAAAATTCCTGAATTCATTTTAGGACAACCTATACCTCAAGCACATGTGCATTTCTGTTATTTTTATGCAGTTGGATTACAATTTATTAAACTGAGCTCTGAGCCAATAAGAGACCTGCAAGGAAACAAGCACCGGATACCGTGCCACCTGGTCTGAAGTAAAACTGGCTACACATGGGGCAGCAACTAAGCAACAGAAAATTGAGACTATAAATTACATAGGTCAGTGGAATCTATCCATACAGGTCATTCTTAACGCGAAATTTTCCTGTCCAGTTATAAATATTTCCTGATATTATAATATTTTGTGAAGTGTTTTCCACCTACAGTTTACTATATTCATTGCTGTACGCTGTTCACGGTAAACTGAGCACTTCTGAGAACCCTGCTTAAGAACTATGCATATTGTGTAGGTATACTTTCACCGTACGTAAAATTAACATTGTCATGAGCCTCGTCACTTTATTCACGCCTCGGTTAAGTGAAACTGAGAAATTACCGGGAAGTAAATGCGTCGAAAAGAAATTTGTTGCAAGTTTCAATAACGTAAAAATGATAATAACCCAAATAAACATACATGCCTCTGAAACGGCAAACTCCACACTTACCTGACACATTCCAATCGAAAAAAACACCTAGAAAACTATGGGAATATGCCAGATTTAAAACAACTCAAAAAATCATAGCAAAACGACGGAAATTTTAAAAACACGTGACACTATTACTCATTAACTTTCAATTGCAATGTGTCATATCTACACAGAACTCTTGAAACAAGTGCGTTCTTCGTAACCAAATAGCTTCACTAATACTTTGTGGGTATTTAGTTGTATATTAAGAATAAAAACAAAGACATGGTTCGTAAGTCGCTTTTTTTTTGTGGTGAACGGTGTAGGATAATAACGCAAGGGACGCGATTTATAGCCCCCGTGCTGGCAAGGTGTAAATTTTTTTTTTTTTTTCGTGAATTATATTTAGAAATAATTTTTCCCCCTATTCTCTGTTATTAATTCATGACATATGTTTTCTAGAAGAAAAAGTACTTTTATTTCCCATTTTCAATAATGTAAGCTGTAATGCAAGCCTGTATTTTGTAATATTACAAATATAAGTGTTTTGCAGATTTTGTGAGAAAACAGTTTGTAGTTTTACAAAGGATTTCTTTGGCAACAGAATTTCCAAGAAGTTTTCTTGTAAAAATCCCAAAACATTTTTACAGAGTAGAGAAGTATAATTTTTACAGAGTAGAGCAGTATAATTTTTACAGAGTAGAGCAGTATAATTTTTAAAAGTTTATTTCTTAAGTGCCCATACAACCCTCAGCAGCCAATACCCAAGTTTCCCTTTTTTTTTTTCTTGTTTGCTCAGCTGACCTCACACAAGTTCCTTATTTTGACTTGTGTGCTGTATAAAAGTAGAAAGGAGTTTGTCTTCAACGTTGAAAGGAAATCATAATGACAACGGGACTACATACAGTATTTACAAACGGATCCAAAACACTTGTTTTGTTGATAATTTGCTCGTAGGTTATGAATCATGTTGGAGGTTGAACTCTTCAACATCGCATAAACGGCCTACTTTCCGTAACACCTTAACAGTCACGCCAACAGAGGACCTTACAGATAACAGGTCCCAACTGAAATTGGGCGTTGATAACGCAATTAAGATACGTCAACTTAAGCTTGAACTGTATGTGTTGTAAAGCTATAATAACTCACCAGTGACTACGTAAGATAGAATCATGACAATGAAAATGGGAAAATTTCCTTTTGGGGGGAAAAATATGTGAACACAGCACGTGGACCTGCTTTTTTTTTTTTTTTTTGTTAGTTTGCCTCCCATTTGTCAGCTACTATATCTTCACAAAATGAAATTATTTATTTTATACAAATAAATTTTTTTATTGTGTTGTTGGCCCTCACACGACTGTCATTTTTATTGGTGACTAATGTAGCTTAGAAATGCGTATGTTTACTTGGTTTAAAACACTCTCTAATTTAAAGCATTCTGTACGCTATAATGTGTACATCTAATAAAAGTTTCTACAAATAATCAATTTATTTATTGGAGTCTCTAAGAAAACAATACAACAAATTGTGTTTGTAAATCCAGACGCAAAGTTTAATAAAAATTATATTGATGGTTAGAAAATTACACATAACTTAATTTGTGTGAATGGCATTTTATACAGTAGTATTTCACACACACACACATATATATACACACATAGGCCCTATATGTATATATATACACACATAGGTCCTATGTATATATATATATATATATATAATATATATATAAAGTTTATGTGTATATACACGTCATATATATATATGAAGTATATATATATACATAAACTTCTTATAAAAACACACGTATTTTACCGTCATTCGTATTATAGTTCGAACGCCAAAACTCGACAGGATCTATAAGAAGCAATCGTAACCTATTCCTCGTCTGAATCAAAAACTTTTGAGAACCCTGGCTGCTACAAAAATTAGAATCTTCGACATTATATGAGAACTTCATTTAGAATGAATTATTAGACTTGCAGTCATGCATATAAATGTTATCAATATTGAGTAATTAATATTACGCTACTTAGTTACAAAGACTAGCTTTAAGCATGGAATATATTTTACCAGATTAGCCATCATAATATAAAAAATAATACTTAAAACAAACATTTTTAAAATATAAACTTGGACATATTTTTCAGGCGCCGCGGTGGTTGAGCGGTTAAACAGCTCGCCTCCCACCAAGGCGAACTTGGTTCAATCCCCGGCCAGGTCGCTCCCGGAATCGCAAGTGGTGATCGTGTTGGACAATGTCGTTGGTAGGCGGATTTTCTCGGGAATCTCCCGTTACCCTCATCCACGCATTCCGGCGCTGCTCTATTCTGTCCACATTTCACCTTCATCGGCCAAATATTCCAAATATCTCAACTCAACTCAACTTTTATTCGACAGGAGCACAATATTTACAACGTTTTAAGCTCGTAAAAAATGAAAATGACTTTAAGCAGAGAATCACGTCTAAGACTTAAAGCTAAGATATTTTGTGTAACCAGGGCTTAAACACTGTAGTATTACTAGGGGTTCTGCCTACTAAGATAATCATTTCAAACGAAAAATGTTCCTCGTGACATTCGCTAAAGAATTCTGGTGGGTTAACCCTTTCAGACCTACTATAGTTTACAGTCTCAAGTGTTGCAACCGATGAATTTTATGATGCGTGCTGCACTCACGCCGATACAAAACTTGTTCAGCTGCCACAACGAATGATCTGTCGGCTTTGTGTTCGGCTACAGTAAAATGAACCAATAATAACCTGGACTAAGACACACGTTTTACGACTCAGAAGATAATTTGCCATTGATCCTTGTGGAGTACAGCACCGGCCCAAAATACTATTCAGGTGCAGTATATACAGAATTGAGTACACTGGGTATGAATGTGTTAAGAAATCGTAACAATTTAATGTTTAATATTCTTTTTGTACCATATACCACTAAAATTTACATTTAAGAAAAATGGATGCATTATTTATATATTATAACTTAAATTTTAACGTGGCAGTCATTTTCAGAGAAAGTTGCGTTGAGTATTTCTTTTTGAAATTCACATTTAAAACTGATGCATTAAGAAGAAATTTCTTTCACGCCGATTAGTCATTTAATCTCCGTGGCCGCAGGCTACGTAAGAGCCATTTAACAGCCTTGCATTTCTTCAAATGTTCAGCGTCGAAAGGGATGCTTCGCTCTTGACGTCTTTTCAGTTTCAATTTTACATGCACCGGGTCTGAAGTCACGTTTCTACAAGAAGCCAACCATAAAGTTTCGTCGACATCGGTCTGTTCCACACGTGTTCCAAAATAGTTCTACAGAGTTCACGAAAGTGGCAGTCATTTGTACGTCAGGGTGAATTCATTGGTAAAGATTATCTACTAAAAATAAGGAATTGTTTGTGGCATTTATTATTAATATTTATTGTAACAGATATCATGTTATTAACTATATAGCTGTGTTTTTTTTTTTGGCGGGATCAGAGGGCGAGACTTTTCACAAAACTTTATAACAACATTGAACCTTAAACAGCATTTCTAACATGAGCGGCCATGAATTATAATGTTTTGTTCGCAAATCCTTTCAAATCACGTATGTAGGTGATGTAGGCCTATATTCGTAATTACTACTTTTTACTTCATCCGTAGGTTTAGTTACGTATTCAAGTAAGCCCTGTAAATCGAAAGACTACAACAGCAGATCATTTACAATAAAAGTCATATATTAAATACGCCAATGTTACTTAAAGCGCCCACACACGATGTGATGCTTAAAGTGCGAAATGAACTAAGAAAGTAGGTGCGTTTGCCACATAAGCAAAACCTATCACATCCCTTATCAACACGTAAACATTTCATTGAAGTGCTTTGGTGTGCCTTAAACCATGTGGCCATATCAGAGTTCTATGAAGCTTTAGATAACCACCTTTACATTTTATGTTTTAATTACGTTAAGCCTACTAAAAATTCTAATAGGGCCTGTAACCTGTCGGTCTAAATGTTCCCATTTTGGATGCATTAACGAGCCTGATCAGTGTGTTGCATATTGCATTCTTTTTATACTTTTGGCATTCAGAAGACACCTTAAGTGCTTACCTCATGGCTGCAACGAATATGCAAACTGTAACTTGAAACTTGAGGCTCCGAATTATACCATTATTATAACATGAACTTGACGATAGTGTTCTTTTATTATTTGTCTTTTGCAGTACGTTTTATTGCCTATGTTAGCTTATCATTGCGTGTTTATTATCGGCCTTGGGTTCGAGTCATATCTTGGCCGTGGATGCCTGTGGCGACGCTTTTAACAGTAAGTTAACGATTGATATATTACATCGATGCAAGCCATCCTCTTGGCGTTCGCCGTAACTTTCAAAGGTAATTTGAAAAACATT
Source organism: Dryococelus australis (assembly GCA_029891345.1). NCBI lineage: Eukaryota > Metazoa > Arthropoda > Insecta > Phasmatodea > Phasmatidae > Dryococelus > Dryococelus australis. The sequence goes on from CM056999.1 coordinate 54,048,974, forward strand.
AACACTCTTACCTCACGGGGCCGCAAGTAGCATAAGTTAGTGTGGTAGTCTATTCACGGTTACTTCATACTTTTAAGAAGGTCTGGTAAAGTTATACTTTCAGGATATTTCTCCATCTCGTGCAAACTAAGCTTAACTAAGTCTGGAAAATTGCACCAAAGGACAACGGGCCAAATTCGTGCGCATTCAGTTGTAATAATATTTTGCATAAGAACTATTTCTTACTAGGCGATACCAACATACGTGTTTTTTTTTTCACTGACTCTTTATATTTATTATAAAGAAATTTTATTATTTATAAATAAAATAAAAATAAATTCGATTTAACGAAAAAAGCAAGATACATTATGTTAACAGAGGTAACGCTTGTGATATATTAAATATTTAGGAAATAACTAAACACGCCATACATGGGGTAGTTTTTTAAGGGTTTGATTCAAAAGGTGTGAAGAAACCGCGAATAGACTATAGCTGCATTCATTAGCCTACTATCCCAAGTAGTTCTCATGACACAATCTAGCTTCTCAACTGGACGTCTTCATCTAAGAATATAGAGTATATTGTTTGACGCCACATGGACAATGGTAATACAGCGGTACAGAAATTGCAGGGACATTTACGATCGCGTCCTGAGAAAAGTGAAATGCGTAAAGGAAATGTAGGCCTATAAACGTAGGCCTATAGCTGAATAACTCAAAATAAGTTTAGGGTCAACTTATGAAACAATGCCAATGCTACAAGTATGAAAAAATGTTATTTTATTCTGACTGACTTGATGACTGACATGTAATCTTAGGTATCAAATGTGTAGTTGTCCTGGTGGTTCCCAGAGAAAAAAAAATTGGACTACTGAAAATATTATTGGCATTGATTGTTAATAGACAAAGAAGAAAATAAGACTAGCAAAGTTCCGTTTAGAAGTTTAATTTGCGAACTACCAGTAAGTGATTCCGTTTGTAGTAAAGGTGAGTCGAAAAATTTGTGAGGTACTCAATAAGTTTGTCTTTACTACTTATCGAGGTGAAACGAGGTGAGGACAGAGCAGCGACGCAACGAAACAGTAGTGGAAATTGTAGTATCCCAAGAGTAAAGAGATTTGGGCGGCTCATAACCACGAAGTCTTGAGAGCCGATGAGGGCGAAATGAGGTGAGAATGAAGCAGCGCCGGAATGCAAGGGCGGGGGAAACGGCAGACCCTCGAGAAAACCCGCCGACCAGTGGCATCATCCGTCACGATTGCCACTTGAAAAAATCTCTGTGTATGACCCGGCTGAGGATGGAAACCTTGTTCGCCTTGAGCAGTCTAACCGCTCAGTCACCACTGCCCCAGTATCCCGAGAAAACTCACAGACCAACATCAACCCCCACCAGGTGTCCCACGCCTTTAAAACCGAGTGTGAACTGTCCGCGAATCAAAACCTGATTATATAGGTGGTGGTCGAGGTAGTGGTGTTATTGGCGGTGTTAGTGAGTGGGTGGTGTTATTATAGGTGATGTTAGTGGGTGGGTTGTGGTATTATATTGATGGTGTTGGTAGTGGTGTTATTGGCGGTGTTAGTGAGTGGGTGGTGTTATTATAGGTGATGTTCGTGGGTGGGTTGTGGTATTATATTGATGGTGTTGGTGGGTGGTGTTGTTGGTATTGTTGTGGGTGGTGGTGGAAGTGGAGGGATCTGGGTGGCTCGTAGTGGGATCGCCCCCGCGTTTTTCGTAAAATATTTGTTTGCGTTAATACGCGTATTTCGGCAAATAAATATTCTTCAAATACGACTTTTTGTCAGAAAAGTTATAAAAAAAATTATATATTTAAAATGGTCAAATATCGCATTTTTAAAGCTTGTCTATGCAGATTCCTTAAGCCACAAGAGAAAAGTACAAATATACGGGCGTTGTTTAATCTGTGGGCTTTCTCCGCGTGTAATAAAAAACCCCACTGTTACATATCTTATTTACACAGTACAGTGTCACGGCGGAAACACTGCACAACTTGCGCGTAGGAGCGATGAGGCGCTAGAAGTGCGTTTTAGTGTCGCCCGTATCGCTCCCTCGCTCCTTGACCTTGGACGGTTCGGGGGATCCATCCCACTCTTAACACAGAGGGTCTTCAGAACTGATGAGGGTAAAGTGAGGTGAGTATGGAGCAGCGGCGGAATGCAGGGAAGGGTGAAACGGGGGATCCCAGAGAAAACTTACCGACCAGCGACGTCGTCCGGCACGATTCCCGCATGCGAAAGTCCGAGAGCGACCCCGCAGGCAATCGAACCCGTTTCGCCAAGTTGGCAGGCAAGTAGTCTGACCACAGCACCACCGTGGCCACGGGGTGACGGTGATGGAAGTTGTGTTAGGGATGATAGTTGTGCTGGTAAAGCAGGGGTGGGAGAAATATGGTGAGCTTACATACGCCAGCAACATGAGCCATTTCCTGCAGTATCTAAGAACTTCTCTATTACTTCAAACGGTGATATAGACGTGGCGTAGTGAATCAAAATTCTCCGAAATCTAAAATAAGAAATTCTTCTCATTCGACTGATTTATATCGAAACGCATTCAAACTACTTAAATGTGCAGGATGAGTCTGAAATACACGGACAAACTCCGCCTCCATATTCCTCATGAAAAATCACATCAAAAACACGCACGACATATGGTATACAATGCTTCTTGAGGGTGGTATACGCCCTTGAAGGCAGAGTTGAAAGGCACGATTATTGCAAATTTTACAGAAAGTATTTAAAATGGAACAATGGCATACAGGATGACGTTTAGTTGAACGAATATCATCAACCACAGCACAACTGGTCGCCGCAATTAAATTACGGCATAAATAAATCAAGGGTAGCAACCCCGTTGTCGGATAAAATTCCGCGATCCCGAAGTCTAATCGGGTTTTCGATGACGGATTATTAAAGCGTGTGTTAAAATTAACGGAAAAAGTTTGTATCGTGTTTTCACCCTAAACCCCGCCGTTTGCGAGGAACTCGCGCATAAACGTCGCCCCCATTGCGCTACTGCACCTGGCATGCAAACAACACTCATCTCGAATTGTTTAGTCACTCCTGCCGGGAGGGCGACCAACAATACAAGTCAGTGGTTGCATGCCCGTGTGTACGACAAGATAGTGAACCTGATTGTTTGCCCATTTGGCCGCTACAGCACACACTCGCCTGGCGCTCGCGCAGGCGGTGGTAAACAGTATCGCTGCATCGAGACCGCTATGCGTTGTTCGAGGTAAAAATGAGCACTTTTGAAAGCCCTGCTTAAGATCTACTTGTGTGCATGTTGTGTAGTCCTCCACCTTGTGTAAAAATATCATTGCAATGGCCCTCATCACTTTATTCGTTTGCCGGTCAAGTGAAACTGTGTAATTATCAGAAAAAAAAAATCTGGTCGTTCTTACACTTATGCATAAAAAAAAAACAGAAAGCGAGAGAAATTATTTAAGTAATCACAAACGGTTACCTAGTACTTTTTATTCTACGTGAAGATATGGAAATGCCTTACATATATCGTTACCAACCTTACTGGGCGCATGTTACTCAGTGCGCCCGTTAAAATATATACAGGCAGGGACAGCAACTTTTTTCTAAGGTTGATATTTAAAAAAAATATCACTTTATCGTGAACAGCCTTTAACCAGGTGTAGAGTTGTCTGTGTGTCGTTGTGGTAGCATTAATCGGTACACGTGGGCGGAACTAGCGGGTATGCACCTAGTGTACGGCGCAGCTCAGGGATGAGGCAGGAATGAACGCAGCAAGTGCGCAGCTATGTCTCCCAGGAGGCAGGTACCACACCACTCCACCTTTGCTGCCGCTGACCAGCGCCTACGGTATACGGGAACAGCCGCCAAACGGAAACACGATTCTCGACGCGGACGTGCGCATGCGTGCGACGTGGTTTGAAGAGGAGGTCCTTGCTTCTATCGAAGAGGCGCCATCCACCAGCGCCCGAGCCATCGCCCATGCAGATGCCAGCCAAAGTACCGTATAGGCTATTCACGGTTTAGCCATATCTTTTGAATCAAACCTTTGAAAAATTACCCCATGTCTGACGTGTTTAGTTATTTTCTAAACATATCATTTATCACAAGCGTTGTATACATCTGTTAACTCAAAAGTATCTTCATTTACGTTAAAATTGTAGTTTAACTGTATTTTCTTTATAATTTATAATATTTCAATTATATTAAAAATGAAAAAAAAAAAAAACTGAGAGAAAAACGTGTGTTGGTAGCGCTGAGGAAGAAATAGTTCTCATGCAAAATATTATAACTGAGTGCGCACGAATTTGGTGCGTTGTCCCTTTGGTGTAATTCTGTAGACTTAGTTAAGCTTAGTTTGCACGAGGCGGAGGAATAATCTGGAAGTAGAACTTCAGCAGGTCTTCAGGAAAGTGCGAAGCAACCGGTGAATGGATTATAATACGGGTTCTTTGCGAGCAGCAACTACATCCGTACACGGCACAAGCGGCAGGATCGGACGGTTATCATTGCGGGCTGCAATTCGCTCTGTGGTACCCGGAACAGCGCAGTGTGCAGCAATGTTTTTCTACCTCCATGCTGTGGACGGACGATGCGTGTTTTTCCCGCGACAGTATTTTTAATACAGTCGTTGGAAACCCGATTAGGCTTCGGCATCACAGAATTCGAAGTTACATCATGGTTGCAACCCTTAATTTCTTGATGACATAATTTCATGGCAGCGACCGGTTTTGCTGTGGTTGCTTGTATTCGTTCAACTGGACATTATCCTGGATGCCATTGTCCCATTTCAAATACTTTCTGTAAAATTTTCAATGAACATGTGTTTCAACTCCCTTTTCAAGGGCGCTATCCACCCTTGCGAAACATCGTAGACCAAATTTCGCATGTACGTTTCCGACGTAATTTATCGTAACGAATAAGCAAGCAGAGTTTGTCGGGGGGGGGTTAGGGGGGGTTTCAGACTCGTCCTGTATTTGTTTTCCCAACTTTCAGCTATCAAGGAATGTACAATTTGGCCATCAATTTATGAGCAGTTGTAACGGTGATTGGTGAACTGAGTCAGAGTGAGAAAACAATAAGATTATAAAATTATGTTACTCTTCTAAACTAAGTCTGTTGCGATCGTGGAGATAGCGCGCCGATCTCTCACCGTCGTGACCCATGTTTGATCCTAACGTTTCGGTCTCGAGCTCCACATCAAACATTCCCAACAGTCAACTGATTTTTTTCCGTGCGTTTCCATTTCCTTTACTGGTACTTATTTTCCTTAACTCGTCGCAGATTGAGATACATCTCGCCTCACAGTGTTGATTTTTCTTTAAAGGTGCACAGCGCAAAGCTACATATTTTCTTCGAAGTGAAATCAGTTTGCCGTTATGTTTACCTCGAGTAATCTAAATTTATTCTTAGTAAAATACTCAATCATGGTAACATAACTAACTTTTTTTTCCCTTAGGAAATGATTCCACAGAATGGGGTGGAATCCAACCGACAGACTTCGTTAAGTGATCCTTTATAAAAAATCACCAGGGAAATATGTAGGACACACTTTACCTAAACTGAACATGAGGAAACGTAATAGCACCTTAAAATCGATTTTTATATTATATTATTGCAAAATATCGGAAACAAAGGGAATTTAAATCACAGTTCCCTAGAAAATATTGTTATGCGATATTTAAACTAAGAACAATCTACCATTAATAATCGCGCCTCCCGCCGTAATGAAAATAGCAGTGGTGGCCACAATTCTTATTGTAGAAAACGTTTTTACCGCCAGGATTTATGAACATCTGGTGGTGGTTTATTGAGAAGCATGTCCTAATTAACAAAAATGCCCACCTTGGTGTAATTGCCCAGGACTGCCATTTTCGTTACAGGTGTTTAGGCAACACCAATGCTTCCTGTCGTCAGAGGAGAAAAACATGCAGCTTCCGTATATAAGCTAATTAATGTATGGTACATGTAATTGCCAGTAATTCTTAAAAATTTCACCACTAGGATCTGTGCAGTGGGTACAGTAGTATTCAATAGACTCATGCAGGTAGTATTGCATATTTACTATAGTTTATTCACGGTTTCTTTGGACCTTTTAAGACAAACCTTAGAAAAATCACCCCATTTATTACGTAGTTAGTCATTTCCTAAGTATGCCAGGTATAAAGTATTTTATTCCTCTGTAAACGCAGACGTATATTACTTTTCGTTTAATTGAGATTTTACCTATATTTTATTTGCGCATCATTATATTTCTTTTGTAATAAACACGAATAAAAACAGCGAGAAAAAATATGTGTTGGTAGTGCCTATAAATAAATAGTTCACATGAAAAATAATATATCAACTGAGTGCGCAGGAAAGCGGCGCGTTGTCCTCTGGTGTAATTTTCCAGGCTTAGTTAAGCTTAGCTTGCACGAGGCGGAGGGATATCCTGGAAGTAGAAGTTTAACAGTGCTTTAAATAAGTGTGAAGTAACCGTGAATGTGTTACGGGCACTGTATCACTGTGACCGAAAATGTGCGCGCGTTTTACACGAAAACGGTGGGTCCTAAAACAGTTGCAACAAGAAACCAATGTTGTTCAATATATCATACTCTCCAATTACCAAGTTGCAAATAATCATAATTACTGACGGTAAACAAGTTGTGTGGAAAAAGAGGGTGGCGACCCCTGTTATTTTCATTACGTTGGAAGGTGTTAATTGTAGTTTGGTTTTAGGTTGGATTTCCCAATATTATAAAAAAATATTCAGAGAATATCAATTTGATTTCACTTCGTTTGTGGTATTGCGCAAAAGTACAATTGAAAAAACTCTATATTCAGTAGCTTACACCCCTTTAATATTAACTATATGTTTGAAGTGACCCATATGTTTCCACTTGAGTTTGCGTAAGGAATCGCCTCGAGTAGTTTGTGATCCGAATTCCATCTCATTCTGTATATTCATTACATTTTATGATTTATTCTGCCTGTATGTGGTGACTGACGGAACTCAGGATACAAAACTCACAAGACTTTATTTAACAGGAAAAATCGGAGAAGAGAATTTCATATTACTTTTCTAAACCACACACGCGACTGGCAACTGAACCGTCTGGAACGATGCCACGTACGGAGAATTCTGGAAAAAAGTTCACGGGCAAAAAAAATACAAGAGAGATAGATGGTAGACGAATACAACTATTGCCTCGTATCCGTGGCAGACGAAGAAAAATGGTTTTTTTCTTTGTGAAAACTGTACGATAAACGCTTTAGCTACTAAGGTATTAAGTAGAGAAGTGTCGTCGCATACGTCGTTGTAACAGTTATGGAACACAGGGCCAAATTAAACAAGAATTGACTGATATAACTAAAGAGCCTACTTTCCTCGACGTGGGTGCAAATAATTTTGAATCGAGCTCTTAAACTCTCAGGGGGGTAGATATGCGTTGACGTCTCGTTGACAGCATTGCAGGTGAAACCAGGGGCATAAGTAACAGTAGTGAAGCAATGACAAAAACAAACGTGCCTTGCCCGGGGTTTGAACTCGGAAAACCTCGTAAAATTAAGCTAGCGTTCAATCAACTACATCGCGGGGGTAGGATTCGGAGCGGAGGAAAAAAAATGCCTACAAAAGAGGATGTCTGTATGCATAACTGCTGCTTCTGATGAATACTGCTGGCGTACAAAATTTGATAGGATTTAGTTTGGATAGTTTCATAGATATAGCATACCCAAGTAGCAAAAGTTAGTTGGCCCACTTGTGCAAATCTGCTTGTACACAAGCAGCCCACAGACGAGCTTACATAATCATCAGCCTCTGGAAGGCACCCGCAAATGTTTGTGGCCCACATGATGCCTCTTTACTGTTGTGCGCAACTGGCCACACCTGGGCCACTGTTTAGGTAACGTCCATGTAACAAAATACAATCTGGCCATAAGCGGCCCTCTTCTACGTAGCCAACTGTACCCCAAGCATGTCAACACCATCAGTGGCCCATGAGTTACAGTAGTGGCCCACTGGCCTACTGCTTCTGACCTATGACCTACTGTAAGTTAACCACAAGTCGTCAGCCAACTGTTGGCAAACCATCTGTGGTCCAGCTATTGGCCACTTACAGCCCAACTAATTGCCACGTACAGCCTAGCTATTGGCTACTTGTGGCTCACTTAAAAGCAGCTTGCCATACATTTTCAAAGCCAAAAATTATTGTGTGTCACCCAAATTAAACATTTTTTTTACTACCTTCATATACGATCTTCAGCATCATTTCACAATTGCTAAATCTCTTTCGAAGAACTGGATTCCAAACTCACGACCCTTTAGTTCACAGTCTAGAATGCTAGTGACTTCTCTATCATATATTCATGTAGAAATCTTTAAGTAAATCTGATTGCATTATCAGCGTTGATATAGACACAAGTCATATTAGTATCACAAGTAAATACCGGGATGTCTGTGTTTTGTTCAAAAGACTAGTTATGGGCTACTTGCAGGTAATATTTAAAATGCCAAATAAAATTTTTTTATGTGTTATGCTTTGCAAGTTTCCAGTCCGGAAACTATTTTTTTTTTATATTTCCAGTAATGTCACATGATAATTTTAATTCATATATGCAGGAAAAAAAAATCAAGTGAATTCACATATGATATTTGATATTTCACAGTCAGCATGCCATAAATGGCCCATGAAATTAACAGTAATATGTCCCCAGCAGTAACAATTGGCATGCCATAAAAGGCACATAAGCTTGCAGATAATGTTTCTTCAGTAATAACCAACAGCTGGCATATCACAAAAGGCCCCTAAGCATGCTGCTATTGTGTCCCCAGCAGTAAGCAACAATTGGCACGCCATATATGGCCAATTAGCATACTACTAATACATCCGCGGCAGTAAGTAACAGTTGGCATGCCTTGATCGGCCCACACGTTTGCTGCTTGTGTGTCCCCAGAAGTAAACCTCAGTTTTCATTTTGTTAATGGCCGTAAATGCTGCTAACAGTTTCCCAGCAGTAAGTAACAGTTAGTGGAATGCTTATGGGAAATCTGTTGAAAGCTAACAATCGTTGTGAGAGAATTGGCCCATATTACGATTATTTAAAAAATAGCTAATGTCACTTTTTTAATGTAACTTGATTGACAACCATATAAAAAATGCCAACAGTCATTAAATTCGATTGTTTGTCACCACTGCCAACACTTGGCCAACAGTTAACTGCTTGTTGTTTGCTACTTAGGTATTAATATAATTTTTTTATATTAATCCCATTAAAAAAACCTTTAGCATCTAAAACATGTTTTTACATACCCTGCAGTAGTATGGGCGGGCCGGTCCTAACTCAAAGGGGATGCCGCCTTTTTGGAGTGACACAATTAATTTGATATCAATGGTTTAATTAAATTGATTGAAAGTGTTAATGAAAATTAAAGGGTTAAATGTATTGAAATAGTTTAATTTTATCGAAAGGGGTTAATGTATTGAAAGGGTATTTTTTTTTTAGTTTGAAGTAAGAGCTCTGGTATGTCCTTACCCTTAGAGCTCTGACACTCGATGAAGGGTGATGTGTTGGGCACGGTTTGTGTGTATATATATTGTTTTGTGCAAGAGTGGCCTAAGTTTAACTTCTTTGGATTGGTAGGATATTGCTAATAGATGGTGTTGGTAGATAGACGACTTTGAAAGATAGTATTATTCCAAATGAATAACAGTGTTGCACAAAAGAATTTCAGATTGTTTAAACGAGTTCTACATATGAATAAATTACACACATCGAATCATAAATTTCAAACTATCACAAATACATGAACAAGTGCAAGTCTACCTCGACCTATATGCTACTAATATAATTTACACAAGAGAAGTATAACGAACGACACAATTACGTGAGTGTGCAGTATAGAATTAATGAAGCAAAAAAGTGTTCTTCTATATTAAACAGCTAATGAACACAATAACAAGATAAATTTAACACTACTTGATGCCTCTCGCATGTACCTTACATGCCTGTTTGCCTGTGAGACAGATGAGGAACTTTAGAAACAAAATCCACATGTAAAAATAAATAAATTGATTAACACACATAAAGAAGAAAACATTTAATATACATCCATTTGCTCAGTGAAACACTGTTTGATTATAGACTGAGTTGAAAAACGAGTGTTTCCAAATAAATTAAATGGATACAAGTACATGGAAATCACTAAACACGTGATTAAATTGCACCTCTCCCAAAACACATCTGTCTGGCTCAGAGGCTGGTGAAGGAATGGTGTCAGTGTATGATGTGCGCCAACTTATATACGTGGAGCTTGTGGGCGAATTGAAATTAAGGCAAAAACTCTGAATACAATTTACACGCTACTCATATGCATCCTGAAATATATCTAGAAAAATTATATCCCTACCAAGCACTGTGTGCAATTTAATTAGCAATCACACAGACAATGATTTAGCAATTCCAGTTAACATGGACAACTAAAGATTTCCAAACTCTCGTTTTAAATTTTAAACAGACATAATAGAACTACATGAAATGAAATCGTACAAGGAGCTCTCCCAAAACACATCAGTCTACCTCGGAGGTCAGTCAATGAATGACTGGATCGTATGATGTGCACCTGCTTATAAGCTGCTATATATGTGGAATGTGTCTGAGTTGAAATGTATGACTGACAGAACCTATTTGCCGACCAAGTTACTATTAATGACATGATTACACTTTTCGTCCTACAAGTACGTGAATGTATAAAAGTGGATTATTTAAAAATAATGGAAATACTACAAATTTTTTCCTTCAAGTCTGTGAAATTCACGGCACTTGGTAACAAAAATGTTATTTGAAAATGCTACGAAATTTCGTCTACCAGACATATAAATGGTGTGTACACGATAAACGCAATATCACACAGTAAATTAAAGACTTAAAATATTTTACACTATAGTTTTCAAATACTGTGAACAAGATCTGAACCCCGGAGCACATAATATCGCTAAATGAGAATAACAGCTATCACATTCCAAAGGCTGGTGAAGTCGAGAATTCCAGTGTTGCATCTATGCAGCGTGAGGATTGGCGAAGAACTAAGATGGCGGGACCCCTCGAGAAATGTCCACATCGCTCCTGGCCAAGGTCATCCATCCCCTCCCCCCACACTGGCCAAGAATGCATTTTTTTAGAGGTATGTCTGTCCACAGAGTCCGACCCCCTCCAACAGAGAGTTAATTTTTGTCTTTTCCAAAGCTCTGAAACATGCACACTGGTATCGATTCAACACTGCAAGAACGTGTTTAGTAGTAAACACACCCTCCACCTACACCACCCAAGAACTGTCCCTTCCAACACCATGCTTTGCAAAACATGCTGCCCCCTGTCCACAGAAGGTGGAGCACCCTCGCCGACGATTCAAGGCCACACACCTCCTCCCCTTACAACACTCAAGAACATGTTTTTCGGATATCTTGGGAACTGGCCATTCCACGCAGTCCTGGACCTTCACCCCCAGAGCACTACCTCTGCTATGAACAGAGGTTTGCTTTAAGGTCAAAGCCATGCTTTCTCTAGGGAGGCAGCAGCGAATTTTTAACTGACCTGGGCTAGCTTCCTGTCCCTCTCCCCTCTCCTCTCCTCCCGTCAAACTACTATTTTCGCTGGAACATTGATGTTTCATTTTATTTTTCGAGATGCAAGAGCCTGGTGTATTCCCAGCAAAAAAAAAAAATTCACATGTCCTGCCGATAAAACTTTATTTTCCTCATCACTAAGAAATATTTTCCAAATGTCTTTAACACACAATAAAGTCAATTTAAAAAAATATATAAACTTATTTCCAGAAAACTTCATTCCTGTTTTCCAGCAAACTTTATTCTGTTTTCCAGCAAACTTGTAACACAGTTAAAATACATATTTTTTGTAAGTAATGACAAACATACAGCTTTCCTCTTACACAAGTTTTAACTATTACTATGTAAGCTAATACTCAAGTTAAACTTTATTTTCAAACATTTAGAATGTATGTTAAACAAACTTGTTCGAAATGTTATTTTACTTTCAATCTGTTTTTTATAAAAATATTTTTAGTATCTTTATGTATAGTTTTCCCACTTCTCAATTTCTCAACACAAAATGTTTATGTATGTTAACTTATTTGATTATAAAAAATACTAAATTTTCGACATGATATTACTGAAATAACAGGAATGAAGGATGAAATGACTGAAATCGAAACTGAAATCTATTAAATTTCACAATATTTTAACTGATTTTCCTTAAAGGACAAATTTAGTGTAAATTTAAAGGAAAATTGCAACCATTTATTATCTGTTTACTATATAAGGAGGGATAAATTAATTTTTAAGAAGTTTTCCAATAATGTTTTCTGATTTTGTGTAAAGTATGATTACATTTTTTCACCAGACATCTTCATGTTGATTCTTCAGCTTCAATAGTTGGAATCTAGCTGAGAGGGAAATATATTTCTTAAAGGTTGGCTGAACTCTCTCAGTTGTGAGACAGTGGGGAAACATTGTGGTGTGTCACTAAGGGCTCTTTCTACCTGGCCCTGAAAAGGTTTTTATGTATAACTTTCAGTTTTGTTAAATTCCCTACAGTTCTTGACCAGGGACCCAGCAAAGTTTTCTCGAGATATCCAAGTCTGTTCCTTCCATTAAAAAATTCATTCATTCAGACATGTTCTTTTCTCTCCAGCATTTTATGTAAGTTCTCTTCAGCTTTTCAGAGTGTTTTAATATTAAATGTTTGTTTTCTCCCTTTTCAAGAAACTTGTAATTTTTTTGTGATATTTAGCAAACAGGTATCCTGACATTAAAATCTTTTAAACAAACCTCAACCAACTTACCAAGGATATTTAAAACATTAAATATGCAAGTACTTATGACTCATCCAATTATTCACTAAGTAATGGCACAGGGGAAATTTTCACACTAATAAATAACAAGTCACAGTATTCAATTTTAACATATAAAAATTGTACTAAGATTTTTTTTAATTCATAAAACAGTTTAGCTAACATTCATAAAACTAATTCTTTATATATTCACATCAAACATGTTAATATCCTAAAATTTTAAACATTTTACTATTGAAAGCCTTACAAGCTTTAAAAATATTGCTACGTCATGTTACATCACAAATAATACAATTAATTACAAACCTTTATCAACATGTTAGCACTGAAAGCCACTCAAGTATTTTAATCAAAACACCATCTTATGTCATAAACTGCAAAAAATCATAAAATTTCCTTTAAAGACTGAAAAATCATTAAACTTATTTTATCATTACATGTGTAAGCTATCCAAGCTTTTTAACCAAAACACCCACCATCTTAGGTCATAAAACTGCAAAAATATTCATAACATTTCCTGTTACGACTGAAAAAACCTCTCCTTTATTTTATTATTGAAATAATAAAGTTTATTAAAACTTTCCAACATTTTACATCATAAATCGTTAACTTTCTTAGCACATCATTAAACTTTTTAACAAATTGGAATGATGGGTCTTTAAAATCGCAAAACAAGTCTTTAGAATCATTAGACTTTTAAAAAAAACTCGAATGATGTTTATTTTAAATCGTGAAACACATCTTTAGAATCGATAAATATTCTAATAAATTTGAATTAAGGGTCATTAAAATCGTTCCGACTTTATACTTTCAATAACTAAAAATGTAAAAATTCCTCAGCCTATTACAAGTGAAACATCATTAAATTTATAATAAAAAAAAATTCACATTCTATTAAACCTGAAAACTATTACACCGTAACACATTTGAATATACTTACAATTGTAAACTGAAAAAATATATTGAGTTATGTTGCATCCGAAAGCATTACTGTAAGTTTGAATTTTTTATTAAAATTTCCATTTAGAGTTAAGAGATAAGATGAATTTGTGTTTCTTTACAAGAACAACATGTGGTGGTGGTGATGATATTGGTGATGATATAGGAGTATAAATAATTTTCCTGTGGTGAAGGTATGAAAGAATGAGGAGGGGGTGAAATTAATTTACACTGCGGTGATGGTAAACTTGACTCAGGAGATAGCAAACTTGACTCATATGAAATCACAAAATTTATCTCTAAAAACTCTTCTAACTCTTGATATGAATTATTTTTTTACTTATCTTCCCGCACATTATATGAGGTTAAATCTAGTGGAGTGCAAAACAAACACATTGGTGGTTTTTGTCTATGTGCCTCACGTGACTTGATAACTGAAGATAAATCTAGAGGTTCTAATCTCGAAGTCGGAGATGTCGAAGGCATTGATGTTGAAGGTGTTGAGGTCGATGCCGCAGGCGGTCTGTACACCTCAATGCCGCAGATGATGTTGCAGACCTCACTGCTGCAGGCATCATTGTAGCTCTCAACCCTGTTGTACACCTCGACGGGGAAGGCATAACTGTCGGTCACATTAGCGCAGCTTTCAATATACTTGGTTTCGATGTGGAAAGCATCACTGTTGGATTCGTCACTGTAACTGTTCTTAACATTTCTTATTCTGTATATTGTTAAACATATTTACGCTAAACATATTTGGATATTTTTTTCATTAATGTGTCCGAACATGTTGACAATATGATTAGAATTTTATTTTATAATTTTTTTATTTTTTTGGTAATGGTTACTGTATGCGAGGAAGTAAAAGTTGTTTCATAATTTTTTTTAATTTTTATATATTTCTTCAGTATTTTTTTAAATTTAATTATATTTTCCTGCATAATGGAGCTTGCAAAGTGAATATTAATTTTTATTAAGTACGCAACATAATATTTTGCTTGAGAATTTTTAAACAGCTAGGAATATGTTTTGTCCTTGGTATCCATGACAGTTAAAATCATTGACCTGAAGTCTCCTCCCCTCCAGGATGGACCTTGGCAGTTTGCTTTGTGAGAAGAGACAATTTCCCTATTGCATAGTAATAAAATCAAAATTCATTCTGCAGGTGTTTTTGGAGTAAGGCTGGCAACCTCTGAGATCTGGGGTTTTGTAGTTGGAACTGAAAAAAAAAAGAATGCTGAAATTTAACCTTGAGGGTTTATGACTCTGGAGAATGAGCGGTCACACTGCTAAGGGCATAGATCTCTAAACATAGCAGTTTTTTCACATCTGAAGACATTGGCGACTGCTACAAGTCTAAGATTTCGAAGCTAGTATATGTATTTGTTAGCTAATAATGTTTGATCGAAACAATTCGAGATGATTCATTTATGATTAAACATCTATAAAATTGAGCATATCTAGCTTTTTCATGTACAGGAATGAATTTATATTTGTTTGTTTAACAGTGATTCGTTCTTTATCCCTTTTATGATTATATGGTCAGTGACTTGATAATTAATTATTATTAAGCATGTCTTACCCGACATTGTACATAGTATTGTTAGATATAGAAAAGTGGTTAGGGTGATCGCTTCCAGAACTTTCCTCTCTCTGTCGAGAAAATAGTTTACTTAGGAGAACAATTTCACTTTTAATAACGAATAGGCTAAATAAAAGTAAAAAAATATTAATTTTACAAGATATATTTATTGACAAAATATATATAAACATATTTTTATTATTATTTCGACAAAATGAAATATACATTGTTTCAAAAAAATATTTTAACACTGAAGCAGAATACCATCTTTAAAACATATACAAGTAACCACAGGACATCCCAAAACATAACATCAAACTATCAATTATAGGATGATCCCAAACACCTAAACAAACATAGGATGTCACTCAAATTACACAATTATTCTTTCCGAAACAAAGTGGAAATGGTTTGCTCCAATGTGCTAATAAATTGTTAATATTCACTTTACATTTGGATTTCTGTATGTACGAGCATATGATTTCGTTCTCTTGTACCATGTTTACGAAGCAGTGGATGGCATACAAACAAATACTTTTTACATTAAATTTCACTCATCCTAAATAATGCCATATGACTCGAATAATATACACATTTAATTCGGGAGGAGAATCATCATAGTCTGTTTCACCCCAGTCAGATATCATTGCCCAAGTTAACATTAATTTTGAGTTTTCCTCTGCAGAGAAGAATGCCGAAATATATTCATATGTTTGAACAAAGGGGAATTGAATTCCTTTTGAATAGCTATTACTTTCTCGCTATATGCACTTTCTAAAATGTGTTTTTGCTCAACTCACTTACATATATATCACAATTATTTAGGTAATATTTGCAAATATTTTCAATATTCTCATACTCTATACATCTACTTTATCAGATTAAACCATGGTAATGCTTAGTAAGCCATCTATTTGTTTTATTGGATTTGGGAGTTAGATATTTCCAGTAAAATGGTGCTTTGAAACTAAATACAGCTGTTTGTTCTTCCATATCAGTAATAGCTAATTCTTTAATGATAAATTTTTTCCTGTAGATTGAATTCCTTGCACATTGCAAAACATCTCGCCGTAGCTGTGGTTCGTTGTCTACTGACTCAATTCATTATTTTCACTAACTTATCTCTTACATTGTAACTTGCTAATCTATCATGAATTATCATAGCATAAGCTTGTGTATTTGCCAGAGTTGGTGTACTTGCAATAATTTCAATTCATGAATCAATTACACCATTGTAATTGTGTCGTCCTGTTTGCTTACATCGAACACAAATAATGCTCCTCTATTTTTAAATGTTTCAAGTTCAATGATTGGTGAACTGTTTTTGTTATAATACATTTCCTGAAACTTTGTATACATATAATATGAAATAAGGAATTCGCCATTAGCAAAGTTCATATTTAAATCCACATAGAGGTAAGCTTGACTGTTTAGATACTGTTTAATATTTTTCATATCACAATTATCGAATGATCCATCAACTTTTAAATTGTTTTGTCGATTTGTTTGAAAACAAATGACAATGCATCTCTTTTTTTTCGACGAAAAACTTGATTTCACACACTCCAAATTATTTTTTGAGCTAATGGTAAAGTTCAAAGTACCTCTAAACCCCACAATCTGAATGCAATGTCTAAATTATTCCCTTTTTCGGTACATTTAAAAACTTTACTTGTTCATGGGTGTTAATTTCAATATGCGGCATTAACAATTCCATACTGCTTAATTCAAATGTTACTCAATCATCATTATTAGCTGTATCATATATGGCATTCAAATGTGTATTACTGAATATAATAAATAATTGTTGTTTAGCATTTAATATCAGGTGTTTGTAGTCTTCAGCAAAGCCCAAAACCATACTTAACAGCATAACAACTTCTTATATTTCACCTGGGTTTATTTGTAGTGATTAATCACTAGCATTGCTCCACCCAGCCATAATCCCTGTATACAGATCATTTACAGTTCCTGAGAGATAGTTCTGTATTGTGGAAGTAATTCCAACATCTCGTGTTTGATTTATTTCCACTCTATTTAGCAGATATGCAATTCGGTCGATTAAATGAAGTATTCAATTTCTTACTATTTTTGTAGTTGCTAGATTACTTGCATCTGCTGTATTTCTTATTCTTCCTCTAAACCTTAAACTTTATTTCGACAGTAACATGTAAATATCGTGATTTTGTATTGAAACCCTTATTTCCAAAGGAAATGTATATGCAACTGCTCAGAATGGTTCATACACATGTATTTCTGTATTGGTGATTGCATTTTCATAGCTGATCAGTTCTTCAACATTAAATATGTCTTCCATTTCTATTAACAGTATACCCTAATTATTTTTAATATAATTTGTTGCCTTAACTTCGTGGGTAACTTATTTGAAAGGAGCGTTTTACGCTTGCATTTATGTCTTTTTAGACTTCCTTTCTTCGAAATATGTTCTTTAGTGTCATAGTTTTTAAATGAACCTCCTACTTTATATCTGAATATAATATTGTACACAATACAGATTATTATTGTAAAGCGCACCAGAATGCAATTGTTTATACAGCTTTTTTTAGAATGCAAACAGGTGGTAATTTCTTTGGTCCTAAAATTAATAAGTTTACTGTCTTGATCGACAATTGTAACAACTATTTCATCGACATGATTCACTATTGCTGGAAGATATATCAAAGTATTTGGTTTTTCAATTATTTTATATCCTGGAGCCCCGGCACACATGAATTTATGTATTGTATTTGTCAGTTTCCCAATAAAATATGAACCACCTATAGTATTAACATTTATGCGACATACATGATCAATAATATATTAAACTGTTATGATGATTCGTGTAATTGATTAGCGGGATATACTTTCTGTTTATAGCCTAACATATTTTCTATCTAATCATCTTCTGAGAAATAGATATCGATGTTACTATACAATGCACAAGTTAATATATTTGGATTTCCATATAATCGGAAATGCGCATCTTCAGGTAATGCACTTTAATGAATGTTTCTAAGTCATCCAACTCATACAATCCTACCAGTATCACAATATTGTATGTTTTTCACCAATATTAGCCATAAATGATTAGATATGCATATCAATGTTATGGTATGCTGTTGTAAGTAACAAATTCGATTAGACTTATTTGCTATTCTGCATCTAACTCTAAAGCTGGGAAATATACAGCACACAATTGTGACGAATTAAAACTTAATATCAACAGAATTGAGATACTACAAATGTGTTTTACTATTACAATTGATTATATTTGGTAGTTGTTCATTTTGTAATTGTACCTTAATTGGATGTTTTTAGATAATTGTGTATTTCGATGGGAGGACATAATTCGCCAAAACTGCCACAATTAAATGAATGATTTATATCTTAATTAATGCAACCCAATGTGTTTCTTCATTTTGTATCGAATTTTAATAAACAATCATACATTCACGAAGATTTGGTTTCTTTAGTAAATTGTCTCTTATATACAAACATCGAGAATAGGGAATAACCAGTTTCTTTACAAATGCTTTAGTATCTTTGTTTGTTAATGTATCCTTTGGAAGAATATTTAGGACTTTCTGCATTTTTTTTCCACATTTCGAGTTTTTTTTATCCTTGACCAACTTTAAATGATTTCATATACATGCCTTTACCTTTTGATTTAACTGCTCTACTAATTGCCTAAACTCCTCCAAGGATTGATCCAAGTTGTGTTGATACTGGAAATAGCAATGGAATGATTCTTTATTCCCTTGTTTTTTGTATGAGGTTACATTTTAAGCCCATACCTCTCTTCACTTTGACATGCATAATTTTATCAACAGCCCAAGCTCCAAGCATTTCACATGTAGATGTGGATGGATTCTTCTTTATATTTGCAGCTTTATCTGCTAGAATCATATCTGCTAATATGTCTTTTTTCCAAATAGTTTGTTCGATCGTAAACTATACCGTGTTATTTACATGCATTATCCAAAGAGTTTATTTCGTGATCATTCCGTGCCAAATGTTTGGCAAGTTTAGTACCTGGTTCGCAATAATTGTATTTTGTTAAACTGTTTTCAACTGACAAGTCTATATATAGACCTATATTTATAATTATACGTTAGTATGTAACTTAATACTGTGTCATTGTGTAGAAATGAAGGTTATTAAACAAAATGTATGTCTGCTGGTAATTGTAAATATGAAAACAAATGTAATTGAATAGAAACATGGCATTATTTTACCATAAAATATGTATTGTATAATAATTGGACCTTCTCCATGTGGAAAAACTTGTGTTATTGAGTCGCTGTTAGAACATCCAAATGTACTTAAATTTGAAAATGTGTATGTGTTTTCTAAAACAACACAAAAAGAGAAATATCGACAATTAGTGAGCATTTTGTCGTTAATTGGAGGAATGCGATATTTCCCTTTTACAAACAAAGAAGATATAGTGCCTCCGAATAAAGCATTGCCCAATTCCGTATCTATTTTTGTTGATGTTTGGTTTGAACCACAAGGTGAAATACAGCAGTATCTCAGTTTTGGTCGACATTCAAATGTCGATTTTTTTTTCTCTATCACAAATTTACGCATATATAACAAAACATAATTTGCACAATAATGCAAATATGGTAATTGTTTTTCAAATGGATGATATGAATCTGCAACATATTTACAATGATGATGATTTAGGCGATATGACATTTACAAAGTTTAAATATGTGTCTTTACTGTTGGAAAGAAAAATATGTTTTTTGGCGATTATACCAATACTTCTCCTATATATAGGTCTGGTTTCGGCAATTTTTTACTTCCTGAGCAAGAATAATGATTGTTTCAAAGTTTGGACATAGCTGTATCAAACACAATTATTGCAATAGCTGTTTAACAAAAAATTGCTATAGGAATTGTGATTTGACCGTATATATATATATATATATATATATATATATATATATATATATATATATATATATATATATATATATATATATATATATATATACACACAATTTGGGTATGGCTGTGAAATATAGTGATGTGGTAAGTAAATTTTATGTGGAAGACTCTAACATTATTGCACTAAACAAATTTAAATTGCAATCAAATGATATTCAAGAGAAATTAATAAATTATTGGATTTGAATGATAATGTTTATAAAACTGCAAGTGTAATCACAAACATTTTAACCAATATTATAAATGATTTGCAGGAGCAATGAGTTTAGAATAAAGGAACGATTAAATGGATTTAGTAAAGACTTTAGTGATATGACAAATGTAGTTTTTACAACACAACTTGCAGAAATGCAAGAAAATTTAATAATTGTAATTAATGAAGTGGTAAGCAATACTATTACAAAGCAACATGAAACACAAATGGAACAAATAACACAATATATGAGAGATGGATTCATTTATAAAAAATTTGGTTTAGTTATGCAAACAGATTTGAGAAAACAAAATAATGATTTGGAAACATGAATAAATTATTTTATTAATGATTTGGAAGCTAAAACTGTGACTAAATTGCATGCTGTTTTAAGTAAAGTTGATATGGATATTGGAACAATCCTAATTAATTGGTTAATAGATTAAAACTTCTCATTGCTTCGAGAGAGTCTGGGAATAATTCACATACAAACAAAATTGTTTCTATTATTGAAGAGTTGAAAACAGACAGTTATATTACCAATTAAATTTAGTAATATTTCTCAAGAGCTTCACTCTCCTGCAAGGATAAGATATTCTAGAAAAAGAGTTATAACTCATGGATTAAATGATCTTTTTCAAGCTGATTTGTGTGAAATGACATTACTTTCCAAATGCAATAAGTGATACAAGTATATTTTAACTGTAATAGATGTTTATTCAAAGTATGGTTGTGGTAAACCTTTGAAAAACAAAACTGGGAAACAGGTTACAGATGCAATGAAGATCATTTTGAAAGAGAGAAAGCCAAATTTGCTCCAAACCGATATAGGAACCTAAATTTTTTCTATATGATTCCGGAAACTGACTGATTATGGTATTAATCACTATGCAATGTATTCGGAGCTTAAAGCCAGTGTTGTGAAACGTTACAACATATCGATTCAGCTGTTAATATGTAAACATTTCACATTGAGGGGAACTTAAAAATGGGTTGATGTTTTGTCTGAAATAGTTAAGTTTTATAATTACAGATATCATAGAACTATCAAGATGGCACCCAAAGAAGTTTCAGATAATGGTTTAATGAACAGTATTTATAATATTGTTAAAGTCATTGATTAAAGGAAACCAAAGTCCAAAGTTAGTGAATTTATACGTGTCTCGAAGCAGAAGGGAATCTTTAAAAAAAAAATTACATTTAAATGGTTTTATGAAATATTTAAAATTATTTCAATTAGACAAATACATCCCAGAGTGTATTACATAGAAACATATGATGGAGAACCAATAAAAGGCTGTCCTTGTGAACATGAACTGCAAAAAGCCAGTTCTCCAAATTAATATTTGAATGATAAAATCATTAAAAGGAAGAAAGATAATTATGTCCTTGGTTCGATGGATGGGTTTCTCATAAGCACACGATTTCTGAGTTAAGAATCAAGATCTTAAAAGAATGTAATATGTTTGTAAAATTATGATACTAAATAAAAGATTATTAGTAATATTGTAATGTGTTATTTAATTGAATAAACCTCAGGATAGTGTTTGGATGTAAAATTTATTGTGCAATTAATCTTCTTGTTGATTGGATTATCGTTTCATTGGATCAACATTAAAGCGATAATACATAATTTTTATTTCCTTTTAATTATACATTTAATTAAAATATCCCAAACTTATTTCTTAACTTAGATTTTTTTCTAAAAAGAAGTCTTTGTGGGTAGACTGTTAAGTTTTCCCTAACAGCAGCCTATTACATAAGAAATGCAATATTAATCATGTGTTGACACTCCGATTCAAGGAATTAAAAGAGAGAGGATAGAAGAATGAGAGATAGCACTGAACATAGGATGATGTTTATTGTGTCTTCCTAACAACACTTTCATCTAGTTTCTCTTAAACAGTCGGGATGGGTTTACACAAGCATTCACATAAGTTTGGGTTCCGCTGATAGAAACGTTATAATCTAATTTCCTTTGTAGCATTAAATTACCTATTATTAACAATTGAAGACATTAAAATTATTTTTCGAAAAATGTTCATCAAAGATTTATAAAAAGTTTTCACTTCGCCATGTCTGAGGTGATAGTTTTCAATAGAAGAATTGCAAATAAAAATAATTATTTTATTGTGATAGCAAAAAGTTATTCGGAAACAATAAATTACAGTTTCATAAATACACTTACATATCTACTGCTATTATTTAGTCTAGTTATTAATGTCAAGGGGAATTTTTTTTTCAGCAAAAGTTGTTAAATATTTATTCGATGGTAATAAAGGATCAGACATTTGAGACTCAAAATCCGATAATTTTTCAACATATTCTGGCACAAAAGTTTGAAGGCTGTTGACCAGCTCTAGGTATGGCGAGTCAGAGAATAAGCAGGTGGGGGAATAACAATTCCTCTCACAGATTTTCGGGAAAGTCCACAAGTCATGGGTAAATCATAGTTTTACAAACAAATAAATGCTTGGGAAGAGTCCAACTTGGTGTTTTGGGGGGAGCCTGACAGTTGAAGAGGAGGCCTCGAAGTTGTTGGACAAAAGACATGTTCTGGGCTGACGTTGAAGGGACGGAGTCGGGACTCCATGGACAGGATATCCCTCTGAAAAAAGTGTTCTTGGCGGATATAAGGTGGGTGGTTGACCTTGGACAGGAGCAATGTAGACAATTATTGGGTGGACCACCATCTTAGTTCTTTGCCAACCCTCACACTGTATAGATGCGACACTGGAACTCTCGACTTCGCCGGCCTTCAGAGTGTGATATCTGCGATTCTAGTTAAGCGATATTATATGCTATGGGGTTTAGATCTCATTCACAGTTTTTGTAAACTATAGTGTGAAATATTATATTTTTATAAGTCTTTAATTTATTGTGTGATAGTGCGTTATCGTATAAACCCCATTTCTGTGTTCAGTAGATGAAACTTCGTAGTATTTTCAAATTGTGTTTTTGTTACCAAGTGCCGTGAATTTCACAGACTTGATGGAAAAAAAATTTACTACGTCCATTATTTTTTAATAATCCACTTTTATACATCAACATACTTGTAGGACGAATAGTGTAGTCAAGTCATTAATAGTAGCTTGGTAGGCAAATAGGTTCTGTCAGTCGTAAATTTCAACTCAGCCACACTCCACATACATATAACAGCTTGTAAGCAGGCACACATCATATGATTCAGTCATTCATTGACTGACCTCCGAGGTAGACTGATGTGTTTTGGGAGAGCTCCTTGTACGATTTCATTTCATGTAGTTCTATTATGTCTGTTTAAAATTCAAAATGAGAGTTTGGAATCTTTATTTGTCCATGTTAACTGGAATTGCTAAATCATTGTCTGTGTGTATCACTAATTAAATTGCACACAGTGCTTGGTAGGGATATATTTTTTCTAGATATATTTCAGGATGTATATGAGTAGCGTGTAAATTGTATTCAGAGTTTTTGCCTTCATTTCAATTCGCCCACAAGCTCCACGTATATAAGTTGCTGCACATCATACACTGAAGCCATTCCTTCACCAGCCTCCGAGCCGGAAACATGTGGTTGTGGGAGAGGTGCGATTTCATTACATGTTTAGTCATTTTCATGTACTTGTATGCATTTAATTTATTTGGAAACATTCGTTTATCATCTCGGTCTATAATCAAACAGTGCTTCACTGAGTGAATGCATGTTTATCAAACATTTTCTTTTTTGTTACATGTGTTAATCAATTAATTTATTTTTATCTCTGGATTTCGTTTCTAAAGTTCCTCACCAGTCGCACAGGTTGATGGACATGTGAGGTATACGCGAGAGGCATCAAGTAGTGTTAAATTTATCTTGTTAATGTGTTCATTAGCTGTTTAATTTATAGGGACACTTTTTTGCTTCATTAATTCAATACTGCACTCTCACATAATTTTGTTCGTTAGTTATACTTCTCTCGTGAAATTATATTGTTAGCATACAGGTCATGATAGACTTATTCATCTCTTTACATTTAAGACACCTGGAGAGTCACATAATTGCACTTGTTGTTCACGTAGTTGTGATCGTTTGAAATCTGCGATTCGATGCATGCAATTTATTCATACTTAGAACTCGTTTAAATGCTCTGAAATTGTCTCGCGCAGCGCTGTTATTCATTTGGAATAATACTATCTTTCAAAGTCTTCTATCTACCAACACCATCTACAAGCAATATCACTACCAATCCAAAAAGGTTTTCACTTAGGCCACTCTTTCACAAAACTCTATACATATATGGTCCATCCCCAATATGCCACATCTCATCCGAGTGCCATAGTTCCAAGGGTGAGGATGCACCAGAGCTCCTCCCCACAAAAATAAAGAAATAAAGAAGACCCTTAGTACACTCTTGCACCAAAACCAAAGAATCAAAAATTATAAAAGAAAAAATTGACCCTTTAAATACATACAACCCTTTCAATAAAATAACTCTTTCAATAAAAACCATTTCAATAAAATAACCCTTTCAATAAAATAACTCTTTCGATAACATTTAACCCTTTCAATGCATTTGCCCCTTTTATTAGCCCTTTCAATTTCATAAGGACTTTCGATCAATTTAATTTACTTTTTGATATCAATTTGATATCAAATTAATTAGGTAAATCCAAAAAGGCGGCATCCCCTTTGAGTTAGGACTGGCCCACCCCTACTACTCCCTGCTGTAATACTACTTGTTTGAAATGTTGGTAAGAATCGGTTTACGTTTATAAAACGCCACTTTTTCATGTGACGAACTTCATAAATGGAGGACAAAAATGTTATGTATTAGCACAATCAATTACTGTCATAGTTACATTATACAAAGTAAACTTAAATTAGTTACATGATTTCTTAGATATAGCACACTAAGCTAAAATGTTTTAATAGTCACCATTCTGAAAATAAGGTTCTTAAACTCTTAAAACATAGAATTTATTATAGCCTACTAGAGTACAACTTATTCTCCGAATTTGGAACAAATAGTTGATTGTTTCCCTATATGAGACACAAATATTTATTTTATTCATGTAGGGCTAATTTAGAAAATGGCGGAGAAATGGGGTTTTATATAGGCAAATTTGTTGGATATGATAGAAACTGCGAGGTAGGAAAGTTAATTTGAAGTTTGTTTCGTAGTTTCATAGATATGACATACTGAGATGAAATGTTTATGTGGCAGCCATTTTAAAAATAAGTGTATGACACACTTACAGAATATCGGTTTACATGGATGCCGTAGTGCTACTTGTTTGCCCAATTTGGTAGATATCTGTAGGTTTCTCCTGGAGATATTGCACAATTTTAATTTGTCTTGGGATACCATTTTTCAAAATGGTGAACAAAAGGGATTTTGTGTCGACAAATTTGATGGCTATAATATCGTCGATATAGCATACAAATCTAAAATTTCAATAAGGTCGCCATTTTTAAAATAAGCGTATGGGTACTTAAGACATATGATATCATTTTACATCACCTGCTGGTGTACTGATTTTTGCCCAATTTGGTAGGAATCGGTCAATTATTTCTCGAGGTATGACGTAAATCTTTACTTATTCATGTAGCGCTATCTATCGAAATGGAGGACATAATAATATCTCTTTAGACTTAATTGATGTTTGTAATACGGGCTACGCTCCCACCATACAAAGTTAAGTTGGAATTTATTATGTTTTCTACGAAGTAGCATATGCAAATGCATTGTAAATACGTGATTAATTTTAGCACAGATATGAAAAAGCTCGAACTCCAAAACTTTCAATTTTCATATTCGTATTCCAGTTGAAGCTATGTAGTATTGTATACCACTTCCACGAAGGATTCAACCCAACTCCAATGAAACGTGTTAAAACACTACATTCTAATTACAACACAGTCGATCGAAAGTTGGGTTATTTTCATTCCCCGTTCTCCTTTCTCTACGCTGATGTTAATAATCCTATATAATAAGCAGACGGTCTCTGTCTGTCTGCCCGTCCTTAATACTTCCAAGTCCCTTGAAACTGAACTGAAATTCTTCAAGTTTTGCAGACCGTATCCCCAGGGTCAAATACAGGTCAAGTACGAATTTCAGCAAGATCAGATTACGCAATTATTACCTTTTATCCTAAAAACTAATTTTTAATTACTTTTTTCCTATGTGAAAGTTTTGTATTAATGCATAGAGATTATTGCATAGAGATATGAAGGTAATGGAATATCATTTTTGTTTACTCTAAATCTCTTGCTTCAATGTTGAGTTAATTTCCAAGTGGGGCCACAGTAGCCCAGTGGATAGAGCGATTCCAACTGGGGCCGCAATGTCTCAGTGGATAGAACTATATCAAGAGGAACCACAGTGGCCAAGTGGATAGATATATATCAAATGGACGTCCAAACCTAGATGATGACACTCTAGAGGCTGCTCGCGGTAAATTGCGGACTTTTTAAATCAACCTTTGGAAAAAATATCTTCCCTTAACTGCGTGTATTTTAACTGAAACACTTACTAGCAAGCTGTCTGTTAAGTTGGCAATGAGGTTTGGGAAATAGTTCCATGTTTTACCGTCGTATTATACACACGACTTTTCAATTTATGGGCAAGGCGACTATTTTTTTTTTTGTTAGTTTTATTCACATAAGTAAAAGTGTATCAGTAACATATTTACATTTACGACAATTTCACAGTTACACATGACTAGCGCCTGAACAAAGTGACGTGATCCATGACAATGTTAATTTTCAAAATGGCGGAAAGATACAAATGAGAGGAGGAAATGAGATCCTAAGCAAGGCTTCTCAAAGTGCTTACTTTACCGTCAACAGCCTATACCATTCCCAGGCAGCACTAAAAGTGGAGTGCTGACCAGGAACGCCAATAGATAGCACCGTGTACCATATTTACTTAAACTTTTATTTTTGCATTCCTTCTCCACATTCTTGCTCTCTCCGGGCTAGCGGCTGAACCGCTCCCTTTGCTAGTTAGCAGAACAGGTTGCCACATGGCTCTTCGGATGCAGCAAACGTGATGGTAGCTGCTGTTATTGAGAGGAGTTCATCACACCGACTACCCTCTGACGTTCCCTGGTCCAGAGATGGGGCATGTCAACCCCTTGTTACTTATAAAAGTAGTGTGGTTTACGGCTTATGCCCAGTTCCACCATAGTGGTTCGAAACTCGATCCGAGATCGGGTCTAAGATCGAAACAGAAGACTGTTGCACCATTCGAGTTCAGAGCTGGACTGGAGATCGAGATGTTCATTTCGATCCAAGATCAACAGCCATAATCGATAAATGTAGTTTGAAAATACGCCAACAGATAGAACTAAGGTCGATTTGTTTTCTTGGGAAATTAAAACAACATTATACTCACTTGAATATTATTCAATAAAATTCGTACAACAATAATTCACTTAAAACAGATAAAACATCGCACACCTAGTTCTATATATAGTTAAAAATACTTCTACTTCTATGACGTCATATATTACGAACCAATAGCAAAATTTTTCTCATACGTAATCTCGATCTCTCACTTTGGAACCAAGATCGACGAATCGGAGATCCAGAATCGTGAAATTTCGTTGGTGCGACACTTTTACATTGGAACCAAGATCAAACTGGATCCTGGTTTGGAACTAGGATCATTCGATCTCGTATCGGGGAAGATGTTGGTGCAACCGCGCGTTAGTTGTCCACAGGGAAGTTTATTGGAAACTGAGTCATGCAGTGTGCATTACTGATCAAAAATATCCTCCCGGGGCGTTTGGCACACAATTATGGACACTGGGTCTAAATATGTTAAGCAAAATGAAGTCAACTTACCATATTACATTCGGAAATATTGTCTTACCACGCTAAGAAGACTAAATTCTGTTGTGTACACAGCATAAACCAATAAGAAGCTTTTCATTATACATTCAGTAAATCGCCAGTCCTTTAGAGGTAAAAGAAAACCACGATTTCTTTTTAGATTTCTATCGGCCGAGTCTTTTGCTATCCGTATTTAAGTTACATGGTCGCAGCACCCCGACCAATCAGAGCAGAAGTCATCAGCAGCCAATCCGAGAGGTTCGCTCTGCTTCTGCATTACCTGTGTTGTCTGTGCCGCAAAATTCTAGCTAACCTCAACTCTTCCCATGCAGAAAAATTCGCTGCGTGATGATGTTTTCAAAGTAATGGATTATAAATACGGCGAGGGTAAGACGGTCGTTGAGGGAACAATCTGCTGCAATAAAGGGATTTGAAAAAAATTTGTTGGAACATCTCAACATTTTCATTGTGCAAGTGCCGAACGAAGCGAGAACGTAACTTCAGTTTCCAGCAGCTGATAGTCAGATCCAAATAGGTCTTGGTATTAACACAGGCAATGCAAACATTTTAGTAACGTTTTAATCACTGCCAACTGAAATTCACTTGGCTCGCTCTGTCTGGTCGGCACGATCTGCAGACGTGTAAATCCACCTTGACAACTTTCAACTGCCAAAAAAATATTTTCTAAATATTTAGCATAGCTCATCTTATATGTCTGTAATATAGCCTTATTAAATAGTAGTCAGATGGAAGGTCGAAAAAAGTGGTGAAGTAAATTACAGAATTAATTAATACAAATATGATAATTTTAAAGTTAAGTATTTCACACACGAATTTGAAGATTGTACATCATTTACCTATATATTTGTATAGAGTTAAAATTAATTGTTTATATGTCATAACACAACTAAATTTCAAGGGAATTCATTATATGGTTAGCTTATGGTTACAGTTTAAATTTTAAAATAAATTCTAAAAAAAAAAAAAAAAAGTGTAATTTAAACCGTAATCGAAGAGGCAAAAACGTGCTGGATTTCAAAGAAATTTATTTCTGGAGTTAGTACTTCAAGAAAATTTTCATCTGAAATCAAACTTTGTGTTTAAATAAATTCCTGAAATAAAATATAGAAGGTTAAAACGATCATTAATGTGATTAAAAAAAGGAGTCAAGAATTTTTTTATGATGCAGTATTTTTATCTAATAGCAAATGATAGATACCAAAAAACGTAAAAATCCTCCAACTCTACGATTCAGGCACTCGCAGACCCATAATGCGTCACGCTGACATGGTAAGGAGTCTAAACTATTTATAGTTTACTCTCAGCCTCCGACATGTATGTCTTCAGAGGCCTAACGTTATGAGACGCCCAAACGTTTGGCGTTCCCTCACAAAAAAAAAAACAATTTAAAAGGTTGTTAATATACTTCAATTTTTGTAAGTGGAAGCCATGCGCTAACTATTGCCGCGCAGAAGTGCGGTGCACAATGCTCGCAGTCGAGTGTGTCCTTTCTCTGTTCTTCGTACCTACCTCTGCCAGTGCCAGACGCCCGTCATTTGGTCCAGGGTATAATGCTGGGAGCGGGGTAGCGGGTAACTTGCGCACGCCAGCCTTTCTTCTCGCTGTTCGGGAGCGCAGTATGTCAGCGTATAGGTCGTCCACGATTAATAGAGCACTTTCAAAATCAACCTTTGAAAAAAAAAAAAAAGTCACTGCTCTACTAACTGCATATATTTTAACGGCCATAATGACTGGCGCGCGCCTGGTAAAGTTGGTAACGACTGAGAGAAAGTAGCTCCGTTTCTTAACGTTTAATAAAAAGTGTTAGGTAAACAAGTGTGATACTGAAATTACTTATACTGCTTTCTGTTTTTTTCTGATGCACATAAGGGAAAGAATCAGAAAAGTTGTAAACTATTTACTTGTATGATGTCATAATTCTACTTAACCGATGAATAAATAAAGTGGCCAAGCTCATGGCAAAATTAAATCTACATAAGGTAGAAGAATACACAATACGCATACGACTACAGGCCGTCCACGGTAAAGTGAGCGGCATATTTTATACTTTAACCACCTGTGTGTAGATTCCCCCGCACTCGAAGTTAACACCTAGGACTAGAATAAAAATTGTTTATTGAATATTATCCCTTATGAGAGGGTTTTCAAAAGTGCTCGATTTACCATAAATAGCCTATAGATCTCAAGCAGAGGTTTCAAAAATTCTCAGTTTACTGTGAACAGCATTTACAGACAGATAACGACAGTTATATAATCTATCGTTGCGTCTCAGAGGGAATACGGCGTGTGACGGTACCTTTGTGTTTATCTGTAGTATGTGATGAGTAACATTGCTCTCCTGATAACGAATTGACAGAAATTATCACATGCCTCCTAGCTGCTACAGCCGCAAACAGGAATATGATATGTATTATATATATATATATATATATATATATATATATATATATATATATATATATATATATATATATATATATATAACATTTTTGTACCATAACCTTTCGTTTTCTTCAGTAAAATAAGTAAATATATCTTCTTATAGAACTTCCAGATTTCACAAATGCGTCCAAATGTAGTCGCCAATTTTTGTCCACGGATTGTCTCGTAATTGTGAAACGGCAAGAATGCACCGATGATTTAAAAATAATGCTGTACTAGTTTCGTCATAATTAATTGACAAAATTTTAGAAAATGTTTGTTCTACAGCGTATTGCGTATTGCCAGAGAGGTGAAGGCTATTCACGATAAAGTGAGCACTTTTGAAATCAACCTTAGAAAAAAGTCACTGCTCGTGCCTGCGTGTATTC
Source organism: Dryococelus australis (assembly GCA_029891345.1). Classification (NCBI taxonomy): domain Eukaryota; kingdom Metazoa; phylum Arthropoda; class Insecta; order Phasmatodea; family Phasmatidae; genus Dryococelus; species Dryococelus australis. The sequence continues at coordinate 54,080,100 of CM056999.1, forward strand.
TAAAGGGCGCACTGAGTAACATGTGCACAGTAAAGTTGGTAACGATGGGTGTATATCTTATCGTCACATAAAAAAGAGTTAGGTGACAATTTGTGATAACTTAAATTATTTCTTCCGCTTTCCGTTTTCTTATGCATCGAAGTCTAAAACTTAGCATGTTTGTAAAATATTTACTTTCCTTATAATTTCACAGTTTCACTGGACCGGCGCGTGGATACAGTGACGAGGCCCTTCTTGCCTGTGTTAATTCTACATAAGGCGAAAGAAGACGCAACGTGCATACACGCAGATCTTAAGCAGGGCAAACAAAAGGGCTCATTTTACCGTGAACAGCCTATAGTGTAGCTTCGAAATAAAGTGTACGTAAACAACTGAAATTAGCTATAGGCCGTTCACGGTAAACTGGGCACTTTTGAAAGCCCTGCTTAAAATCTACTTCCTTGCACTTTGTGGATTCTTCGGCCTCATGTTAAATGAACATTAGCGTGAATCTCATAAATATATTCAAGTGTCAGTCAAGTAAAATTGTGAAATGACCAGATAAGTAAGTATTTTACAAATATACTTACTTTTACACATCGATGCATTAAAAGAAACAAAAAGCGAAAGAAATCATTTAAGTTATAACAAATGGTTACTTAACACATGTTATTCGAAGTTAATATATAGAACTACTTTCCGTCCATCGTTACCAACTTTACTGGGTGAATGTCACTCATTGCGCCCGTTAAAAAATATGCACCCAGGAAAAGTGACTTTTTTCTAAGGTTGATTTCAAAAGTGCTCACTGTATGCCGAACAGCCTTTAAAAGTTTATATTCCAAAATAGCGTGTAAGGCTAAGCCTTATTCGGTTGCGAATTTTTTTAATTATAATTTTCTATTATTTCTCTTTAAAATATAGAGAGGAAACGTTGGACCTCCCGTTCCACTAACTTAGGCAAGAACCTGTGACATGGCGCGTCTCCAAGCCATTCCAAATTCCATTACGCCACTGTTTGTAAGCCGCGTAGCCTAAAAGTAAGAGGTTTCAAGGCATCTGTGATCCCAAGGTTTCATCTTATTCATTATTTCTGTGTATGACCGTTTAACGTAAACCCCGAATTTCATTTTTGTATACGTTTTCAACGTTTTAAATGAGATTGTTACGGAATTACGTCGCTAACATACTGTATGCACCGCGTCTTGAAAACCAAGTAAACAAACTATACAGGACATAAGAAGAACTGAAGAGAAGATATTATAAAGGATCCACGGTTGCTTTGCAGCTGTTATATACTGCTTTGTGGTCTATAATTTCATGCTGTGCAGATATTATTTTTGGTCTGCGTGAACAGCAGGTATTTTACAAAAATATGCAGAACGTTTAAATTGAATAATGTTATAACTTATTTAATAAACTTATTTACTATTAATTAATATTTGGTTATAATATATACCAGAATCTGAATATCGTTTAATCTTTCAACGAAAAATCTGTGATGTTTCTATTTTTTTTTAACACCTGTGTTATTCTGCAGCCTGAAAATATTCGTATTTATGATGTACCTGTATGAATTTGTGATATAAAGAAATATTAATACGTTTTCTAATGTCTGTATTAAAACTGCTTGGGTAATTTAATTTTTATTTACTCTGGGGGAATTGTACACAAATCTTTAAGACTCTGTCTTCAAGGAGTGTTTCAAAAGCGGCGTTTCTCACTCCGGTGGTAGAGTTTTTCATATCGCCGCTTAGAGATACATTTTTCAATATCGGCAGTTCCCGCCTTCAAATCTCCCCCAGCAAGCACGGTTAGGAAGGTTTTTATATTTTCTTGGCGGGAAGTGCCAAGCCGTGAAATACTGGTGACTCATTCACTTCCCCACAAGACGTTCCGCCAGGATCTGCGCTCGCCTCCTCACAATGCCTGGCGAGATGTGATATTTTCAGATGAAAACATCTATTCACTTCTATTCTCGCACGGAGGAAGAGAGAGAGAAAAAAAAATTCTCCGTGTCGCTATTTACAATGCATATCCGCGAAGAGGATGCGGTTATAAGTAGGGGAGTGATGGGATAAAAAAAAAAACCCTCACAGGAATCTTTTTCGATCAATAACAGTTAAGCTGTGCATGGATCGTCGACCGACCCTGACGCTCCCACAACAGCTACGGGGAATTCATGGACGATATCTCGTGGTCTTCACGTAAAGCCCATCAGTTGCGGTGTTATTTGCAATCGTGGTACTCCGTTCTCTGGTCGTTAGCAACGATATAGTTGATGAACTATCGCAATATAGGCGGTTCACGGTAAAATGAGCACTTTTGAAAGCCCTGCTTAAAATCTACTTGTATACACGTTGTGTATTCCTCCGCTTTATGTCAAATAAACAGTGGCATAGGCCTCATCACTTTATTCACGCGTCGGTAAAATGAAACGGTGAAATTATTAACAAAGTAAATACTTAATAAATCTACTCATTTTTACACTTCGATGCATAAAAAATAAGTCAGAAAACGAAAAAAAAAAATTAAACACTTTTATTTGACGTTAAGATATGGAAGTACTTTCCATCCACCGTTACCAACTTTACTGGACGAGTGTCATTCAGTGCGCTCATTAAAATATATGCATGCAGGGGCAGTGACTTTTTTCTAAGGTTTACTTCAAAAGTGCTCACTTTATAGTGAACATTCTTTATCTATGGTATTGACTTATTATGCCTCGGCTAGTTTATTACGTTGGGGAGTTAACGAATATGTACCACTTCTTTTATTGATTCCGTATTATCAAGTACTTCTGAATCCACGAAACACGTTTTGGTGTTCCTGTAGGTCGATGAAGTATTTACGGATGTTAGCCACCGCCATTTTGGATTATCACTCAAAATTTCCTTTTTTCCTTTATATTTTCTGTTTTTCCCTTAAAAAGGGCCAAAAAATCCAAGAATTCCCCCCAAAATTTCAATTTTTCCTTCCAAATTTCCCACCAATAATTTCCACTCTACAAAAAACGTCGCATACACATCACATGGGATGGAAACTCCGGTAGTGTCAAATATTTTCACCCTCTTTTATGTGCAAGTTCTTTCGTCATTTGTTTTTGTCTGCTGTAGGCAGCCGTCTTATTTATGCCTGATATTTGTTTTTCGTATGTTCTAGGCTGTCATCCTGTTTATGTGAGTCGCTTGTTTATCTTCTGCTAGCCACTCTGGTCACCTGCTGTAGGCAGCCATCTCATTTATGTCTGATATTTGTTTTCCGATTTTGCCACCATACAAGCTGGTGTTACCAGGGCGCTATCTTTGTAATACGTAGACTTTTTTTTTTTTTTTTTTTTTTTTTTTTTTTGCTAGAATTAAAATACTTTTTCACTCGTGTAGATCTTAGAATATTTTACATTGGTTTTATACTACACATTTTTTGCTCCATGTAGGAATTTGAATATTTTTTCACACATGAAAACTTCTCTCATTGCGTAGAGCTTAGAGCATTTTTTTTTACATCGTGTTAGACTTATAAATGTTTTTAATTCGTGTAGTACTTGTAATATTTCTAACACTCGTATAGCACTTAGAAAAGTTATATCTCTGTTTGCATGCTTACATTGGTAGGCTATACAACAGAACAGATGGATTTGGAAGAAAATCATAACTTATAGTAAAACCTATTGCCATTTTATTCCACTCAACCTCAGCCGTCCTTTAAACCTTGCATATTATTATTTCAAACATTAAAAATAATTCCCAAGTTTCCATCAAGCAAGCCTCGTATGTATACTGAGTTGTTCTTAGGTTATAGTGGATGCTATGGTTGGTCGGTTTGTGGTGACATACGTAGTGTGTGAGCTTAGACAAGTTTAGGTTAAGTTATGTTAAGTATGATTTTAACCGGACTGTGAAAAGTTGAACTGTGAACTGTGAACTGTGAATGTTTGTTAGTAGTTATTTTTACGGTTAACCTTTGTTTGAGGTAGGTACCAATGCTTAAAGGAAATTTCGGAAATATTTGAATTGTTTGAAATAAATAGACTATATGTAAAGGACGGTTGGTGGCTGAGTGAAATAAAGTGGGAGGAGGATTAACTAGAAGTTAAAATTTTCGAAGTCCATCTATAATGTTGTATGCTAAAAGAAGCATGGAAATAGAGGAAAAACTTGTTTTTAAGTACTACATGGGAGAAAAAATATTTTAAGTACTACACGAATACAAAAGGTTTATAAGTCTAACACGACGTGACAAATATTCAAAGTTCACAACGCGAAAAAATTTACACGAGTGAAAAAATATTCAAATTCCTATGTGAGGAGAAACATACTATTCAAGTACTATATGAGTGGTGAGTATTTTAAATCCAGCATAAAGCAAAAAAAAAATCGTAAGTCTTTCAAAGATGGCATCCCGTGACAACAGCTCGTCTGGTAGCTCAATCAGAAAATAAATGATAGGCTGTCTATATCAGACAAAAACTAATTAAAAAGAAATTCAAGATAGTGGATATTCAATGGTAGAGTATGGGGTGGAATGAAGGTAGGAAAAATTAAATCCAAGATGGTAGCCGAATGGGAGTAAGTAATTAGGAAATTGGATAGCAATCGAGCAGAAGTGAGTAATTAGGAAACAATATTGCAGTCGAGCAAAAGTGAGTAATTAGGAAACATGATGGTGGCCATAAACAATATGGCAGCAGGAAACAAACAGGCGAACATGCAGATGGAAGAAAGTTGAAATATCTGTCAATACCGCGGTTTCTCCTTATTTGATGCCCAAGGGCATTTTTTGGTAGAGTGATAAATTCTTTATGTTTAATTTTGAGGGAAGATTAGAATTTTAAAGAGAAATTTTTGGAATGTTGCATTTTTTAAGGAAAAAGCCAAATAGTGTTTTGTGGAGAAGGGTAATTCTGAAGGAGAATCCAAGATAGTGGTGGCTGGCTACCTGTTCCCCAGCCTGCAGTCTGCTTCAGAAGGAACTTTAATATTCTACTCGCATACCAATAAATTCGTTTATGATTCACTCAGAGGGAATATGCTTACCCAAACTTGACACGAGTGGAACAAGTCGCAATAGACATAAACTAAATACCTAACCAAATAACGTCGGCCCATACTTCAGTGAACGAGGAGGACCGCGCAGTGATGAAAATAGCTGAAAACGCCGTTCTCCGAAAACAAAAACCCACTGACGATGTCTGGATGTATTTTTTTATCGGCGTCCATTTTTTTATTTTTATTATTCTCCCAATGGCTTAGGAAGAATAAGGCGCATTTCTACAATTTGTGCGTGTGGTTGTCGCTTCGAACAACTTCTGTACGCATTTAAATAAACAAAAAAAGCACGATAATTAATAAGGTGTCGCAGAGTCCCTTCCCCCTCCGTACTCAAGCGTCGTGTCGTCACATGAGTTAAGCAAACATTCAGTGCTCACTGTTAAACTATACCTCGCACCACAGCCACACTGGGTCGTGGTCCCCGAGTCTAGCTTATTTATCAGATATGCTTGTTATTTATTTCGTCACTCTCCTGCAGCTGAAATCATTTCTGTATGAGAGGTAACGGATAAAAAACTTAAAAAATAAGCGCGTCTTTTGCTAAGAAAAGATTGATTCACAGAAATAAAATCGATAGCCTGAAAGACATCGTAGCGTTGCCTGTTGCACAGATTAGTGAACTGCGAATTGAAACACGGCTTCATCTGAAGATAAATATTGCTGTAGTAATGGGTATATGCTCTCATACGATCATACGCTACTCACAATAAAGTGAGCACTTTTTTAAGCCCTCTCATTTGGAATAATAGCCAATAAATATATCTTATTTTAGTTTTGGACATTAAATTCAGAGTGCGGTGGAATGTAGGCATACACACTGTGTTGTTACTTACATGGAAATATTTATTTTAAAAAGTGGTGAAAGGATAAAAAATGGCTGATAGGGAGAAAAGTAACTAGGGCCTCAAAAGTGCTCACTTTACTGTGAACAGCCTATGCAAGTCTTTTATAATTCTTTCCTGTTGATTAATCAAGCACATCGTTACATTCGTATGAAAATCTCCTAACACTATTTTGGTTGTTTATAGGTTTTTACGCCATTATAACAAAAAAAAAAATCAACTGATAAACTACGAAAAGCTCATATTTCCAGGAATGTACAAAATAATCTACAAACAGAAAAAGGAATCCTCGTTGAGGTTCAAACTGCGAAAAATTTGTACATCAAATTCTTAGTTTTAATTAAAATGTATTTTAAAATCTGGGATAAAGAGCATACGTGTCTAAATTACTAATGACAAAAAAAAAATTGCCTTCAAAATTTTTGTCTCTACCTTAAATACCAGTTTTTTTTAGTAACGAGTTTTACTAATGAGGGTAACGATATGCAGATAATTCAAGATAAAATATAATATGCGACCATGATGATTTTTCATGCATTGTTTGGAATACCTATTAAACAGTGCTTAATAACAACATATCTCACGTTTGACTCAGATGTCAGACATTAGCCTTTCACGCTAGGGCACCCCGTTCCGAACAGGGTTATCATTTAAGGAGTGCGGTAAATACAGCACTCCTGTGATGTGGAGGTTTTCTCGATGCGCTACTGTTTCCTCCCCTAAATTCACTCAGCCGCTGCTTAACCTTCTCCTCGTCTATTCTTCGAGCAGGCAGAAACAATCGTACACTTCCTTGTGTAGTGGAATCCGTCTCCAATAGGCGATTCGACCAATGACGTCAGTCTCAGAGAGCGTACTGGGAGCGATCATCAGCGGTTTTCCAGCATGTTTGCGACAGTGACTTACGGATAAAACCGAAAAGCGTAAATCTTTATTTCATACGGGATAGCAGTGTCATAAAATTTTCCTTTCTCTAAGTTTTGTTAAGAGATTTTTATGCTGTAGTATTTCGCTTCAGAAGTGCTAATCCATTCTTATAAATAATACTTTCTATAAATTGATATACAATTTCAGAAAAAAAAAATACCAGTTCATGTCATGACCATTTGACTTATTTTTATCGACCTCATAAGATATCACTCATATCCAATGAAAAATATAGTTATAGAATATCTGCAATGATCGGCTCCGAATTTGTTAAATAAAAGGAAATCAAAACGTACAAACAAATGAAGCTGTGTTAGCAAATACATTTGTCTGCATTGTTCCTCTGCAAAACCAGCTTATGGTAACCATCCATGATTCAGCCTTCGAATGCGCCTGGCCAAGCTATCTATTAGCGAAAGCCTCCTGAGAGTCATATCGCTCCTGCCTGCACTAAAAAAAAAATCGTGGCAGCTACAACATTTTTTTTTATGTATAAACCTTGTCAAATTTTCTTTTGTGGGGGACATAAAATGATTTAGCTATCGCCTCTTATCTCTTGTGTCCACTAGAAAATAATTTGTGTTGGCCATAAAAAAAACAATTGGCACGATGGTCTCCCTAATCTCTACATTTTTTTTTTCGCCGTGAAGGTGGTAATGGGCTGATTTCACAATACCGTTGTTTAGGACGTGGAGGTACAGCGAATTATTAATAGACTTGAAGTGGGATAGGTGAATGTGTGGACGCCGCAGTTTTACTAGTTATAACAACCCAGCCCCGCCCGCCTACTTGAGCTGTTTCCAGCGTTTGAGACTGTGATAAGGGCGGCACTGCCCCGTCCGGCTAATGTATCATCGCCACTACGCGCAAGGCTCTGAACTAGCGTGCAGTGTTTTCATCGTGATCCGTGTAGCTATGGAACTTCAAGCGGTGTCCCTAACATTTTGTTGATGGGAATTCTGTAACAAAATTCAATACAGGCTCCTATATGCTTTTCACGGTAAAGTGAGCACATTTTAGGCTCTGCTAGAATTTTCCTTTCAACTAATTTTGAACTTTCCACCACTTTTTAATATAAACATTGCAATATGTCTTATAAACACAGTGTATACATTCACTACTCTCGAAAGTTAATGTCTGGGGGGGGGGGGGCTGCAATTATATATATATATATATATATATATAATATATATTATATATATATATATATATAATATATATATAAGGGGTTAATGCATTTTGAAAGGGCTTTAAAAAGTGCTCACGTTACAGCGAAAGGCGTAACCGTAGCTTCCATCGTGGCCAGTTTGGACGCTTTGACATACAGCAATTTGATAAAGCCATTTTAAACGTCGCTGGACAGCTCCAAACTAACAATTATAATTTGGGTAATATCTTTAAAGTGCCGTTCAAACCTCTTCCGGGTGTGTTTCCTTTTCGTTAGTATCGGGGATATGTTTAGGTTAACAGATTCGTTAAAGAACACGTATTTAAAACGAGGCCGCGATGGTGTAGTGTTTAGATTACTCGCCCCCCACCGACGTGAACAGGGTTCGATTCCCGGTGGGGTCACTCTCGGATTTTCGTACGTGGGAGTCGTGCCGGACGATGCCACCGGTCGACGGGTTTTCTCGGTAGTCTCCCGATTCCCCCGCCACCATAATACGGCGCTGTTCCATACTCACCTCTCTTCACCCTCATCGGCTCTCGCGACCTCGTTGTGAAGAGCCGCCCAAATATCTGTACTCCCCTCTCCACGTATTTCAGACTTACGACAACCCCATTTCAAGTATCAGGTAGGCGGGTCCCTTCATTTGCCAGACCTCACCTCTCGCTGGCTGCAGTTAGAGCCGATGGGGGTGAAGCGAGGTGAGTGCGGAGCAGCGCCGGAATGCAAGGGCGGGAGAAACGGGAGATCCCCTCGTAAGCACACCGACCAGCGGCATCGTCTGGCATGATTCCCACGCGCGCGAGAATCCGGGAGCGACGCCCGCCGGGAATCAAACCCTGTTCGCGTCGATGGGAGGCGAGCGCCCAGGCCACCGCACCACTGCGGTCCGCCGGCAAATAAGTAACAAGTGAATTTAAGATTTCTCACATCTGCCAATGCTCGCCGAAAAGCTCAGAGGAAATACAGGCAACGTAGCTTATCGGGAACGGCGAATTGTTGTTAGCTAGCAATCAGTACCGCTATGTCCGTGGCGAAGCAATTGAGAAGCCTTCGGGTCCTTAGGAAATTTAACACTAACGCAGACGCTTTCGCGTAAACCCACGGTAGTGTCTTCGAAACAACCACAACCCCTATATATATATAATATACGTATACATATATACATATCCCCACCGGCACCACTAAGAGCCGGAAAAAACCTACAGTCCATCCACTTGTTATTCGCTGAACCTAACATCTTCATGTTGCATTCCAATAAATTACACCGCCAGCTAGCTCAGGGAGAGTGATGAGGAATATAACCATAATTAAAAGTCGCCACAGTTATTTTCAGGTACCCGTGAGGAATTATCGCGAAGGTGACCTGATTTATTTCCGAGCGTCCAGTTGCTTCACGCAAGCTCCCCACGCTGATCCTTCAGAACGTAAACAAAAGTTTCCCTGGCCTGCCGCGAGAGTGTGTCGACGCTCACGTTCCGAGATTAGCGAACCACGCGAGCATTCCCCTCGGGCACTAGTTTCTTTATACACGGATATGTTATAATCTTCTCTGAGGAGTGACTCTAGACAACTAATTAACATTACCCGAAATACAATTACTTCGTAAAATTATAATTATACAATAGTGGCTTCGGCCATTTACTCTTGTCGCACACGGTTACTTCCAACTTTTCTGAAACACTGCTTAAGTTATACTTCCAAGATATTCCTCTGCCTCGTTCATACAAAGAAAATTACACGGGAGGGACAACGCATCGCATTCAGTGTTATGATATTTTGCATAAGAACTACTCCTTACTATTTTCTCCCTGTTTTTATTTATATTCATTATAAATGAAATATTATAATTTATAGAGAGGATATATTTAAGTAGTAGTTTAAGTTAACCAAAAATAAGGCACTTTTATGTTAACGGAAGTATAAAATGCTTGTGATATGTGAAATATTTGGGAGAGTCCCAAACACATCGTACATGGGGTGATTATTCAAAGGTCTTATTCAAGAAACCGCGGATAGAATGTATCTTGAAGGGCAAGCAGATGCGCGAGGAACGACAGAAACGCGACACGTCTCAAGGGAGGCTGGTGGTTTGATTTAAGGGAGGAGGTTGGAGTGCGGGGGCGGATGATGACCCCGGGGCACCAGAGCAGCAACGAAATGCTAGTCGGAGCGGAGGTTGCCGGCTAATGGCCCGCTAAGTGCAGCTGCTGAAGCGTCGGAGGGGGGCGAGGTCGCGATGAAAGGCTAATCACCCCCGGGCCGCGCCCCCGCACCTCGCTCGCTCGCGTTACTTCATTATGCGAGGCGAGAAAACGTTTTCCTTGTTCTCGGCGAACGCTGAAGAATCTCCCGACAGCGAGGCTTCTCTCGTCCCCGGGGCGAGCCGATGTCGCCCTTGAGCGCTTCACCTCCACCGGCGAGCCCGGAGATAGTGCGAGTGGGGCGCAGAAACTCGTGCCCGGTTGCACTATCGTGGTTCGGATCTCGACCCGAGATCGGATCTAAGATCGACACAGGAAACTGCTGCACCATTCTAGTTCAGAGCTGGACTGGAGATCGAGACGAAGTTCATTTCGAACCGTTGAGATTGGCGGTTCGAAATCTCGATCCGAGATCAGCAGCCATCGTCGATAAACGTAGTTTGAAAATACGCCAACAGATAGAAATACATTCGATTGTTTTCTTGGGAAATTAAAACAACATTATACGCACTTGAATATTATTCAGTAAAATTCGTACAACAATAATTCACTTAAAACAGATAAAACATCTATAGTGAAAAATACGCCTACCTCCATGACGTCACATATTACGAACCAACAGTAAAATTTGTCACATACATAGTCTCGATCTCTCACTTTGGAACCAAGATTGAAGAATCGGAGATCCAGAATCATTAAATTTCGTTGGTGCAACAATTTAACATTGCAACCAATATCAAACAGGATCCTGGTTCGGAACTACGATCATTCTATCTCGGATCGGGGAAGATGTTGGTGCAAACGGGCATTGGGCGGCCGATGAAGGCGAAGCGAGGTGAGCGTGGAGCAGCGCAGGAACGGGAGATCCCCGAGAAGACCCGCCGACCAATGGCATCGTCCGGCACGATCCCACGTGCAGGAGTCCGAGGGCGGCCCCGCCTGGGATCGAACCCTGATCGCCGTGGTGGAAGGCGAGTAGCTTGACCACTTCGCCACCGCGACCCCTCCAAAGACAGCCGTGAGCAGGGGACTGACATTCTATAGAAACTTGTTGAGTCACTGTTTTCTCAGGCCGCAGTACTGTTGCCAACAACAAGAATAAAACGGAAATGTATTCGTCATTAAAAATAAACTTAGTAACAACCGAAATGCTACAAGGGTCTTCCACTTTCCTTAGTTATGTAAGTAAACAAACTTTTATAATCTTTGGCTTGATACGATTGTAGTATTTAACTCAAGACTTCTGGAGTGTAAGAAGCCACGCGAAGGAATTTTACTGCAAAATAAACTAACTTAATAACTTGGCTTTAAAGGTATCATAATGCTTCCAAAAGATTACTAGACCTGTCGAGTATTATAAATTTTATCAGTCGATAATTTTAATACAGTAGAAGATAGCGGTAAAAAATTTCAACTTTCCTTTCTATCTTCAAAATTTCGTTTTAAAGAACAATCTGACAACCGACATCGAGTTCAGATATTTCGAAAGCCTCAATATAACCGCAGCGAGAATCAGATCAAACTTTATAAACTTAATAATAAATGCCGACCCGTTCTTGTTAGAAATCCTGCCTGGGCCAGCTTACAGGCGTAATTTCTTATTGGGATGAAACTAGGGCGAAGGAATGACATATTACAATACCTTTATAGTCTATTCGTAGTATCTTCATTTTTTTTAGTCGAATCTTTGAAAAACCTCCCTGTATGTATGATGGCTTTGGTTGTTACCTAAATAGGCCTATGTCAAGTGACACAAAGTTTTATCCTTGCGTCAACTTAAAAGTATCTTTTTTTTTTGTGAAATTGTACTATTTCTTATATTTTATCTAAAATTATAATATTTTATTTATAATTTATACGAATCAAAACAAAGAGCAAGCAGATGTTTTGGTAATGCCTAATAATAAATATGTCTCATGCATAATATTTTCAAACAAAGTGAGCACAAATGTAGTGCGTTCTAACTTTGGTGTTATTTTATATACTTAAATAAGCTTTGTTTGCGTGAAGCGGATTAATAACATGAAAGTAGAACTTTGGCAGGGCTTCAGGAATGTTGCAAGTAGCCATGAATGTACTATACTTAATATACTACTTCTTAGGTTGTTAGAAAAATAATTTCTCTTGTAATACATGTCAATTTATACAAAGGTAAATTTTTCTGACTTCGCGCGATCGTTGCACACTCCACATTTGTTGCCCTGTTCCACTTGAAATGGCGTGTCGCGTCTATTGTTTATGTTTACCAAGGTCGTTGATTTTAAAACCGGTTAACTAGCAGGACGCGAGAAATACAGCAGAGTTTGGGAAGATAAGGCGTCGCCAGTCTTCAATGCCAAATTCTAAAGAGTATTTTATGTCACGCCCTAAAATTATGTACGTCAAGATTCACTGGGTGAACAGAAAGAAGAAAAGATTAACTGTGTAGCAGATATCTGAATTCTCAGTTTTTCATCGCATTAATGTGATTTGATGAATTCTGTTACGTTGGCAATAAAACCTACAACAACTTGAATCGCCCACCTAAATCATGTTTCACTGACACTGCATAACCTCTGCAGCATCAGTAAATTCAGTGCTTTCAGTATTCAAAATAGCCACGCGCAGTATGCCGCCCAGCGGCACGCGGAAACGAGTGTCAGTGATCCATCAGTGCTCGTCAGTGGTATCTGAACAATAGCTGACGGTAGTGAGATTACTGGCCAGTGAAATCAGCGAGTAACGGAAGGCGGCTTTGGAATTGTTATCACTCTTCTTCAGTTGTTCTCCCGAGCCCGTCAGTGTGTTAGCGATGCGGGAGGATTTCAAAAGCGTACGAAAGTGCTACCATAGTCAATTCAAGGTCTCTTCGGCCTTTTTGAATCAAACCTTTGAAAAATCTCCCCATGTATGACGTGTTTTGTTATTTCCTAAATACGCCCTGTATTACAAGCGTTTTACACTTGTGTTCATAAAATTTTCTTTTTTATTTTCTATTAAATTGAAATGTTACTAATATCTTATCTATAAATTATTATGCTTCATTGATAAATAATTTGAACAAAAAACAGGGAGAAAATAGGGATGTTGGTAACGTCTAGAGAGAAACAGTTCTTATAAAAAATACCATTACAACTGAGTGGGCACGAATGTGGTGCGTTGTCCTTCTGGTGTAATTCTCCAGACTTGTTAAGCTTAGTTTGTACGAGGCGGAGGAATATCCTGGAAGTATAATATTAGCAAGGCTTCAGAAAAGGCTGAAGTAACCGAGATTGTATTATAAACAAGATCATCGTGTGTGACTGGCCAGCTGCCGTGTTAAGGTGGGTTTACGATTAACTCAACAGTTACAGCAAGCCGTGTGCATGGAATATGACACGGTATGTTCAAGGGTATTTGTTCATGACTGCAGTGGCGGGTCGTGTACGGGTCGTGTGCGTTCTTGGCTTCACTAAGATACATTATTATATCTTCAGTACAAGCCAAGACTAAATTGGCAATCAGGGCACATGGACAGCCGCTGTTTGTGGAAAACTGTATTTACATTTTTGATTTAGGTTATGACGTGTTGTCAAGTCATATCCAAAAAAAAAAATGGTTCAGCCGTCGGGAGGCAGTATTCTCGTGTAGGGCATATTCAAAGAACTGTTCTTCGACATGTTTAAATTCTTAAAATACGTTATTATATTCGTCTTTATTTAACCTTTTGTCCGATTTACAGGCATCATTGCCCAACACCACCGTCTGCATTCCTTTGATATAAGATATCACGAGTTTTTTAAAACTATTACACATACAGTACTGGTAATCATAAATAAAGCCATATTATAATGTAAATAATCTTAATTCACGTCCAGATGCCATCCTATCAGACGAACACAAGTAAGGATCTGAAAAATTCCCATATAACTCCATAGCGTTTTTTACTTTTTGAATCCAACCTGAGTTTCATTGGGGTTTCCGTATGATTGTTGCTTTTGGACTGCATTTCATTTCGAATTTTACGAAGACCTCATTTTAAAATGGGATGGTCAGTGGTCAAGTATTCACAGCGCTCATTCTTGAGGAATGTGATTGCAAAAGTTTGCAAATAAATTGTAAGTAGTACTACACGACTTCAGATAAAGGTACAGTAAAAAGAAATTACGAAGAGAAAAACGTTTCGCAGGCCTTCCTCTTTAAATTATGCAACAGATACCTGCAGCCGACAATTAAAATTTACTACCCTAAACGTTTATTTTGTGTTGCGGACACTGTCGTTTCGACACTTTCCGCTTCGTAGATCGTTGGTGTTATCGGGGAATAAAACGAGAGGAAAAAAACGGAGGAAGGAAAAATGAGAAAAAAAAAGAATCAAGGCAATAGAGGAGGTAACAATTAGAGCACGCCTTGCGCAAATGAGCAATAAAAATCCATAAATGGTTGTATATTCATTGCGTAAACCCCTTGCGGCTATAAAAAAATATAAATTAACAGATAATTTTATGAGACCTATCAAGGTATAGGCAAAGAAAAAGTTCGTAGTAGAAATTATTCTTTGTTTATTATCAACTACAAACAATACATAATTATTATATTTACGATACAACGCGGTAGAGATTACTCGGAAGAACTACACAGTACTATGACTTGTATACCTACAGAGATTTAAGTTCACTTAAAGCAGGGTTCCCGTGGTCTTCTGATTTGGAAGAGGTATATTTTTCCGACAGTATTAAACCAAAGGGCAGCTTTCAGACTTGGAATATTTCAAGATATTTCATATTTCATTTGGTGTTGTCCTAAAGTTTCAGTAGAGATGTCATTTATGTAGATCAAATTAAAACCGTTCTATATTTATTACACGATTAAACATAATCAACGAGGTGAAAATGTATTAACAAACTGAAGGAATTTCATAATCTCTGTAGAAACTCTTGTATGACGGTTCTTCAGTTGGGCATAGATTACGTTTAAGTGAAACAATGAAATATGCTTAGTGAAATTGTATGTGTTTTCTTAGGATATCAGAAATTTTGACATTATTCGAGCGACTGAATAAACTTTCCGTTCTATGTCGCATTTAGATTATTTAGGAGGGTTGGCGTCGCACAATACTTAACTAATCAATAGTAGAAATATGTGATTTGTTGATGATATTCTTGCTAGCTCCGGCTGTTAACTTGCGGCTGAGCAAGGCTACTGTGACCTTCAGGATTCCTGACTATCAACAACAAAATTATAGTCTTTTGAGTAATCATGCTGCATGAAACTAAATCCTTGATATTTAAAAAATCATTAGTGTAAGATAAACTGTCTCTTGTTTAATATACTAAACACGTCATATATAAAACCTAACAAAGGAACTAACCTGAGGATTACGAGGTTTTATGTCTATCTAGAGCAGTGAGTCGCAGTTGTTATTAAACACAAGGAAATTATATTTAGTTTTTATTACAAAAATTTAAGTTGGTTCTTGTCGGGCGAGACATAAACCCCAGGTGCTATAGATAACGTATAAATTTATAAATTGAATGACTAACGCTAAAGTTCATTGTAGCTGAGGCGATGAGTGACTGTACAAAACATTAAACAGCTTCCTAAGGCACTGCTGAAGTATAAACAAAAAAGAGTGCAGAAAAGTCGGACGTACAAAAATAAATTGACAGACCCGGCTATGAGCACAGAACAATTCAGATACTTAGAATAATTCTTGATGATTACGACGATGATGGTAATGATTGTGGTGATGATGGTGACGATGACTGATGATTGATGATTGACGGATGAAGATAATGAGCATTATGATGATGGCGTTGACGGTGATGAAAAGATGACAATGACGACTATAACGTCTTATATGTTGGCCGACTAATCAGCCATGCATTACAATTTTCATAAGTGAACGTCACATTCATGGAAAATATTTTATTCAAAATCGTCTTGCTGAACGTATGAAGCAAAATGTATGCTGAATATACAGTGTTGTCCGCCTAACGTGGACACCTCCAAAATTTCCGGGACGGTTGCAGATCACGAAATGCTGTTTTCGCTGAATTAAACTTCGTACGGGGGCAGGTAATTTGCCGCAAAGTGACTAATCGTACCACATGACAAACCACAAATGATATTCCCCCGTAAACATACATTTATTTCAATGCCATCTGAAAGTACGTGCAAAGGGAAATTAAGTGATATAGTATATGCAATGGAAAGTAATACGGAAACGCCAAGAAATAATTTGCAAATATGATTAAGTTAAGTGGGCCGGTAGTATGGGGCAGGGGACCTGTACTCACAGCTGTAAGCAAGCAACACGTGCCGTGGCTTATTGATGTCGGCATTGCCGCCGTCATCAGGATGAGAGGGGGTGCTACACGCAACTAGGAAACTATGTGTCTGCAGTTCAACTACTCATGAGTACATGCTGGCAACTGACGTTCTGACATGCGCTGCTGGAAAGTCGAGCGATTTTGCTGGCGAATGCAGCCGTGGTTCGCGCTGCACGTCTTAGGCCGGGATTGCAATGACTTTACGGTTTACGTACCACGTAACGAGCAGCACGTTCACGTAAGCCGGCTACGTGCACGAAGTGATCTCGCTGGCCGATCACAATGGGGATATTGCTGTGTTATCTTTGCTTTTCATTTATTTGTTGTTATCTTCGCGAGGCCGTCTGCTCACGTTTTTAATTCATGTACCGGATATATAACTTTATCCCGTAAATCAGGACGAAAGTGTAATAGAAGTTATGCTAAAATTACATTTTAATCCTTAACAACTAAGGGAACTTTGCATTGCCACAACCTATACTAATAAATAAAACTGAAGTGTTTGTTTGTTATTTCAAAACTAATACCAATAGCTAAGCGTAATATGATATTTAAATGATGTTAAAGCTTAAATAACTGTTTTTTTTCCCCTTCATTTTTGTCTGTTTGTCTGTCTGCATGTTTGTCCAGAATAGGCTCCGAAACGGCTGAATCGGTTTTGATAAAACTTTCAGATATCATAAAGTTTTTTTCTATTTAAAATCTGCTCTTTATTTCATCTCGATATCTCAAATGGTTATGAAGTAAATTAATTTTTTCATACAATTTTCTTTATGTTTCGTAACTTATTTTTTTAAAGAAATATTGTCAAAAAGCATTGTTGAAACAATGTTTTTTTTAATACTCGTTGCTTTAATATGTATCATAGAAAAAGATACATTAGTTTTTGGAGAAACATAGTAAAATAAAATATTCTCTAACAACCAACACTAACGCGACGATAAAACTATTTCCGATAGTAAAGTAACAATCTTTCAAACCAATCATATAGGTATATATATCAATAACTCCATAAAACCTGAGCGAAGCGATGGCAGGCTGTATTTTTAATAACGCCATAAAACCTGAACGAAGCGATATTTTTATTTTAAACATAAAACCTGAGCAAAGCGATGGTGGGCTGTATTTTAATAACTCCTCATAAAATGTAAGCGAAGCGAAATTTATATTTCAAAAATATGTAAACAAATCCTAAAGTTCGCGCGAACGAAGTAGCGGGTACAGCTAGTTTATTAGAAATATTTCTCACAATATTTCATGCATCTACACCAGATGCATGAAATATACCATTTTTACCACTAAGTTTGGAATCTTTAGTAGGCTTGTTTCAATAAACTAAATTTTAAGTTCCTCTGTAGATCAAAGTTTATTTCATACGATTTATTCGATGAATACGAAAAACGTGTCTATATCTCCCAGAGACATTTCGTTTTTTTGAGGTTATGGCGACACCCAAATTGTTTTCAAAGTTTGTATTAATAACGAACGCCATATTTTCGCATCTTGTTCTTGCTCGACACCTTGCGTGCGCAAGGTGTCGAGGTGCTCCCACTGCATGTCGTGTGGTTTTTTTTTTTTGGGGGGGGGGAGGGATGCTGACAAGTACGTATTTTTCACTAGACAGACTGCGTATTTGAAACTGTAACTAAATAAAAAATAAGGTTTATAATCAAGCGTAGACTATTTGTAACGAGCATTATTAAATATCTTCATTGTCTTTTTAATGAAAAATAGGGTCTTTATTTTGCGGTTTAGCACCCCCCCCCCCCCCCCAATTACCTGACACTTCGCACGCCTAGTGTTATATTAATAGCTTCTTGGTCCTCACCTGAAGCTACTAACTTAAGGGGGTAACGCATGATGGTAGTGCAATGTGGGGTAAATGAATATAAAGAGCTATAGGTTACAATCTGGTTATATAATTGATCATCCTAACATTACATAAAGTACTAAAAGGTCAGGGGAGCATTGTTATTGTTACTTCCTCATCCACCTTATTGAGAACCACGTTAGTATATTGTAATTGTCTCGCCTACAGAAGTACCCGGAGGCTGGTGGAATATGACGGGTTATGGCGGTCGGCACAGCAGGATTCTCGGGACGCCCATCTCGGCCGGAGTCACATGGAGAAAGACGCCTTCCACTACTCTGCATTGCCCTCATATCGGCGTGGCATACCGCAACATGGCCTGATTCCCTGGCTGGTAGAGGGGATTCCTGCTTACCAGGGCTTGGCAGTGCGAGTCCCGATTGCGGCAACTGGCTGTCCTGATTACCGCTCGTGTGTGATGGCGTGTTCAGCCGCGCCTTCTAACTAAGGCCCGCCCACGACATCGTAACACTGTGCACATGTATAGCACTATACGAATGAACCTGTATAACAAGAGTTTTGAGAGTTTTCAATCTGAAAAGCACAAAAAATCCACTCCCGACATTTTCAGTCGGTGTATAACGGTTACGTGCTATCGTGAAGCAGACTAAAATTGTTCACGATAAAGTGAGCAAATTCGAAATCAACCTTAGAAAAAGTGCCACTGCCCCTACCTGCGTATACTTTAACGGGCTCACTGGGTGAAATGTGCCCAGTAACTATGGCAACGATAGGTGGAAAGTAGTTCCATATTTAACGTCGAATAAATAATGTTAGGTAACCATTTGTGATACCTTAAGTAGTTACAGTTCCATGTTTAACGTCGAATAAAAAGTGTTAGGTAGCCATTTGTGATAACTTAAATAATTTATTTTTATTTTTTAAAGGAAAGGAAGTGTATAAATTACCAGATTTGTAAAATATTTACTTTTCTAATAATTTCACAGTTTCACTTGACCGACGCATGACTGAAGTGATGAGGTCCCCGGCAATGTTAATTTTACTTGAGGTGGAATAATACACAATTTACATAAAAGTAGATCTCAAACAGGGCTTTCAAAAGTGCTCATTTTACCGTGAACAGCATTTACCCAAATATTACCACGTTTTTCGTGCACGTGATAATGCAACGTGATGCGTGTTACGTGTAACGCGAAGGCGTAGCAATCCCGGCTGTGTTTCCGCTTCTGCAGGCGCACGTATTCTGTGACCACAGCTTGTGACACCCCTGGGGAAGCGACCAACTGCAGGGACGGCGTGCGCACCGAAAGGAGCTGTGGAGAAGAATGTGGCCAGTTGCTGTCCAAACTAACAAGAGTGAGTGTGGGGCCTCCAGACACTACGACGCGTCCACCGAGAGAGCTGTTGGCCCCCATCAGCCAACATAAACACTACGCTCGTTCCCTGTGTGGGTGAGCCCAGAGCCGCTCAGAAAAAAAATATATATAAATTATAAATAAGGCTCGGATCTCAGACCACCGCGAGAGCGTCGCGGGTTCAGTGAAAGCAAATGCGCGGGAATAGAAACTGATGACGTCTTATGATTGCCTAGAGGCGATTCATAGTAAAATGATCACTTTTCAAAGCCCAGCCTAGTAGCTACTTGTGTGCACGTTGTGTATTCTTCCATCTTATGTAAGATTAATATTGCCATGGACTTCATCACTTCATTCATGTGTCGGTCAAGTAAAACTTTTGAAATTATTAGAAAAGTAAATATTTAACAAATCTGCTCATTTTTACGCTTCGATGCATTAAAAAAAACACAGAAAGAAAAATAAATAATTTAAGTTATCAGAAATGGTAGCCTAACATTTTTTATTCGACGTTAAGATACGGAACTACTTCCCATACATGGTTACCAACTTTACTGGGCGCATGCCGTTCAGTGGCAGTGGCTTTTTTCTAAGGTTGCTTTCAAAAGTTCTCACTTTATCGTGAACAGTCTTCATGACGTTAGCTTTCACAATCAACCAAAGGTGAACAAATATCTCAAGTATTTTAATTAGCTTACATTTACGCATCTAGAAAAAAAAAACACCAAAAACTTACTTTAAATTATTGAATGTGAATTCATTTTGAACTCCGTTTCTTATGACGACACTTAATTTCGTTCTAGTTACTTTGTCAATTATGTTTCTATTTATCCTACTATTAGCTGTTCACGATTATTGAGCGTTTTTGTAATCAACCTTAGTAAAATGTCACTGTCCCTATCAGAATATACGTAATTTGCGGGCACACTGACTGGAGTGCTCCCAGTAAAGTTGGCAACGACTGAGGAAGAATAGTTCCATGCCTAAACGTTGAATTAAAATTGTTAGATAAACTTTTGTGAATGCTGTAATGGTTTGTTTAGCTTTCTGTTTATAATGCATGAAAACGTAAGAATTAGATTCAAAATGTGCTAAACGCTGTTCACGGTAAAATGAGTACTTTTGAATGCCTTGCTTAAGATATACTTGTATTCATGTTGTGTATTATCCTGCTTTAAATAAAATTAACACTGCCATGGCCCTCATCACTTTATTTGTGTGCCTGTCAAGTGGAAATTTGAAATTATCACAAAAGTAAATATTTCACAAATATGCTCTTTTTTACACTTCGATACATTAAAAAAGTACAAAGCGAAAGAAATATTTTAAGTTACTACAAATGATTACCTTACACTTCTAATATTACGTTAATATACGGAACTATTTCCCATCTATCGTTACCAACTTTACTGGGCGAATGTCACTCAGTGCGCCCGTTAAAATATATGCATGTAGGTGCAGTGACTTATTTCTAAGGTTGAGTTCAAAAGTGCTCACATTATCGCGAATAGCCTTTAAGAAACCGCAAACAGACTATACCACTCTAAAAGCCATAGGGCCCACGAGTGTCTCGAATTGACGCTTTCTTCCGAACACATTGTTTGGACAAGCGACAAACGCGTTATCGTATTTGCGGGTACGGAGAAAGAACTCTCGCTTCTGGTTTATCAGCGAGAATCGCTCAACCCTGCGCCCTACGCTATAGAAGTCACCAACCCACAAATTTCGGACAGATGTCGAGATTGTTAATTCGAATCCAGATGGTGATTTGTCGCATCCCAGACAGCATGTTAGGTTTCAAAGTATTATGCACATGTCTGCAAAATTTCTTTCCTCACTGGCTGAAGAACATTTGAGTTACTATTTCTTTATTTGGCTGGCCCAATGAGACTTCAGTTGCTTTGACACTGTAAGTGTATGATTCGCCTGTGCAAAGCTGCGAATGTGTCATCCAATCCAAAAAGTGTACGGAAACCCTGAGAAACTACCGTAGCACGAAATATTTCCAAGAAAAATCACCATTTTCAATCATGGGCATGTATGTGTTAAGGGTAATTTATATTGAGCACCCTTCTTCCAAACGGGTCCGCGGTGGTTGAGCGGTTAGACTGCTCGCCTCCCACCAAGGCGAACCTGGTTCAATCCCCGACCGGGTTATTCCCGGATTTTTGCAAGTTGGAATCGTGCCGGACGATGCTACTAGTCGGCGTGTTTTCTCGGGGATCTCCCGTTTCCCCCACTCTTGTTTTTCAGCGCTGCTCCATTCTCACCTCATTTCACCCTCATCGGCTCTCAAGACCTCGATTTAAGAGCCGCCCAAATCTCTCAACTCAACAACTTCCTCCAAAATTGGCTTTCCCTCAAAATATCGCTGTCCAGTGAAATAAATAAAGTTTTTGATCGTAAAATGTTAACTGGTGTTAAGGT
The DNA here is from genome assembly GCA_029891345.1 of Dryococelus australis. NCBI lineage: Eukaryota > Metazoa > Arthropoda > Insecta > Phasmatodea > Phasmatidae > Dryococelus > Dryococelus australis. Next base: position 54,102,174 of record CM056999.1, read on the forward strand.
GGCCGCCTGATTTAAGGAACTTTGCACGTCTGAGGCCTAAGAGTGCGGGAGCGCTAGGGGCGACCGAGACATGCGCATAAATTCTCTCATCGCCTCTACGCGCAAAGCACTGAACTGGCGTGCAGTCTTGCCGTCGATAACGTGCCTCTATGAGACTTTCAACGGAGACACTGCCATTTTATGACGTAATAATAAAAATAAAGGTTTAATGCACGTCTCTATTTCTTTTCTAATGTTTTGTACCGAAAAGTATGACCGCGTAAACACCCATTTGCGCCATTTTTCACTAACATAGAAACATGCTTTAGAGAGAAATGGAGGAACTGAAAAACGTATACAGACCCTTTGGACGGTTTTTAATCAAACTTTTTCTGCTGGAGCTCTGCACACAACTTTTGATTCTGAAGGCTTCCTGTAGAGATAAACGTGACTAAGGGAAGACTAAAACTGCCGCAAATAAGCCCCGGGAAGGCAGAAGGGTAGTTGTCGAAACTATTGTGGGGTCTGGGAGTGTACCGGGTTGAGAGAGAAAAGGGGCCGAGAAGGGGGGGGGGGGGCATAGCGCTGACAGTTTTAGGTGACAGCACGCGCCAGAACTCCTCCCCCCCCCCTCCCCCCAGATCTTTCGCGTTGACACAACGCAGGAATACTCACCTCTCGGACTAGGAAAACACTCGTGAGACGCGTCCAAAAAAAAAAAAAAAAAAAACTCTGTTTGCCCGCCGGGTGGCGTCTGCTACTTGTCAACACATGTGGCGGCAGATAAGAACGCAGGGTGGAAGTCACATTTACTTCTCTGGCCCGGAATATACTAGGGATATACCACCTCGCCTAGTCGAGTACTGCATGATGTTAGTTCGGTTTTAATCTCCAACCTTAAAAAGGCATAGACTAAATATGAGGTAGACCGATATCGCTGTCTGCGCACAACCAATCGCCATGTCCTAACATTCAACTGCTTTTCTGCCAAGACGTCTAGCAAAAATGGTGTGGATTCGGTTTGAGGTTAGAGCACTGTTTAGTAAACAAATGCTTTTGAGATGTTTTCATACTTCCTGTAACCAATTTGTAACGAATTTTGATTAAATCCAAACTGGTAAAAGTAATTTATTAATGCAATAGTCCTTGAAATTTAAAAATTTAGATATAAACAAACACGTTCATCACTAGTTACCACGCGATATTGACAGATGTGTCCCTTTGGAGTAGGTCGATGTTGGGTACATGCGCAGAAGACGAATAAGTGGTCTACCTCATCTTTAGTCTATGGTTTTAACAGGCTCTGGAAGTTGTCTCCTGTGATACCTGGTTAAGGATCGAGTACAGGAGGAAAGGTGGCGTGGAGAGCCGGACATGTTCCTGAAAACATGAATGACATTACAACCGGCTGATCTCACTACCTCGTATAGTTTCCCTCAGCAGGGGTTCGGGAGCAGCTGCCCTTGATCGGGGCTAGTGTGCTGCCTGATTTTCCCTGTGCCCAAGAGGTCAGATTGAGGATGAACTCGTGCTGGCATGGTTTGAAAATCGCTGCCGGTTATGATAAGGGGACGAAAATATTTCGTAGCAAATACGACATCATAAGGGGTACCGGGAAACTGATCACCCCTAATATATCATAACTCCAAGCGATAAGTGTCGCTAACCCAGTAATGGCCAACCGCTGGGGACTGGGTCAGTAACAAGCCCATGTTATGTTATGTATGATATTACACAGCGCCTCACTAATTGATTTCACAGCACAGTAAATGACACGCGTTGTTGCCATATTGCTGTTACCGTTTTGATATCCAGGTTTTGCGCTGAGGTGAATTAATGGGTAAAGACGTATGGAATCACTTATATTACATTTTGGTATTTCATATTGTAGAAAGTCGACGCTATAGGCCATTCTCGGCTACTTCGCGCTTTTCTGAAGGCCTGCTAAAGTTCTACTTTTAGTTACTGATTACGTATCCTTCCACCACATGAAAAAATAAACACTGCCTCGCGATTTGTACTTTTTAACTGTCAAATGTTTTGTTTACGTTTGTCAGCTGTTCAAACAGTTTTTGCCATTTTTCGAAAAACATTCCGTACCAACGTTCGCATTTTAGGCCTATAACCATATTTAGGTCAGCTTTATGACTTTTTAACAATGTCTGTATTGACAATAGTTCTTACGGCTATTATTTTTAACATATTTGTTATACACGACACAGCACATTACACATAATACACGTTAGTATTTTGCCCCTGTTACATCTGCGGGGTAATAAAACTGTATTATTTGGAATATAATTTATACCAAGGAACAACCAGTCCAACGAAAAAAAACAGTGAATTCAAGCACGCAACTCGTGTCGCTTTTTTTTTTTGTACGTAGCAGCGATAAACTTTAAAAGGTAGCACACAAATAGGCCTACCGTAACTTTTATTCCGCTCGTATTTCTATGCATTGGTAATTACCATTTTCTAGGTTTATGTCATTATTTATTTACATTTATCTAGCTGGGCTTTGTATTTTGTTGGGATTGTGGCAAACATTCAAAACGCAGAAACGTAAGTACGTTACACAATTGTGTTTCAAACACCTAGGGCAAGTTAGTGCGTTTTATTTCACAAACAGATGTGATTAAAAAAAAAAAAATATAATTTCGTCATAAAAACGGTTCACGATTAAAACGTATAAATTTCGCACGTCCAATATTTGCAATCACACACACTTTGGCCCTACGTAACGTAATGGCCACTATATTTTTTCACGCACAGCGATCACGACACACGTTACAGTATGTTTATTCCTGCCATGGAAAAACAGATTTATCACAATATTGTAACTTTTCCAGGTAGGTTTAAAAAAAAACACAACGTGTACAAACTTGAGGTGGTAATTTTTAAGTATTTTTTCACAAGAAGAGATATTAACGCTTAGTTCAGCAACACGCCACTTCATGTCTACTAATGTCGCAGGCTGCCACTTCTGCCAACTTATGATTTGAAAACCGTCCTGCCATCACATCTAAATATATTAAAATTAATATTCAAACAATAGAATCTTGTTTCAGTTAAAATTACAAATTCAAAAATCATTGTTTTTACTGTAATAAGTATGAAATATTCTAAAATTGAAAACATATATAATTTCACTGCTACTACCAGCGATGCGAAACTTCCCGAGGGAGAGAAAAAGAAAGAAAGACAGAGAGAGAGAGAGAGAGAGAGAGAGAGACAAGCTCCGCTCCGCGCCTCTTCAAGTTTGTTCCTCGGAAGACGAAAAAATAAACACCATTTCACTAGGGCCCATGCACCGTAATTTGTGCTGATAGTTTACACTGTAACAATGAAATATGTTTCCTACAGTGCTACCTAGAAATTTAATTTATCAATAGGCAACGTTTATTTTACAAATAGAGTACAAAAAAACTAAGTTAAAACAATATTTCATCTATGGATTATTTCTTACTAGCCGTTGCCAACACATCGCTGCTGCTGCCACTGTTCTTAATTCGTATTTAATGCGAAACAAAAATGATAAGTTATTGAAAATACTAAATTAAAGAGTAATTTATTCAAGAATGCAATACTTTAAATTTAATCACAGTGTTATATATTTTTGGTAAACAAGTTATTGGAAAAACTGATTGACATGTTACGCCTGGGATGATTTTTCAAAGGTTCGTTTCAAAACATCCGAAGAAATCACGAATGGACTATATTCACTTTTTGACGCAATGCACATGTCGAGACGTCTCACGTTTGTGTATATTTGGTCGTCGTTCACACTTATGTGCGCCACGTTTTTTTTCCGCGACTCTTCTTTATTTGTAACGGGCAGCACCACGTCACTGCACGTCTTTGAATAATCATCAAACTTGCAACCAAAAACGCTTAAAATTACTGGGCTGGACCACGTCGCACACGCCCTCAAAAAATTAAAACTAATAAGTAATTAGCAGGCCGGACCACGTCGCCAGTCACCCATTCGAATACTTACTGCGTTTGGTTACCTGATAACTTGAGCGGGGAACTGTCCAACACGCACGAACACTTTATCACGTTGATTTCGCTGTTAAAAACCTCCAAAGTGGCGCAAAAGTAATAATTAAACTAAACTGTAATGTTCTCGCCAGGTTTACGTTACCTTAAAAAAAAACTTTGAAAAACCCGGGGTGCCAGTAAAACAACAGGTAATATAAGTGTGAATTTTCACGTGCGGCAGCCAACCAGTTCTGGCAGACATTTGTGGGGCGGACTGATGTTTCAGCGGTTCGTCGCCTGAACGCAGCACCGTCGATGGCGAGCGAGGGGTACTGCTTGCCCTGGCCCGTGCGCAACCCAAGACGGTGACGTCTGGTTACGCAGTTTCCGGCAACTAGATCAAGAGGCCGGAAGTTTGATGACGTACTGTAATATTATCGGTGTTTGACTTTTCAGTTAAGAAGACCCCCTAAGGGGAATAGGTGTCGGTTCATCTTACTAGGTAACATCAACCGCCATTGGGTGTGAATATCACAACCCCTCCCAGGAACAACTGATAGTCCCAACTATTTCTTGGAATTAGATTTTTTTGTGAGGGGGGGGGGGGGACAATGGAAACATGATTTGATTGTTAGCGCTAGGTGGCAGACTTGTGTATTTGATGTCGGTTCACGCTTCCTTCTGGGTCAGTCAGCGGCCTCGAGGGGGCAAGCTTCTACCAGATAAGTAGAATTCTTGTTTCATACAGCAATGTAGGCTCCTCAAGCGAATAGGTCCTATACGTCATTTTGACGTTAGGTGAGGGCCATTATGGCCGGAAAATTTAAAATATTTTAAAGCTTACGAAATGTTGGCTTCTTGATAGAAATTTGATACTGTTACCTTCTGTAACCAGTTTATAAACCTACAAGGAAGTATGTGACCAAGTCTATATAAGGCATTTCGGTGGTTGTAACCACTGGTAACCAAATACAAATATGGTTTCAGTTTTCGAAAATGAGTTAGTTAATGGTAGGCTCTATGCGAGACTCTGTTGTATTTATTATTGACGAACAATTTTAAAAACTTTACTAAGTTTAGTGCATTTTGCAAAATCATATTTACTCGCGGGAGTCAAGGCTGGCATTGCTGAGCAATCGCTCCCATCCACTTTGGGTCGTGAGTAGATTAGGTAAGTAAATTCGGTTTTCTCGTATAGGAATAAAAATTATTCTGTAATGTCAGGATTAAATGTCGATGTGACAGACATAAATCCGCCATTTTGTAACGTTGGTAATTTGAGGAGATTCGCCCAATATATTTTGTGATGGCCTTCTGTAATTACTAACTATATGGCCAGTTAGAGGCATAAACATTACCTGTGTGGAATTTTTCACAAGTATTATCTGAATAACAGCGAATTTATCGTACCTGAAATTTCTGGTTGCTTTTACTCTATATTTTGTTAACCTCGCTTTTTATCTACCTTTTTGATAGATTTGTTGCTCAAGGGAGAGGAAATAATGTTAATTTTTCCACATGTATGTTTGTCCATATGTTAGATTAATGGTAAATGAAAAGAATTGAAGAATCATAACCAAAATAAAAGAATATTACCACATTTCCTTGTTTCTGTTACAAGTCGTTTATCACTATCAACTTACTCTTACATTGTACAGAAATATGGTTGTTAGCTTTTGCTATTTTAGTGTTCTGTTGGTTTTGCTAGGTCATATGCAAATCCTGCCTTGCCACGCCCTTGGTTTAGGGCGCAGCAAGGTCAGAAATTTATAATTAACTTTCCAGGATTTCTCAACGTTTTTATTTATCGTGTTGACATATTACATCATTCTTTTTTTTTATATAAATGCAGTTTTGTTTCCATTTTTATTTACAAAAATATAATTTATTCAAAGTGGAGAGAAAGCTTTTGGCACTCTTAATTTTAGCTATAAATTCATTGAAAGGAGAGCAAGAATAATTAGAGAAGTGTGAATAATAAGCCGTAACCCACTCTGTATTATACCATCAAATAAATTTTCAATGGAATATTTTTTCCCTTTCATTTACGTTTTTATCTTGCCAGACATTATAGTGTTCCTTATTTGAAGTTTAATTTTAATGCTGTAAAGTGTTCTTTTAGAATATATTACTGCTACAGGTTCATCTTAGCCTACTGCAGTATGCCTGCTTTCTTTTAAAAAGAACACTTGAATGTTCGTAACAATATTTGTTATTCCCTGACTTGTAAACATCCGCGAGCTTTACAGCGTCATATTTTCCAATGATGTTGGAAAGGGGTTACCAAACAAAGATAATCAACACATATGCTATTAAGTTTTTAACAGAAATGTTCGCCATTTAACAACAAAACTTCATCCCATTATGAAACTAAGAGGCAACATGGTTGGTCAAGTCAGAAATTCATTGTGAAGAAATCGGCCTAAATGAGGTGTCTGTAACCATTTGTATAATTCGCTACTGTTGGGAAGATCGATTTGTGTTTTAACAAATATAAACGGATCCATTACTATTAATACAGTAACTTGCTGCAATTCCGCGGCTTTCTTTTGATGTCGTATTCTACTCCCAGCGATAGAATCATATTCTTAGAGATATAATAGAATAATTAATCCATTACGGCAATATATCTTTGAAATATTAATAAAATTCTTCCTTAACACCCTTCTCGCTTTCTGTTCCCATCTTACTTAAGAAATAAAAATACTGTCACCATGCAACTTTGCAATATGTAATTTTACAAACATACGCGTCTCAGGGGTGAAACCTTTGTTTATTTACTAAAGCGTTAAAATTTCAAATACACGTGTTTTTTTCAGTGGTATCCAGAAAGATGGATTAATTTGTCGTAAAGATTCATTGAACTTAAACACTTCTAGTGCTTAGGCTAAGTCGAAAAGATTCTCAGTAAAAAACTCTAGATTTAAATTTTTTTTTATTCTTTCAGATTAGTTTTGGGGTGAGTACAAATAATTTCATCTGATGCCGCTTTTTAAGTTCTGCAGTAATCAAAATTTCCACGTTCAAATGTAAGATTTCCATGATCTGAGATATTTGGCAACAGACCGCATCGAAGCGAGGACAGCGCTAACGAGAGGAATCGAGAATTTGAAAGAGATGGCGAACACCTTTTACTCCAAGGAAGGATTTACAACAGTCTGTCATCCGTCCGTCCATCATCCGCCCGTCCATCATCCTCCTGTCCGTCTTCCAGCCCGAGCGATTTACAACCAAACTTCGTACGTCCGTCGTAAGATTATTATTGCAAACTAATAAAAACAAAACTGTTTACAAGTAGGAAAAATTCTGCATAATAAGTAAAATTTTTTTGCGGTATTGTGTTTCTAAGTATCCGAAACAACCATACACGTACTCAACGGAAATTAATCGATGTAAATAAAATCGCTTATTAAGGATGATTATATAATTTTTACTATTGCACAAAAGGAGCTCGTGTTTACAAACGTAATTATCAATAAGTCTTCAGGGAAAATGTAAATTAATTTCATTTTACGGTTACATAAACAAACATATTAAAACAAAAGGCAGCCAAAAGAAAACAGTGCTTACACTACACAAACTTGTAAAGTATTCGGGATGATCGAGTAAAAAAACGTGCAAGTTCAGAAAGCTGTAATTTCATTCGTTCGTCCGTCAAAAGTTAAAGCTTGCCATGGTTTTGACGGACGGACGGATAGAATTAATGGCCATCTCTGATTGGCGGTTGGTCACGGACGGATAGAATTAATGGCCATCTCTGATTGGCGGTTGGTCACGTGTTTGACGTACGGATGACGGACGGACGGATGCGACGGCATTTTGTAAAGCACTGCTTTACCAGCGTGACAGCAAGTTGCATATCTCGAAGGCGAACTGAACAAAGCGGCGCTCCTGTACGTAGGCCACCATGGCAACGCCTGTAGACCCTACGTCGCCAACACTGCTGTAAGTGTGTTGTTGGAAACAAGCGAAAATACTTCCTGCCACCTTTTCCACTCAACTGCTAATCTCCCATTGCCCATGCAGTCTGGCATACGTGCGTGTTCTAACAAGCAACCACTAGCAGCGCCAACGTACCTCGAGTTTACGATGTATGTTCAGGCGCTTTCCGCAAGGCGCGCCAGTTCCGTTAGCCTACGTGATAGACAACTTGATGTACACGCAGGTTCGAGAAGTTGCGGACACCCGGCGCTATTTAGCTAATTTCAAATTCAATTTAAAAATACTAGATGCATTATCCGAACATTTTGCTGAAGTCTATTCACGCTAAAGTGAACACTTTTTAAACCCCTCTCATATTAAATAATAGTCAATAAATGTAGCTATGTTATTGTAGCTTTAGATGTTAACTCCCGAGGCCAGTGAAATATATAGGCCTACACTGTGTTTATTACTAACGTGGCAATATTTATTTTAAAAAGTGGTGAAGAATAAGAAATGGATGATAGGAAAAAAAACTAGGGCCTCGAAAAAGCTTACTTTACCGTGAAAAGCATATACTATAATATCTTGTTTACATTAGCTCATGGATGCCGTGGTTCGAATCTTGACATGTAGTTAAAAAACGCCTTCTATACTGTAGATGTTGCCAACCACACGAAATAAAACAGTCAAAATAAACACGAATACGATATCCATTCATCTTTTACGTTTAATTTAATCAGGTTGTTACGACTATGTGTCCGATCTTACGAGTCGTGGGCAGGTGTCCTCATGGCCTGGAGTCCTGGTGTCCTGGTGGCCTGGTGTCCTGGTGGCATGGAATCCTGGTGGCCTGGGGTCCTGGTGTCCAGTGTCCTGGTGGCCTGGTGGCCTGGTGTCCTGGCGACTTGGTGTCCTGGTGGCCTGGTAGCCTGGTATCCTGGTGGCCTGGTGACCTGGAGTCCTGGTGTCCTGGTGGCCTGGTGTCCTCATGGCCTGGAGTCCTGGTGTACTCGTGTCCTCGTGTCCTAGTGGCTTGGTGACCTGGTGCCTGGTGACCTGGTGTCCTGGAGGCCTGGTGTCCCCGGAGTCCTGGTGGCCTGGAGTCCTGGTGTCCTAGCGTCCTGGTGGCCTGGTAACCTGCAGTCCTGGTGGTCTGGTGTCCTCATGGTCTGGAGTCCTGGTGTCCTCGTGTCCTAGTGGCTTGGTGACATGGTGGCCTGGTGTCCTGGATGCCTGGTCTTCTGGTGTACCCGGAGTACTGGTAGCCTGGTGTTCTGATGGCATGGAGTCCTGGTTTCCTGGTGTCCTGGTGACCTGGGGTCCTGGTGGCCTAGCGTCCTGGTGTCCTGGTGGCCTGGTGTCCTCATGGCCTGGAGTCCTGGTGTTCTCGTGTCCTAGTGGCTTGGTGACCTGGTGTCTGGTGACCTGGTGTCCTGGTGTCCTGGACGCCTGGTCTTTTGGTGTCCCCGGAATCCTGGTGGCCTGGTGTCCTGGTGGCATGGAGTCCTGGTGTCCTGGTGGCCCTGGGTCCTGGTGTTCCGGTGTCCTGGTGGCCTAGCGTCCTGGTGGCCTGGTGGCCTGGCGACTTGGTGTCTTGGTGTCCCGGTGTCCTGGTGGCCTAGCGTCCTGGTCTCCTGGTGGTCTGGTGTCCTGGTGACTTGGTGTCCTGGTGTCCTGGTGGCCTGTTGTCCTGGTGTCCTGGAGTCCTGGTAGCCTGTCGTCCTTATGGCCTGGTGTCCTGGTGTTCTTGTGGCCTGTTGTCCTGGTAGCCTGGTGTCCTGGTGTCCTTGTGGCCTGGAGTCCTGGTTTGCTGGTGGCCTGGTGTCCTGGTGCCTGGTAGCCTTGTGTCCTGGTGGGCTGGTGTCCTGGGTGCTTGGTGTCCTGGTGGTCTGGGGTCCTGGTGTACTGGTGGGCTGGTTTGGAATAAGTGTTCACGTGAAAACTAGGCCCCGCCTCTCAATAAAGCGAATCGGGTTCGATCATTGGGACCGCGTCGGAAGTTTCCTTTGGCTGGTTGGGTTTTGTCGTGGTACTACCGCTTGATACACCGTTGCATTGCGCTGCTGCTACATCCACTCGCCTCGCTTCGCCCCTATTGTCGATGAATACTCGAGCTGTTGAGAACTTATTGAGTCCCTGTAACACTGTCAAATGTTTTCCGTTAAACTGCTTCCAATGTTTGGTCAAATAAAGTTTTAATGTTGCGACAGTACCGAAACGTCATTATCTCAGTCATGTTTGGCTGGGAAAGTTATAAGGGTTCAGTTTCCATGAAATGTTTTGAAAATTGGAAGGGTTCTCAGATTTATTTTAATTTTGTCGGGTTCAGCCAATTAGAAACGTGCATGACAAAAAAGGCCATTTGCGACAACGCGATTCTTTAAAATGGCAAACAATTGATGGAAACAAAATAATATTATGAACATAATTGAAATATAAGTTCTTTAAGCACGGATGCTGTTTGAAGGGATTAATTCACAATGATATTAAGAACTCAAAGAGACATTATAATTAATTTGTGCAAGAAATATCTCGAATAAATAGCATTTGAATTTAGCAAAAAAAAGTGAAAATAAATCCCAAAATTCTTTATAGTTTCTTCATGTAGTGGAGTGCACAGAAACACATCAGCAATGCCTCACTTTGAAGATAAATGGTAAGTAAACATTCATCCACGATCCTCCTAGTAAAAAAAATTTTGGCTGAGTGGCAAATTTTCAAATACTTTCAAAATTATTTAATCCAATTTGTTGAACGGAAAAATTTGATGGTCGTATTTCGTCTTTGATTTTTGCTGTCAAATATATCTGAAGGCGAAAATCTGACTGTGTGGCAGGGGCTTTAGACACCTCTCTGTCTCTCTCTCTCTCTCTCTCTCTCTCTCTCTCCTGTCTCTCACACACACACACATGTGTGTATTGCTAACAACACGGAGGCCGGCGAGGAAGCGGATGTCCCGCTGGTCACTGCGCTTCTGTCTAGTTTCGGTTCCGCCCCGACCCCCCTCACGATATGCCGCTGCAGCTCGGCGGCGGAACACTGGCCGCTATTCAGGACGGTGCGTGTGTTTATTTGCGGGATGGAACTGCCGCCCTTTCTCGCTACGAGCCAGGCTCTGCATTCCTCCCTCTCACCCCCCCCCTCTCTCTCTCTCTCACCCTTCTCGCTCTCTCTATATAGCTCTCTCACACACACACACGCATTCCATCCAGATGCTTTTCAATGCATAGCAAAGTGGTCGACATCTATCGGCGGTTTTCCGAACCTGCAGAATGGTGGTACAAAAAAAAAACTGGCTTTATCTGACATCGCGTTTTGAAGAAACAAATTCTAAGACAAAATAAATAATCAAACACCAGACGTTATTACTGATTTTCCGAATGTAAAAATGCGAATCATAATATTAACATGATTACGTTTCCCCGAATTTCCAAAATCTACAGGTTTGGGAGGCAGCAGATTCTGAAAAAGTTCACGAACATTGTTATTTCTTCAAGTCGAAACTTCTAAAATAATGTTTCTAAGGCCTGTCCACGATAAAGTGAGCACTTTTTAAATTCACCTTAGAAAAAAGTCACTGGCCCGCCTGCATATATTTTAACGGACGCACTGAGTGACATGCACCCAGTAAAGTTGGTAACGAAGGATGGAAAGTAGCTCCATATCTTAACGTCGAATAGTGTTAGGTAACCATCAGTGATAACTTAAAATTATTTCTTTCGTGTTCTGTTTATTAATGAATTGAAGTGTAAAAAGGAGCAGATCTGTAAAGTATTTACTTTCTTAATAATTTCAAAGTTTCATTTGACCGACGCATGAGTAAAGTGATGAGGCCCATGGCAATGCTAATTTTACATAGCACGGAGGAATGCACGGCGGGTTTACAAGTAGATCTTAAGCAGGGCTTTCAAAAGTGCACATTTTGCAGTGAACAGTTTATAACAGCCTTTAAATAATTTTTAACGCTTCAAGGCTGCATCCTACCCTAACGCCTCCACCTATCTGGAGCTATTTTCCGAGTATTTTTTTAAATCCTTTTTGGCAAAAAGTGGTATTTCCAGAAATTTAATTTTTCGGTTTTCGCGCCAACGACTATTTAACAGAAAATGTTTCAGCACATAGTCCTCTTAAGGTCATATTTCTCTCTCTTTTTTTTTTTTTTTTGAATTTGCGTATTTGAGAGAGGTTTTGAAAAGTGCCCCCTTAATGCAGTTGTTTTTTGTGAAATCATTATAGCTTTTAAAATATAACACTCAAATTCTGACACAAGAGTGTTATAGGAAGGTTAAAAAAGTTGAATTAAAGTCTAAGCGCGGCGTACTGCATTTGTGTTACATGCTGCGAAAGGAACAAAAACAGTCTTTCCGCCACAGTTTACGGTTTAAAATATTTATTAAATTAATGTTAACAGTTACGCTCGAATGAGCAAAAATATATTTACGACAAGTCTGACCCCTATATTCAACAAAATTCTCAGTGCGTCAGTACTCGCTCACCTGTTTTTAAATAGCACTCATGCTGAATCAGTATGTTCTGCACACCATACAGATTGCATTAAATGCAATTTGATTGAAAAAAAAATGTTTAGGAGCAAAGCCTAGTATTCTGCAGAATTCGGAAAATTGAGACTTTTTTTGAGTGTTATATTTGGAAAACTATAATGATTTGACAACTAATAACTGCATTAAGGGGACACTTTTCGAAAGCTCTTTCAGATAACCAGATATAAAAAAATGTGAAATATGATCTTAAGGGCATCAAATCATAACTTACAACAAACTTGTCCTGTTTACTGTTGATCCATAACCTCGTATAACACAACCATTTATAAGCACATCATTCTTCAGAGCATACATTTCCTTGCAGAGAAGTTTATTACTGTGAACTTAATTCACAAATATAATGAGAAGCACACACATGCATGTGCATTTCTAATATTTTGGGCTGCTTGTATAACTCTAAGTAAGAGTTTCCGCCAAACAACATCGACTTCCTTGTTCTGATTAGTTATCGCCATGCAACTTTTAATTGAGATATAGGGGGCCAAGGTGGTGCAGTGGCTAGAGCGCTCGCCTCCCACCAAGGCGAACTGGGTTCGATCCCCGACGGGGTCTCGGATTTCCGCACGTGGCAATCGTGCTGGACGATGCCGCTGGTTGATAGATCTTCTCGGGGTTATCCCATTATTACCCCGGCCCTTGCATTACGGCACTGCCCTATTTCCACCTCTCTTCACCCTCATCAGGTCTCAAAACGTTGTTAAGGGCCGCCCAAAATCTCCTCGCTTCACTCCTATTTAAGATATAAAATATAATGCTTGAGTAAATCCCAATGAGGCACACGATCCGCTAATTTCTACTGGAAACAAACGCGTTTATCAACAAACACTGCGTTTTGTACACGTCAACTTTAAAAAATTTAAACGAAACTTTCAGCTGTGAACCCAGCTTAACTCGTGTATGGAATGTGGGTGAGTTCCCTACAGCCATGGCAGAGCCGGTTGTTCCTCAGCACGACCACAGAGGGACAGATATTGACACCTGCCTACCTACTATCAATCGCGAGTTGCCACTCATATTGACAGATTTATTTTCTGAAGTAGGAATTTCTTACCTCCATGGATATTACCACGGCCGTAGAATACACTGTTTGTAAAAAAAAATACGCATACTGATTTTCTTACGCTTACAAAACTTCATCAGTATTACGTTTCAAACACAAGCAGTTTGATTCTCAAATAATTTAAATGGACATTTTCAGAATAAGTGCAGTAATTACCTCTATACTTGCCATGTAAAACCAGCACTACCTTGATAACAGCACTCTGCAGATATTTTATGTACTAAATCAGACAATAAGGATTGCAGCTATTCACGTTAAATTCAATAGTGTGGATATGGGGTAGAGCGATCCCGCTGGCTGCGCAGAACTTGTATCCGTGTTCCGACATGGAACTGCTTTTCTGCCAACACGTCTATCATGAACAATGCAGACAGGATTTTAGTTTAGAGCACTTGTTACTTTGAGAAGTACGTTGAGATGTTTGTATACTTCCTACAAACAATTTGTAACAAAGTTTGATTAAATTCAAATTGGTAAAAGTATTTCGTAGGATGCAAACAAACATGTTCATCACTGTTGACAATGTGAGTTTGACAGTTGTGTGGTTTTGGGGTCGGTCAATGTTGGGCACGTGCGCAGAAGACGAAGAATCGGTCTACCTCATCTTTAGACTACGGTTCCTCTAAGATCGTGTTCCACTGAGCGGCGACAGAAGTGATTCTCATTCCGGTCACCAGGCTGCGCTACGTGCTCCACAGCCGTAGTTCCTGTTCCTACCCCGCGCTACGCTTGGCAGTCACGTCCCAGGTCGTTTTTGCTGAACACAGCCGCGCTGGATGGCCTTGTGGCTGAAGATGGAGGGGGGAGGGGTGGAAGATATTGACGACGCTCGTGACGTCACCGCGCTAATTAACTCCACCGAAGTTAATTGGACCGAGCCCGCCGCCCAGCCCCCTGCAGCGAAACGGCGTTCAGCCACTTCCCTGGGACCCCTCCCCTCCTCCGGCAACCCCTAATCAAATGACTGCCGGCGCAATCAAGGCGAGGTCGGCGTACGCCATTTCTAGCCTAGGTGGAGTTCCAGAACAGACAAGTGCGCAGAGGCGAAACGGCGTGTGTGAAGAGTGAAGATATTTGTGCGGCTCCTAACAGCGAGGTGAGTATGGAGCACCGCCGGAATGAAAGGGCAGAGAAGATTGGAGATCCCCGAGAAAACCCGCCGACCAACGGCATCGTCCGGAACGATTCCCACTTGCGAAAATCCGGGAGTGACACAGTCGGGGATTGAACCATGTTCGCCTCGGTGGGAGGCGAGCATTCTAGCCGCTCAGCCACCATGGCCCCTAGGCCAAATGGCGTGACGGGTTCCTCTGAAACGGGCGAACCCAGTCTCTGACTGCCAGCACGATGCCCTACTAATCAGCGTTGAATCTGATTGGCCACTGCATTCTGCGAAAGGTCTGCTGTTAGCTGGACGGCCCGCTGCTAGTCAGTGACGCCATTTTGATTATTTTAGTCTGCGGCGGAGTTTAACCGATTGTTGCAGGTAGGTTTTCGTTCTCTTGTTCCTCTGGCACGTTTACCTCTGGCACTTGCTGATCATCGTGAACGTCTGTGGTGGTGCGGAGAGAGAGCGTGTTGGAGAGGCGAATGTTGAACAATGGTGGTCAACGATGAGCGTCATTTCTGCATTGGACAAAGTGATGGCCGTGTTCGCATTCGTCTCTGGTATACCCAGTGGTACATGTTTCGCCAAGTTGAACGCTGCACAGGTTGGGAAGATCAATGGTAATACATTGGCAAATTGACATTGTCACCGCCAGGTAGTACTGTTGTTATTCTTCGGACCAGAGTGAAAAATTAACGACATACTTCCAAAAGTTATTCAATTTTCCGTTGTGAATCTAGATTTATCAGAGTTATCGAACCGAGTTCAATCCCCGGCCGTGTCATTCCCGGATTTTTGCGAGTGGGAATCGTGCCGGACGATGCCGCTGGTCGGCGGGTTTTCTCGGCGATCTTCCATTTAACCCCACCATTGCATTCCGACGCTTTTCCCGTCTCTCCTCATTTCGCCCTCACCAGGTCTCAAGACGTCATTGTCAAGAGCCACCCAAATTTCTCAATTCTACTCAATTTAGCAAAATATTGCATTGCAAAATTGCATTTTTAGCAATAGAACCGAAAAATTCCTTTTGACCACAATTATTTTCATTTCGCTCTAAATTATATGCGCGTTCACGAAAGGTCAGTGCCAAAAAAATATGTATTTACTCTTTACGCTTATAAATACCACGGGAAATGTTTTGCTGATAATTTAAAGTGAGGTTTATTAATGTTTAGGCAGGGACAAGTGTGCAGGCATCAGGTTTCGGACAAAACATGACTTTTACACACAAAGAAAATATCAATTCTATTAGTCGTCGTTGCAGCGGCTACAGTGGCTGAGCGGTTAAACAACAACAGAAATTTTCCCTACGCAAAACTCCCCCGCAAGGAATCTCGTTATATTCCTAATCTGCGTATAATAAACCTTATTCTGACTCTTAAGAGAAAGAGAGAAAAGTTGCGAATTGTTAGAAAAGTTGGTTCTCTGGCCGCATATCGTCACCACGAGAAAACTGCAGTGATTAAACAGCTAACTTGGGATGGGCAGTGTCGCCAACACTTACATAGTTAATTCCACTAGGCGACAAATCAAGATCCGCCAACCTACTACACCCGTGTCGGTCAAAAGTTTAAAGCCCATGCCTAGAGACTCGGAAATCTCGCGGATTCATTTGGCAAACAAGCTAGACTCCACAATCCTTTGCTCATTCGAACATCAGTCAGTAGTTCATTGGCTGTTGCTCCAGTTTCACCATAGACCGAGTAGCACAGGATTCGGTTCTTATTTTCCTTGAAGGTTCGTTATTGGTTGAAAGTTGTTCGAAATCTGGTCCAATGGAAGCACAAACACGTACGCACACGTGAGTGCAGTTTAACTTGTCCTCAGATGAATCCGCGAAATTTCCTGGTCTCTAGCCATGCCCCACTATGAAAGATTCCTTGGAATATTGAATGCAAGCCAGCACGGTCGCTTATGGGGAATATTTGGCCATCTGCTGGCTGTATTCGTGGATGTTTTCGTAACCGGTCGTGTGCAATTTTCGACGAAAAGTTACCTACAAGGTTGAGACATTAGCCAATCAGAGAGAGGGTGCTAGAGTGTGGTTGGTATTGATGATTATTGTAATTTTCTTTATTCAGTTTTGAGGAACAGCGATATGACAACCAAAGAATGACAAATAGAAAATTAAAAACCACGAAGATATTTACTGATGCGTTGTGTGAAAATTATGGTAACTATTCGCGTTTATTTAACGTAAAAGTTGCAATCACCACAACAAAACGATTATAGGCTATTCACAGTAAAATGAGCACTTTTGAATGACCTGCTTAAGATCTACTTGTATGTATATCGTGTATTCTTCCGCCTTATGTAATATTAACACTGACATGGGCCTCATAACTTTATCTATGCGTCGGTCAAGTGAAACCATGAAATTACTATAAAATAAATATTTTACAAATCTGCTCATTTTTACTCTTCGATTCATTAAAATAAACAGAGAGTGAAAAAAATAATTTAAGTTATCAGAAATGGTTACCTAACACTATTTATTCGACGTTAAGATTCGGAACTACTTCCCTTCCATCGTTACCAACTTTACTGGGCGCATGTCACTCAGTGCGTTAGTTCAAATACATGCAGGTAGGCGCAGTGACATTTTTCTAAGGTTGTTTTAAAAAGTGTTCACTTTGTCTATTAGCTTCTCGTACATGAACGGATAATGCTGCAGTCATGAGTGGAAACTGTTCCTGAACCACAGCTGCACAAGTATAATCTTTTTTTTTTTTTAATTGCACTCGGCTACACTTGTGCGGTAGGGAGTATCGCGTTCTGCAGAAACATCCATACCGGCTTGCATGCAGTTTCGGGTAGCAGGTCTCGTGGAAGCTCCCGCCCGAGCTTGTACGGAAAATTGTATTGTGGGGCAAATGTTTAAGACTTCAATGGCTTAGGTGATTTATTGTAGAAGCAATGAATTCTGATGATAAGGAAGACTGCAGTGAAGATGTACCTTTTTAAACTACATGATTTGGTGAGTGATCCGTGTCTTTGCAAGTATAACCACCAGACATGTTTTTGTCGGAAGTGTTATACTTACGTCACTATTGTACAAAAAAAAAAGAAAGTTAAAAAAATACTGCTACTTTCTTTTCTTTAATGTTAATTTTTTTAATGTAAACTAATAATGTGCTGTATAACTACGAGATTGTTCAATGATCTATCGTGTCTGGCTGCATCTTCCTTTAGTTATCTTCTCACGATGGGTTCTTACTGGAGCTTCATTTGTAGATGGCAGCGCATAGTGACAAGGAAGTTACCAAATTTAATGTGTAAAAATTAATTGGTGTGGCCGGGGGCGGGGTGTCCACTGACGTCAATTGGCCAATTATTGGTATGTGGAAGTGAAAAAGACCGCGCACAGAGATGGCACAGCAGTTACTTGTAAGTAGGCACGTGTTACGAATACAATAACCGATTGGGGCCCGTTCTCGCCCTCTCTAAACAGCGTGGTTTAGAAATAAATAACTATATATAGATCACCAGGTGCCGTTACTGAAAATCATAGCAGCGGTCAGCCGAGAAGAGCAACTTCAGGCCAAGATGAGATCATGGATATAAATGAGTGTATTTCAGTATTATAAGAGAAAAATATGTGTGAAAATGGGTTTTAATCTAATTATGCCTTTACTCACAAATAGTAGAGTTGACGGGGTTTCACTTCACTTTTGATTAATCGGATTGACCTTTTGATATCAAATTTATTGAAAGGGTTAATAAAATTGATTTAAAGGGCTGATCCTTAATCCAATTTGAATCCGATCAAAATATTTTAATCCGATGGGAATAATTCTTTATCCAATCTTAATGCTATCGAATATTTTTTAAATTTTTGTGTGATTTGATGTGTATAGTTTTTGCAAACGTGTGCTAAGGGACTTTATTTTCTTTCTTTCTTTCTTTTGGGTGGGGAGCAGCTCTGGTACGCCCTCACCCTTGGAGCTCTGGCACTCGGATGAAGTGTGGCGTGTTGGGGACGGGGTATATATGTGGTGAGTTTTGTGCAAGAGTCACATTAGTGTAAATTTAGTTTGTGCTGTTGCTCGTAGATGGTGGTGGGAGAAAGGCGATTTTTTTTTGTAACTAAACAGAAAGCGAAAACGTTACGTATAATTAACTAACGAAAGAAATTTCGGAGTGTTTAAACGAAATAAGTAACGAGTTCTACGTATGAATAAATAACACGAGAGAGAATTTGAACCATGTGAATAACCTGGTGTCGACAAGTGCGTTGAACGATCACAATTACGCGAGTCTCCAGTATGAAATGAATTAATTAACGAAGCAAAAATTTCTCTACAAATTAAATGGCTAACGAACACAATAACAAGGTAATTGAAAAATTACACTACTTGACACTTCTCGTACATACCTGACATGATTTTAAAACATGTCTGTCCGCCTGTGAGACTGGTGAGGAAGTTCTGAAACAGAATCCACATGTTAAAATTTATTTGTTTATTAACACGCATAAAAAAGAAAACATTTAACAGTCAGTGATTTTAATATACATCCATTTGCTCGGGAGGTCTCTGAGGCACTGACTTGGATATACCACTTACGCTGAATTCACTTTTAACACAAATTTTCCATAGAAGCGTAAGGAAACTCGGATGGCGTAATCCCGCAACACTTAATAGAAACATACTATATAATTTTCAATTCAAAAAAGTTGCTCTAAGAAAAATTATTCAAAATAACTTATGTACTACACATTTTTCTGTTGAGGCTGTGAAATTCATGGCACTTGTTACCGAAACGATCGTTGAAAATGCTACGAAGTATCGTCGACCGAACTCAGAAATGGGGTTTACACGATAAACGCACTGTATCGGCTTATCACACGAAAATCATTTTTTTCCTGATAAATTAAAAGAAACTTATAAATTTTTTTATATTAAAATGTGTGTATACTATCAGATAGTGAGAATGGCGGCTAGCACTCAGGCGTATTATATTCCTACACACTCCAAAGCCCGTTGGCCGACACCGCAAATCGAGGACCTTGCTACCCCTCGGTCGTGGCATGAAGCCTGCTGGCCACAGCGCCCGGTGAAGTCTAGAGAGCTGGTGTCCAGTGTCGCGTCTATCCAAGACAAGTGTTGGCATGAAACTAACATGGCGCCAACCCACGAGCACTGTGCAGATCGGTCCAGCATGCAGAATGCTGGACCCATTTCTCCAGACCAGAGCACATTCTTTGCCATGTATCCCACTCCCCTCAAGGTCAGAACACTTTTTCGGAGGACTGCCCTGTCCACAGAGGGTGCTGCACAACCCTGTTATCGAAGGGCACGAACCCTCACCCTCCTCCCTTCACCGTCAGACACCCCTCAAGACACCAAATTGGACTCTTCCAAACCGTTTATTTGTTTGCAAAACTATGCTATACCCATGAATTGTGACTCTCCCGAAAATCTGCCCTGTCCGGTTCTGGGAGAGGAGTACTTATCTCCCCCCGCCCGCCCCTTCCCATGACTCGCCGTACTTGGAGATGGTCAGCAGCTTTCAAACCTTTGTGCCAGGGGATATTTGAAAAATTATCGCATTTTGGGTCTCAAGTGTCTGAACATTTGCTGCAAACGAATATATTTTAACAACTCCCACTATTTAATTATTGCACATAATTTACGAGGAAATGAACAAATACTACGTAATTATGATCTAGGCGAACGACTGGAATGAATAATCCATGTAAATTGGTCACAAAATGAATAAATGTACGAATACTAACCAAATGACTTGAAAGGAACAGTCCACACACTTCGCCGAAGAAAAACGATGAAATGAACACTAAGTTACTTATCACAAACACAGTTTATCGATACGAAATAATTTAAACATAAACTCCGTCTAAAACATACAGCAGAGAAAGTTTAAAAAAAAAATTTCTCATAGCGAACACATGTAGACTAGCTTCGGAAATCCACATTTACGAATACCAGCAGAATAATGCATGGATTATTTAAAAAATAAGAGACGTGCGCAAACTTCAAATAACATAAAATATTTCTACACTACAAGTTACTGAAATAAAATCTTGGCGACTCCCGTACTTAACATTAGTAGAGAAACAGAATACAAATGTTAATCATTGATTATAAAAAAATAAAAAAAATTATTTTATTAACATGCATAAAAATATATTAACTCATGTTGTATTTTATATTACTAAGGTTAAATACACGAAAAAACATAAATACTTAGAAAAATACTGCTACGAAGACTGGGAGCGAGGTTTGAACCCCGAGCAGATAGATGGAAACTGCACCTAGCAAGTGTTGCAGGTTGTCGTCGCAGCTAGACGAAGCACGGGGTCGGTGCGAATGTATAAACAGGATGGGTTACCGCTTTAGGCTGGCACGATTTTGTTCGTCTTTTCTACCCTGTAGCAGAGCGCTAGCCGATGAGGGACGACCTCGCTTCCTTTTGTCAAGGGAAAGCAATACCCTGGCGAACTGCCTTCGAGCAAACCAGCCTGTCTCGCTCGGGACAAGGACTGCTAGCAATGCTTTAGTTTTATACATGTCCCAGCTGTAGGAATCCTACAGGCTTCCCGCAAAGCGTCATGCACATATGCTTTCTGAATAAAAACTAAATTAACTGATTTGTACAATAAAGGCAGATATAGAGTAAGTGCCACTTCTATGTGTTTTAAAAATTCCCATGAAAACTGCTTGCGCTTGCTAATACTTATTAACTGAATTCTACATTTTTCTTTAAATCTCGTGTACTATATTTAAAATTATTTATTTCGTTTTGTTTTCTGCTAAGACACAAAATCATTTACTCATTGCGAATCTCCATAGTCTTTGCTGTGTTAAATATTAACGATTGTGCTATTTTTAGGTGATATTCAAGCAAACTGATTTCACGGCGAGACAGTATTGTTCGCTGTTATGGAAAATGCCCAGACAAAGTGATTCGCCAACTGTTGTGAACAAACACACACTCGTTAAACAGACCGAAGGAAAAAGAACATATTCAGTTCACATCCAAATATTTCTGCTCACTTAAAACATATCAATTAACCATGTAATTTTGGTTTTGTTATGTTGATATGTGTTTTTCAAGATATGTCTGTAAAGAAGGCAACACCCGCGAATAAATAAATGTTCTTCACACAAACTGCAAAGCTATGACCCCTGGTGGATAAAGTAAAATATTATACTTTATTTTTGTGAAAACATTAACAAATATATGTTTAAAAACTTCCAGATCTACAGTTTGGAGATAAATGAATGACATATTCACTTTGAAATATACTTTTAATGAATCCCATTCTTCCAACAAACACAATATTTATTTACGTATACAAAAATAATATTTTTCTTAAAAATATTTATTTATATACAGAAAATCACTCAATCTTCTTTTCTGGGAACGAGGTTGGTAACATTTGTCTGATGATGCAGGAAGACGAACTCATTACTCCAAATCTGTAAGAAGCTCTTATTCACAGCAGATGAGGTGTTGGCTCGCTAGCTGTTAGAATTACAGATTATTTATTTTAAGACAGTATTTGTCAGTTGATTGGTTCACTCTTGATATGGCTGGCAGTTTAATTGAATCGTAGATGGTATTATGCAATTGAACTACCTCATTGGTGGTATTGCATATAGGAGAGCTGAATTTATTATGATATTGAGTATAGTGTTACGGGAAAAAGATTTAAACAGGAATTCTATAATATCACACAGGGATACACCAGCCGACTAAATGAGGCACTGAAATATAAGAAGTGTAAAGTTTGCGGAGGAAATTTGACATACACATCGTAGTGGCATGAGGCAAGGCTCGCAGTTCAGAGGCTCTCCACACATTCTGGGTTTCATGGAACAGGAAAACTTTATGGATTTCCAATTGTATTAAAACCTTGTAGCAAAAATCTTTTATCTGTACATCGGAGCAAGTGAAGATATTTTAGCGGTTCTCGAAACCGGGGTCTGGAGAGCCAATGAGGGTGAAGCGAGGCAAGTAATGAAGCAGCATCGGATTACAAACCTTCTTATCGTTAATAAACTTGGATTACTTAATGTATTTACCACCAATGGTGAACGGCCAGTATTGGGAGATATACACATCCATTTTTGATATCAGTTGTAAAGTCCACCCGCTTCCACAAGCACTAAATTCTTCAAGTCTGGTTGTTAAGTAAGGCACTATGTTATTGTGATAAAGTTCACCAACATCGGATGAGTGCAGGACAGGGAGGGAATTACATTGAAAATATAAAGTTCCTGTAGCACCTTCCTCCACCGTGAGGGATTTCAAATACTTAGCCACTATGGTAAATGAAACTCTAACTGGTCGGGATGATGCCATTATTAAGTGTAATAAAGGAACCTTACATCTCTGGAAAAAATTAGAAAAGTCTGCATCATTGTTAAGTCTATTGTTAACTATCTGTGTGTCAGTTAGCCTGCTGGCGAACACGCTAGCCAGTATCTCATATCTGAGATTGGATGATGAACTTTTCACTGTAGCTGGAGAGTCGGAAATCAAATTACTTTTTATCCCTGCATTAACATATCAAATTTTTTTGGAGGTAATTCAGTGGGTGAAGCTGGAAATGTTAAGTGTTTTGCAGTAGGTGGACTATGTGATACAGATTGTTGAGCTAAGTGCGGAGCTAACTGTGGAGCTGTCTGCAGAGCTAACTGTGGAGCTTTCTATGGAGCTGTCTGCGGAGCTAAGTGCAGAGCTAAGTGTGTAGCTAAATGCAGAGCTAACTGTGGAACTAACTGACGAGATGACTGCAGAGCTCTCTGCAGAGTTGTCTGTGGAGCTAAGTGCAAAGCTTACTGTGGAGCTGTCTGTGGAGCTAACTGCATAGCTAACTTACAAGCTGTCTGCAGAGATAAGTGCAGAGCTAAGTGCAGAGCTAACTGTGGAGCTAACTGAGGAGCTGCCTGTGGAGCTAAATGTGGAGCTAACTGAGGAGCTAACTACAGAGCTGTCTGTGGAGCTAAGTGTGGAGCTAACTGCGAAGCTGTCTGCAGAGCTAAGTGCAGAGCTAACTGTGGAGCTAACTGGGGAGCTTTTTACACATGTTAATAAATTTATTTATTTTAACGTGTGGATTCTGTTCCAGAACTTCCTCACCAGTCTCACATGCGGATGGACATGTTTTAAAATCATGTCATGTCAGGTACATACAAGAGGCGTCAAGTAGAGTAATTTTTCGAATACCTTGTTATTGTGTTCGTTAGCCATTTAATTTAGACGGACACTTTTGCTTCGTTAATTAATTCATTTCATACTGGAGACTCACGTAATTGTGATTGTTTAGCCCCTGTCAACACCAAATTATTCACGTAGTTCAAATTCTCTCTCATGTTATTTATTCATACTTAACAAGTTACTTATTTCGTTTAAACACTCCGAAATTTCTTTCATTAGTTACTTATACGTAACGTTTTCGCTTTCCGTTTGGTTACTAAAAAAATCGCCTTTCTCCCACCGCCATCTACGAGCAATATCACAAACTAAATTTACACTAATGTGACTCTTGCACAAAACTCACCACATATATATCCTGTCCCCAACACGCAACACCTCATCGAGTGCCAGAGCTCCAAGGGTGAGGGCGTACCAGAGCTGTTTCGTACCCAAAAAGAAAGAAATAAAGAGAATAAAGTCCCTTAGCACACATTTGCACAAAACTATACACTTGCCAATTCACACAAAAATTTAAAAAATAAAATCAATCGGATTAAGATCGGATAAAGAATTAATCCCATCGGATTAAAACATGATCGGATAAAATCGGATTAAGTATTTGCCCTTTAAATCAATTTGATTAACCCTTTCAATCAATTTGATATCAAAGGGTTAATCCAATTAATCAAAAGTGAAGTGAAACCCGATCGATCCTACTACTCTCACAATTGAAATATACTGTTTGTCGTTTTAACCCTTAATTTGACACTGTATTATGTATGAACACTGTATTATGTATGATACATTAGGATTTATTAAATCTACAAGAATAACTGATTGTTGCATTTGTGTTTCTCCTTGTTGTGATGCCTTTGGAGTAGAATTTTTTACTCTTTGTACTGGATTGTGATGCAATATGTTGTCATAGAGAGCAACAATTGCTCTATAATGACAGGATGGCAGCAAGAGGAAGGAAGTATGTGCGGCATCTGGTAAGTTGATTGTTATTTTTTATTAAAAAAGTTAAATTTAGAACACAAATGAGTTGTATCCTTTCATAGAAAGTATTTATGTTTGGCAATATAGTATTTTAATCTCAAATGAAATGTTTATGGCAATTTTATATGAAACACAAAAGTGTGTATCACTGGTGATACATCACCAAGAACCTAGAACAGATTGTTTTATGATCTATGTATCTTATATGATACATTGCCAAAATCCTGACAGTTATATGTTTGTTTACATCTGTATCAAAGAATATACACTACCAAATACTTAAAGTGACGCCTCGCAATTTCTCACACATCATGATATTTTATCACATATGTAATTGAAGTCTTGGAATAACAGACAAGCATTAGGAAATAGGCAAGTTATGCAACTTTTCTGATATATATATATATAATTAAAACATGTTAAAGTCTGCAACAAATACAATGTGTTCTACTATAAGGTTATTTAACATTATGTTTTTATCTAAAATCATTCTAATTTGCTACCAAATTGAAAAATAATAAAAATACAATAATTATGTTAACAATATATTTCTGATCTTTTTTTTACAGGGCCAGAAGATATATTGTTCATCAAGAGTGCATTCCATCACGATGGTGCTTCCTACAAGTGGGAATGTTTCGGACATGGCCTCAGACACTGAAGAGAGCCCAGAATATGGCATTCTAAAAACATCAAGAACGGAAACCAATAACAACGCGAATTCCGTATGTTCTGAAGCTCCATCTTTGACAAAATCTCTTGAAAACTTACTTTTTTAACAGGACTAAAATAAGGAAATGCAATCATTGGAAAAATATACAGCACAGATAGTTTCAGAAACATACCAACATTCTGACAATTGGAAGTGAGCTGATGACACTTTAAAGACATCCCACACATCCTGTGATTTTACACTGCCTACAGCAGATTTGATTGCTACATTAGAAGTTGAAAAAGTTACAAATATCTTGGTTTACCCAAATACAGTTAATACAGGGCCTATAGTAATAGCCACTTCCCCACCAAAAGTGGAAAATAATCTTTCTAGCTGTAAAACAGTTCATACGCTGCTAAATCAGCTACCATAGAAGATATTTCATTTGCAAGTGACCACGTGGATAAATACCAAAAAAAATATTCTAACACCACCACAACCAATGATTTTCCTATGGCAGCGAGTCAACCGACATGAATTTCTACTCACAAGAATAGCTCTACCATAGACAACACCATTGTAAATTCTGCTCTGCTTGTCACTGCCACAACTCAAGCCAGCTTACAACTTTCAATTGTTGCACTTTCCACTGTACATGATTCAAATGTGGAATTGACCTTGCCTACAACAGAACCAGAAATTGTAACAAGTTCTGAAAATGTCATACAATCATCTGAAAACCATCTAAAAAGGGAGTCCGAAAAACTAATTCCACCTTGTCATAGATCGTCCAAATATGTCAGACAACAAAACGAAACCACAGCATCCTCCTTCAACACTGACGCTCATGTATCCTCTAAAGAAGAAATATTTCCAATGCATCGAAAAACAAAACATAATCTCCTGTAACGCATTCCAAAATAAAGTTTAGAAACACAAAGTTCACCTCAAAGCCAAATAGTGGGAAAGCATACGATGCCCAAACCTGATGAAAAAATTATAGGAAATGCCAAGCTAAAACGAGTAGACATGAAGTGGAAAACCTTCTTTTCGTATGCAAGATAAGTTCTAACCAACAGAAAAAGAGTTGCCCATGCCTAGTAAAATAAAATCTCCCTTAGAGTACTTCATGTTTTTTTTTCCACAAGAAATTTTTTATATTATTGTTGAGCAAACAAATCTGTATTCAACACAAGTCACATATGCTAAAGGAAGAACTGCTGTTACCATAATGAAAGATAATATTACAGACTTTATAGTTATTGAGATTCTAATGGGGGTTGTAGAAATGCCATCTTACCTTGATTATTGGTCAAATAGTTTGAGGTACGATAAGATAGCTAGTCTCATGTCACTCAAAAAGTACCAACAATTAAGGCTTTCTTTCACTTCGTAAACAATGACGATGAGAATTACGACAGATATTTTAAAATAAGAGATTTACTCGATATTATTAGAGAACGATGGTTAAAACTGGATCATGAGTATCAATTTTACATTGACGAGATGATGATCCCATAGAAGAGGAGAAAGGCAGGAAGCAGGAAGCAGGAGACAGTATCTTCCTAGTAAACCAAAAAAATGGAGATTCAAGGTCTTTGTTCGTGCTGGAGTCTCTGGTATCATTTATGATTTCCTTCTCTATGAGAGTGATTATACTTTTCGTGATCGTTTGTTCGCTGGAGAAGAACTCTCTGAACTTGGTCCAAAAGTTGTCATAGCTCTGTGCAAAACGATCCCCAACCCTGCAACTTCAGTTGTCTATTTTGACATTTTTTTTACAATTCTTCCTTTAGTTCATTGCCAGCGGAATGAGTTTGGCATCTTCAGTTTAGGTACCATTAGGACAAGCAGGATCCCTCATTGTGATACTGTAACTGATGACAAATCATCGAAGAAGAAAAAGCGATGTTTCTGTAATGTTGTTTTTAGACGAATTTAACGTTTCTATTGTCAGGTGGGTCGACAACAAGACCGTAACTCTAGTTTGCTCCTACGCTGATGCATATCCAGTATCAAGTGCGAAGAGGTACTGCAAAGATACTAGAGAAAAATTGATGTCACATGCCCATATGTTGTGAAGAAATATAACACACATATGGGAGGTGTAGATTTGGCAGATATGCTCATCGCCCTCTACACGACATCTGTAAAAACCCGTAGGTGGTACCTTGCAATTTTTGCACAACTACTAGACATTTGTGTGTAAACAATGCGTGGTTTCTAATGAGACGAGAACTTCAGCTGAGAAAATGAAACATGAAATGTCACTTAAAGCCTTCCGAATTCAACTTTTTGAGAGCTTGACTTTGAAGAAAAGAGTTCGTGGTAGACCTATAAAAACTATAAGCATTGCCATTCTTCAGAGGATCGAAACACCTATGAAGCCTCGACTGTCAGATGAAGTGAGACTTGATATGGTTGAACATTTCCCGGTGTTTACTTCACGCGGGATATGCAAGCTGTGTGTCAAGGACCAGATATCTATGGAATGCACTAAATGCAAGCTTAGATTTTGTCTGAAGGAAAAAGAGCAATTGCTTTGTAGACTTTCATACCCAAAACAAATTAACCTGAATCAGGAAGGAGACATTAGTGAAACAGCAAAGTGTGTGTTGAGAGAACTTAGTTGTTTTTAAGTTGTACTGTATTATAGTATATTTTTTAAGTTCTAATTCAGAATGTTTGAAATAGCTATGATTGTACATCCTGATTTTGTGACTAATGGTAGTGTATTTTTATGATGTTTAGTTATTTCGTGCAAAATTTTATTTTACTTTTATTATATTCCATTTCTGTCATCCCTAGTATTGTAACTTTTAAGTTGAACGTTTCATAAATTTATAACACTAAGATCTTTACCATTCTAATCACTAATCAAGATTTTGTATACAAGAACAGTATATATTTCTATTTAATAATTTCATACTCTTCACTTTGTTATTCATTTATATTCAACACTAACTATAAAGTTAATCTAGTTGTTGGCGGTGTATCGTATGTGATACATAACCAAAGCAATATTAAATTGTGCATATTTGGCAATGTATCAATTATGATAGATATATCTTTTTATAGTTTTAACATAAAAAATATTTTTCCAACTTTTTTTCATATCCTTTAACACTTAGAGCATGCAAAAAAATTACAATAATTTTTACTATCGATTTATTTTTCTGTCAAATTAAGGGTTAAATAGTGGTCTTAACCTCTTGACCGAACTAGTCTGACTGACTGGGGAGATTTGGGTGCCGCAATGAAAGAAATGGGGAAACGGGAGATCCCTGAGAAAACCCGCCGACCAGCGGCATCGTTTGGCACAAATCCCACATGCGAATATCCGGTTGTGTCCCAGCCGGGGATTGAACCCGGTTCGCCTGGGTGGGAGGCAAGCAGTCTTTTTCGAAGCGCTGTATCTCAAAATATAAGCATTATACACACACACACAAGAAAGTACTATAATAGGGACATGCACTGAACCTTACTACAGGCTTTACACCAATATAATTATAGGGTCGCCTCTTTAGGTCCCATATGTACACGTCGTGTGACCAGAACACTGCACGCCTGTTGAGAGTCCTGCGCCGTAGCGGCGATGGCGCACTTGCAGCGCGTGACAGTATCGTCCTTACAGCTCCCTCGTCTCTCGGCCTCAAACGAGGAAAGAAACTCCAGGCATGCGGGCTTGCCTCGCGCCTTTGGCATGAATATGTTTTTAAATTTGTAACCATAGTGGGAGGCAATCCAGAAAATCCGATGATAACAAAATCGGGGGATAGAATTTGGCATTGCAGCTCCGAATCTATCGTCTACATTCAAAATTCAATTACACCTCTCAATTGTCAAAGGATCAAAGAGTATGTTACGTTGAGTGAATGACAACAAAGCATCACGCGCGGTTTTAGCGATGGTAAGGGGGAGGGGGGGGGGGAAGCAGCAGTTTTGAGTTCGTTTCGCCGCGTCTCATAACTTTCGCGTAGTATAGATTTTAACTAGAAGAAGCTTCGTCGCTCGTGTGAATTCCAATCTACAGATCTCGTCAAGATAAATTGATAGCGTGTATAAAAACTTTTGTGTGGCTTGGTTATGGTGAAATTGTACGAGTTTAGTGTCAAAAATTAAGAAAACTTAACACAATGTCGGCCTATACTCGTCAAAAAGCCAAGTAGAAATACAGAACTCGTATACGGTTGGAAAGAGCATATCAAAAAGCAATCCAGTGATACCCATAAAACCCCATATGATCGAGTGAAGCGGTGCCGGGAACGTAAAATAAACATCAAGGCATCCGAGCGCGTCAGCGTACACATAGTCGCGTAAAACATACAACTTTGTCCCCAACACAGCCACGCCCCATTTTTTTCCGCGTTTGAGGCCGAGAAGCGTGGGAATGATAAGGGCGACGCTACCACACACTGCAAGTGCGCCATCAACGCTAAGCGCCAGCCTCTTAACTGGCGCGCAGTGTTCTCGTCACACTACGTACACCTATGGGACGTTCAGCGGCGACCCTGGTATTTTATTGATGGCAAAGTCTGTATGAAGTATCAATGCATGGCCCTTGAGTAGTTTTATGTGTATCTGAAGTGTATATTTTGAGATACAGCACTTTGAAAGAAAAAAAAACTGTTTTTAGCCATTTTGGAGTACTCTGAAATGGTGTATTTAATGTGAGTGACGTCTTGTAAGCACTCAACAGCTCTCATCTGAAGTGTGTGAGTTCTTTACGGAGATCAGCACATTGGACAGACGTTTACGAGTGAGATGGAGCTGCACGTCCAAGGTCAAGAAACGAGGGAGCGATAGGGTCGACACTAACAAGCGCTTCTAGCGCCTTATCGCTCCTATGCGCAAGGCGTGCAGTGTTTCCGTCGTGATGCCGCTGTACTGTACAAATTTGATCTGTTACAGTGGAGTTTTTTTTGCATGCGATCAAGACCACAGATTAACATGTGCCCGTATATTTGTACTTTTCTCTTGCCGCTTAAGGAAACTGCATAGGCAAGCTTTAAAATATGCAACATTTGACCATTTCCACGAATTGTTTTCTTCTAGAATACACTTAATATGATAAAAGTAATAAAATAGGGGGCATATGTAATTTTGTTCTGTCCTTCCTGACAAAAAGTCGTATTTTCTGAACATTTACTTACCGAGGTAGGCGTATTCGCGCAAGCAAGTATTTCACAAAAAAACGCAGGGGGGTCCACTCCACTGTCAGCGGCGCGGCAGACGCGAATAGTGAACACATTGATACGTTGCAACCCTGGGTATCTGGCGTCAGGTGCGGGCGGCTCCGAGGGAAAACTGCCGCAATAAAGCAACGGGTGTCAAACAGTCGGGTGATTGATTCGGCCGCTTATCATTTATCGACAGAGGGCGAGCGCAGAGGTTGTAGTTCCTAACGTGGCCGATATTGCGTAGCAGTGCTGAACGCTTTACTCCCCCCCCCCCCCCTCCTTTTCGCTCACTCACTGTCTCTTCTTCATCAAATATACTTTCTTTTTAAACACACAAGCTCGGCACAAACAAACGCTGAACGTTCCCCTGAAAGCTAATACCGAAATATTAAGAAGGAACCATCCTAGATAACGAGTTCCACTAACATTGTGAGTAAAATTTATACCAGGCTTATGTTCTTATGGTACATTCACGGTTAGGCCTACTTCCAACTTTTATGAACCCCTGTCGGTTAATGCCGCAAATTTTTTGTAATAATGTAGTGTGATTGCCCTCACTACGTATGTCAGAAACTTCGGTTTTTTTTTTTTTCCTTTCAGTTAGTTGTTCTGAGCGTGTGGTTGTATTGTTCATTTCGTCTGTGTTTGAGGCTTCACATGGCGTCTAGTTCATATATTAACGTTTGCTTATATTCCGAGATGGGACTTGACCCTCATTCCTAATCTACTTGGCTTGGCACCAATAGGTTTAATAACGACTATGTTTTAGGGAAATAAAGAAAACCCTCAAAGTGGGAAAAACTAAACCCAAATTAATTAGCATGTTAAATTTCACTAGGTTGATGAACATCACTTATTCTGTGAAACAAGTGAAAGACAGCATTTTATTAAGTTTTGAGGAAACCCACGTTTTTACAGTAATGGGCGATTCGTAAATAAATGGCGTAAATGGACACTGACCGCATTAACTATCCCCTCCCAACCCCCCTGTCGTATTGGACACAAGGAAACGTAAGTAGAATTCGTCAAATGTCACAATGCAGAGTGTATTCAAGCAGGGGCGTACCGGAACGCTAGAGGTCTCCTGTAAACGGTGATCGATCAAGGCATTGTTTTCTTCAACACGGGAAGACAACAGCCAGGAGGCTTGAAGATATCAAATACCTCTGGGGAAATCGAATACAAGGCTTAATAATTTAAGGTTTTTAAAGTTTATCCAGTAGCCGACCTCCCGTGGCGCAGTAGGTTGGTGCACCGTCGGTCTGCGGTGCCTGAGGTTTTGGGTTCGAATCATAGGTAAGGTATGGGCGTTAGTTTAAATTAGATAATATGTTAGCTTGTAAGCCGTCCCCTGATAGGCCTTCAGGCGTAACACCGTGGGACATTAATAAGCCCTTTTCAATTCCAATTTAAGTTTATCCAGGGCTTTTGGAAATTAGATTTTAGGTTAGAGCTTAAAATTTATCCGAATCTAACATTTTTTTGCTGGTCACTTATCGTTTCTTCTATGCATCTCCGTTATCCCACAGCTCTTACTTTCATTCTTGCGGACTTTCAACCTCTCATGTTAATAATTTACTTTATTTGTATGCAGGTGTGAGGTGCCCCTGGCTCTAAGGACCTAGGTGGGATATCAAACGTCCCAACCCTGGCCCTGCCTTCGCTCCATTTTCACTGCAAATGCAGTGAAAATGGAGCGATTTCCTGTGACGTCCGATTCCCGGTGCGGCCAGCCTGAGTTCGGTTTTCCGTAGTTTTCCGAAATCACTCCAGGCGAATGCTGGGATGGATCCCCAACAAAGGCCATGGCCGATTCCTCCCCAATCCTTCTCCAATATCTCTTCCCTGTCCAACTTGCATTGTCTTTAATGAGCTCGCTGTCAACGAAACGTTAAGCCCACTTACCTACCTACGATTCTTTGGATAATGTTTCGTGTTACCGAGATCTCCAACCTATAAAAAAAACCCGGTGTTAAGACATTCGAACTTCATAAAAATAATAGGGGTGTACACCCTCTAATTGCATACAATTATTTTACTTTCAAGTTTTATGGAACTTTTGTGCCCAGGACCCACCGTTTTCTTTTAAAAAGCTCACAAAGTTTCCAGCTGTGATGATACAACGCCTGACATGTAGGCAATACTACCTACACGCGGAGGTAAACATATCGTAAGTAACCGATACGGGGCCGTCTAAATTTAAGGACCTAAGTGGGAAATGTATTTATGTAACATAATCATGTATTGGACATATGAATTAACGTGCATTGTAGCTATCTCCTTGTTTAAACGGCATAAAGGTTCACATGAGTCAACAAGTACAAAAACGGAGTAAAGTATTATAGTTGTCAGTGTAACTGTTTCCCTTATGCGCTGGGTCAACTGCAAATAACGTCAAATGATAATGGATTACGGGGTGTTAGTATTTCTGCTGCTACAAAGTACTTGCTAGACAAATGCAGCCTGCCGCACCATACATCAAATTCATGTCGACTGATTCCTCCCACGTTAACTTCGACGTGCTGTCTACAGTGCAGTCCTACACACATGTTAGTCCTGCACACTCCGTCTATAGTCCATTCCCCAATGGAAGCAACTTTCTCGGAGCCCTGTTAAATATCTATTTGCAGGCCCGTTTCGTATCCTTCCGCCAAATGTAAACAAACATTGCCATGTGACTGCCATGTAGCATCTGTCAAAATCAATGTTTACATTCCATTGTGTGTGTACATATGTTCGTATACTTTCGCTACACCTAAAAATTAACATTGAAATGTGACTTCTACTTTTATACCTTTCAAATGTGTTGTTTACTGTTTACAGCTTTTCAAATAATTCTGTCATATTCCAAAAGCCATTCCGTATGAATATTCACAGTTTAGGCTTCTAACATTATTTAGATCAGTTTTATGACGTTTTAGAAATGCTTGAATTGAAGAGTTCTTTTGGCTATTTTACATTAACTTATTTGTTTCCCACGACGTAGCTCAATTCATGTAATGCACGTTAGTATTTTGCCGCGACTGTGTTTAACACTGTTACAACTGCGAGGTAAAGGGCTGTACTAATAGGTAATTATAATTTTGTTATTGATATGTGTTGAGTCATTTCTCTAAAAGGATAGCCTCAGTTGGATTAAATATTAAAACGAAGGAACCACCAGTGAAAAAGGCACATTAAATTCCAGCACGCAACTCGCGTTGCTCATTTTTGTCATACAAACTTTAAAAGATAGCGGTGAACATGCACACAAATAAGCCTACGATAACTTTTATTTATAAGATGAAGATCTCGATAGTACGGAACATTTTACAAAGAATAATGTTTTAATTCTACACCGTTTATGATATTTTGCGAAAATTCCGTTTCTAAACTCGAGTTTCAACGGTGTATAGCCAATCTCCTTTAGCCATTGAACTAGGCTATAAGTAAGTTGTACTTCATATGTCTTCCTCATTTTCCATAAGAGCTCTCCTCGCGATATATATATATATATATATATATATATATATATATATATATATATATATATATATATATATATATATATATATATATATTATATATATATATATATATATACACCTTCCTGGACGGACAATGAAACGCTTATAGGCAGCAATAAAAATATGCAAAAAAATCCGAGGCTTACTCCATATGCACAACCTTAGTGGCGCAACACAATAATACACATATAAGCCTCCAATACAGCCAGCTATAGGCTATTCACGGCAAAGCGAGTACTTTTGAAAGCCCTCTAATTTGGAATAAAATTGAATAAATATAATTTATTTTAGCCCTATACATTAACTTCCGAGTGCGGTGGAATATACACACTGTGTTTATTACTTACATTACAATATCTATTTTAAAAAGTGGTTAAAGGATAAAAAAAATAGCTGAAAGAAAAAAGTAACTAGGGCCTCAAAAGTGCTCACTTCACCGTGAACAGCCTACACTTTACGACGAGAGCCATCTTGTTCGTGAAGGGACCAACATAATCCACTCCAGCTTTTGCAAATGGCTGCACCTGCTGGACTTTCGTAGTTGGAAGGTTGCCCATCAGAGGAAGAATTGGTTATGGTCTTCCCTTAAAACAATTTACACAGCGGTGAACGCAACTGATAATGACACTTTTATCTGCAAGGATCCAGAACTTCTCGCTAAGAGTGCTTTGAAGTGTCTGGATTCCGGGATGATGGTCGAGTTCATGATAGTCACGTATCACCAGCTCAGTGAATGGATGCGATTTAAGAAGTAAAGCAGAGTGCTTGCGCTCAAAAACAAGTTAGAATGAGGAAGCCTTCGCCCAACCTGATCAGTCCACACGAGTCAACAAATGGTAAACGTTTTCGGATTTTCTGAGAGACGTTCTGACCCTTCTTCACGAAAAATTGGGTTAGGCTGTGTTGGGGACGCGTGAAAACGTCTACGTTGACGCGCTCGGACGCTTTGGTGTTTATTTTACGTTCCCGGCACCGCTTCACTCATTCATATGGAGTTTCATGGGTATCACTGGATTTCTTTTGAGATGCTCTGGCCAAGCGTATACGATTTATGGATTTCGACTTGGCTTTTTGAA
Organism: Dryococelus australis; assembly: GCA_029891345.1. Classification (NCBI taxonomy): domain Eukaryota; kingdom Metazoa; phylum Arthropoda; class Insecta; order Phasmatodea; family Phasmatidae; genus Dryococelus; species Dryococelus australis. The sequence continues at coordinate 54,137,369 of CM056999.1, forward strand.
GAGTATATGCCGAAAATGTGTTAAGTTTCTTTAATTTTTTACATTAAACTCATACGATTTCATCATAACCACACCATGCAAACGTTTTTATACTACGCGGAAATTATGATTTCAAATTGTGCCCCCCCCCCCCCCCTTTTTTTTTTTTTTTTTTTCAAAATTGGTTCGCGCGCGATGCATCACAATCCTCACTCAACGTAACAAATTCTTTGATCCTTTGGCAATCGAGTGGCGTAATTGAATTTTGAATGTAGGCGATAGATTCGGAACTGCAATGTCAAACTGCATCTCTCGATTTTGTTATCATCGGATATTCTAGATTGCCTCCCACTATGGTCACAAATTTAAAGAAGTATTCACGTCAAAAAAGGTCGGTTTTAAGTCTCTTCCAGTGAGAACATGCGAATATCACAACACGGGCACTATTGCATAGTTAACATGTTAAAGCCACGAAACTGGCTTCAAAACGAGGAATGTAATGATAATGGCGCACTTTACATTATGAGGAGACTTACACAATGTTCGTTTAAAAACTGTGATAAATAAATAGTATTAATAGGCACACTTTTGTAGTAATTATATTTGTGTTTCATGTAACCAATGTGGTTATATGACAGTATGGAACAGTTAAAGTTATTATTTCAATATTATTTTAAAATCTAGAATTAATATTATATATAAAACATTGCGATGGGAAAAAAATGTTTTCACAAAATTAAATATATGTAGATGTGTTTATTTCTATGGAAAAAGTGTATTCAATAAAGGCAGTAATCACATACCAACTGACGAAAAAATTAATCAATAATTTTTATTTAATTATCGGTAGTGATTATTACAATTATCCTCCACATGTTTGACTTTACTTTACTAAAAACAAAAAAAAATATTTAAAACATGTCAGTGTAACGGAACTGAGTAACTTCCAGTAAGAAGAAATTTTGGGGAAGATTAATTAACTAGTTAATCAATAACTGTTTGTTTTATTTTTAATCAATTTTTAACAACTCTTTAATAATTTTTAATACTAGCGAACTTACAAATTGTCTCGTCTCTACCTCAGCCGAAATGCCGAAAACTGAATTTTTGCCTGAAGTAACTTTATAAATGTATTATGTCAGATTTTAATATACAGAAAGAAAAAACCAAGAAATTTTATTCTACATCCAGCTAACAGTTTTTGGGCTTAAATAGTTTAAAGTCTGTTATTATTTTTTTAGGTATCACATCGCCTGTCACTTTGTATCCCAGAATTTTCTTTTCACATAAAATGTGTAATGTGTGAAAAATTATATTCGGGATCTTTCGCCATATATCATGCGTCAAAAGGTAGAACGTAAACTTTAGGATTTATAGTTTCCGAAACTTTATTTGGTCTTTTTTTCCTACAAAATTCAATTCTCCTTAAAAGTTTAATTAATTGCCAAATATAGCTGCCACAATTGATGGCGGTGGTGCACTGTCCCTTAAGTGTTATTATCTAAACTCAGTAAAGTTTTGCTTGCACGAGGCGGAGGAATATCATGGAAGTAGAACCCTAGCAGAGGTCCAGAAAAATTTGAAGTAATCGCGATCGGACTACAGCTGAGAGCAGCGGAGCAACGAATTCTGCATTCAGGGCAGTGGGAGAATTTCACAATACACTGGGCGTACGAAATAAGGGGCCGGAGCCGGCGACTCTCCCCAGCATGTCTCGTGGATTTGGGGCACTATCGCGACCGTAAAGAGACTACGAAATGCACGGTGACACTTGGTAGTCCGTCTGGTCCTGCTCTTAAGAGTGGGATGGACCCCCGCATTTTCTGTGAAATAGTTGTTAGCGCGAATACGTGTATCTCGGTAAACAAATATTTCTGCAAACACGACTTTTTGTCAGAAAATATTTTTAAAAAATAATTATCTATGCCCTATTTTTATATATTTTTTATTTGTCATATTAAGTGTATTCTTGGAGAAAAAATATTCGTGAAAATGGTCAAATATCGTTGTTTTTTTTTTAAACTTGCCTATGTAGTATCCTTGAGCGACAAGAGAAAGGTACAAAAATACGGGCGTAGTTTAATCCGAGGTCTTTCCTCGCGTGTAATAAAACCCCTATGTTACAGATCTAATTTGCACAGCACAGTGTTACGACGGAAACACTGCACGCCGTGCGCGTAGGGAGCGATGAGGCGCTAGAAGTGCGTGTTAGTGTCGCCCGTATCGCTCCCGCGCTCCTTGACCTGAGACGCGAGGTTCCTAGGCCGGTCCGTCAAACTCTTAAGACCAACCGGTAAGGTGTCTCGCTGACAGGCGAATACCATTGTAATGGGCCTATTTAAATCTGTGCTTATTATACAAGCATTTAAGTTCTTTTCTTAATCGTAGTGTTGTTATTTAACACGTTCGCTCACACATTAATTTCTGGGTTCAGATGTTGCAATCTCGTAATTTTTAAGTAAGCGCCATACATGTGCGTGCTCGACAACCATTCGCTCAAAGAAGTTTATAGGCTGTTCACGGTCAACTGAGTCCTTTAGAAAGCCCTGCTTAACATCTACATGCATGAACAATGTGTATTCTTCCATCGTGTGTAAAATAGGACTGATCACTTTATCCATGCGTCGGTCTAGTGAAACTGTGAAATTATTATAAAATTTAATATTTTACCAATTTGGTAGTTATTGCACTTAGGTACGTTAAAATTAAACAAAAAATAATTATTGTTTACATTTTCACACATGCTTCCCTAACACTTTTAATTCAACGTTAAGACATCGAACTACTTTACCTCCGTTGTTACCAACTTAACTGGGCGCATGCTAGTCAGTGTTCCTGTTAAAACACTTAAGCAAGTAGTTTGATTTCAAAGTGCTCCCTTTATCGCGAATAGCCTTTACAGTGCTGTTAGCAGAAAAGCAGTCCACTGTGGCTACTTCGCAGCTCGTGCACGCACTCTGCCCCACATCCCCGCTGTGGTCCCGTCTTCCTTAGACTTCCAGCGTAGCCGCGAGGGGCAAAGCCGGCCGAGAAAACATGCGTTAGGTGAGGAAAAAAAAAAAAAATCCAAACTGGGACAAGCGTAATTTGAAGTGAAGAACTGAGAACTCGGGGAGGCGAGGTTCTGCGCACGGAAGTTCGGGCGCGGAACAAGCTATAGTCCATTCACGCCTACTTTCGACTTTTCTGAAGCCCTACTGAAGTTTTACTTCCAGGATATTCTTCCGCCTCGTGCAAACAAAGCTTAACCGAGTGTAGAAAATCACACCAAAGGAACGACATGTCGAATACGTGCGCACTAATAATGTTTTGTATAAGAACTATTTCTCACTAGGCATTGCCAGCACACCTATTTCCTCTCTGTTATTAATTACGAATGAAATATTATAATTTATAAATAAAACGCAAGGGAAATTTAGATTTAACCAAAAGCAAGATACTTTTGTATTATCAGAAGTATAAAACGCTTGTAATAGACGATGCACGTCATACGTGGGGTGATTTTTTAGAGCGTTGATTCGAAAAACGTTAAGAAACCGCGAGCGGAACCATAGCTGGCGCGGTAAAAAGGCGGACGCCCTCCGCGTCGCGGCAACCCTGGGTTCCTCCACCTCGCCTTCCTAGATTCGCCTCACGTCGCGCAGTTTGCTGTGCAAGTGTGTGTGTGTGTGTGTGTGTGTAGGTTTGAAAAAGGAGGGGGGGGGGGAGCCTTCGATCCGCGGCGGGGCACGACGTCGAACGACGCCCAAGGCGCCGCCGCATGCCCAGCGACCTCTCAACCCTCCCCGTCAACCTAGCGACCGTCGCCACGACAGAGCGTCTTCTCTGATGCTCTGGCGCGCTCGCCATCTTGTCGGCGCCACTCCCCTCGTCCCACACAAAATATATAAGATGTTCACGGTAAAATAAAAGCCCATCCTTATGGCTGCTGCCTGGTTGAGAATTTGGTAAAGGGAAATAAATACATGTTATTGAAATTCGTTTTCTTTTTTCGAAGCCAATTTTGAAGATATAACCTTGAAACAAAAACCTAAGTGTGAGAAATGATACTCTCAAGTTCTGCATCAAAGTAAATGTAACAATTATTTTCAGTATTTTCTTCATTTTTAACTATTAACTTTTCTGATCTTTCCAGGAAATAGGCTATACATTAATGTTACAAAAGGCTTAGATAAAAAATAATCGCGTATTTTTCTGCTTGGAAGAGTCCGTGGTTGTATAACTTTAACAGCAATGCCAAAAAAAAATGAATTACTTTAACATGTATTTCCCTATACCAAGGGGCACCGGTGGCTTAGCGGATAGACTGCTCGTCTCCCACCGAGGCGAATCGGGTTCATTCCCCGGCCTGTTCACTCCGGATTTTTGCAAGCGGGAGTGGTGCCAGACGATGCCGCTGGTCGGAAGGTTTTCTCAGGGGTCTCCCGTTTCCCCCGCTACTCCATACTCACCTCACTTCACCCTCATCGGCTCTCAAGACCTCAAATGCCAAGAGTTACCCAAATCTCTTCACTCACTCACTTCACTCTATACAACATTCTCGGTTAGGCAACAGCCTTAAGATCTACTTGCATTCACATCGCGTATTCTTCCGCCATATGCGAAATTAATATTGCCATCGCCTGATCACTTTATTCGTGCGTCGGCCAAATAAAACCGTGAAATTATTACAAAAATTAATATTTTACCAATTTGATCAAAGTAAATAGTTTCAGTACTTACATACGTTTACGTAATACGTTTAATTCAACCATTACATCATGGAAATATTTTCCCGTCGTTTACCGTCTTTGCCGGGCGCATATTAGTCTCAGTGTGCCCGTTAAAAGTCTGTTCGGGAAAAAATGAGCACTTTTTAAATCAAGCTTAGAAAAAAGTTACTGGCCCTACCTGCATATGTTTTAACGGGCTCACTGAGTTACCTGCGCCCAGTAAAGTTGGTAACGATGGATGGGAAGTAATTACGTATCGTAACGTCAAATTAAAAGTGTTATGGAACCATATCTGATAACTTAAATGATGTCTTTCACTTGCTGTGTTTTTTAATGCATCGAAGTGCAAAAATGAGCAGATTCGTTAAATATTTACTTTTCTAATAATTTCACAGTTGCACTTGACCGACGCATGAATAAAGTGATGAGACCCATGACAATGTTAATCTTACTTAAGGCGGAAGAATACACAACATGCGTATAAGTAGATCTTAAGCAGGGCTTTCAAAAGTGCTCATTTTACCGTGAATAGCCTATGTGCAAGTAGGAGTAGTGATATTTTTCATTGGTTGATTTCAGAAGTGCTCACTTTACCGTGAACAGCCTTTAGCTATGAGTGTAAGTGTTCTTTTTTTTTTTTTTTTTAAGGTTTATTTTGAAAGTGCATCACTTAACCGCGAAAAGCATTTAGCTGTGAAATCTTCACATGCGCACCACTGGTGTCTGCAAGTGGTCTATAGTCCACTCACGGTTACTCCCAACTTTTCTAAAATCCTGCTGAAGTTCAACTTCCAGGATATTCCTCCGCCTAATGTAAAATAAAAAAGCTTAACCGAGTACAGAATGGGCCAACGCAGCGAATACGTGCTACGAGTTCACTCAGTGTAATAATATTCTGCATAAGAACGATTTCTTAATAGGCACATATATTTCCTCACACTCTCTCTCTCTCTGTACTAATATTAATTATAAATGAAATATAACTTATGAATGAAATATAAGTAATAATAAAATTTAACAAAATTAAGGTACTTTAACGTTAACCCAAGTATAAAGCGGTTGTGATTCACGGCATATTATGGAAACAACCAATCACGTCATACATTGGGTGATTTTCCAAAGGATTGATTCAAACAGTGTGAAGAAACTGCGAATAGACTGTAGGTAGAGAAATCGCATTCGTCTCTCTTCGAAACAGACAGAGAAATTTATTCTGATAGGTACTTGTCTTCTGTGATATCCACTGCGATTTTAAAGGAACGATTTTGATTAGGTATGGTTTTATTTTTATCGTCTTAATTAACCCTTTAATGCCCACTTCAATTTATGGTTTCGGGTGCTGCAAATAAGACATTTTTTGAATCGTGATATATACTTTAGTCAACACAGCACTTTTTCAGTTATCACAACCATTGAGCTATAAGTTTTGTGTTCTGCTGCCGTAGTATAAACCATTCATAGTATAAACCATTCATATAACATAGAACAGAAGTGTGAACCATTCATATTACCTATAACAGCAGTGTGAGCCATTCATATGGCCTATGACAGGAGTATGAACTATTTATATTACCTATAACTGAAGTACGAACCATTCATTTAACCTTAAAATAGCAGTATGAATCATTCATATAGCCCAGAACAGTAATAAGAACCATTCACATATCGTAAATGGTAGCATGCATTGTACAAAATCAATTACCCACAGGAAATATCACTGGCAATAGACGGCTTGACTAGGCACATTTGCGCACTGAATATTGGGCATGCATTAGCTGATTTTGCATAAACAACACAGAGAAATGTATTTGCTAACACTGCACCAGTTTGTATGTTATGACTACCACTTATTTAACAAATTCGGAGTTTATAAATTACTGAATGTGTATGTATAGGCATGTATATGTGTGCGTGGTGTTTGTTTGTATAGGCTATAGCACTTGCAGATATTCTGTAACAGTATGTTTCATGGATTTTATCAGCGATATCCCATGAGGTGGATAAATATAGGAGTGGTGGTACTGACGTAAACAGTTGGTGTTCTCTGCACCTTGCCGTTTCGCTAGTATTTAACAGAATCTTACAAGATCACCACAAAATGACACTATTACTTGTAAATCGCTTTACACACTGAGAGACGTTTGATCGGGACAGAATCGACCCGGCACCACAGCGACTGATGGCCAGTTAATATTGGGCATCGTGAAGCACAGTAAAGTGTCTCTGGTTGAGGTGTGGACCGTTCAGTGAATACGGAGTAGAGCGATCTCGCTAGCTGCACAGAACCAGTCTCCATGTCCCAACATTCGACTGATTTAATGCCAACACGACTGTCATAAATGACGTCGATAGAATTTGAGGTTAGAACACTGTTTAGTAAACAAGTGCTTTGAGATGCGTGTATACTTCCTCCAGCCAATTTGTAATGCACTTTGATTAAATTAAAATTGGTTAAGTGCTTTATTCATATATACTTTCTTGTCTTCTGAAAATCAAGATATAAACTAGCACGTTCATAATTGTTGACCATGTGACTTTGACAGTTGTACTGGGTTGGGGTAGGTCAATGTTGGCTACATGCGCAGAAGACGAAGAATCGGGTTTACCTCATCTTAAGTCTATGGTGTTGACCAGTATAAGCTGTTCACGGTGAAACGAGTCGGCCCTACGCCCGGAAGTCCTGTTTAAGATCTACTTGTATGCGTATCGTATATTCTTCCGCCATATGCAAAATCAACATTCTCACGGACCTGATCACTTTATCCATACGTTAGTTAAGTGAATCTGTGGAATTATTAGATAAATTAATATTTTACAAATGCGCTAATTCTTATGCTTACATGCATTATAAAGACATAAATCAGAAGAAATTAGTTCAATATTCACAAATGTTTGCCCAACACTTTTCATTCGACTTAAAGACGTGGAACTACTTTCTTTCAACCATTACCAACTTTACTGGGCGCATGCAAGTTAGTGTGTCCGTTTAAATACATTATTATGGTTTGTTATGTTTATAATTACATACCATACATTTAGTGTTTTAGATTGGGAGTTAGTTAATCATAACGCGTAAGATACAAAGTACCAAAAGGGTTATACTTAAGAGTTATATCTGGATTGCAACATTGTTAAACAATTACGTTTACTGTAACGCGCGAGGGATATTTAGTTATATTAGTGTCACATATTTATTTAGTATTAACGTTCATATCTGCACGCTCACCTTCTGGTGAGTCGTCGCCGTGGGCTGGTCGTTATTACGGAAACGGAGGTAGTGCACGATGGCGCTGCGTCCAGGACAGCATCTTCTCGTCTCGGCGACTGGCTGCAGACAGACAGTCTTTTTCCGGGCGCGATATGCTTTTATTAATGATTATGTATTATGAACCTGTCCTGGCTTATCTTCCGTTTCGTGGCGAAACTGCTGAGAGCTTGTTTTGTTCCTGTAGGCCCGTGCTGAAGTGTCCTCGCGGCTAGCGTCGTTATTGGCATTTCTTCAACGCGGGTGTTTGCAAATTGTCCTGAATAATGCGGTGTCTACCCGCAGTGCATTCAGCGAGTATGTAGGATTAAATATAGGCTCACGCTAGTGTCCATCATCACAATATGCAAGTAGGAATGAGTGCAGATTTCTTCATAAAGTTGGGACGGACACCATTATTTACATAAAAAAAAATTTACGTGAACAATAACGTTGTCCTTGCAAGACCCACATACATTTATTACAAAATATTTTCTTTTACCACTGTATTCTGTTACGTGGCGTGGAATAAAGTGAATACATATGATCAATAGTGGTCAAAATATGAGCTTACTCACTGTGATGAAAACTGCAGCTTTGCACAAAAAAATCTTGACACACACGTCTTAAACAGCATCCGACTATAAAAATGTGGCTTTAACGAAACACTGCAGAGTTGGATATTCAAATGCATGAAAGGAAACATAAGTCTTTCTGCTATGTCTTTCACATTCGTCTATCGTTTACCAAATATGTGATAAAAGGAAGTTAATGCTGCATAGAATAACGCAGCTGCGGTCAAAGATTGTCAAAAATTGGTGGTGCGGGTGGGGTGGGGTGGGGTGCCCCCCCCCCCTTAATTCTACGCCCTTGCAAGTAGGGGCAGTGACATTTTTCAGGAGTTGATTTCGAAAGTGCTCAAATAACTTTGGGCCGCCTATAGTATGGCGGTGATTGGGAACACAAGGAGATCAACAGACAGAACTAATGTTCCCCTTGTGGTGGATACAAGTGACTCACTTCTATAGGCTGTTCACGGTAAAATGAGCACTTTTGAGGGCCTAGTTACTTTTTTCTGTCAGCCATTTTTTTATCCTTCAACCACCCTTTTAAATAAATATTGCCATGTAAGTAATAAACAGAGTTTGAATATTCCACGGCACTCGGAAGTTAACGTCTAAGGCAAAAAAATAAAACATATTAATAGACTATTATTCCAAATGAGAGGGCTTTCGAAAGTTCTCACTTCACCGTGAATAGCCTATAACGTGTATTGAATGCCATTATATATGTGCATACGCCAGCGTGTTAAAGAATGGATGTTAACATCCGACTGGCGAAGTTAGTTCACACTTTCTCGCCAGGAGAATTACAAAAGAACCCGAGAACATACATGCTTGACGTTGTTGTTGTTGTTGTTGTTGTTGTTGTTGAGGGGACGCTCGCGGTGTTGCAGAGGCGGGCACCGTCAAGTGCGAGAAGACGTACGAGGTGTGCGAGGGCTGCGGCCAGAAGATCCAGGACCGCTTCCTGATGCGCATGGCCGACTCGAGCTGGCACGAGCACTGCCTCGCGTGCTGCGAGTGTGGCCTGCTGCTCAACCACTCCTGCTACTGCCGCAACTCCAAGCTCTACTGCAAGACCGACTACGACAGGTAAAGACTGTTCACGTTCAAGTGAAATAAACCTTTAACGGTAGTAATTAGTGGCATGTGTCCAGTAAAGTTGGTAACGATGGAGGAGAAAGTAATTCCATATATTAGCGTCGAACAAAAAGGGTAAGGTAACCATTTGTGATAATTTAAATTATTCCTCTCGCTTTATCTATTTTTCAATACATCGAAGTGCACAAATTAGCATATTTGTACAATATTTAATTTTCTAATAATTTCACAGTGTTCCACTTGACCGACGCACGAATAAATTGATGCGACCTATGGCAATGTTAATTTTACATAAGGCGGAAGAGCACACAACGTGTATATACGTAGATCTTAAGCAGGGCTTTCAAAAGTGTTCATTTTACCATGAACAGCCTATATACCTACTATAGTTGATTCACGATAACTTCGGCCTTTTCTGAAGCCCTGCCAAATTTCTACTTTTGGTTGCTGATTACGTATCCTTCCGCTACACGTAAACATAAACACTGCCATGTGACTTCTACTTTTATAACTGTCAAATGCGTTGGTTGCTGTTTACAACTGTTCAAAGAATTATGCAATATTGCAGAAACCATTTCCTACGAATGTTCACAATGTAGGCCTATAACAATATTTAGGTCAGCTTTATAACTATTTGTTACACACGATATAGCACGTTACACATAATACACATTAATATTTTTCCACGACGGTGTTTGTTACAACTGTGGCGTAAACAACAGTAGTATTTAACCTGTTGTAATTAATATGTGAAATTAAAACGAAGGGACAACCAGTCCAACGAAACGACGCAGTAAATTCAAGCACGCAACTCGTGTCGCTTATTTATTGTACATCGACAAACGTAAAAGATACCGGTGAGCACGCAAACACATAGGCCTGCCGTAATATTTATTCTGATAATATTTACATGCATTGGTACTTACTGGTTTGTTGGTTTATTTTATTATTTATTTAAATTGATCTGGGCGGGCTTAGAATTTAGTTGGGATTGTTGCAGACATCCAAATTACAGAAACGTAAACTCGTTTAACAACTGTTTTCCAAACACCTAGCGCAAAGGTACAACGTTGTGATAAACAGACGTGAAACTAAATAATTAATTTTGTCATAACATCAGTTTATGGTTAAAACGTATAAATGTTGCACATATTTGAAATCATCACACACCCTTGGCTTGCGTAACGATTACAACGCAGCGACCACGCCCTTCCATACGCAACGATCACAACATTGTAACTTCCGTGGGAAGTTTCAAAAACACGAGTACGAACTTGACGCTTTATTGAGAAACATGCCGTGTCATTGTATGTCACCCGCCGCCGCCATATTGGGAATGCTTTCAACACCACGTCTGCCAACCTGCTGGATTTGTAAGTGTCACGCAACGAGCTGTGTCGCGCCATCGCTTCTAAAATACGTCGTTGCATCTAAATAACACATAACAGGTATTTAAATAATAAAATCTCGTTTCAGTTGTAAATTACAATCTCAGACATCATTACTGTTGCTGTAATTAGTATGACATGTGCTGAAATTAGAAATAACAAAATGTATACCTTTCCTACACAGGTGGTACGATCTTCGAGAGAGAGAGAGAGAGAGAGAGAGAGAGAGAGAGAGAGAGAGAGAGAGAGAGAGAGAGAGAGAGAGAGAGAGAGAGAGAGAGAGACACACACACCACACACACACACACGCTCTGCTTCTCTTATTGAACCTTTATTCCGGACAGAAAAAAAAACACCAGCCTACACATGGGAATCTGCGCGGATATTTTTAACTGCAGCAATGGAATGAAATGTGTTTCTGTCAGTGCTACCTAACAATACAAATATATCAATTGGCAACGTTTAACTTACAAACAGTATACATAAACGAGGTTAAAAAATATTATAACTGTGAACTATTTCTTACCGGCCATTGTCAACACGTGCTCTCGCTATTGTTAGTTCGTATTTAATACGAAATAAATATTACAAGTTTTATAAGATACTAAGGTAAAGTTTCACTTATTAAACAATACAGTACTCTAAAATCAACCACAGTGTTAAATACTTGTGGAATACAAGTTATTGGATAAACAGGTTGACATAATACGCCTAGAGTGATTTTTCAATGGTTCGATTCCAAAAGGCCGAAGAAAGCGTTAATGGACTATACACGTACTCTTAAGGGAAATTGTTGTGCGTGAAAGCAGTATATTTACCCGATTTTCGATATAAGTCGTTTTCCAAAGGGCTTATCGTAATTTTTGGCTCGACAAGACTTAAATAATAATCCTCCACTCTCTTTTTACGTTGTTAGATTTTAACTGCATTTATTATTTTCGGACAGTGGTGGAAGAAAATAGAGGAAATTTTTTTTCTTCTCAATCAGAACTCCGAGAATAACGGACGCAGAGAATTTTTTACCATGTAATAAGGTGTTCAAAAGTGTTATTTACGTCTTGTCGAACCATTAATTTTAAAAAATACTCCTTAAAACTAATCGTGACAAAAATTATATAAATATACGATTTTTGTACACCGTTCCCTTTAAGAGGGAAGTATCCACGCGATCTTGGATTTACGTATCTCCTTTCGTAACTTCAAGAGGATGGACTAAAACATTTTCTGTGAAGTAGTTGTTCTGCGCGGATACGCGTTTGTCGGTAGTTTAATCTGTGGACTTTCATCGCGTGTAATAAAACCACGCTGTTACTGATTTTAATTGCACAGTACAGCGTTACAGCGGAAACACTGCACGCCTTGCGCGTAAGAGCGATGAGGCGCTACAGGTGCGCGTTAGTGTCGCACGCATCGCTCCCTCGCTTCTCGACATTGGACGCGCAGCTCCGTCCAACTCTTAATTATCGGAGACAATATTTAAAAATCAAGCTAGTCAATGTATAAGGAACATTTTGAACAGTTATTTAAAAATGGAACTTATTTTTCTTACGGATTAGTTTCACGTCTGTAACCATAATCAAATATTACCTAATTGTTTAATAATGCTGATCCCACATGGGAAAATACAAGTACAATTGAAACCGTACAAGTTAAAAAAAAAAAAAAATCGTTTAACAGTCCTTTGTCATGTCTAGCTTTGAATTTTTATGTCTGGCCATAAATTTTCATTACAAAGATATGTAAGATAAATCGAAGATGCAATGGATACTACCCTCCAAGGCAATGGGTATTACGTTCATACGGGAGCCCGAAAATTGAACGGAGTGGAGACAATATTGGGCGGCTCTTAACATCGAGTTCTTGAGAACCGATGATGGTGAAGCGAGATGAGTATGGAGCGTGGCCGGAATGCAAGGGTGGGGGAAACGGGAGATCCCCGAGAAAACCCGTCGACCAGCGGGCATCGTCCGACACTATTCCCACATGCGAAAATCTGGGAGCGGCCCCGCCGGGAATTGAGCCCGGCTCGCCTAGCTGGGTGGCGAGTAGTCTGACCACCACACCACCGCGGCCCTACCTGCAATTTGAGTTCCGGCGACTTGCGTTTCGAAGAGTCAAGTCTGTGTGCGGTGCAAGTTGCGCGAAAGTGTAATTTACGTTGCTCTTCGAAACCTACGTTTGTAACTCAAGCTTCGTGCCGAGAGTTGGGTTGTGTACACAGTACTAACCATTGCACTGTGGTTTCAGCTTTAAATTTGCTTGGATGGTACTACTGTGATCAGTTTTAGCACAAAAAGCTAGGTGGGTTTGATTGAAATATAAAGGCAATAAAATAACATTTCATTTTATGGCCCATTTTAATGACAAATAACAAAGACTACGAGCTTTGCTTGGTATTTTAAAAAGTTACCGAAAATACCGATTTTTAAATAAGTTTATAAAGGTATGCAAGAATTATATTAATCTAAATAATTCGTAAATATAATTTCATATTTTTCCTGCAAATTCTATTTATTTTTGTGCACATATTTTTATAAACTATATACACACACAGGATGTATCATTTGATGACGGACCAATCAGCGCAAGGTGATAGAGGCTCCCAATACGCATAAATTAAACCCTTATGTGTACTGAAATATGTGATAGGTTAGAAGCCACGTAATTTTACGTGATTTCAGAGGAAATTATTTCCAGTTAGCGTATATTGGAAAAATATCGACCAATCGGTGTAAATTAAACCACATCGGGGTAAATTACACCCGTTCAGCGTAAATTAAACCAAATCAACGTAAATTGGGGTAACGCATGCCCAATTGGAGTATAATGTGAACAAATAGCATTAGTTGGGATAAAATTACGACCAATTGGAGTAAACTACGCCCAACTAGAGTAAATTATGCCCAATGTGTGTAAATAGGGGTAAAGTATAACCAACCTGAGTAAATAACGCCAAATTAGCGTAAATTTGGGTACATCATGAACAATTAACATAGATTGGTGTACATCATGCCTAAATGAGTGGGGAGTGAACCCAGGGCGAGGCAACACTCACTGAGTGACGTGTTTTCCAGCTGGGACCCGTAGGTGCCCGTCATCCCCGGACATGACATGAAATGAGACCTTAGGATGGAGCGGCGCTGGAATACAAGGGCGGGGGAAACGGGAGCATCCCGATAAAACCCGCCGGCAAGCGGCATCGTCCAGCACGATTCCCACATGCGAAGATCCGGGAGTGATCTCACCGGGTATCGAACCCCGATCACCGTGTTGGGAGGCGAGCGCCCTACCCACTGCACCACCACCGCACCTTTGGAGTAATGGAGCGCGCTATCCGATGTGGCCGTTCGATAGGAGGATCTGGGTGTTGCGAAAGCCAGGTGAACGCTTTATGTCGGCGTCTCTATACTGTGTAGCGTAGCAACCTCATCTCAGGCTCCAGCACAACCTCCCAACACAAACTCTGTAAATCCCACCCAAGGAATTCGAGTAAGGAAGAGGTGGGAAGCATTAATTCCAAGATCACAATGAGGCAAATACTTTATTTAATCCCGAATGTTTTATCCATATCACTTAGTAGAGAAAAGACACTGTCATTAAATAAACAACTTCAGATTTAAAGTTTATATATATATATAAAATCAACAACCTGCGGGATCCAGCAGTAAGTGAGTGAAGCTATTTGGGCGGATCTAAACAGCGAGGTCTTGAGAGCCGATGACAGTAAAGCGAGGTGAGTATGGAGCAGCGCCCGAATGAAAGGTCGAGGAAAAGGGAGATCCCGAGAAAACCCGCCGACCAGCGACATCGTCCGGCACGATTCCCACGTGCAAAAATCCTGGAGTGACCCGGCCGGGGATTGAACCCGGTTCGCCTTGATGGGAGGCGAGCAGACCAACCGCTCAGCCACGGCGCTCCCTGCAGCAGTGAGGTTCGCTACACTTCGCCCTGTGACACCTCGAGATCCTGCTCCTCGCCTTGACCATTAGACTGCTTCATGCTCGATGCGCTTCGCCTTTTCGTACTGAGCTACCCAGTTCCTCGCGCACCGGACAGTTGGTTCGCGGACTGGTATTTGAATACTCCCCGCCACCCCAGAGCCCGGGGACCCGACCAGTGGCAGTTGGTCGCCTCACCTAAACTTCCAAAGTCCCATCCTGATCGTAGAGCCTCTCGCCTTCGCTGGTCCCAAGGGGCGGGCAGATCCCAGCAAGAGAGCACTCACGAACACGATATTCATCACACGACAACTCAAACCTGCTAAGTTGGGCTTTCCCGTATGTATATATACCTAAAAACTGTTCACGATAAAGTACGCACTTTTGAAATAAACCGTTGAAAAATGACACTGCCCCTTCCTGAGTGTAATTTAACGGGCTCACCGAGTAGCATGCGCCCTGTAAAGTCGGGAATGGAGGAGGAATGATAAGTATAGGCCGTTCACGATAAAATTAGCACTTCTGAAAGCCCTGCTTAGGATCTACTTGTATGCACGTTATGTATTCTTCCGTCTTATGTAAAGTTAACATTGCCATGGACCTCGTAATTTTATCCATGTGTCGGTCAAGTAAAACTGTGAAATTTTTAGGAAAGTAAATATTGTACAAATCGGCTAATTTTCACTTCGATGAATTAAAAACACAGGAAGCGAAAGAAATAATCTAAGTTATCACAAATGGTTACCAAACACTTTTTATTCGACGTTAAGATATGGAACTAGGGCCTAGTTTCCATCCATCGTTACCAACTTTACTGGGCAAATGTAATTCAGTGCACCCATTAAAATATATGGGTTCAGGGGCAGTGGCTTTATTCTAAGGTTCATTTTCAAAATTTTCACTTTATCGTGAACAGCCTTTACACATCTTAAAGTTGAATTAAAATCGTTAGGTAAACATTTGTGAAAACTGAAGTGATTACTTTTGCTTTCCTTTTGCTTTTTAATTCATGCAGGAATGAGCAGATTTGTAAACTGTTTACGTTTGTAATATTCTTCAGTTTCGCTTGACCGGCGCATGAATAAAGTGATCATGCGCATACATGGCAATGTTAACGCCATGCAGAACTTAAGCAGGGCTTTCAAAAGTGCTCAGTATACCGTGAACAGCATACACACACACATGACTGCCCTCCTCGCAAACCACCACCCGGAACAAGGCTGAGCGAGACTCATAAGCCATTACATCATTCCCGACCAGACACGAAAATCCGTTTGGCGTAATACAATCCCCTCAATTTGTTACACGCAGCAACCAGCAAGGCACCACTGCTTAACAGGTACACGCACATACAGGCGATGCTTCTTTGCTGTTTCTTCGTCCACTCACCGCTTTACTGGAGCAGGACTCCTTGCCTGTCTCACGGGCTGCGAAACGAAAACCAAACACTTTCAGATCCCTTGCGCCTATATCATGTGAAACCAGAAATGGTGACGGATAGCAATAATTACGAGTGACCATGGTTAAATATCAGTGGAGGTTGGGCGACAGTGTGAAGTTTTTCACGGAAAGGACCTGGTCCTCTCGTAATTCTATTGGACACGTTTTAGGCAGAAGGCTGTAAAGACATTTTGACTGGCACGTTGTCTATTGTAGAAGACCAGTTTGGGGATGACAACTGTGTGTTTCTGCAGGACAATTCTCCCTGCCATAAAGCATGGTCTGTTTGTGAGAAGATTGTGGACAACAGTGTTCCGGAAATGGACTGGCCCGCCCAGAGCACCGACCTCAATCCCATCTAACACCTCTGAGATTAACTGGAACGGCGACTCCGCATCACAACCCAATGACTCGCGTTACTTACTGCACTTGCTACAGTGCTGCAGGAAGAAGGGTAGGCTATTCCCTCGGACACATTGACACCTGGTTGACGGTCCCTCCGCGGGGTTAGGGCTGTCGTTAAGGCCAGTGCCAAGGGTGGGGGGTGAAGGTGGGTTCCATCCGCTACTGGGCACTACTAGTGAACAATAAAGGGCATAGAGAATATAAGAATCAGAACATCAGATTCGTTTGTAAAAATAATCGGGAGTCAAGAGTCATTGAATGACTTGTACAAAAGGCGGAGAGAGAGAGAAGGCGTTTACAATAAACATAGTTTTTCTTTTCTCTCTCTCTCTCTCTCTCTCCGAATGATGCCGCCTGCACGCATATCGTGTTGTAGCTCAATACTTGACAATGCCAAGTAGTATAGAATTTCATAGTTTACAAATCTTCCATGAAACTAAAATAAAAATTCCTTTAGCAATCGTGCTAAGTAAAATAATAACAAATAAAGGCAACGTAGGTGCCAAAAGAGCCGAAAGGATGAGGCAGAGATAAGGATTACCCGAAATGGAGAGTGAGTCAAGACTCAATGAACGGCAGTACAGAAGAATGAAAAGAATGATTCTTTTGAACGAATCAATTCACTGAAGTGATCCAAACGAATCGATTCGTCTACCTGAATCGCTATGTCCATCACTACTATATATGAGAGACACTTGTAAAACAGTTTCGCTTGGGTGTCAGGAAACTTTTGACCAGAAAGTGTACATTTTTCTGAAACTATCTTTGCTCTTCATATAAAATCTGTCATCTGGTAGCAGCAAATGAACAAGTTTTTTTTTCCCTGCACGCTCGCTGTGTTGGCTGAATGACATGCAGCATAAAATGCTGCTGCAGCACTTTGCCCCCTGAACGCGTTGTTGGCGGATGTGGACACCATTGGTTTCTCTTGTTAGTGATGTCCCGAATTCTGACTAGTTAGCATTAAATGTAAAATGCAAAAAATTTTCATGTTGACAAACATTGAATGTGATGCATTTAACACATTGTGTTCCCTTGATGTCCAAATCCAATTATAGCCAGTCATTTATCAACACCAACCAGATTGTAGACAGGCCTTTAAGCAGTTCCCCAGAACCAATTTTTAAATCATGAAGTTCCACCAGGCTGTTGGCAAGCAGCATGAAACGACAGTTACATAAAATTACGGAAATACTGGCAAATTAATATCCGTATTTCTCCATCAACTTATGGACACTTCATTCGGTGGTAGTAATTGGTAAATATACAAACGAAATTGTAAATATTCACAGAAACTTCCATAAGAGCACTGAACATTCCATCAATTGCTGTACTGAATTTCTATTGTTTTTGTTTATTTTAAATACTATTTTAAAAACAAGTTAGTTATGTTTTTGCTATGAAGCTGTCTGGGGAGAGATAAGTTGTTTGCTATGGAAGCCGACATCATGTATAGTTACAACACATACCAAACCCCAATATCATACTGCCTGCGCATGCCGACAAATGAATCTAGCTCCCGAATCACCAATTACGTATGAGCCAATAGTGAGCCGAACTCCCTCGAAGGTCCTGTCTAGCCATGTTTATATTCGGACGTTCAGCCTGACTTGTCATATCCCACAACACGTACGAGTTATGACAATTGCAACCGATCAGGACTCGTGAACCAAGGACAAAATGTATCATCATACACGAGTACGGGAGGGGGTGACAAGGGGAGCCACTCTCCCCTCTACTTTTCAGCCAGCAGCCCCCACTCCCACAAGGTGGTAAACCACTTTCATTCAGCTTTAAATAAGTATAACTTATGGTAAACTTCTTGCCCCATAATTTTTCAAATTTAACATTTTAATGTATAGCATTTTAATTTTTTTGATAAAGAGTTTGACATTTAATTTTGAATGTTCAGTTTTTAGGACTTTTATTTTAATACTGTATATTTTTTATATTTGTAACTCGTGTTGTTTGAAATCTTGGCATGCACTAAATTTAATGCTACACTGTACAAATCTTCACACATACACAGCACCAACGAAACATGCAACATACACATACAGAAAGAAAGGTAGAGGTGGAGGTGTGTGTGTGTGTGTATATATAAAAGATTAAAATGAAAGTGGATGTGGTTACAAAAAGTTTGAGACATTACCCCACCCTACCTCCATGCAACTAGAAGTTGATTTGTATAGTTAGTGCACGGTTGGCGTGCAGCGCTACCCCCACGTGGCTGTGTATCGTTGCAGGAAGTTCGGGGTGAAGTGCTCGCGGTGCGGGGACCGGCTGATGCCACATGAGATGGTGATGCGAGCGCAGTCACATGTCTTCCACCTGCAATGCTTCGTGTGCGTGGTGTGCTGCCAGCCACTGCAGAAGGGCGAGCAGTTCGTGCTGCGTGCCGGCCAGCTCTTCTGCCGCCAGGACTTTGAGAAGGAGATGTACCTCATGCAGCAGGCGAGCCCCTCAGGTGACCGGCACTCACTGTCATACAAGGACAGCTCTTGACACTTGCCTGTTAACTTACATTCACAGATTGTCATTCATATTGACTGATTTAGTTCATCAAGTAGCAGCATAGGATGGTACCAGAATAGTGTGGTTTTTGTTATTTATCTACAGGCACTTAACCAGGGAGGGAGCTCAAAGGACTGAAGCCTTACCCTTAAATATGAAATAAATAATAATAAATTAGCCCCCACCCAAAAGTGTTACTAAGACCCTGTAATTACTGTTCAGCTCTCATATTTTACAGAACCTGAAGAATGTACAAGATGTCTATTCATCCTGCCGAGAAAATATATGTTTCTGACCTAACATTTGTAAACTGATCACTTAGTGTATGCCTGTTGTTTCACTAGATGTTAATCCCACATTTGATCATATTCATCACTATATGTTTGTCATCACCTTCACTCAGAAAATTACCTATCTCACACATTCCACATTATGAATTACATGCATATTTTTCTGAATCAGTAGCGACAACACACCCACCTCATTGACCTTCTATACCTCTCTCTCAGGTTTTCTTTGTCGACTTGCCTCAACTGCAATTTCCTTGTTACACATCCTATTTTACTATTTCAATCGCCTTTTAATGTAATATGCAGTAGACTCAGGTGACCTTGTCCACCTTTCGTGCTCATACATCCCTCGCATCCCCTAACCTAGATCTACCTAGTAACATTTACATCCATTCTGTTGTCAAAAATATATTCTTACTGCTTTTCTAAAGATTCCAAAATTGCACTAATATAACATATCAAACACAAAAAGTTAGAAAATTTTCTCAAATAATTTAAATGAACATTTTATGAATAAACTGTAATTACCTCTCCATTCATCATGTAAAAGTACCACAGGGCTTTGCAGCTATTCAATGAACTAAATGAATCAATAGGGGTGGCAGTTATTCACGTCAATTGTGGCATGCAGATTAATAACCCATTATTTAAATATCATGTTTGCCACATTATCATTAAGTCGAAATAGGGTGGTAACTGTGATTACTACCATGTAATAATTTTATGAAAGCGACACAGATAATGTGGTGTTTACAGATATTTATTCCATTACACATTATTCAGACACCCAGTGTTCCAACTTGAATATTTTCACTTATATTTGTAATAAACTAGTGAGTCAGGTGCAACTTCAAAGTTAAACCTGCTACTGACGTTTGTCAGTCTAATTTAGATACATTCCACTGTAAAAAGTAATGTCTTTACTAACCCGATATCATTTGCCAACAGACGACATGCTTGATGAGAACAGTCGACCTCGGGATGGAAGGAGAGGCCCGAAGAGACCACGGACCATACTGACTTCAGCTCAAAGAAGACAGTTCAAAGCATCATTTGAAATAAGTCCAAAGCCATGTAGGAAGGTACATTATTTTGACATTAATTTTCTTTCAGAGTCAATATTTAGTTGCTTTATTTTGGCACAAACAGTATAATAGATATAAACATACAACAAGGAAAAGTACTTGTAAATGTTTTTCATTACATTTTATCATTATACGTTGCTTTCAACATTTTTCAACAAAAGTAGACTATGGTATGTCTGTTTGGTTAAACAGTTTTTGTGTGCCGAGTGAACATGATTTTATACAGTATAACTTAGAAAACATTAAAAAAACAGTTTGGTTGTCTATGACAATTCACAATATTTTGTAATACTGTAACTGCATCTAAACACATTATAAGTTAAACAAAAAAATACACTTTTACATCCAGTACTGTGAAAGTTATATCCTGAGAACATAGCGTTCTGTAAATAAAGTATATATGTGTTGGCCAAGGTTTTAATTTAACTACTGATCACTGTAAAATAACACATTGATAAGGGCTCTACTTAAAATTACATTTGAACAAAAGCCTAGTTCAAACAGAGTTAAAGAAGTACCAATAGCACTGCATTGCGGTCTTTTTAAATGTATGGATCAAAATGTTATAAATTAAATCGCTAATTTATATTTTTAAATCTCTTGTTTAACATAACTCAGGATAGGTAATTAAAGGTACTCTATAACACTAATATTTCAAGTCACCAATTCCTGAAATAAGAAGAGTAATTTTTTTTAAATCCTGATCTCTCTACCTTGAACCATTGTATTATAACATAGGTGTAGGTAATAAATGCAAGAGTTTTCAGTAGGTTCTTAGGGAACTTTTACATAAGAGCAAGGAAAAATACTAGACTCCTTGGGTTTAGATGAACATGATTTGACTGAATCACAAGTGTTCTGTGTGAACGAGAGTTTTCAGAATTTTGCCAGAGAAGTTTTAAGTGTCAAAACACCACCACATTGTGGCCTTGTAGTATAATCTATGCTTGGATTAGCTATAAAGACTGTATCAATTGAGTATATAACAATCTCGTGCTCACTGGGGATGAACTACAGCAAGGCCAGTAGGACCATGAAAGCTGAACTCACTGAACTCATGGCTGTAATGTATTGTCTTGGTCGTTTGATCATGTGACACAGCAAACATCACTAGAATGTTTGTTGAGACGAAACAATGCTTCTGAAGTACATACACACACACATGCATGCATACAGTAATAATTATGAACAAAAAAAGGTTAATTAACATGTACTGTCAGTTGAATTTCTAAACTGAAAATAAAATAGATCTAAATTTTATGTAAAAAAAAAATTTTTTTGCAGCAAACTGCAGTCTTATATCAAACTACAAAGAAAATACACTTAACTATTTTTTAATCTACTAAATGACAATTGGAAAACAGGTACATAGTCTATTCACAGTTTCCTCGGATGTTTGAAACAAACCTCTGAAAAATCACCCCATGTATGATGTGTTTAGTTACTTTCTAAATATGTTATTTATCACAAGCATTTTATACTTCTGTTTATATTAAAGTGTATCATTTTTCATTAAATTGAAGTTTTATCTATATTTTATTTATAAATTATAATAATTCATTTATAACACAAAAAAAAAAAAAAAAAACAGTGAGGGAGCATGTGCGTTGGTAGCGTCTAATAATAAATAGTTTTAATACAAAATATTATTACAACTGAGTGTGCACTAACTCCATGCATTGTCCTTAGGTGTGATTTTCTAGTCTTAGTTCAGCTTGCAAAGTATCCTGTAAGTAGAACTTCAACAGGCTTCAGAAACATCCAAAGAAACTGTGAATGGACTATACTTATCAACTTTAGTTTATCAGTAAGTTTATGTAATTAAAATATCAAGAACAAAAGCTCATGTAATATTAAAACTGAATTTCGGGAATACTCACTAGCTTATTCTTGTAAGTGTGGGAGAAAAACTAAGATATTGTAGTACAATGACTTGGCAAACTTTAAAAAATTAAAGCTGAATATTAACGTTATCAATACTGTTTGTTGTTAAGAGTTATATGGTGTAGTGTAAATATAACAAGCTCAATCTTTGTAACACCACAGTATATTTGTGAAACACATTAGTGGGTGATGCCATTCTTACAACACACTTTATTAAACCCACATGCAGAAGACTCCTGGCACACATATTCACACTCTTACATAAGTACCCATAATATACTGCATATTGTTGAACATCAATTTTGACTTGATGAATATTGAGTGTATATTTCCAGTGTTCAGAGAGGAAACTATATTTTGTAATGTTGGCCATACAGTGTTTTTGTATCTGCGAGACACCTAGTTGTAGATGCTCTTTCTGAACATAGAATTGTACTATGGTAATCACGGCTTCGTTAATTGCTCATTATTTCTCAATGCTGCTAATTGCACATAACACATATATAGTTCATTCATGATTATTTCAAACTTTTCTGAAGCCCTGCAAAGTTATACTTCCAGAATATTCCTTCACGTCGTACAAACAAACTTTAACTATCTTGAGAAAATTACACCAAAGGGACAATGCACCATAGTTGTGCACACTCAGTTTAATAATATTTCGCATGAGAACTATTTCATACTAGGCATTACCAACACACCAATTTTCTCTTCGTTTTATTCATATTAACAGATTAATTGTAAATGAAATAGGTATTAAAATTTATGAATAAAATATAAAAGTTCAATTTAACCAAAAATGAGATACCTTTAGGCCCTACGTTCATGGAAGTACAAAATGCTTGTGATACGAAAAATATTTAGAAAACAACCTAGCATGTCATACATGGGGAAATTTTTCAAATGTTTGATACAAAAAGTGTAAAGATACCACCAATAGTGCACCTACTGGTACAGCAACAAAAGAGAGACAAAGCATACAGCAGCGTGCCACAGTGTGGGTTATTCAAACATAAAGACTACTTTCCTGATGCCATAGCATCTTACGACACTGTTTACTTGACTCTTCCAACAACTTTAGTGTGATAAGTTAATAAAGAATTTTGAAAGTTATCGCAGCAAATAATTTTCTTACTTCTAATAACCTGGTGAACTTAGAGCGAGAACAAATTTGGTACATCACATTCACATGTAGTCGGAAAGGAGAAAGCTAGCTACAGGAATACTCATATTAACATCCAACATATTCATATCAAAGTATGGCCTTAGATTTTCTTGTTAACCTTTCTGGTGCACATTAATTAATGGTTGAAAGTGTCGCAACCAACAATAATTTTGATCAGAACTGTACTTGCATTACTGTGCGTGCTTGGTGCTTATTGACCAAGACCATTCACTATGTTCTTGGTGATTTATGACAGTGATAAGAACTGCAAACCAGTGCTTTAGCCAACGTTCACAGATAAGATATACTATATATAAAATTAACAGCACTGGCACTGACCCTTTCTGTGTACAGTGGCAGCCTTGTGTAACATGCACACTATAATGGACACACAGACTGAATGGGTTAATACTAGAACATTTAACACACATTCGGCGGAGGTCACTTCTGGATTTTTTCACCCGAGAATCGTGCCAGACAATGCCGCTGGTTGGTGGGTTTTCTTGGGGATCTCCCATTCTCTCGCTTTTGCATTCCAACACTACTCTATACTCACCTCACTTCACCCTCATCGGCTCTCATGACCTCGATGTTAAAAGCTGCCCAAATCTCTTCAATTTGCTTCACATTATATTCACGTGAATGTCTGCATTAGCACCTCTTTTCACGCACACACGTGTCCTGAATGAGACAAACCCTTTAAAAATTACTACATTGTGCAAAACCAAGAAAATATGGATACCTACTTCCATGTATTATCCTTCCCCATAGCATGTAACAAAAAGTTTATTACATTGCTTGAATTACACCTTTATTTGCTGAACATTTTAAATTTTACAAAAAGTTGTACATAGTCCATCAATGATTATTTCCAACTTTTCCGTAGCGCTGCAAAGTTCTACTTTAAGGCTATTCCTCTACTTCATGTGAAAACTTAACTAAGTCTAGAAAATTACACCAAAGGAACAATGCAGCAGACTTGTGAATATATACTCAATTTTATAAAATTTCACAGGAGAAGCATTTCTTACTAGCCATTACAAACACACTTATTATGTTTCGGTTTTTATTAGTATTAATTTTTTTAAATATTATAATTCATTAACAAAATATAAGTAAGAATCCAATTTAACCAAAAATAAGATACTTTACGTTAACAGAAAAATGAAATTCTGGTGATACAGGACATGTTTAGGAAACAAGCAGACACATCATACATGTAATTTTTCAAAGTTTAGATTCAAAAAGTGAGAATATACCATGAATAGACTATACTAATGTGCAAAGCCACACTTATTTAACATACCTATTAAATTGAAAGATGTGGATATTTGCCCTACCTGCTATACTTATGTCACTGGCATGTGGTAGATTTAACGAAATTTATGACAATATATGAATCTCACTTTAAGTTTAATTACAATCAACAGTTGTATTTGTTCAGGTAAGAGAAGCACTGGCTAAAGAGACAGGACTAAGTGTCAGAGTAGTCCAAGTGTGGTTCCAGAATCAGAGAGCTAAGATGAAGAAGTTACAACGTAAAGCAAAACAGGAAGCAGATCAGAAAACATCTTCAAGTGATAAAGATAAGGACAGCAAAGAAGAAAAGGTCATCAAACAAGAGCCTTTATCCAGCGATCACAGTGAGTAAAATCATTATTGTTCACTAGAACCTGTGTGAAATGGTCTTGCCGTTAAGTCGCTTTCTATGTACAAAGTTCAACATGAAATTAAACATTGTGATTCATTATGCAAAACACATTTAAAGCTTTGAGTTAATATTAGCATGTCAATGTTTTTTTTTTATAAACTACTACATACACAAAAATATTCTCTGCTTTGAAATTATGGGAATAGTTAGTTCATGACATTTTTGCACCTAGGTGTTTAAATGTTTGTATCAATATGTAGTTATAACTATATTGTGAGCCGTAAGATGTCGAAGCACGTATCCATGCATCGTACATGCTGTCTGGTAAGGTTGGCAGCAATCACAAACATGAAGCAAACTTATTTTTACCATTAAACAAAATGTGTGCGTAGTTACATTATGCAGTGGCAAACTAATAAAAATTAAATAACAATAGAAAGAGAATTAACACCCACACTTCTCATCTGATTCAAACCAGCGACATATACAGATGGATGGATTTTTCAGTAGTTTGGTGTTTAATCATATCTACAGGCCATCCATATAGTTATTTTAGCATAATATGCTGTATTCCAACTTACCTTTTTATGCTAGCAGTATACAATACCACAATCAAATGTGCCTAAACGGAGCCAATTTAGCCTGTCATTTTGTAAGATAGTACCTTAAGTTTTATCTCATATATCAATAACACTTGACAGATTCTTAACAAATTTATAAAACAAGAAGTACTGCACCAGGTAATACAAACTGGTAGATTTTAAGCACCTTAGATGCTTATTTTCAAAATGGCTGCTATATAGCCATTTTATTTTAGTATGTGATACTGTCAAAACCATTTAAATATTTCCAACTTAACTTTACATGCTGGCATTATATACTACAGCTATAATATATGTCCAACCAAAATCTATTTTGTCTGTCATTTTGTAAGATAGCATCACTTGACAAATTAAAATTATGTCATATCTCCAGAGAAAACCAACAGATTCCCACCAAATTTAGCAAACAAGTAGCACTAAAGCAGGCTATATAAACATTTTTACCTCAGTATGTTAAATGTACAAAATTATGAAACACATTCCAACTTAATTTTGTATGCTGGAAGCTATAATAAATCTTTAGCTTAGTGTGCTGTATCTATGAAACTATGTACTGATTTTAACTCAACTTCGTATACTGTATCTATGGCAATCATTGAATGTGCTAATACACTAATTTTCATTCCTCCATTTATGAAGATCGTCACAGGAAAATAACTGAGGTATAATGTCATATCTCAAGGACCAATTAACTGAATCCCACCATATTTTTCATACAAGTATTGCTATATTAGGCCATGTAAACTAACAATACCATGTTCTAGTTGCGGCAGACCTTTTTTTAATGGTATTAATATAAATAATTTAGGTTAGTATGTAATATATATGGTAAAAAATTTAACCAAATTTTGTACACTAACAAAATTCGTTAGAATCATCAATTATGTATACAGAGATCTTTTGCCAGCTTTTTTTTTTTTTTTTTTTTTTTTTTTTTTTTTTTTTTTTCCCCCCCCAAAATAGTGCCGGGTGAGGAAATGGAACAATTTGCCATTCTGGGACAATTGAACTAATTTCTACCAAATTTTGCACACCATTAGTGCTACAGTAGGTCATGTAAACTTACATGATTTAAGTGGCACCAACACTGTAAATATTTCAGGTTATTTAATACTATCTACCAAATCACTAGTTTGATTACAGCCGAAGTTGACGCCCCAAATCCTACCTCTGTAATGCAATCGGTTGCATGCTAGCTTATAAGAAGTTTTCTGGGTTTGAGTCCCGGATAAGGTACGTATGTATTTGTAATTGTCTCACTATTGTTGCATATGTTTCTGGTTCAATCTCTAATGAATTTACTGTACATAAGACATCAAGCCGTATATACCACTTAAGCTTCTAAGAACTTAATTCAAAATTATTTGCACCCACATAAAATACGCTCATTAGTTGTATCAAAAACTTGTTTTGATTTTTAATTAATAAGTTGAATAATGTATTAAATTATGGTATTTCATTTAGCCAATTAATTTAATAATTATTTATACTTGTTATATTTTACACAGTACTGTTACTATAATACATATTTTTTCAAAAACATATTTTTGCATTTATTCACTTGTTCACAGATCATTACTTAAGTCTGAATGGACTTGGTCCTGGTGATGGGAATTACACACCTTCAAGCAGTCAGCCATTGAATCCCAACATACCTTTCTCTCCAGATGGTATGTTCTGGTATTATTTTATTTCCAAGGATTGCTGTTTCATATGGTCAATAACCAAAAGCAAATCTTCATTGTTATCTATCATCAAAAGTACCCATAATATATAAATATAGTAAACCCCTGATTTTACTAAGCTTTTACAACTGTAGCGATTTTACAACATTCCCCGGAACTGTCACAAAAACCACAAGAATTTAAGAAGAAAAAAAAACAATTGTTGGGCAAAAATTTAACAAGTCACAACACAAAGTTCATTAAAAAATTTGTTTCTTAGCAAAAATCTATTGAATATAGGGGTTGTGCTCATTATTGTTAAATGGTAGGCCACAGTCTGGGGGAGAAAAAAAACAAAAAACCCCTACACAAAAAAAATCTCTTTTCTCAAATCCTAAAACTTATGAGTTGTGGAATATTTAAGTATAATATTATATGTATTCTTTTAACAGATGCATACCCGACCCACTCTGGCGAGAGCTTCTGCAGTTCAGATATTTCTCTGGACGACAGTACAAACTTTGAACAACTAGATGAAGGAGGCTCCGACACCTTGTCACTACAAAACTTGGACATGCCTCCACACCCATCACAGTCGGATGGCCTCCTTCCGGGAATGGTGCAAGTGAATCCCATCGACAAACTATACTTGATGCAGAACTCTTACTTCAGCACCGAGCAGTGAACTGTGTGCCGATACAGACCCAGCTCCGTGCCATGCTGGTTTTCCTTTACTTGATACCGACTACACCATTACAAAAGTGCTATTTGATAAATCTTTAAGTGGATTAATGAACATTTACAACAGTGAAACCAATGAACCAATTACCATACGTAAGTTATAGACGAAATAGGCTATATTTATAAGATTCAAGTGCCCAAACCTCAACTTTATTCGTCTTTGAGGGTAACTACAAAAGACACTACGAAGGACTGCATTGTTGCATCGCCTACTTAACTCCAAGATGTTCTTAGCAAGTTCCAGTATGAACCAAAGAGTGGTATGTATTCACTGTAAAACATATGTTCAGGGCCGATTTTGACGTCAGCAGCACCCTGGGCACGCAGTGAGCAAGCACCCCCTTCCCCATATACAGAGTTCAGACCTACCAACCTTTGCTCTCATTGCTAATATCAATATTATGTTCAAATACAATTCAGGGATGTATCTCACAGTTTTACTTTATTACAAAATTGATTAAGGATTCTGTATTAAACTTTTCTCTTTTTTTGCCATTATTCTTTGTTCAGACGTTGTGGCCCACACCTCTTGCGCCCCTGGGAACATGCCCCGCGTGCCTGTTTATAAAATTGAGCCTGCAAAAGTTTGAAAATTACCGCCATAAAATGGCACGAAAGGTGCTGATCTGGAAATATAAGATAAGCACTATAAAAACAAAACTCTGATTTTAATTTTGCACAACATGCAACATTTGTAACAAATCCTACCTTTTTACTTCAAACTGGATTGTAAATTACTGTCACGTAAATTGAGAGGCAAAATTTCATTTTCAATTGCAGGAAATCTAGTTTTACTGACATTTAAAAAACAATGGATTATTTATAAAAGTTAAATTTAAATGTGTTTCACACAAGTTTGTTCTCTAATGCTTTCTTTTTCCTCTTAAAATGTCATATATTCTCATGAATAAAGGCAAAAAGACAATTATACCACAAAAATTATGAATGGAAAAACTACCATTTTGTACTTATGAATACTTTGTTGCTTTTACTATCAAATCTTTACTAATAACAATCATTGTAATTGGTTACTTTTCCATGATATTCATTACACAATTAGGCAATGAAACAAAAAATATAGCAATTTAAATTCATGAATAAATAAATACAACAATCAGAGAAACTGGTAAATCAATAGTTCTTAGAAACAAACAGCAATGTGATCTAGACCACAAAGAATATGCTTCCTTCCAGTTTAAAGTCTTATTTTTTGTGTGTCAAAACATGCTGTGGTAAGTATACTTCCCACAGTTAAAATATATGTTACCTTAGTTTTACATTAAGATGTACTATATTTACATAGGCTAAATTTAAATTTCATTAACGTCTGTACATTAAAATAATATATAAATATTGAAATAATTCTTTTCTGCATTAAGTTTTACTTGTATTAAAATACAATGAAGTGTAAAAATTATTATTTAGGATGAATTACCACTTTCATTAATTACAGTTACCCATATGACAAAATAAAAATTCTAAGCATTACTGCAATGAAGTGGCCTGTAACAGGGTTGCACGTGTTGTACTGAGATTTGTAACACTTCCAAACTTTGCAAAAGTCGTATTAGAAAACACCACCACCTAAGGTGTTCAAAAAACACATTTTTACAACTGAATATACAATTTGATTTGTGATATTTTAGTTTTATTAGACTTTGTTCAACTACTGCATTTTGCAGATAAAGAATGATATTTGTCCGCTGTCAGTATTAGCAGACGAACAGGTTTCTTGACTGAATATGTTCCACATTGTAAACTGTCTGCCTTGAACCATGGAAAGCTCACAATTCAATAGTACATGGCCACACAAATATGTACTTTACATGTATAATCTTTAACCAAACATGGCGAATGGCAGTAATGTACAAAAAAGTCCAAATGTTCAGCTTGCTACTATTTTCTTAGCTAATAAAAATAATAATGGACTTTGGCTGTAATATGTACACATATTACATGAATATATTTACAGAACAAAAATTGTTGCATACCATTCTTTGGTAGGTATGATGATAAATTTGTACAAAATACTAGTCTGTTCTTGTCAAAATGCATCTAATTGTATTACAAAAGATAAATATATATATTTCTGAAGAAAAGCCTTTTTTAAGTTCCCTTTCCCATTTTACTCATGAAGAAGAAAATAGCACCTCACACAATGTGTGTCACATACCTGTAGTTCACTTTACCCCATTACTGTATTGTTAACCTGTACGCCAAAAATTTTAAATTGCAATTACTTTACTCAGCCAAACGCTACATGATGCAACACATATACAATGGAAAGACTTTATCGTTTCCTTTTAAGCTTAACTTAGTTTTAAAATTTTAATAAAATTTCAGTAGTGTTATTTTAAAATTTTTAAACACTACTGTGCACTGACATGACAAAAGTCTTGGGATACCCATTTAATAACGTTTAGGGCCCCCTTCAGCCTGAAGAAGTGCAGTAACTTGACATGGCATGAACTCCACAAGTGAACGGAAGATCTCTGGAGAGATGTTAAGCCATGCTGTCTGAATAGCAGCCCAAAGTTCCCTGGTATTTCTCGGTGCAGTATCTTGGGTGCAAATTGCTCTCTCCACCACGTCCCATAAATGCTCGATTGGGTTGATGTCTGGGAAATGTGCTGGCCGCTCCATTCACTGGAACTATCCAGAATACTCTTCGAACAAGTCGTGGACATCCACAGCCCGATGAGACTATGCATTATCCTGTTGGAACATCCCATCGTTGTAACGAAAACTGAAGTCCATGAACGGCTGCAAATGGTCAGCAAGGAAAGTTTGCTAGAGGTTACCATTGAGTTTTGTGGGTATATGGACAAGTGGACCCAACCCATATCATGTGAATAGACCCCACAACATTACGGAACCACCGCCAGCCTGCACTGTGCCTTGTTGACAAATGGGATCCATGGCCTCATTGGGTTTGCCCCATACCCGAACCCTGCCATCAGCCCGAAATGTGTATCATGACTCATCGGACTAGGCCACATGTTTCCAGTCCTCCAGGGTCCAATTAGCAACCTTACGAGCCCAAGTGAGGTGTTGTGCCCAGTGTCGTGCTGTTAACAGGGGCACTCTCTCTTCTGCTTCCATATCCCATGGAAGCTAATGCACGTTGCACAGATCTGCTAGATAAACATCCGACACCTCCTGCATTGAATATGGCTGTGATTTGAGCAAGAGTTCCTGCTCTGTTAGCATGGGCAATTTTACCCAACCTCCACTGGTCACTATCATCAATTAACTTTGAATGACCCACTGTGTTGTCCATGGTGGATC
Organism: Dryococelus australis; assembly: GCA_029891345.1. NCBI lineage: Eukaryota > Metazoa > Arthropoda > Insecta > Phasmatodea > Phasmatidae > Dryococelus > Dryococelus australis. Next base: position 54,169,023 of record CM056999.1, read on the forward strand.
GTAATGCCTTGATTTTGATATTCCCTTTACACACGTGACACCGTGGTTTGAGGAACACTGAAGGTCTCCACAACTTCTGAAATTGATTGTCCCATCCTAGTACCCACAATCATGCCCCATTCGAACTCTGATAACTCATGTCCCCTTGCCATGAGCATTTAAACAACAGTCAATCCAAATTACACGACCACCTGTTTACAACTGAGACCAGTTTAGGCAGTGCAATGTCGTTCAGCAGCGGTGGCGCCACGAGTCATTCAGTTACATAGTGCTATTCGATGACTTTTGTCATGTCAGTGTATAAAGTTGATAGAAAAAGCATATTTAATTATGTACATTAAATCTGTAATATGTAGTCTTTAAACAACTATATAATCAAATGTAAGCATGTGTATTTATTTTGGCCGGTACCTATCTACAAAATATATTTTCTTAAAATAAATAATTACATTTTTGATAGCAAAATTAATTATTTTTGCTAATTTATTTTAATTTTGTGCCTAACTTACATTCTAGTGTTATGCAGTGTCATAACATTCAATTCGGTGTTGTTTCTGCTTAATCGCTATTCACCATATACATAATCTTGACACTAATAATATGCAAACCATCACAAATTTCTCATTTTACATTACATAAAAAGTGAACCCATAGTGTGTAAAAGATTTAACTACCATACACCACACTACTATCAATACATAACACAACACGGTATACTCCCTGTTAAGGGACATGGAAAGGTCTCTGTGTGCAAATAACTCTGACAGGTAATCAAGAATAGATTCTGAAATACTCAACATAATTTGATGGGGTTTGTTTTGCCAACTATATATTTGAATTGCAGAGGCTCGCGCATACAACCAATACAGGGTATAATTTTTAAAATATAAATTAGCTGTTTTTTTTTTTTTTTTTTTTTTTTCAATATATATATATATATATATATATATATATATATATATATATATATATATATATATATATATATATATATATATAACTTTGATAAGAATAACACCATAATTTAAAATTAATTTTAACGTCTCAAGAGCTTTTGGACAATATTTATATTCAAAAACAGTCACTCATTGAGGAAAGATTTATAAATCAGTTTCACACAGGTCCAGATACAATTTTTTTATTGATTTTGAAACAAAAAATTTGCTTTTATTGCAACTTTACTACCACAGTTTCTTATTTTAGAAACATATTCTCTAGTAATTTGTTCTTTACATTTAGTGGTGCCTCCGAGCTCCAGCAGATGGAACTACTATACTAGTACATGGAAGGGCACACTACTGGCATACTGTTTTGCTTCAGTTCAATGTATGAAATAAAGATGTATGAAAAATAGTGAGTAGCAAAAGTAGGATTTGTTTAAATACCCACTGAAAGAAAAGGAAATAACAATACAATCATTTAGGTACAATGTGCGCACAAAACAAGTATGGTAACAGATTTGTTACAACTGTTATTCTGGATACGTGTCGTGTAAAGTATCTGGTATTGTTTCACCTTACGTCTTAACCTACATAACATTCACATGCTATACAAATAACACACAGGTCAAAAGAGCGTAAAAATTTTTAATTTATAATAAAGATATAAGGCCTATTCATTGGATTTTTTTTAAAACAGTGATTTCGTATACTAGTAAACAAAAGTACATCAGTGAATTTTGTTAGCTTTCTTTAGCACATCTAAAAAATTAAAATTCTACGTAAACTGAACAATGTGCTGCAAGTTTATGATATATTGCATGAAGTTTCCTGACATTTCCACTAAAATCATTTTATAGCCTGTACCACAAATCACTTGTCCATCCCCATAGTAAATACGCTCAACACCTGCCGTGTTGGCAAAATGTTGCTGTGGTTGCCCCACCAAATGGAATAAAACCCAGCCACACATTACTGGGATGTCGCCAAGCCTTATACTAAGCATCTAAGTAAAAGCCGAGCGCAGAATAGGGAAGAAACAATATCTCAATGCATTTCATTGTAGCCAGATTGTTAGGGCCAGATGTATGGGGCACTTCAGCTCCAAAGTCGTGTAGACACACTACGGACCACAGTGTCAAGTGTGTCCCACGAGTTCATAGACTCGGGTAAAACGACAGTCACCAGAGACAACTGCTGTGGCATACAACATATCGATGATAAGGGGTCGCCACCAGGTGTTGGAATTGGAGGGTCGGTGTAAGTGCCTGAGATCCTGGCACAGACAAGCAAATGATAAGACACTGAGCCTACCTATCCACCTCTGTACGTTCCACCGTGATTCGCCGCTGGGTGCAGAGGTTTGGGAGATGGCAAGGTGCCTACCTGATCCTGATCAGCCATGGGAAGGGAAAATTGCCACCAAGAGATCCCTGTAGTACTCCTCAACCCCCTACCCCTACTGATACCTTTCTAAACAAGATGAGAGAGAAAGGAAGGGTAAGTTGCTGTAGGACAAGAAACCCAAGAATGAATGCACCATGGACCTCCAGTTCAGGTGGTGTACACAAATCAGAGATAGCTTGCCCTGCTCACACGGCCCCTTTCAATATCAACTTGAGCTCTTCCAGCCGCCCACCAAGACGCCAGGTGCCTGCAGCCTGTGGGCCACACTTGAACAAACGCAACCCTTGTTATTATAATAATTCTACACATCTGAACAAGATAAACCCAAAGGCAACACAGGAATATGTTACCATTAGGACAAGCCATTCCCCACCTACTAAGACGCTCTGACCTTGTAATCCTAGGACAGGTCCCGAGGTACATAGCATCCAGCAACTCTGGTAACTTAGATCCTACGCTTGAGACTCAGAACTGCTTCTACATCCAAGTAGGACAAGGCATCGGTAGTCCGCAATGAAAGAGACACAATTTGACACAGAACTAAGCCATACCTGGGCAGTCGTCAAGAAAACTTTGGCACCCAACACGAAGCAAGGGTGCACTTCCTTATGCATGAGAGAATAGGAGCAGATTACACCAACCATCCATGAGGCAAAGAGTCAAGTGACTCACAAAGCTGGCCAAGTTAAATTCCACGACTTCAAGGAGTCGCAGACAAAATCGTGTCATCTAATTCTCTTATTGAACATAACCGGAACAAGACTTTAAATGAAGGAATGGAATGACAGAAACTCCGTAAGAAGAAGTGCTTTAGACACTCGAGTTACAGCACTGCAGTTCCCCTCAATGTTATGGAACCGGACTGTGCATGGTGACGTGCACGCACTGCCCCACCCAACACCATTACTTGTTGGCTGGACGAATACAGACACATAAAGGACATTGAAAACTGATGTCAAAATAACCTAAACCAACAGATGAGGTGCGATCTGCTAACATGCACAAGCCCTGGTATGTACAGAATTAAGTGTGAAACCTGCCCACAGACATTCCATCACCTATGTTTCGGGTGGCTTGGTAGGCATGTCCAGCTAAACAGCATCTCTTTTAGTGTGATGTTTGCCAACATGACATAAAGGGTTATATCCATATCCTAAGTAATCCTGGCAAATGCCATTCCAGTCCCTCTCCCTGCACAGCTCAACGATTGGAGGATGCAATGTTTATGGAATTCGTGAGCCAGTCAGCACAGGTTCCACAAATATTCCTCACTACCTGTGTGCAAGAATTCAAAGGTGGTGAAATTCCTCAGAAACAATGGCTACACCATGCCAGCAAACAGCTAAAACGGGCCGCATCGCACTGCACTGGTAGAAGAAATATGGAGAGTTTGTAAATAATTGGATGGAGTTAAAAACTAGGCTAACCCATCAGTTCACATGCAAGGACGTTTTAACAGAACTACGCAAGAGTTCTATGGATGGAAAATAAAGGTTAAAAAAGAAGGGGATATTTTTATTTGGCACTAAGCCCAGATCTATTCCAGAATTGTGCCAAACAGCACAGAAGCAAAAATGGTTTGGTTGATGAAATTCTGTTATATCTCTATACATATATTCAATTTCAACGTGACCACTAGTAGTGGAATCTTATAGTATACCAATACTGCTGCACAGATGGAAAAAAGAAAAGTCTAATTAATGTGCAAAAATGATAAAACCGTTAAAAATACAAGTAGCACAGTTACTGTGCTTAACAATTTTGTTACAGTACAGTTTAAATATGTGAAATTTCACGACATGTTATCATGGCCAGTGGTGGACACAGCGAGTTACTGTGTTCTAACTTGTGGCCCATTGAGGACAAATCAAATATCATAAGAAATTTCATAGAAAAATTGTTTGTGTGCCTTAGGCTTAAGAAACTAAACATACATTAAGTACTCACCAAGTATAAATGCAAATATTTCATCACCAACAAGCAACAGAACTCGAAACACACTTCACTCAAAACTCGCACATGCATCGACTATCCTACTTTCCAGGCTTTCAAGCACATGATGCGAGGATACAATGTTCTACATGAAGAGCGAACAAGTTGCATTAATCTCAGGCTCTCAGAAAGGACGAGACCGTAACCTACCAATGCACAAGACAGCTATTCCTGAACGCACACAATCCTCAAAAACATTTGCAGTATTATTTGGTTAGTACTGCTTTAGAATATTGAACATACTTTATACATTATACATAGTAGACATATGAGTGAGTGAGTGAGTGAGTGAGTGAAGAGATTTGGGGAAATTTAAACAGCGAGATCTTGAGAGCCGATGAGGGTGATTGAGGTGAGAATGAAGCGGCACTGGAATGAAAGGGCAGGTGAAACGGGAGATCACCGAGAAAACCCGTTGACCAGTGACATCGTCCGGCACTATTCCCACATACGAAAATCCGGGGGGTGACCAGGCTAATCACTCAGCCACCACGGCCCCGACATTGTACGGAATTTACTTTAACTTACATATTGAGTTTTCTCTTCTTTTGTTGAGACCAAAGACTTTTTTCCTCCAATTACTTAATATTTACACTTGAAAAGGAAACAGAAAACACTGTTTTGCTAAATTTGGGACAGAGAAAACAATTTTTGATCCATCCATCTACTAGAAAAACACATCAACAATTAATATAATGCTAAATATTATGTGCAACATCTAATTTGCCCAAAGGAAGACACCAGACACCAGTCTGTACTTAGGGCTGGACTTGCCCCCAAAATGCCAGTTGACGTTGAGTTGTCTTCGCATTGCCATCCTGTGCCTTGACAACTCAGCAGCTGGCCCTATCACTGCCATGCTAGGGCTCTCTGCCGCAACCAATCTACTACCAGCGAAATTTGCATCAACCCGAAAGACACACACTCCACGTGGGAGTGTCACATCCCGTCCCTTCAGAACCACAATAGATGGCAGTAGGGTTTGAGTCGTTCTCACGACTACTTTATTAGTTGCTCTAAGTTTGCTCTTGCTCTAACAGGTCCCCTTCATCAGTTTGTGACGTAACTTCTGCTGGTTGCTTGGTACCTACAAAAGCCTAAGTGTTAGTACAGCTTACCGTGTTTATTTTCCTAAGAATAAAAACATTCAAGTCGACACACTGCATTCTAATTCAAGGGTGATTTGTACCTCTTCACCCCTCTGTAAACACCCCCCCCCCCCCACCCAAGGAAGCGGCAGGTGACCGGGTCTTGACAAATCATTGCTGATACTAGAGTAGGACAGTGAGCTCCCATAACAGGGTAGTCCATACATTGCAAAACACCACACGATTTGCTGGTCACCCATACTGCGGGCCTAGTGCACAAAGGCACTTGGCACACACGTATGGTAGAGCCCCCTACTAGGTACATTCCACAAGGCAGCAACTGGACCACCAGTCAGCTAACCCACCCCATCCAACATGTGTGATTCGCTGGTTGGAATGCCAGGTCCAACAAGGCGTGACCCGGTAGCCTCTGAGCGGCTCACGACAAAGCCTTAGCGTCACCCCAAGTTGGTTAACCTGCTCCAGCCACAGCGTCCAATTTGCCGGTTGGAGCACCAGACCTAACGAGGTATGACATCACATCTGGGTACTCTTAGCTAGGGCTGCTTCTTGCTTGCTGCGCTGACCCTTAGTAACTAACCTAATGCCATTCACCCGACGAGGAGGGACTAAGTACGTTGATAAGAAGGTATTTACGACTCCTACAGTCAACTAATTGCCAAGTAACCCTTTCCAGTTAGCCTTCAGCATTTCCTCTGCTCAGGATCAGGCACAAGCCACCCGCCAACTACAGGAACCTCACCCCTCAGTCCTTCCTAGTAATTTATTCAAGCCACCCCAGATGATCGCCAGCGTACCACATCCCATCGTCGTCCGCCTGCAGCTTGACTGCCCATGGGACAGGGCAATGCCACCACCAGCTACCAGATGCTAGCACCCGCTCAGAGCCCAGCAGTCCCTGGACCAGCCACCGGCAGTCACACACCAGCCGCCCTTGAATGGGGTCCGCAGTCGTCCGCAGCAGCCTGCCAGCAGTCAGCTACAGCTCTAGTCTACAAGTGGTAAGCCAGCATCCACCGCCACCCACACTGCCTTAGATACCTACATAACCTGCTGAAACCCAACCAGACCGACTCTGTATACGGACTCCTCCGAGCTAAGGCCACCCAGGGTTCTCAGCCTAAACCCACATAAAAGAGCCACCCTTGTAGACTAGGTGATAAGCCAAGCTTCCCGGCCATCGCCTGTCACACCGATCGCCTCGAAAGGAAACCAGTGTGCTTGCCATATAACAATGGCAACCCTCTATTTAACCTGCAAAGAGCAGAAATCTGTTGATGGGGAACACTTTTAACACTTGTTATAAAATGTTCACAAGTTAAAAAAATGCCTACTAAAATTCTGGTTGCTGAAATGTACACTGCCAACCATTAAAACTGCAAAACCAAGAAGGATGTAAGACATCACAACCAAATTTATTGAATAGAATACCTATCATACACAGGTGAAGTGTTTACTCTTGCAGCTTGGTACGATGTACAGAATATGGGGAAATCAGTCCTATGTAGCCCCACCACAGGAGGAAATAGTTGCTGCTACACTAAATAGCACTAAGAGGAAACGACTTTGGATGTCCATCTGGGGTATCTCCGCTCATACTGCTTCAATGCTTGCCCAAAGTTCATCCAATGTGACCATAGGTGTACTGTGGCAGACAAGTTGTTATCCATACATTGACCACACAAGATACCAGGGGAACATGCAAGCCAAGGAAGTAGCATGACATGGAAGTCATCCAAAAATCATCAGAAGTCCAATTGGTACACGGCTCCAGGCTGACCCTAAGAAATGGGACAACAGGCTCCAATAACAATGTAATGTAATGGCTGCTCATCAGCGTACCAGCGATGCAGACCAAGTGTGAGTGGGACTGGAATCTGATGGCACCCCATATCACAACTATAGGTGTTGGGCTGGCATTGCAGTACAAACTGCAGCCCTCATCCAAGCATGTGACATGATGCTGCCAGATACAGTTATAACCATTGTGGTGCTGCAAGCAGAAGCAGGATTCATCAGAAAAAGCAATGGCATGTAATTTATCCCTCCAGGCTTGACGTTCCGCACATCATTGCAGCTACAGGCACTGGTGGTGAGGAGTCAGTGGCAGTCACAGTAAAGAGTACCTGGACAAGATGCCCTAATGCTGCATACTGCGACAAACTGTGTGTGCAGACACAGACTGACATGCAGCATACCTGAACTCCTGAACAAGGGTGTTTGATGAGTGTGTAGTCTGTAATCAGCATGTGCACCAGATGTTTGTCCTTGCAATTGTATGTGGAACAGGCCAGTTGTCTTCCTGTGCATCACTCAGGCCATCCCTCCTCTACCCACTGATCCCATATATCTGCTTCACAATGGTTGCATTTCTTTTAACGCAAGAACCAGTTTCAAGGTAGCATAATACACAATCCTTAAAGTTCACTTTTCATGCGGAGAAAGGCAAAAACCTGTTCGTATGGTTGTTTTGTTCTTTGACGGGTCGTGCTCTCACTATCTGTGCACACAAATGGCAGGGAAACATGCCACAATGTATCAGTGGCTCCCTGACCTCCACTTATATACCGCTTATGAGTGTTGCCATTGACATACATGCTGCATCACTTGGCTGAACAACTAATCACTTCATTGTCCTACCATGCTCTACTTGGAGTCCTTCAAGCGCATCCTTCTTGGTGTTGTGATTTTAACGATCGGCAGTGTACAAAAACCCTAAAATTAAGGGTTCTGGATACCAAGCTCAAAGCCGCAGAGTTAAAATGGGGAGGGGGCCACTGTGGCTGAGCGGTGAGTCTGCGTACCTCCCCCCAAGGTTAACTGGGTTCAGTCCCCGGCAGGGACACCGGATTTTCGCATGTGGAAATTGTGTCGGACGATGCAGTTTGGTTGGTCAGCTGGTTTTCTTGGGATCTCGTTTTCCCCACCCTTTCATTCCGGCACCGCTCCATACTCACCTCAGTCACTCTCATTGGCTATCAAGACCTCGTTGTTAAGAGCTGCCCAAATCTCTTCACTTCACTTAAATGGGGAATCATTGTTAAAATTCCTTCTCAATACATCAATTTTAAAGATAACAGTTTCAAACAAAAAAAACTTCAAAGCAGATTTATTAAGAGAGAAAAATTTTTCCAAACAATATTATATTTGTTCATTATATTTTAATTCGAATTTTAATGTTAAATTTAAGGAAAAATTAATTTTCAAGTTAAAAATGGATAAGATCCTTAACATAGCAGTATTTTCCAAAGAAATGTCATGTAGAACACTTTTGGTTTGAAATGATTACCTTTAAAATTGATGCACTGAAGAGGGAATTTCTTTAAACATCAATTTCCCATTCTAACTCTGTGGCTGTAGGCTTGGTAGGCAGTGCCCTTTAGCTCTCTAATACATGTAGACCATTTTGTAAACATAGAGAGGCAACACTACAGCTGTTTACTAATGCTGAAATAAAACTCAATAGTCAACTCTCGATTCTAAAGCCCTTCATGGTTCCTGGGAAAAAGGATATTATTTAGAGAGGGTCGTTATCAGGAAATTATTTTATGGTTCCTCAAAAAAGGTTGTTATTTCAAGAGGGTTGCTATTCCAGGGGCCTTATAATTGAGAGTTGAAGGTATCTATACTGAATCACTCCAAAATTCTATATCACACTTCCACAGCAAAATTTTTAAACTCACATGCTCCACGAGAAATCAATTTAGACATACAGTTTTTGCAGCATTTAACAACACAGCAATTTTTACCTAATGCTTTTCTTTTGAGAATGTTGAGCAACACAAGGTGTGTTTTCATTTCAGCTAAAAAAGTTATTTCCTACAAAAATATTTTGTTACATCAATTATCAGCACCACCAACAAGTTTAGAAGCATTGCAAAAAATACTTCTGTATATCAGCAAACAGTAAAAGAAAAGCTATACTACAACATACTTGTATTCAAATGTAATGTTCCTTGTACTTAAACAAATATTTTTGCGATTATTCAAAACAAGCAAGATACAGGTTTCATGATCTGAGGTGAAAATGCTGCAGCAAATACTCAAATATGGCACTTGAAAAAAGAAACCTGCATGTTACAGGTGGGATATTTGTTTTCTTTGGGCCGGCCAAACATAAGTCGCAATAGAAAAAAGCAAGCCATTGTATAACATAATTCTCACATAACCTGTATTAGTATTTTAACTCATTCCTTTGTTACTATTTAATATGCGGAATCTTAATATGGCACCTAAAATCACATTTTCAAGATGTCAACACACAATAATGGTAAAAAAAATTTAGTTTGGTAGATTGGGGCAAGCAACAAAAATTTGGACATCTTAATAAGACATCACAATGGTGATCTCATTAACAACTTTACTGGAAGCAAGCCACTGGAATACCTGTGCTAAGTTATATCCTCTTACAGGCCTGGATTTTCTTTAAAGGTTGGTTTAAAAAGAACAACTACCATCAGCCAAAACCCCCAGGTTGCCAGCAAAACTTTCAACAGCAAAATATTGGCTCCATTCTAATTACAGTAGAATCCCATTGTAGAGAGCACAGCAACTGCGAAAACACAGGTATACCAAGGTCTTTTTCAGGAACAGTCAAAAAATCGCAAAAATATTTAATGAAAAATGGTAATTTTACAAGTTGAAACATGAGCGCGCGAGATCATGTGAAGCAGGCTTGCGGCAGGACTCGTGACCACGTGAAGCGCACTTTTTTTATCTGTCAGCCGTATCTCCACTCCCTCGTCCCGCCTCTTCATTTCCCTAAGTACCTTTTGCCAATCACGTGTGTCACATTCTTCCACCTTGCTACCTAACCCCCCCCCCCCCTCCCCAAATTTATGAACCAGTTCTGCTTTTCCGTAGTCGTTCACGGTCATTGTGCTGTTAACTGTGTTTGGTTTCAAACAACTTGGCGTATGTGGGTCAAACGTTGTTGTTAAATGAAAACAAATTTCATTTAAACATAACAATCCAGCTACATATTAACTGATTTTCGCAGATTTGGCATATAAATCAAAGATAGGGACACAACTACTACTACTACTACATTTTATCGCTGTGCTATAACGAACTTAATTTTAATCCATTTTTATTAATTTTTCTTGAATATTTGCTGGTTTTGAGTAACCCTCGCACCATGCAGGTTTTATTAGTTGAAAACATAATTTTCCAGTGACTACCATATTTACTGGCATAAATTTCGCACTAGCACAATTCACGCCCCCGTTTTTATGGTGCTGAATTAGGGGGAAAAGAATTTCCTTTCTTATTTCACGCAGCATGTTTCTCTAAATGAGCAATATAATGCTACCAGGCGTGCGCTTTGTTCGACAGCACCAGGTCACCGACACTTCAAGGTCACTCCCCATGGTCCCGTTATCGATTTCTGGCTGCCGTGCCCGCGCTGCAAACATGTAAACAAAATCAGTCATGGAGTTTATTTGTATGCGGGTGGTTTTCTTAACGCGAACGGAATAGTTTACATTTATATTAACTTTTATTTAGTACGAATGCATAATGGGTAAATATGACAGTCAAACTATTGCATTTAAACTTCAGGTAATTGCATATGCATAGGAACACGGCAATAGAGAAGCGGGCCGAAAATTAATTGTTTCTGAGTTTAACATGCATGTCATATTTTCCCAATACCGGGCCGCTGTTACGAAGTAAACCGAACCTGTAACAACGGCAATGGCGGGCGACAGCCCAGGCCGTCGCTCACCAATGTAATCTTGCAACGACAGACCAACCAACATCTGCTGCCCGAGGATCTGGGCGCTCGCCCAGCTACATGCACACTGCAATGTTTTCGCTGCCAGGCCCAGCACAAGAATAATTTAATTTTGAATATGTATCTTCATATCTATTATCAATAAATACAGTGCTGTTTTTAAAAAAACCTATACCCCATGGTTGGCGAGGGATTACTTACAGTAGACCCCATTTTAATGTTTACATGCACGTGTCTTGGCAATTACTTGCATAATTCACGCACCCTAATTTTTTCACTAAAATCCTGTAAAATAGGTGTGAGAATTATGCCAGTAAACACGGGTATTTGGTCTGAGGCAGTCATGCGGCGCTGCAACGGGCGAGTTATCGCTCGCAGGGTAGTGCTTCGGCGGCCGAGTAAGCGATAGCGGGACATGCTACGTAGGCCGGGCAACTGATTGCGGGGCAATGCTGCGTAGGTGAGCAACTGATAGCAGGCTCAGCGGCTATACTTACGTGGTGTGGTCAGATTTTCCGCTCATTTTCACGCAATCAGTTTTTATATAACAGGATATTTTTACGTTATGGTGGTTTGAACACAATTTAAAAGTTTGAACACAATTTTATATATATATATATATATATATATATATATATATATATATATATATAAAAACTCAGATCATGTAACACCACAGCCTCACACTTTTCTCAACTAATTGAATCACTAAAAATCCGCAGTAGGCTTTTGAGGGTTTTAATTTAATTACTGTTCAAAATTAAACATAAAATACATATTTACCAATTTAATAAAAAAAATATAATCCACAAACGATTTTCCAAATTCACATATTTCTAAACAAAAATCATTCTCCACATACACTCCAACTTAACATACTTTTAGTCTCTTGTTGCTAGAAAAAACCTAACAAACAAGAGGTCGAAGTACAGTATGTAAAAACAGTTTCACTGGTAGTAAAAATTAATGTGAGCAAGCAACTAGTCCACGTAGCTAACGTGTTTGGGCTGCAGCCTCTTTTCTTGCAGCATCTTGAAGAAGCTGGGTGTCAACTTCATCAGCTGGTAGCTGGACGTACCGCACTACTGAGCCACGGATAAAGCAATTCTTGACAGACAGCTGCAAGAAACCACAAGACAATGACACACAAAATAATACTGTGAGATTACTGGAATGTAAAGGCTGTTCCCGATAAAGTGAGCACTTTTTTAATCACCCTTTGAAAAAGTCACTACCTTTGTCAGTATATATTTAAATGGCTGCACTGAGGGACATGCACCCAGTTAAATTGGTAATGATGGATGAAAAATAGTCACATATCTTAATGCCGAATAAAAACTGTTGGGTAACCATTTGTGATAACTTAAACTATTTCTTTTGCTTTCTGCTTTTTTTATGCATCGAAGAGTAAAAATGATTGGTAAAATATTTACTTTTATAATAATTACACAGTTTCACTTGACCGATGCATGAACGAAGTGATGAGACCCATGGAAATGTTAACTTTACATAAAGCGGAAGAATACACAACATACATACAAGTAGATCTTAAGCAGGGTTTTCAAAAGTGCTAATTTTATCATGAAAAGTCTATAAAAGTAAACAACATACTGGAGGTAATACGTAATTAACTTTCTAGAGCACATCTTATGGGTTTCTTTTTAACCAACAGAAACAAGTCATGTTTACTCTGAATGTTTCTTAAAAGGACACTAAAAAATCTGGAAACTCAAGCATACAAGCTATTTTGGAACTAAAAACAATAAAACTACCAAACTGAAGAAACACATCAATTGAAAGTCTCTCTTTCTAAGAGAGCATTATTTTAACAATATACAACACAAAATTTAAATTCAGTCATTATAAACATAATAATGAAAATAATTTATAGCAGTTATTTACAAATGCTAGTGGTTTAATATTAGCAATTATTACTTCACATAATGTAACTGATGATATGAAATACATTTGATATAAAATTAAAAAATACTATCACACAAATGTAAATGATAACAAGTGTCTTCAACATAAAACATGTAATTGAAGTGATAGACAAACACACACACGTGTGTGTGTGTCTATATATACATTAATAGTGAGGAAGACTGCCCCAATGGAAAGTGGGAAATAAGAGTTTTTGTTAACCTGCAAATGTTATTCTTTGGTGGTTGTAAGCACCATTCAGTCATTTTATTTTAGGCTCTGAGGCAATTTCTTCCTCCTCTTACCTTCTTTCTCCATAGAAACTTTAGGTCTACCTAGACTTTCCTGCAGGTACTGATAAATATTTCCTTTGTTTCAGGTAAAAATGGGAAAAATACATGGAAAATGGAAAGAGGAAGACATGGTATTAGTTGTTAGTCAAGTAAAGCAAAAAATATATGTTAATACGAGAAATAAATGGTTGCTTTGTTGTCCCCAAATGTACGTTAGGAGAGAGAATACTAAATCTTGAAAACGGTAAGGAGACAGTATGAAAGTAATGTATAGCCAACAGAGAAACATTTCAAAGAACATTAACAGACATTCAAAAAGCCAACTTGTGCAACCACATAAAGACCCTTGAAACCAGCTGATGCCACGCTACAAAACTGAGTTTTTGAAGCTTGCATACCAATTTGCAGAGAAGCTGACCACTGTTTCAACAAGGAAACTATGATGGCAGGGAAAAAACTTTTACTATGACTTAACGGAGACACGCCAAGAGTTGCGTTTAAGGACAGTTGAATCCATCAGTTTGCAGTGGACAGCAGGTATTAATAGGCGTACTTTTTGACAAGTTAAGTGATTTGATGAAAAAATACTCTTTGAGTCTATCACTAATTTTAATGCAGATGAGACGTGTTTTTTTTTGTGTCCACACAAATCAGTTAAAAGTTAAATAAGTGTGAAGGGAAAGACATAGGAGAGGGAACTGACATCTGGAAAGCAAACAAACAATGTGACAGTTCTTTCAATAAATGCTTCAGTTCAGTTCATCTCATCACTATTGGTCTTCCCACGAACAAGAGTAGACAACAATTTATCAAAGGATGCACCAGAAGGAAGCTTTTTTGATGCACAACCAAGTGGGTGGATAACAAAAGGAGGATTTTTGAAGTGGATGAAAAGGTTTGTGGAAAAAGGGAAATCCTTGCAAAACAAATCCTGTACTGCTGATAGTGGATGGACATGCCAGTCATAAGCACTTGGATGTGATCCTGTATGAAAATCATGTTCACATGCTTAGCTTGCTGCATCATATGACATACAAATTACAGCCCCTTAGCAGAGCTGCATTGAAACCCTTTCAAAATGCTTACAATGAGGCATGTTCTTTATGGATGAGGAAATATTCAAAATTGAAAATAGGTCTGGAAGACTAATCCAGCTTGGTAAATTCAGCATTTACTAGTGTGTCTCGAATAGAACTTTCCCAGTCTGTTTTTGCCTGTACAGGAATATAGCCAGCGAATCAAAATGGTTTTTTTTTTTTTTTTTTACCAACTTGGATTTTCAAGCCTCTTTTGCAGGAAATTCACAACTTTCTGCTGAAGTACCTTCACCTTTCACGTAAGCTTGCACTTCACCCAGTCTGTCAAATGTAAACCAAACATCAACTTAAAAACTGGCAGATATCAACAGAAGAGAATCCATCTTTAACAGCCTTTCTACATCCCGAGTTTTATTAGAGGAACTCTCACCACTACCAAATGGTAGCAATGTAAACATCAATGCTCAAAAGAGATGAGGAGCACAGAGTGAAATTTTAATGCCTTACAAAGCCCAAGTGGAGGAAAAGAGAACTTGTCTTGAATCAAATAAGAACAAACTCATCTACAAAGGGGAAATAAGAAGGGTACAACTATAGGAAAGTTAGTTAAGACAAACAAAAGCACTGAAATTTAATGAAAACAACGGGCATATTGACTGCATCATTTGCAATGTTTGCAAAGGGCGGGCTGACGAAAACTATGTCAATATTGAAAGTGGTCCTCTATTTTACAAATGTGATGTTTGTGTGGGAAAGTAAGCAGCAACAGTGGTAAACTGATGTCCATAACTATATTTGTTTAGAAGAGTGCCTGTCGGAGACGACCTTCCACCTACAAAAATATATTGACAACTTGTAATTCATTTAGCTCAACCTTTTGATTAATGTTTCAAAATATTGTCTAATATTTGAAATAATTTTTTTAAGTCATGTTAAAAGATTTTACAATTAATTTTGATTAAATAACTGGCATGTATATTTTACGAGAAAATTGTCGACTCACAAAATTTTTGTTAATCTTGAAAGTAATCCTCCGTGTTGGGAAACTTTGAACAGCTTGTTGTTGTTTGTTAGGTTATAAACTCAAGTTTATTTACTTTTTTTTTTTTTTTTTTTGCATTTTTTCTATGTCATAGAGTAATTTTGGCCATCAACTTACTGATGACCATTGAACTTGTCATTCAATGTTTACGGTTCAAATGAAATATCTTGTGCCTAGGTCTATGGAAGTTGTTCTCTGAGGAGAAATGTGTGTAACTGTTGACTGTTATTGTATGTATTGAATATTGTGAGTTGAGTAATAAAAGTGACCCAATGAGTGAGAGATACATCTGCATTTCTTCAGTGAAATTCACGGAACATTATTTGGTCCTCCGGGCTGGATTTATGCAAGCTCAGGTGCTTGTTTTTCTGTGAATTACTAATAGGGAATCGGATGAAACTGGCGACTTGAGACATCAGCAACGGAGACTCTTTTAGTAAAAAAGGTGATCAAAGCGAATGTTACTCGTGCTGAGAAGGCCGTTGACAAACTTACAAGTGGGGATGTAAGTGCAACAACAGTACATCAAAAAAGAGTTCATTTCATGCTCAATGAAGTTGATAAACTGTTAATAGGTTTCAATATTGATGCAAGTGGTGAGGAAAGTAAAGCACATGACGAAGACTTGGGAGAAGTTCAAGACTGACTTACTACACTACTTGTAAGATTACATAAGATTGGGGCAGAAAATTGTGCTATTATGTCACCAAATAGTGAAGTTGCTAGTGAGGTTAGGTTGCCGAAACTACAACTTCCAGTGTTTGGCGGAAATTTACAAGACAGGTTATCATTTAAAGACTTGTTTGAATCTGCAATGCATAGTAATCAAAACCTTACAGGAGTCCAGAAACTCCAGTATGTCAAAGGATCTTCACAAGGTGAAACTGCAGCACTTCTGAAGTCTGTACCAATCACAAGTGCGAATTACCCTGAAGCTTGGGGTATACTCACTACCTGATATGAAAACAAGCGTGAATTAGTTGACACAACCTTAAAACTTCTATTCTCACAACCAGTTGTTCAGCAGGAGTCTGTAGTGATGTTGCGCCGTCTGTTAGATAGTAGTGTTGAATGTACTATGTTACTAAAAGTTCTTGGACAGCCAGTTGAACACTGGGACTCGATACTCGTGTTTCTTGTGACAAAGGCTAGACTGTGGATCAAGAATGGCAGTTGTCATTAACTGAGGATGAATTTCTGAAGTTTGAAAAACTTGTACAATTTCTGAAACACCGCACTCGTGTATTAGCTGCAGCAAATCTTACCAAACCCAAGACTTTCACCACTGTCATTACCAGTAGATTTCAAGGTAACAGGAGCCTTTCAGCCTTGCATCGCACCACACAAGACAATGGATGCATGAAATGTGCTGGATCTCACGCGCTATACAAGTGCCCTGAGTTTCTGGTCTCTCCAGTGCAAGAGAGATATGCATTCGTCAAAAGTAAATGGCTGTGTTTTAACTGTTTGGGTGTTGATCATATGTCTAGACAATGTACCTCCTCAAAATGTAAGGTATGTCAAGGGTATCATCACACATTGTGGAAGTGTTGTGAGTGAACCCTCCGAACCCAGACAGACAGAAGTTGCATCTCATTACTCAGCACAGTCTGTATCATCAAGAGTGTTTATGTCTACAGCATTAGTCAGTGTCCAGGATTGCAGAGGAACCTTCACTTCAGTTTGAGCACTTCTTGACTCTGGTTCAGAGGCTAGTTTTGTGACAGAGAACTGTGTACAAAAATTGGGGTTAAAGAAACAACAGCTGAATGTTACTGTATCAGGTTTAGCATCCAAAAACATAGGACAGTGCTCTAGCCTTGTTCAATTGAAACTTCAGCCTACACACTGCAGTTCTACAGTATTCCCCGTAAAGGCGCTTGTGATACCTAAGCTAACAGGTATCTTCCAAAATGGTCCATTGTTCCTGAGAAGTCATGGTCACACATCACTGGCCGATCCACTGTACAATGTTCCTGGCAAGGTGGACATTCTTCTTGGTGGTGATATTTACAGACTTGCCAACTTTTGAAATTCTCAAATAGTACAATAAGTTAAAATGTTTAAAAATTGCGTAAAATGCTCGTGGTAATTTTTACACACAGTATATGTAAATAATTTACCAGTTTCCAGAAGGACTAGCACAACTCATATCAATGGTAACAGGACCTCCTGAGCAACTCCTTATAGCAAACAAAATTTATGCATTCAAATACAACATCAATGTAATAACATTATTTCTTAAAAGGATATCGTTTGGCTGTAAAAACCCATTTACACTATTAGGAAATGACTTTCTAGGAAAATAATTACTGGATAAAACACAACTTGTAGCCTATTTAGGTTCTACAACATAAGTGTACAAATATAAATCACACAAAAATTAACTTTTGTCAAGTACCTAAACTCACTAGACAATAATTAAAAATGTGTTAAAACTCACCAGTGGTATTTGGTTGAAGATTAGGTGGGTTCTTCACTAAAGTTACACAATTTTAAGTATTTAGCCTACATTCTTCAATTCACTAACAGTCCTAAAAAATAAGTACACATTGACATTTAACTGGTTACTTTAAAAAGTTGGTTAAAACCAGTGCTTCTTCAGGCAATCTGCAATAGCTTTCTTCGTTTTCTGTAAAAAGGTATCACAAAACTTCTGTTCGAAGCAAACACTTGATTTGTTGCAATTCGTAACAAGTAAACTCATTACAGCACTGTCAGAATTTTCATTCCTAGTAGAGTAATCACTTAATTTTGTACTTGTCTCTTTACTCTTAACATTCTAAACATGTTTTGCACATTTTAAATGCACATTTATATCGCTTCTGCCACCATGCCCAATATTTATGTCACGCATACAAATTGAGCAAAATGCAAAGTTTACTCCTTTGTCAGATTTAATAATGCATGGAAAATCTCTCGTGGATACGTCAAGAAAAACTTGCAAAAACTGTCTTTTCAATTTTGGATACATTTTCCATCTGATGCGTTTTCACTGATGATCACAATAGCGCAGGACAAAACTAATATTTTTACATCTAACTGCAAAAAAAATCTTCATGGGCAGCGAAAGAAAGACACACACACACATGTAGAATCAATTTAAAAACGCTGCACAAAATAAAAACTTTCTACATGTTTTCGCAAAGAAAATTTACCTATATCACAAATGAAAGTAAAGCACATACACACGTGTATAATCAATTATTATTTCTCATACACCTTGATGATCAACATCGGCACACGCTTGCAAGACGCCATGTTGTTTACTTACCAGCTGGGCTTGGTACTGCGCTACCGTTGCTGCCCATAACCAGCAATGACCACCCACAAATGCATTCACAGTAAGCAAGAACTGATCTAAAAACTCTTTTTCATAGAAAGATTTGTAATGGTTGGCGGCGAAAAAGCTACGGCACGGCCAACAGCACACGGAAATAATCTCATTGGTTAAATGACATGTGAGCGTGAGCAAGTGTACTGTCTTTTTCACAAAAACACGTGAACATACACAAGGAAAGGAAAAATCAGGAAGATTGTCACACGTCCCCATAAACTATAAAAGTATATCGTTTTCTGTATATTGTACGGAAAAATCGTACAAGTTGGCAAGTCTGTATCTACCCCTGGCTACTCAGACCAGGTCGCCGCATACAAGTTGATGGTTCTCCAGTTGCTATTGAAACTGATCATGGCTGGGTTCTGTCTAGTAGCATTTCCACCACGTCATCAATACCAGCTGTGATGTCTCTCCATGTTTAGTGTGATCATGTTACTCAAGTCCTGCGTAAGTTTTGGAAGTTAGACGAGATCCCTTCTGCCAGCATGCTCACTAAAGAAGAGACTTTATGTGAGCATCACTTCAACATCAGCCATGAGAGGCATTTATGATAGGTACGTGGTGAGGCTTCCTTTTCGAGAGAACGTGGAACTACGAGAATTACGTGTCAATGCAGTAGCCGATTGCACAGGATAGAACGTCAGTTAAAGCACCAGCCTGACAAGCATCAGAGGTATATAGACTTCATGAATAAATATATTGCATTAGGGCATATAAAGCTCATTCCACCAGAGCAACTGCAGAAGCTTCCTCACGTAACATGTTACATTCTTCACATACCAGTCTTGAAGGAGAGTAGTGTTACCACGAAACTCAGGGTGGTGTTTGATGCTTCAACGAAGACCACTTCAAGCGTATCATTAAACGATAAAATTATGGTTGGTCCAAAACTGCGAGAAGATATTTGATCCCTTTTAACGCAATTTAGGACACACACAATTCCATTGGTTGCAGATGTGGCTAAGATGTATCGTCAGATTCGGGTGAACAAGTCTGACACGGAATTTCAAAGGATTGTGTGGAGATGGTTCTCAACAGAACTTATCCTAGATTATTGTCTACTGACAGTAACCTATGGGGAAAGCTGTGCACCATATCTTGCAATTAGGTGTTTAAAACAACTGACTACCAACGAAGAAGCTAAATTTCCATTGGCATATTGTGTCATCATGAATGATTTTTATGTTGAAGACTTTTTGTCAGGAGCAGACAGCATCCCAGCAAATTGAAATTGCACGCAAAACTGATCAACTTGTTGGCATGTGGCGGTTTTCAGCTGTGGCAACGGTCATCAAATGCCCCAGAAATACTTGAAGCGGTGCCCCTGGACATGCGGCGTTCAACCTTACCATTGAGTGTCAGCGAAGACAGTGCATGATCAAGACTTTAGGACTCGAGTGGCACCCTACAGTGAACCAGTTTGCATTTACATGTACGTCATCGAGGCCTGAGACTCCCATATCTAGGCGACGACTCTTATCTGAGATTGCCAAAGTATTCAATCCTTTAGGGTGGCTCTCTCCTGTGACCATTCGAGCAAAGATTTTACTTCAGTCTGTCTGGGAACTCTCTCTTGATTGGGATGATCCTCTTCCAGGGGATATTTCTGCAACCTGGTACCAATTTAGCAGTGAACTCTCCTTATTGAACACTATCCAAATTGACAGATGTCTCATATTTCTAAACCCCTGTCAGTGTGAGTTAGTTGGATTTTGTGATGCATCTGAAATGGCATTTGCTGCTGTTGTGTACCTGCGTTCCCATTATCCTGATGGTACAGTGCTGGTAAGACAAGTATCTGGCAAAACGAAAGTAGCTCCACTTAAACAAATTTACATTCCACAATTGGAGCTCTGTGGAGCAACGCTTCTTGCAAAATTGCTGGTGTCTATGCAGCAGGCACTCTTACTGGATGTGAAGCATATTCTGGCATGGACTGATTCTACAATTGTGTTAGCATGGTTGGCATGTTTGTCAAGACAGTGAAGAAACTTGTTGCTAACCGGGGGTCCACAATTCAGGACCTTGTTCCTCCAAGTCAGTGGCATCATGTGAATGGAGAGGACAACCCAGCAGATTGTGCATCGCATGGACTGTCTCCAAAGGAATTAGTTGATCATTCCGTGTGGTGGTATGGTCCTGTCTGGCTACACGAACCTGGGCCATTGCAAGACAGTGCTGTGATCACACCTGATCGAAACCTCATGGAAAGTGAGAGGAAGATAACTGTGGCAATTGCTCATAATGAACCTGAGTCTTCCTTGCTGAGTAGATGGTCCTCCTTGCGACAGCTTCAGAGTGTGACAGCATGGTGCCTCAGATTTGGAAAAAAATTGTAAAACCTCGCATACTGAAAGAGTATCACATCCACTAACTATAGATGAACTTCACACAGCCCTACTCCATTGGGTGATCATTATACAGAGGGGAAATTTCAGTGATGAAATTCATTGTCTCCAAAATGATAAGTCTCTACCCTCAAAAAGTCGCATTACAAGTCTAGCTCCCCTTTTAGATACTGATGGGGTGCTCAGGGTGGGCGGTCACCTCCACAAAGCCTGTATTTCTGAGGAACAGAAACATCCTACGTTACTACATCCACACAACCCACTCACAAAGTCGATAATCCTGCAGAAACATTTGATGAATCTACATGCAACCAACTATCCAACAAAGATTTTGGATTTTTCGGGCTAGAGACACTATCCGCCACGTGTTGAGAACATGTGTGACACGTTGTCATCAGCAGGCTGCCACCACCACGCAGATGACAGATCTTCCAGCAGCAAGAGTACGCCCAACATGTCAATTTTTACACTGGAGTACACTATGCCGGTCCATTCTAACTTTGCAACTGTAAGGGCCGCAGTAGAGTTACATTCAAAGGTTATGTAGCCCTGTCTGTGTGCTTCTCGACGAAGGCTGTGCACATGGAACTAGTGAGTGAATTGTCTACAGCAGCCTTTATGGCAGCTCTAAAGTGCTTTGTCTGTCAGCATGGCAAGCCCAGTGAAATCTTGTGGTTGTGGTACCAATTTTGTCAGTGCTGCACGAGAACTGAAAGAACTGTTTTCTTTAGTTCAGTACGAGAACCTGCAACAAATAGTTGGTAGTTATTTAGCTCACCAAGGAATTTCTTAGTACTTTAACTCTCCTGCATCTCCTCCCCAAGAGGGACTGTGGGAGGCTGGAGTAAAAAGTATGAAATACCATCTGTATTGTGTGGTGGGTCATGTTACTCTTAATTTTGAGGAAGTCTACAGTGTCTTAACAATGATCGAAGCCTGCCTCAATTCTCGTCCTCTTACTGCACTGTCTAGTGACCCAGAGGACCCCTCAGTACTCACCCAGGGTCACTTTCTGATAGGAGATTCTTTACTAGCAACCCCTGAAGCTGGAGCGCCTCTTGATAAACTAAACCATGTAGCAAGATGGCAGCTGGTTCAACAGGTGGTCAAACATTTTTGGCAGTGTTGGTCATCAGAGTACTTGTCGAGACTTCAGAATCAACCAAACTGGTGGATCAAAAAAGACAATCTTCACATTGGTGATATGGTGATACTGAAGGATAAACCGTTGCCAGCTCAACAGTGGAAGCTTGGCCGTATTGTCAACACATTCCCTGGAGTTGATGGCCTGGTGCGGACTGCAACTGTAAAACTGCGTCTGGAGAGTTTAAACGATCGGCGGTCAAAACAGTGCCTTTACCATTATAAGACTTGAAAATTATTATCCAGTTTAGTCATGTTTCTTGAAAACAGTCTACTGTAAGATATGTATAAATGTTGATCAACCATTGATACACAGCCTGTTGTTAACCAGGGATTAACAAGGTGGGCAGAATGATGGAAACTTTGTACAGCTTGTTGTTTGTTAGGTTATAAACACAAGTTTATTAACATTTTTTGCATTTTTTCTATGCCATAGAGTAATTGTGACCAATAACTTACTGATAACCATTGAACTTGTGTCACTAAATGTTTATGGTACAAGTGAAATGTCCTGTGCCTAGGTCTATGGAAGTTTTGTTCTCTGAGGAGAAATGTGTGTAACTCAATTGTTATTGTATGTATTGAATATTGTGAGTTGAGCAATAAAAGTGGCCCCCATTTCTTGAGTGAAATTCACGGAACATTCCGTTTTACAGATGTGAAGGCTGTATTGCGATATAAGCAGTGATAATGAAGTTACGACTATTATGTTCAGATCAGAAGAAGAGGGACTGTCCAATACCATCCTCCACTTTAAAAAATGATGAGAAGTTTTCTAATTACATTTATTTCTCTTTTTGTAAGTGCTTCAAATATATTCTTTGAAAAATATATTAGTAAACGTGACTGTCCAATACCATCCTCCACTTCAAAAAATGATGAGAAGTTTTCTAATTACATTTATTTCTCTTTTTGTAAGTGCTTCAAATATATTCTTTGAAAAATATATTAGTAAACGTGACTGTCCAATACCATCCTCCACTTTAAAAAATGATGAGAAGTTTTCTAATTACATTTATTTCTCTTTTTGTAAGTGCTTCAAATATATTCTTTGAAAAATATATTAGTAAACTTTAAAAGTTACATACAAAGATATTTTAATTATTTTTTTCAATAATAACATATTTTTTAAAAATTAAGATGTCCAATAAACACCCAACCTTGCCATATATATACACACACACATGCATATACTGTGTGTGTGTCATATACACACACACAGTATATGTATATTATACATAACTTTTTATAGTATGTATAAGCAGTAAGCACACTTTCTGCAAAATAGACATGCAACATTAGCCAACAATAGTTATGCTTTTCTCTGACTCGCCGCTCATTTCACCTTGCCTGAACCTGCAGGACAAGCCCAGGCTACCATGATGCAGCACATTCCTCTCTCTCCCCCCATAGCTTTGGTGATACACAGTGAAGATATCCTATTTGCTTCCTCCCTAAGAGGTAATTTTGAAAACACTATTGAAGGTACAAAACGAGAAAGATAATGAAATGCAGCTCAGGAATGATATTTAATTTCCTATTTTTGCAGTATTGAATAAATCAGGTAGAAACTATAGCCAGTTTGACAGTAGGAACGGAACTGCTTTATTATATCTGCTTACTAGGTTTTTATTTTTAAAAATTTAATTTTTTTCTTTATATGTTATTGTTTCAAAAATATCAAAACTAACATTCATAAAAGTAAATGTAAATAAATTACTACTGAAATTTGTTGGCCAACCTGCAATTTTCCTAACTTTATTAAGTGCATTTTTCAGAAAACATGCTCTATGAACCACTACTGGTGCAGTTAGATAAAATAACACCACAAAATGACTCAAAGACAACTTAAAATAAAGGAAATAACAACTTGAAATAAAGGAAGTAATTCGCTTTGCTGCCAAGGCAGGCTTAGTTAAAGGATTCTTTCACAACTGTGATTTTTAGTAGTGATGGGCAAATTCAATTGAAAACAATTCAAATTCTCTATTTTTGTCAGTGGAATTTGAATGAATCATGCGTTGTGAAGTTTTCCTTCTCAACAGAAAATGGCACTTGTTACACAACAGTATTTACGTAATTTTTAATAGGGCAATCAGTAATTAATATTTAACTTTTTGCAATTTTTTTACAAATATTTAAACTTTTATTTTTTACCTTGTTCCTTTAAACACAGTTTATTTTGAATAATGTAATTCAGTGAAGCAAAATTCCACCCAGCATTAATTTTGGTAAATGAAGAAGCATTCGTTTCGCTCATGCTAATTTTAATTTTCCGTTTATGTATCGCAGTGAAGTGAAGGTTTAATTCTTGTCAAAGTGAATGTCCAGGAAGTGAATGGGAGCTACTGCAACAATTCGTAACTAAAAAATAATTATAGCATGTTTTTACATTTTAAAATTTTGTAATTTCTTCTTGACCTGCAAAGAGCTTTTAACACATCAAAATAATTGAGAATATTTATTTATCACTGAAACGAGAACAAATTCTGAATAGAAAGAAAATAACATAAAATACTATACAAATTGTTAGGATATCTTTCTATTTTATATTTCTTTCTCAGGTTGCAAGGCTTACAACTTGGGAATACACATTAGCATGAAAAATGATGAACTTTATATAGGTAACCTTTTTCAACAACAAATATAGTTGAGACTGGGTTGGGCACACTGGGTTCTAGGATGGACAACGACCCTCCCTTGTCTCGTCAACTCACATAAAGTGTGCCAAAAGGTGGCCAGCACGGCCGGGAACAAAGCCCGAACCGGCGGCATACCAAACAGCACATCTGCAGAGGCTCCAGCGAGTGGTAAGGGTGCGTCAGTTGGATGTACTAGATGTGTGTGAGAGACAGTGCAGTCAGGGGTTTCCTGGTGTATAAGGGCACTCTCCCACTTACCCCTGGACTTAGTATGTGCAGCATCTTGGGCAGCAACTCGTGCAGAGACCTACCCTTCTGCACTCAGAATAATTCACACATGCAGTGTATTTGGTTTATAGTGAGGATCACCGCAAAATTGAACGTAAGAAGTTAAGAGCGTCCAGACCCGCAAAAGGCAAAGGACCAGTTAGTCCTCACTCAATTGTAGGAACAGCAGACAGTCTGTCACATCATGGGAGTAGTGTGTAGAGACAGGGATTAGGTGTGTCAGCTCGGAGGGATAGCACTTGCCACCCCCCACCCCTTACAACGTCTGCTGGATTGTAGGGAGAGTTGGACCTTTTCTTATTTTTATCTCTGGACAATGATAGAAGCTGGCCGACATGCTCGCCGCCCCACACACACAGCTCCCCCCCCCCCCCCCCAGCTTGACGCTTCTACCTCCTGCAAACTCTTTCGGGGACTTCCTATGCCTAGGAGTAAGAGAGCAGGTAGGTGACAGCTCAGGAAGGCCCAGCCCCCAGAAACCCGGTCCCCACCCAGGGCAGTAACCTCCCGATCACCAACCACAAACAACTCAGGTGACCTAGCCACTTGCCCAGTCGCCCTCACAGAGGCGTACCAGGACCTTGAGGAAGCGGGGTTCGAACCCGTTCTCCTTCAGGAATCCGACAATACAGCCATCTCTCCAAGACGTCAGGCCTGGAGGGACGGGCAGCCCGCCAATGGCGGGAATAACGGCAGACCATTAATGCCTTGACAGTCCATAACGGACCATTCTGGGACCTCGTGACTCCAATCGTAGGATATCCCATATATTCCTCTAGGTTTTCTTCGGAAGGAACCCCTTAAAGTCTCTTTTCACCATCCTACACAATCCAACTTTCTGGGATCGAGTGAGAAAGGGGACGACTTCCCTTAAATCTGAGTTACCGACCCCTCACCACCGTGTGCACGCCGCGAAGCATCACACAGCCTCACCGAGCTCACCGACGGCAACAGAGGAATTGCACCAATACCAGGCCGGACCAGTAGGGAGGCAGGTATGGAAAGGGAGAGACATAATATCACAACAGCTTATGAACACAAGTGTCATAACTTCAGCCAAATACACCATTCATTTACTTGCTTTAAGAGAGTGCCTTCGAAGTGATCACCAGTGGTAGGATTAAAATTCATTCCTTTTCATAGAGGCACGAACGGAGAAGAAAACAATATATTCTGAATGTGAATGATTAACTTGATTTCAAACGAGACTATTTGAATACAAATAAATTTAGAAAATAATTTGATTTTGCCATCCACTAATTTTTACCACAAAGCAAGTGATTGGCCATCAAATAAGTTATGCATGTGCAATTTAATATAGAATAGTAGCATTCAAATCATTTTTAAACTTACACCATATTATGATTAATACTCTTACCATGTGTGGATACTTATCTGGATCTGTCACACTGATGTCTGTCAATTTGATGTTCAGATACTGATCCACAGAATGTAACGTCCCGCATATACTGAAATGGCATCACACACATTAACAATGATGGAAGGATTAAATTTGTTATATGACTCCAGAGCATCCCACTCTCAGAGTGCAATACACAAAAAGCATGCACACTGTTGCTACAAAGTTTTAATCTTTAAGATTCAGTTATTCTGTTATTTTTTCCATGCATCACTATGGTTGTGTTGTTCCATTCGTTACCCACATTGAGTCAAACCTTTATCTACAACTCATCTGTATTGAGGTTCCTACATTTAAAAACATTATTTGTCTCAAATATGACACCTCCAAATTATATCACACTGTCCTTTAAAGGTAGCATTGCTCTTACATGTGGGAATCCAGTGGCTAGAGAACCCGATAGTGGGGGCGCAGTAGCTCAGTGGGTAGAGGACCCTATGGTGGAGCCACAGTAGCCCTGTGAGTAGAGCACCCAATATTGGGGCCGCAATGAGGTTCAGTGTCTCAAAACTTCATTATTTAACACTATAATTATTTACCACTACAAACACGTGTGCAAAGCAGCAGGTAAAAGCTAGTACTATATAATGAACTCCCTGTAAGGTGAATTCATTAATATCACATTTGGCTAAAATTACACCCGAAATAAGGGAAAATACTATCAAAAAAATATATGATTACAACCTACTGTGTACAATACCATTATAAGTTTGTTTTCTTTAATATTATTTACTCGTTTCCTTTTTAGTTTTTACTTTAGTAGGCGTTGAAGTGCCCTATTTTTTCTGTTCCTTTCAACTTACATAAACAATTATTTTGAAATAGCTATTTGCTAGACAACTTTCCTTCGCTGCAGTGTTCAAATACATACCATTTCTTTCTTTCTTTTTTTTTTGTTTTTACTACCTTGTGATGACCCTACACTATATTAGATAGTTTTAATGTCTGGCAGGTACCTAACTTACTTTATAATATTCTATTTTAATTGCTTGTTGTTTGGTATAATTTTTACAGTCTGTGAGAATAGAGCATTATTTTTCATATTGCATAAATAGTTTTAATTATAAGATTATGTTGTATATTGAGCAACTTGTAACTCTGAAAGGAGCGGCTGACCACTTCCGGCCACACACATAGTGCCCACACAGCGAGGGAGGCTTCACCTCTCCGCTCCTCTCCTTTTGTTCCCAGCCATCATATGTGGAGGGATGGATTTCACCACATAGTTCTAATAATTATTAGAAAATACATTACATAAGTGCAACCAGGAGGGATTAATGGAATCTGTACCCATTTTATTGTAAATGAAATTGGGCGGCAATAAATGAGTGTTGAGTATTAATAGAACCATGCAACATTCCCACATCATGGAACAAGTGACATATGAAGGGGAGCATCACCCGCCTGCCAACGTACGTGCAGGAGGCCAGTAGTTGCCCCTGTCAAGAAGCTCCATCTCTACTAGGTGATGTTTGGATCTATGGAAATGTCCTGCCTTACTCATTAACATGAGAGTGGTCCCCCTCACCCTGTATTGTCACCTTACGTGAAGTGCATGGGTCTGTTGGTGATGTCCCGCCTGCCAATGTACTTACAGGAGGCCAATAGCAAGGCCTACCTACCACCCCCCTTTCTTGTTCCTTATTCCTCTCAAGCAGTGCCCACCCCTACAGAACTCCCAATGTCACCCTCTGTATGCTAGTTTGCCACTTTTGCCTTGCCACCGGGCTGGAAGAGATAAAGCAGTCAAACAGGAGCTAGCCTTGGTTGGAGGCCTGGTAGAGGGTGAATAGTGCCAACTGGGTGTATCTCTGGAAGAGGGAAGCTGCAACACACCAGAGGAGAACAACTATCAGCACGTCCAGTAGAGGTAGAGACATTGTCTTCAAACTACTGTGGCAAGTTTCTCACCGACTCGCCACTGCCCCCCACGCCACCCAAGAAACCATTAACTAATTAACGGCCCACAGCAATAGAAAAGATGGTTAAGCACCTGTAACCCCAGGCAAACTACAAACTCATCAGAATACAGACCCGGCCGACCATGACTAGTGCTCCTACCATACCCAGCAGACCATCACAGACTTGCCAAAGGTATCAAAACCTGCATTTAATAATAATCCCATCTCGTCGACGATGGCTGATTTTCAGCCATCTGGAGGGGGGGGGGGGGGAGGCTTGCAATGCCATCAACTCTGAAAACATCTGATTCGTGAGGCATCAAGGTTTTCTTTCTTGGCACCCACCATGGATAATTTGAGACATGATGTGTTAACATCACTCAGGACCAGGAAGCCCCTGAGAACAAACCCTCTTAGGTCACCACTGTCAAACCACATTAACGACTTCGGGTAGTCAGATAAACACTCTGTGGCACCCACAACCACAATCAACATGGCCTCAACCAAAAATACTGGGCAGAGTGAAGGGCAAACCCATGTAATGGAAGAATGCCCAGGAACCAGATGATATTCCATCACGAGCATCCACTGGGATGCTGCATTTCAATACACACGTCTAGGATGGGAGGACCAGGAGTACAATGAAGGGTTGGCATATTGATGAGCAACCTGTCGGGACAGACACTGACACTGCGATTACATGAAATTCCCTGGGTTAGATATCTACAGAATAGCTTACCACAAGTGTCCACGCACCTACTATCATCTTTTCCTCAGATGGGAGGATACAGACAGATTCATAGATGGTCTGATTTTCAGGTGCCCTGTCTGTGGAATCATACCTGAGGGAGTACCATCTCAAAACCGAGCCTGTTACAGTCATATAATTACCGGTCCTTGACTAGCTGTTGTTGCTCAAATATGCTGGTAAACCGCAGGAGGATTCTAGAAATTTCCTCCAGGCACGTACTCAAGGCGAAGGCCCAATTTCAACGAGAAGCTGAGAAATGATGGTGCAAATACAGAGAATTTGTTGCTACCTGCAACAGCTCGCAGAAAGTCTTTCAGAGCACTTTGCAGGCCCACACACACAATGGCCCAGCTTACCAATGAACTTTATGACCAAACTCACAGGGGAGGAGAAAAAGCTAAGTCCTTCATCCGCCACAAAGTATGATTATTCTAGGGGGTACACCCCGGACGAGAAGAGTTAGATGCGGAAGAACTGATTACGCTGCTTCTGTTTCCTGAGATTCACTTGCACTTGCGAAATCCCAAACCAAAGACCCTGGAAGAGCTCGTGAGGAGGGCACGAGTGAGGAGTTCAATCTAAAGGGCATAAAAAAAGCTCATGTCAGAGCCAAGCCCATGCCGGCAAGCACTGTCAAACAAGGTCCAATTGAAGCACCTCCACAAGGGTCACAGATAGAACCCACAATTGCATTAACACCCATGCTGCCCAAGTGCTGGCACTGTCCTACCAAACAATTCAACAGGGATTGCCCAGATCTCCAGAAGGAAATACAGGGCAGACAGAGGGAATCAGTTAGCTCAACCAGACCTCAGCAGGGTGCTGAAACACCAAACCACAGTAAAAAGAGAAGCTCTACAGGTGACCGTCCTCCAGGAGCAAGCTGTCATAAGGAATCCATCTCGAATCACTGTGAAAATTGAGGCGAATAAGGTCCTGGCAATCATGGGCATTGCTGTGAATACTAATCTCATAGAGAAGAGGGCAGTTCCGCAGGAATACTGGGACCAAATACAGCCCACCATGAACACCACTATATATATATATATATATATATATATATATATATATATATATAATGGCCCCGGAGGGGGTATGTCTTCCAAAGGGAGGATAAATAACATTAGCCCTGAGGTTTGCAGACAACATGATTGCCACCAAATTTCATGTCATTGAAGAACAGTGGGCAGCCATCCTGGGGCAACCATGGTTGTTCGAACAGCAGGCCATCTTTGACTGCCAACAAGGTCATAAATGTAACGTGGCAAAGGCTAGTTAATAGGCCCGTTGCAGTTACAGTCTGGGTTCACACAGTCAGTTAAGCATGAGATGAGACACAAGGGTGTCAATTTTAAAAAACAAGAAATGAAATTCCCGTCTTGGAAAAGTTACTCAGTTTTATTGTAATTTCAAAACCTACACTTTTATAATCTTCAAACAATTCACGTTCAACAAGAGCAGCATCAATGAGACATAAATTCGCAACAGCACCGCAGTAGTAATTAGTTAACGATCCTTCAGACAGAAAACTTGCATCATCAGACAATTGCAAAAGCGCGAGCCACCCGCCATACCGCCTTTCAAGCTGGCCGTCATTGATCAATTTCTGAGCAGCGGATGCTCCACACGTGCTTATCCCCTCTCCTAGCTAATAAACTAAAAACAGGTATGGCCGGGGTTCGCCTCCTCCTATTGGCTAGAACTCAATA
Source organism: Dryococelus australis (assembly GCA_029891345.1). Lineage (NCBI taxonomy): Eukaryota > Metazoa > Arthropoda > Insecta > Phasmatodea > Phasmatidae > Dryococelus > Dryococelus australis. The sequence continues at coordinate 54,200,040 of CM056999.1, forward strand.
TGTTGCAGCAAATTCACCGAAGGTTTAGAAAACATTTTGCTTACTCAAGGGAAACTGCAAAAAGAAATTTAAAAAAACTTATCTGAAACTGACGCAACTTCAGTGCGACTCTCAGAACTCTAAAAAGCCAATGCACTGCAGGTAACCACTAGAAATACAGCAACAAATTAAAACTGATAAATTTTTCCTGCTCCTCATGGCACCAAAGAAAATTTTTGAATATTACACTCACTAACAAAAGAAACAGGGATTTTAATGAAAAATACTATTTAAAAATAAATATAAAAACTGTTTAAAAATACATAATCTGCAACGCTAAATTACCCCCCTCGATTTAGGCAAGATTTTGAAGAAACCTTTACCAAATTGAAACCTACCTTGGAACGCGACAACCCTGCAAACTACTGTGACCTTGTTCTTTACAAATAACTTAAAATTACAATTCAATACACATACTCAATTACAAAACAAAATTATTCATTGTTAGTTACTTGTTACAGAAAAATACAAGATATCTACACAGATTCTGTAAGGAAACAACACATATTTAACTTATACACATTTCACATAATTCCAAACATTCATTCACAAGTAGGATTTTGGACAACTTTCAAAAGCTAAAAAAAAAAAATGTTTTAAAGATTTTTCCATGTCAAAGAATTCAAAGCAATACAGATTTACAAACATTTTCAGAATGTTATATAACATCCAAAAAAAAAAACTTTTAAAGTTCTGTGGTTCAATTCTTACAACACAGTATTATAACAACATTTCTTCACAAACTTGTCTGGTGATATTTATAATATACTGCAAACCTTGAGTTTAGAACCCACATACAACAATACAAAATTTTCAAAATTTTGAATTTACTTCAAAGTTATACCCACAAAGTTTACACAAAATTCCCCAACAATAATATGATCATCATACTTCAAAATATAGTTCGCAGTATTTCTATATTTGATCTTAAAATAATTTTTATTAAATCTTACTATGTTTGGTTTTAACAAAACAATCAAAATTATTTATTTTTAAATTTTCCGTCTAAGGTTGATGGTGAATACAATATATCTTCCATTATAAATCTAGGTATGCTCATTACTTTAAGTCCTCATTAGGATCAGTGCACAACATTAAAAACAAAAGGAGATCCAGGCCTGCCCCAAAACTACAAAAGCCACTGCCACATTTATGTTAAACAATTTAATATCTAGGTTTCTGATCAAAAGGGGACTCGGACCTGTCCCACCCTAAACTTAACCTTATTGCTAAGATCCACTTTTCAAAACTAATAATTTCTTTAAAAATTAACTTCAAATAAACTTTTTAACATCTGTAACAAATACAAACTTGTTTAATATTTATTGCTACAGTTCTGTATCCTGTTTAAAGTACAAGTAGTAGATTTCATAGTTACGCACAAACAAAACAAACCTTACATTTTATGACAAACAAACAGCTAGACTTTTACATAATAAAATTATTCCATTTATCCACATACACACTCTACACAAGCAATAGATCTCTACAAACTCCAAAAAAAATATTACTACAAGGCTTGCAAAACATTAAAACGATACAACTAGTTAAGTGTTCTTAATAACACTAAAAGTACAAGCACAAATACAACTACATAACTCGACCAAAATTAAATAACTTTTTTTAATGTTCTTGTCAATAGTACATTACCCACAAGAAAATTGTTTAAATTATATCTATATTTTTTTCTTAAATTTCTTTAAAACTTTTTTTCTGTTACTCCAAATATTCCTTACTCTGTTCAACTACAGTCGACTCTCGATTATCCGCGATAATGGAGGGGACAATTGCCACGGATAACCCAAAATCGTGGATAATCTGCACACTAAGAGAAAAATACAGTTTTTCCAACATTAAGTTGTGTATGGTCGTAACTGAATACTGGGTGTTTCAGTGTGAAACATAGCCTACCCTTGACATACTACTTTATTTACCCACATATTTTATGGCCTCGCATAATTTCTGTACCCTAATATTTATAAACCAACCAAGAAATTAAAAAAATTGCGCAATTTGTGCAGCCCTGATTTCTAACTTACAAAACAGTATTAAAAGTGCTTAAAATATACAGGTAATCACGGTAGTTCCCTCTCGAACATTACAAGAAATGCACAGCTACAGTTAATACAAACAATGCAACGGGATGTGTGTGGTGTTTATCGCAGTGTGATACTGGAATCTGAAGTAGCACAAGAGGGAAGGCAGGCTGACGTCACTCGGTTGCTAGGCAACAGGCTATCCCCCCCTCCAGAAAGGGGAAACAAAGATGTGCAAGGCGAACAGCATGTTGCACATGTCACACACACACCTCCCACACTGTCCATTGCGTGCGGCATACAGCCGGCTGTTTCAGCGTGTGGAAAAGAGTGTTTAATGTACGAAACAAGTTTCACCTTCCATTCCCAGTTCTTCAAAAAAATATTGGGCTTGTTTCACACACACTAAGCCCGACACTGGCGTTACCGTGGCACATTTCTTGTTAAACTACTCCAGCATAGCCTTATCTAGTTCTGCGTACATTGATAGTTTCATCGTTTTCCTATTCGCCAATCCACTTTTTGAGTCCACACTGCTCGCAAACCCAATAAGTTTGGACTTATTGTTTCGTATATCCCAAATTGTTGTTTCTCCCACTCCATACATAAATGAAAGCCATTTTAATGCACTTCCTCCAAGTTTATTAATAATTTCCAGCTTCTGCTGTAAATTTAAAACCACACGTTTCGGCTGAAAATGAGCAAAAACAAAACCGAATGTAACCTTACTTTCTGTTCATCTCGTCTACTTATTTTAACAAATGACTTATTCAAAATAAAAATATTAATATAAAATTCTTTCACTGTAGCATAAAATTATTAACAAACAGTACCATAAAAATATTAACAAACTATAGGCCTATCAGAAAATGTACACAAAAAAACTTAATTATCTACTTAACCTAAACTGCAGTCGTCTGCTTTTCATTATTTATTTATTTTTTTCCTTCCTCAACAACATTCTCACATTCTCTCTCCAATTCCATTCCTTCTTTCTCATAACCTTCCTTCCACTGTACTTTACAAGTTTACCTTGCCCTACTGTCTTAAATTTACTCCCCTTTTTCCTCATTACTGGTTTAACTTACTGTTTCAGTCTTTTCTTTCGCCTTACAAACTTGTTTCTGAATAATACATTACAGTGTTTCATTCTCACAATAATCTTTTACTGTAGGTACTGTATTTTCAATAACCCTTGTCCGTTGTAACCTAATAGCTGATTCTAATTGCATATTTAGTTTATTACAAACAGGTTGGTTAATCCTCTTGTAACACCCTGATTTTCATGTCAGTTATGTACATAGTTTATTCATATATTTAATGTTTATTATTTATTATTTCACACTACAATGTATGTTTGTTTCCAAATCTAGATACTGGTTACTACATGTGTAATATATTTTTCTTAAGTAATTTGGACAGCTGTAGCTATGTCAACGATTGTTATTATTAAGTCTTCTTTCTCACAAGTTGTATATAGAATGTATCACGTCAATTTAATATTGCATGAAGTTAGGATTTTAATTGGTTAGAACTTTACATTTATTTTTGTAATTATAACATCATTTTATTTCTTTTGGTCTCATTATGTGATTAATTTTGTTTCTTCAATATTTATAGTCTTCAGCCAGTAGAGTATCATCAGAATAGACACTAATAATTGTAAATACCTATAGTTTATATTTCTAGGAGAAGTCAATGTACGTATGCTACGGTAAAAAAACAAGCTAAAACGGTTTGATTATAAAATACTTACTACAGAAATTAATGGAATTGTGTGTATTACGTTTTGAGAGGTCTACATTTGTAAGGACGCATGGATCTTCGCACCTCATTGAAACAGATAAGCACTATCCATTATTAGCCAGCAGATCAATTTAACTGCAGCAAACCTGTGAGATGGAGTCATGTCAACTGAGCTAGACACACACAGTATTTTTATTCTTTCAGTTTAAAGATTAGGTGTTTGCTAGTTGTTCTCCTGCCCAGCCAGTCCATAGACCAAGCATTAATATTCAAAAGTAAACTCACTGATATTACGTGATTCTTATTACAAAGCTGAAATTATTCTTAATTTAACAGAAGTGACACTGAGTGATTAAACTTATATGGGGCTTAATGATTTAAGTGATAACTCCACTTAGGAAGAAATTCTATAAATTTTTTGATAAAGCTTGAAGAATACGTTGCACGTTTCTGCCTCAGCGACAGTGATATACTGTGATGCTTAAATTTAACATTGACGTCCCCGCATATTACTGGTGGGAGGTTGCACGCAGTCACGTAGAAAATCTTTCAGAATTCAAAAATAAATTTCTTGAACATTTTCGAAACACGAAAGTCCAGGGACAGTTGCGAGCTAAGTTGCACACAAAGAAATTTTACCCAGGCAAAGGTAAAATCCTGGAGAGTCACCTTTCAGAGGTGTATGATAGGTCAAGACACCTTACTCCTCCCATCAGCAATGATGAATTTACTGCTAGGGTTTCGCACCAATTACCCTATAATTATCAGGTGCACTGGACGGGGTGTACAGACACTGACCTAGTTGCTTTCCGCAAGGGCCTATGGGCTATCGACCAAATTGAAAAATTGCAATGGTCACATGTAAACAGAGACGGCGAAAAATCACCACGAGCTGACAGAGCTCATCCATCATATTTAGGTAACCCGCCACCTTATAGAGGAAACTATAGGGATGACCAACACCTTACGATGCAAACATATCAATTTGAATATTGTACACCTTATTGAGCACAACAACACCCGGTACAGCATGATTCCAGAAGGTGGTCTCGACGAAGCTGACGCTACCATGGTAACCAGGAAGATAAACATGCCTTGGAAGGAGAAAGATCAATGGAGGATCGAAACCTTGAGTCGCCTAAATCTCCTGGAAAACAACCACCAGAGCTCGCCGTCTAATGGAATGAACGACAGAACCAACATAGCTGATCACACGTCATATCAACAAGGGAGCGTGGCACCGCCTGTACAACCTTTCCCGATGCAATTTTCTTTCACACCACCTAATTCAGCAGTGATGTATAACCAAGCTTTACCAGGCCATGTCAATCAACAGAAGACAGGCTATTTTGAAAATCAAAGACGATTAGATCCCTGGTGACCGGTATTTACGCTTAATATAAGCTGTGTGTAAACATGAATTCTGCAGGCCAGGAACAAACCGGCTGCAGTCAGTTAAACATGTAAGAGTCAGGGAAGGAAGATCCTAATTGCTGACTAATGGTGCGTGTGATTTCTATAAGGGATCAAAATGCGTAACAAGCAGTACAGAAGAGCTGATTTTAAGCCTATCCGGCTAGAAAATTTGTGAACATGGTACTTTTACACAAGACGGACAGAGAATTTTTATTAAGTGATCCGGCTGATAATATTGTTTGTGTACAAGAAAGCTTATGTCTGGAACTGAAATTTATTGTGTATGGCATTGAAAATCCATGTTTATCAGGCAGTGGGGCTGAAGTTTCTTGCATTGCGGAAACTTTTGTGCAAGATATTTTAGCTACAGGCTATGCATTACCAGTCGTGCCTGTACCATGCTTGAAGATTATTGGCGCAACATCCAAATCAAGCCCTGTTGTAAGTCGTCAAGTACTGTTAACTATTGCGGGTTTAGGTAGCAGGAAAGAAACTATTGCACTTGTAATTAAGGGGTTGTCTAAACAAGTAATTCTTGGTATTAAATTTCTGACACAACACAGGGTTTGCCTTGATTTTGGTGGATGGTTATTACGCACATTCGGAGGTGGAGTAAATTGCACCGCAACGCCGGGAACGATGGACTTATTCAGACAAAGTAATTTGCCAACTTCAACTTACCGAGTGTCAATTACACTGTAGTCCGTCCGACCATGTGTTGGTTGGCATCACCAGAAGAAATTTTACAAGTTTTAAAAGTTGTAACTGCAGCAAGTTATGAACAGAAATGTGAACTTGAACAACTTTTATTTTCGCATCAAAATGTATTTTCAGAAAAATCAGGCCGAAACAAATTAATTTAAAGCTAATATTAAGGTGGAACCAGGCAAAATTTTCCATTCCAAGAGCTACCCCATACCAGCGAAGTATGTACAGGAAGCCGAGGTCTATCAGAACACCAGAGTTCGATATAATACAGAACTGTGAAAGCCCTTTTTGTAATCCGATGGTTTGTGTGAGGAAAAGAGATGGATCAGTACGGTTATGTTCAGACACACGTAAGTTAAATAACATAACTATTAAGTCACGTGAGAGTCCCAGACCTACAGGGGATCTGCTCAGGCTTTACGATGGAGTGAAGTTTATGACCACCATGTATTTGACCCATGGGTATTGACAAATACCATTGGCGTATGAATCGCAGAAATATACCGCATTTTTGTTTCACAATGAACAGTTTTGTTTTAAAGTACTAGCTTTTGGGCTCTGCAATGCAGTCGTCTAATTCACGCGCAGCATGAATGTCACGCTAGGGAATGATTGTTCCAGTTATGCTCGTTGTTATGTTGATGACATACTAATCACATCCAAGGCTTTTGAGGAGCATGTGGCACATCTAGACGCAATATTACGGAAAGTAACAGAAGCTGGCATGATGGTAAAGTTAAGGAAAACTTTGTTTTGTAGGGAAGAAGTCCCATTCCTTGGCCACATCTTAACACCGTACTGCGCCCGACAAGTTGGCAGTGATAACCAATTTTCCTGCACCACAGAATGTAAAACAGCTTAGAGCATTCCTTGGAGTAGTAGATTTTTATCGGAACTATTCTGATATAATCGCGGGAGTGTGCCTGCCTCTATTTGAACTATGCAGAATTCACGATACTATTTGTACACTGATGCTTCTGGTTATGCCCATGGTGTGAAGCTAACATAATTGAGGCAATTGCTATGGCCAGCAGAACTATGAACAAGGCAGAAAAAAATTATACCATCACCGAGCAGGAGATGTTAAGTGTTGTAAGGGCCTTGCAATATTTCCGGAACCTGTTGCTAGGAGAATGAGTGATATTGCAAACCGACCACCACACACTGTTAGGCTTGAGAATGGCAAAAGTGTTCAACAGCAGATTAACAAGATGGGCATTACATATCCAAGAATTTGACCTAGGCAAGCATATTAAGAGTACAGATAATATTGCAGCAGATTATTTGAGTTGCATTCCAGATGGAAAAGAGAATCAATTGAACACCAAGACTAATGAAATTTCTATAGCCTGTGCAAGTAAACAGACAGAATCTACTATTATTGGAGAAGAATTTTTGCCAATATTTTGCTGCAACAGCGCAATGATGATTTTTGCAAAATAGAAATTGTGAAGCTTAAAGATGCACCAAGTACACACCAGTTACAAAATTCATTTTGTGTAAATGCTGACAGAATTTTGATCCAACATAGTTTGCAGAAACGAGACTTTGAAAATGAGTGGAAATTAGGATTCCTGTGAGCCTGCAGCTACAGCTGATTAAGGAAACACATAATATTGATTGGCCATGTTGGCATCAGTAAGACCTATGAAGCCTTGAGACGTCAGTTTTTCTGGAAAAAATGTTGAAGTCAGTGACTACTACGTGAGAGCATGTGATCCATGTCAGAAGTGTAAACATCCAAATGAAAATTTGGTACGTGAATTGCAGCCTATTTTGCCCAAGCATCCACTGGACCTTGTGTCGGTTTATTTGTATGGTCCACTGCCACAATCAAAGGCAGGAGTTGTGTACATTTTTGTTCTATTGGATGTGTTTTCAAAATTTAGAAAATTAGATCCAATAGTTCAAGCCAATGCCAGGAAAGTATTGAGTAAGTTGGATTTCTTTATCCGAGATGTAGGCAAACCTACGTGCACCCTGTCAGATAACGGCACTCGGTTTACTGAATGGGTTCGGCAGAAAGGGATATTGTTCCGACCACAACAGCTGTCAGACACCCACAAGGAAACCCTGTAGAGAGGCGAATGAGAAGCCTTGGAAATATGTTACGCATTTACTGCCACACAAAACAACAAAGTTGGAGGGATTAGAGTACAGTTTATCGAGTCCATGCTAAATAACACAATACACGATGCGACCTTGTTGACCACTTATAAGGTTATCACAGGCAAGAGATCAGAGATTTTTAACCCATCTAGTTTACCGGAATTACCGAGAGAATTGGCTGAGACACCAGCCGAGGTGACTGAATTTAAGGAAGAATTGGCAGAGATTATTTGAAGAAGGCTACATATAGCAGCCAAACGTAGAGTGAAGTGAGCAAAGAAATCAAAAATAAATAAATGGGAACCTGGTTAATTTGTTCTTGTGAGAGTTAGCCATGTAAGCCGTCACCATGACTTTGTCATGGGAAAACTATTCATGTTATTTGAAGGGCCCTATGACATTATGAGAGAAGTTTACAAAAATTGTTATGAGGTGGTGAAACCCAACACTAATGAGCTCATGGGTCGTTTCAACTTGACCGCATTACGTGTCTACTATCAGAATGACGAGTGATACTACAGCCAGCAAGTAGTAGCTGTGAAATACGTGGTTCTCCTGAAGCCTATCAAAATGAAATTAAAGAAACTCAGGGTTCTCAGGGATGCTGTGGGTTCTGTGTGTCCTTCTCACCCAAATGTACTTACGAAATAATTTACACCACTAAACATCATTACTAAACTTTTATCACTGGAAAAAAAAAAAAAAAAAACTTGGCGAACAGTTAAACTTGCTTTTATTTTACCACTCATACAAGTCGTGACAGGATTTTAAGTTTATGAATTACACTTGGACATGTCTAGCTAACTCCGTTTGGGTGCTCCCCAGCCCGCAATTAATCTAGATGGATGACTTCTCTGTGGTGTTAGAAAACACAATCTTCACAAGGAAAGGGGCCGACAGCTGCTAGGGTGAACTGACGATTTTTCCTGAAGACAGGGCGCAGAGAATAATGAAATGAATGAGCGAACACGTGTAATTATTTGGCATCACTAGTGCAAACTCGTTGGGGTGCATCTTCCAGCACGTGGTTAGTGTGTTGACGGCCTATACACATAGTCGGGTAGGACGGAAATAATGTCACCATACAAATTACACAGAATAATACAAATACAACTGGAACAAGATGGGGCACAACATGAACGGCCACAATAAACATGCAAGCGCGTGCACACAGTGAAGGTGAAATTTCAGTATTTCTCCGCAAAAATGGCAAATTCTGGTCGAACAAATCTGTTGAGGAAATTATTCTTTTGCAGACTGAATTGGTTTTAGACTTGTAACATGCCGGTTGGCAAGAAAATCAAACATTGAAATGACCGCGTGGTCAGACATTCAAAGCATCAATTACATAAAAATTACATGGAACCCTGAATGAAAAATACATAAAGCCCTGAAACAAATTATGATGCACATGATATTACACAAATAAACACTCACAAACGCATTAATGGCACAGATATTGACTTGGCAGATATGAACCACGTGGTCGCAAATGATGTGGCCGTAAAACAATTAAACCTGAAAAATACCCTCAAATACATACATAGAATTAAAACCCTTGGTATTGCACGCAGCAATCATACAGAAATTACACTGAAACACCTTTAACATTGGTGGATGGCGTCTGACTCAAAGTTGTGTGGACCGCGTGGCCTCTCCGACATCTTTCCTCTCTTCTCCTCATTTACAATTTAAAAAGCCACAAGGTCACAAATTATTAGGTTACATGGAAGCATAATGCTGGAGAAAATACCTGGCAAAACGTACATAAGCAAAGGTTAACCGGTATACTAAGAATGAACTATGGTAATCTACACCAGTGCAAAAAGTTTGAAGTGCGTACGTGAGAGCGTTTTACCTCGCCAAACCTCCGAGAACGACTGCTCCGAGGAAAGCGTCTCACAGACCTACCATGGCTGCCTATGTGGTTCACATAAGTGGAAGTGCTACGCACACAGAGTGAAACTTTTATTTTTGAAAATAAATGGCACAAAAATGATTTAAATTATGTTTTACATTTTACTTTTGAATTGTGGAAATTTTGTTATTCTGTTAATGTCCTTACTGTCCTCAGTCTTTGCGCAGCGCACATTTTGAATTCATAACCAAACATTGTGCAATATTTTCACACACACATTTTTAAAAACTTAAAACACATTGATCCTGAAAGGAAAACAAAAGAGACATTTTTACACTGCAAATTAATATTCCATTACGGGAAAGTTAAAAATTTGAGCTTCTTTGCGGACGTGCATACCCATGTGTCACGTAAGTAGTGAGCGCTGTCATGGGCTTAACGCTGCTGGCTGTTAGCCGGCGTCAAACGACCTCTCCCTCAAAGGCCAAGACTGTGCGAGCAACTGAACATTACTCCGGCGGGCTCTACCCGGCTGTGAACTGGGCCCATCGGTTGGGGGCAAAGAAAGCATGCCCTCGGGAGCCTCCTTACTCTGCGGCGTTTGCAGGGGGTGGGGGTGTAGGCTGGAACCATGTTGTGGGGACGTAGCGGTGATTCGCCTCGCCTCTTGTGAGCAGTGCATTGTGTTTTGTTAACAGCTGACGTCACATTCACTTTCCTACTGAAACTCCATAAACCCTTTTAAACTCTCTTGCCCTACTAGGCTATCCCCTGCGGATGCCGAAAAACCTCAGAAAGGTGCGACATTTACATTTGTGATATTGTTTACATTTTCACTGTGGTTACAACCATATTGACTGGTGCCCTGGGGAAACCCCTTATAACTTGGATCAATGGCACTGGTTGTGTTACAACTTACATGTACACTAATGTTACCACTTTTATTACTTTTGCACATGAAACCCTTGAAGCTGCTTTGATTTGTTGTACTGTTATTTGCCTCCGCGTGGGGAAGCCCTGAAACGGTATTGCACTACTACTCTCTTCTCCCACTTGTGCATGTATGTGTTCGTCGCCTTCTTTCTCCTTGTTTAGTGTGGAGTGTTCTGGCGGTATGATGCCTATAAATGACATTATGTTGGCAGAACTGTTGTTCACGTTTTCTGGGCCAGTTGTTCTCGTGCTAGTGTTGTTGACATTTACCTGTGTACTTCCTGGTAAGCTACACTGCGCTCACCGAGGCACTGGGTGTAACGGCATCTCCTTGCCTCTCTTCCCTGCAGGTGGTTGGGCTATACGCAGATCGTCACGGTGCCATTTCGTGACACGTCTTGGTCCCAACTTCACTAACAATTTTCTCAGTTTCTGTACCACTCTTACTGACCCTGTCCACCTAGGCTACACTGTTGGTGTACTACTACTTCCTCGGGTGGTACCGGGGGGTTTTCTCTTGGTTCTCCAGGCGGGCACAACTCACAGCCTTGGACCATTTCTGCCAGGGTTTTTCCAGTGGCTGCATTTACCCGGTTCCTTATGCAAAACATTACCTCAGGAATTAAATATACAACCCTGGTGTGGTCTCTGCCTAGCAGAATTCTCAACTGAATTTTATTATCTCAATTCCGGTGCTGTCGGGTTCACTCTGGGGTGGTACGGTGTTCTGCTCCCCACTTCACGCAGCACTCTCTCCACTTTCACCCCACAAACTGGGTGCCATTATCGGTCAAAAAAAATTACAGATAACCCCACCTTGGAAAAAAATTCTGTTTGCACTACCTGGGCAACCGTGTGTGCGCGTACGTTACTTACAAGAAACACTTCAGTCCATCTTGTAAACAAAATCAGTAATGACAATCAAAAACCTCTTTCCGCTTTTGGTGCAGGGATACAGGCCCATGATATCAAGTGCTTAGGTTTTGAATGGCTCAGATGGCAGACTCGGTTGTTGTGGAGCCGTCTGCTCTCTGCGGTTTCTGGGTATTGCACGTGACACAACTTTGCACATATTTACTTACATACCCTTGAATTCCTGGCAAATGAATGAATTTTTGCATGTTCCTCTACGTCTGCTCGGTACCTGGGTGTCCATGTTCTAAGCTGTCATGCCCGTACATTAACACAAGTTCACGTGTTTCCTTCGGTACGTAAGTTCGCCATCTGGCGTAATTACTGGGGGGGTTCCACCTGAATCTCTCTGTCTACTCCTCTCCAATGCTCAGAATAACACGTGGCACAGTGTTGCCGGCGTTGTGCAGCATCTGGGGAATTTTCCTGCATTGTGTGGACCTCCCTTAATATGTCACAGACGTTCAGAGAGACAAGTTCACCGGGTGGTGTGGCGACAATGCTTTGCAAAACAAAAGTTGGTGTGCCTGCTGTCAGGGTGGTAGTGCCTCTTCCCATTATTCCGCGTCGTCTGTTACAGCTAGGTTCGGACAGAGGTTTCTGGACAATGCGTCTGTGAGTTCATTGGTTTCCCCCGCCACGTGTTCTACCTTGAAATTGAATTCCTGGATTAATAAGACCCAGCGGGCAAGTTTACTCTTCCTGTTATGCATGCCTCTAACCACACAATACAACGGTTATTTGTTTTCAGAGTAAACTGTCTCTCTAACAGATACAGCCGGTACTCCATCCGCGCGTGCATAATTGCTAAACACTCGTGCTCATTAACATCGGTCTGAACGAAAACAGGTAATTCTGGCCTAAACCTGGCTAGCGGTTTGCAATTTTGGAACGCAAGTTTGATTTCGCAGAATGCCTGGTCTGCTTCAGGTGGCCACATAAATTTATGCTTATCACATAGCAATTCCATCAATGGTGCAGTTATCACAGAAAATTCTGGGACGAACTCCCTTAACCAATTTATAAATCCAAAAAATTTTCTAACTTGTTTACGTGACCTGGGTGTGGATTTGTTTTGAATTTCCTGTACATGTTGTTGTTTCGGTTCGTGTCCGTTCCCTGTTACATAGTGTCCCAAAAATTCCATCTTACTCATACCCAACTTATACTTGTCAACTTTGCAAGTAAGCTTGTTGCTTTCGAGCCGCTCAAACAAGGCTCAGGTGGTGCAGATGTTCTTCCCAGCTGTTCGACCATACAAGTACATCATCAAGATAGACCATCGCAAAGTCTTCTATGTATCCATCTTGCACATTTACCATTAAAATCTGAAAGGTAGCAGGGGGACATTTTAGACCAAATGGCATTGCAACAAACTGAAATCTATGCCCATTTGGCGTGGTGAAAGCTGTTTCTTTCCTTATCCTGGGGGTGGATAGGCACTGGTCAATATCCGGAATTGAGATCTAGTGAGCTTGCTCTTGGAGTACACCGGGTCCTCGCGCATCGTGATGATGGTGTGCTCGATGACATCAGTGCACTGCAGCTTCCCATCAGTGTGGAACACACTGGTATACTGGTCCAGCAGGTGTTGTAGACGTTGTTGATATTGTTCGGGCACCCCGTGTGCGAACTCAGCAAGCGGCATGGCCGCTGTTGTCTAGGCACCACCATATTCTGTTTATCAGACTAATTTTTATTTCAATTTTTTTTTTGCGAGGAAAACTAAACTGACAGACTTCAAATGCTTGATTGAAACACAGTATACTCAGTACATGAATACAGATTCATAAATGCAACCAAATGAAAGCTCAGTTTTGCAAGACTCAGAATCTGGACAGTGTAATTCATGTGGACTAATGTGAAAGATAATTTTAAATCCTTTGTTTTCATTTTAAGACAGTATAAGATTTCCTCATAACAGCACCTGTAATTTTATGTGTTTTACATGTATTTTATTACACACTACACCCGCACAATAATTCCAACAACCGAAAACAAAGTAAATAGAGCATTTAAAATGTCACTTGCTTTCGAAGTCAAATGCAAGTAATTGTTTACACACAGAAGTGCTCACTTGCCTTACTTTTCATTATAGATCTAGTGTGATATAAATTTTTTAATAATAACCAGTGGCTATTTCAATGTGTGGGCTGTTACACATAAACATTGATACTGTGAAGCAAATAAAACACCACGATAATAAATGCCAAACCACCCCAAATTTTGTTTCAGTGGCTTGCCCAATGTAGTGGCCTGTGTTGAACTCCACTACAACAACATTGAAAATAAACAATAAGCCACATGGTCCAATTCATTTCAACAGGGAAAATGAATGTTATGGATATACTAACCGTATAGTTAAGACATTAGTTGTAATTAGACGTACGAGTGTTGACTGATATTATGGAAAGTACAGCTGGGAGCGTACTATTATTTAGCGTAACCAATGGCCACAGCAGATGTGTGATACCTGCAATATTTACATCAGTGCACATTCTGTACAATCAACCAACTACCGCATGCTAAGGAGCATTGCAAGTGAACCCCAGATTTTGCAAGTATGCTTGTACAAGAGGTTAAATTATAGCTCCAACAGATGTGTTACTTATAAGTTAGTATGTTTGGTTATTGCCTATGGTTGAGTTGTAACAGGATCCATGCAGTTAAACTGCTATATCATTTGTATTGGGTTAGTAACGAATAAAGATATTCGTATGTTTATAACAAGTTGGGATACAAACATTAAACAAATGCTGACAACAAGCACCAAGCTAGCAAAATTAAATTTACCTTATGCCGCTTGTTACTAAGCAAGCAAGAATGAAGTTTTATTTTTCCAAGTATTGTGATTTAAAGAGATATATTCCAATGTATGAAGAAGCGCAGACCAACAAAGAAATTAATACTCTGATGATGACATAGTGGACGATGATGCACTCAAGTTGGCAAACTTGATGGTTACGTGACGTCACTACACCTCACTGCACCTACACACATTTTCAAACGTTGTGGAAACATGTGTTTTTTAAACCACACTTGTAATTTTCTTTTCGAAACCTATACGGATTTTCTGTTGTTTATTTTCAAGGGTATCTGAATTGATTTTGTTGTAGGGGTATCTGAATTTTCCCTGCTATGATGCTATTTTTGTTTACACTATTGGTACACACACACAAACAGTAACACGTTTGCATTTAAGCACAGTTTTCTTTAATATAAACATTTTAAGGGATGCCTGCCCAGCCTAAAGCTAGTGAAGAACAAGCAAGACGAGATACACCATTAGAAGATGGTACTGATAATCCGATGTTGCATTTGAACTGAGTAATTAAGTGCTTATCTACAAAGACAATTTTATTTTCTCAGGACAAGAAATATTTTGAACTTGAACAAGGAAGAATGCAAGTTAGAGAAAAATATATAATGACATGTAATAATGAACAAGGAATTTGAAATTGAAAGCTAATCCGTTTTATTTCAGTGCTATTGAGTGACATTGCTAATGAAATATTTTTAACACTATTATTTTCCTCACATGAGCTAAAGTGTAGCACACGACTGGGTTTCAAAGACATTACCGTTATGGATGTTTGGTGTGTTGATGCGATGGAGACAAATGCTTCGTTTAACGATGCTGACCAGATGATTTTTGTCTCTCAGGATGTTCCAGGATTGGGACAATGGATATCCCAGCTGATGTCCTGCAGATGGCACTCTTCACTCTGCAGCAGAGTTGATGTGCAAAGGTTGCACGTTTGGGGAGGCTTTCCACCTCCGAAATCCGTAGCGAGCAGCCGGACCACGCATCTTCCTTCAACACCATGGTGACGTGATGCTAAGTAGCGTGACTTGGGGACTCAATCATTTTCCAAATCGGCGTGGTGCGTGCAGAGAACTCGAGTGCTTGTTGGTGCTGCAGTTGTACGAGGTAATTGGTCATGCACGGTGGCGCACAGTGTCGGGCCGACTTCAAATGCAGCGCACACAAGAACTAGGAATTACAGTGTAACTGTAAAATGAGTATCATGTGTATATAGTGTATATAATTTTCTTTCTTTTTTACACACACGCGCACACAAATATAAGTGAAAAGTTACATATGAAAGTTGTTATGCAAGAATATTAGGTTTTTTTTTTCCTTCGTATGTTACAGATTTGTGTTGACAAATAGTTTCATGGAACTCAACAGTACGAGTCAAGGAGAGGGCATCTTTACTGAGTCAAGGTTTCACCGCCCAGCTACAGTTGTTTATTTACTTTTTCATCATTTTCTTGTTGTGTTTACATTTTTTTTCACATGTCATAATAAAGCTTATATCTATGTATGTGTATATCTATGTATGTCTGTATATATTTGTATAGTTCAACTCATATTTTTACACTGGGAATGTATTTAAGCATATTTAAAAGGAATATTTCAAGTATTTTTTGTAGGCCTAAATGGTTTGTTTACACATATTTATGTAATGAATTTTCGTATCTGATGTTTACGTTTTTTTTAAGTAAGTGGTGTAAATATTGTGATTTGGAGGGAATTTGATGTTCACCTATCTATGTTTTATTGTTACCGCTATTTTAAATATATAATTTTTTTTTTAAACTGAGTCTTGCAATATCGCAGCAAAGTTTACAAATGTTTATTTTGTGATTTTAATGTGATGAGTATTCTTTGTTATTTTAATGATGCTGTGATTAATACTTAAATTTATACTGTAACATTTATATACAAGTTATAGCGTGTTTATTGTAGCAGGCAAGCGCTAATGTGGTGTAGGCTGGTGCCAAGGAGGTAGGGTTTTGTTTTGTTTTCTCCTTGTGACGTCAGGCCTACACAGTTGAGCTTGAAAGTTCTAGGTGTTGCCGTACTCCCGCTATTACAATCTCAACCCATTTTTGAATGAGAATGAGCTGTGATTGGATACGGGAGTATCACGCCAAAATTCAGGTACGAGGTCGTCGGTTTCTGTCGGCAACGTTCTTCTCGAACTAGGCCTCAACTGAACAAGACACACTAATTGAGCTCTCGTCAGAATGATGATTTTGTGTGACTGGTATAAGTTAATAATGCGATGCTGTGTTGTAAAATTTTTGTCACAGCACAGTAATTAAAGGGCGATTAAGAAGAGGACCAAATTTAATACGATTTGTAGATAGATCAAAATGGTGGCATAAGTTGTTCTATGCAAGACAGTTATAACCGACGGTCTACCTTGGTATCCTAGACATTTCTACAGTTTGAGTAACCAAAGTGGACTATTTTTTTTCTGTTCAACAGCGTGTCATAACAAACTTTTATTGAAAAATCCGTGTCTTGCATGTTTTTGAACTTTCTGAAAAGCGCAATAATTTGTGTGCCATGTATTGGAGAATACTAACAATTAGTACACAAATAAGTATTGAGAACTGGACGGCCAGTAGTGTACCCTGGGAATTTGTAAGTGTCTCGAAATTCTTTTAAGCTCTCCAAGAGCTAGGCGCCCAACATATTCTGTTTATCAGACTTATTTTAATTTTGATTGATTTTTTTTTGTGAGGAAAAGTAAACCGACACACTTTAATTGCTTGATTAAAAACACAGTTTGCTCAATATAAGAATACATATTCATAAATGCAACCAAATGAAAGCTCAGTTTTGCAAGAATCAGAATCTGGACATTGTAATTCATGTGGACTAATGTGAAAGATTTTGTTTTGCCCTGAGCAAATTTTTTAAATAGTGAGATAATTTTTAAATCTTTTGTTTTCATTTTAAGCCAGTGCATTACCTTGTACACACCCAAGAGTGATTTATGTTTTGTGTGTTACTTTCTGCTTTATTAATTTTATTGATAAGAATTCTAGCAAGTTGACTGGCATACGTACATATGTTCATGCTGATTAAGGGTGATGCACACAGTATAAATTTTCCTCACAACAACACCTGTAATTTTTGTGTGTTGTACATGTATTCTATTACACTCTACACCTGCACAATAATTCCAACCACTGAAAACCAAGTAAATAGAGCATTAAATATGGTCACTTGCTTTCAAAGTCAAATGCAAGTAATTGTTTACACACAGAAGTGCTCACTTACCTATTTTCCATCATAAGCCTAGTATGCTATATTTTTCTTAATAATAACCAGTGGCTATTTCAATGTGTGGGCTGTTACACATAAACATTGAAACTGTGAAACAAAATAAATTACAAAATACCAAACCAGTCACAATATCTTTTCAGTGGCTTGTTCAACGTAGTGGCCTGTGTTGTACCTCACAACAACAACAATAATAATAATTAAAGCCCCAAGCTTCTTCAAGACTGAACGAAGAAACCAAAGATAACGTGGTACAGTTTTATCTCCGTGATGATGTAAGCAGGACAGAGCCAGGTAAAAAAAGATAAATTTGCCATTAAGAATGTTTGAACTGACGAGAATGAAGTTGTACAGAAACGTACTATGATGATGATAATTGCGGAGCCTACAAAGATTTTGGGAAGGAACATCCTGACAGCGTGATAAAGAAATCTAAATTTTTAGAGCTTCGCCCAACATTTGTGTTTCCTGTTTCAATCTATGATCCATAATACACGTATATGTCGTTATCATGTAAACATGCAGTTTTTAGTGGAGAGTGAAGGAAAAGAAACAGGTATATTTACATGTACTACACACAATTTATTAGCCATGCTCGTATGTGATGTTGAATGCATGTCTAATACATGTGAGAAATGTATGTCTAACCGGCAAGTCTGTTCAAAATCTTTTAAGTTGTGACGAACAAACAGTCAATAACGAAATTAAATGGTCACTGGAAAGATGTGGAAGGACATCCCCAAATTGTCATGGAAACTGGAACTCTATATGATTATGTAAATAAAATACAGATGCAATTGACAGCATTCATGCTGCACTGTTATGTGAAAAGAGAGCAGTCCAAACACTTTGAAGATGTAAAGAAAATTTTTTTTGGGTCGTGAAGCAGTTATACAGATTGATTGTGCAGAAAACGACACAGCTGTGAGTCAAGATAAAATACAAAGCGCTCACTGGAGTCAGCGACAAACCACCATTTTCACTGCTGCTGTTTGGTTAAAAGGTGGAAAGGTGTACAATTATGCCATTATAAGTGATGACTTGTCACACAGCAAATATTCTATTTGGGCAGTCAACAAAACTCTTCTCCAGGATTTGAAGATAAAAGAAGTTTCGAACACTCATCATGTGAAGACGTTCTCAGATGGCTGTGCTGCTCAGTTCAAGAACAGCTTTACTATGTTAAACCTCGCACATTTTATCTTCGACTTCAATGTTTCTGCTGATTGGACTTTCTTTGCCACATCCCATGGCAAAGGGGCAGTTGATGGCATTGGGGGAACTTTGAAAAGAATTGTTTGGCGAATGGTAAAATCATGCAAGTGATAGTAAACTCACCTTATGAAGACTTTCAATGCACCGAACAGGACATAAAATGTACAGCCAATTCCACGCATACATGAAGTTCACTTTGTCTCTCCCATTAAAGAAGGTGTGGTGCAGGTATCTGTAACCTCTGAACAAGAAGATTTAACAACAGTTCAAATACTATCATCTTGAAGCAGAAGAAGAAAAAGAAGACAGTGATGATGGTGATGGTAGTGAAGATGAATATGGAAGTGGAGATGGTGGTACGGATGGTGATGAAGTGAAGACCAAAATTTCATGCAGCAATAAGGACAATTCTAAAATTGAACAAGGGGACTTTGTACTTGTATCGTTAACTGCTACAGGAAAGTCCAGCAGGAAAAAAGAATTCTTTGCTGTTGTGATGGAGTATGAGGAAGAAACACATCAAGTTTTGCTCAAGTATATGCATCCCAGTGGGAAGTGTTGGGTTTGGCCAGCAAATGAGGACAGTTCTTGGGAAGACATGTCGGTAATCCTGAATAATGTGAAACCTCCTAATTTGCTTAATAACAGGGGTCAATTTACCTTTATGTAACTATTATTGTGTCAAGTGTTTGTATTCCTATGAGTGTTCGCAGAAAGTTTTGGTTTTTCGAATAAATTTTATCAGCAGTGATCTGTTTGTTTCATAATGAACAAAAAATATCTATGCCACAAACGCAATGGTCACACATGAAACATTTTCAAATTGAAGTTTATATGGGATATTGGTGTTTTTAAGCAACTTCAGTTACATCATTTACAAAGTGCATATTTTATTTATATCACCAACAAGTTTCATTTACATTCACCATCCTTGAGAACAGAATTTTAATAAAAAATTTAATTTGCTAAGAAGGAACGTGTATAATTTTGTCACAAGCGCAACAAAGATTCACATTTTAATTCTGTTATGAGAATTCCTCATTACCAACTCAGAAGCGTATGACAGACATACCTAATATTGTAGGTTAATGTAATATGTGACAAAATATTATCTCTTACACCACTTATTCTACAATGTCTTTTGCAAGAGTCATCTGTCAAAATGTCACACACGCAACCATGGAATGACCCACATGTGGTATCGCGTTGTACACTTGGGCATATAGGCTCAAGTATACTCTCCGATACCAATGCATATAAATGCTGGTAGTTTCCCCACCCGAAAACTCCCACATTTCCGTGTATGCCCTGTTAGATTATGAAAGAAAAGGGATAGGGAAACAGTCAGTAAAAAACATACAACAACAAAAGCACCATATTAGTGATTACATAACATGCGTGTAAACACATGGTATTGGGTTGTACACTAATCCCCAGCAAATTTTGCAAGAAACATACCTTTCCAAAAACCATTCCATTACCTTTTCAACTTTCTCTGTAATCCACTGCATCTGAACAATAATACATTTGTTTGCATGCCAACATTCAGAAGGCGAGACCAAAACATGTACAACTACGTCACACGTACGTTAGCCGATAGCAAAACATTTTCGTTGTTTACAAAAGAGTTTGCAAATTTTTCATTTTGCAAGAGTGATAGTTTGAAATATAAAGTACGCACGAGAATAATATTATGCATGGTAGTATTATAAAGGGAACATAATTACATTATTGGCATCAATGAAAGAGTAATTGATTTTCCATGGAAAATCCCTATTTTACTACTACTACTACCAAGGAGCAAAAAAAAAAGGCCGGGTGAAGCAATGTGTCTGGAGTAAAACTGCCAGGGATAATTCTAATCACAAACCACTCCTATTGTATAACATGTTGCAAACCTCTGCCTCGTGCTTCCTACACTTACGGATAGTAAAACAGAGATAAACACACAAAATCATAGCAGAGTATACCAAGAACTTACCTAACGTCATTTTTCAACTCGACGACAACATCTTTACCAACCAATGATTTGAAAAACGAATAAAATAACTGCAACAAAACAAAGTAATGATAACATTAAAATGTCACTCAACGTTACTCAGTATAAAATACGTTTAAAATACCAAAACTTTTGTAGTTTCTTACCATGATCACTTTCTCACTTTGAATTTATACAAAAGTAAACAAAACAAATTAATAGTGAACCATGCCCTCACATCACAATTGTACAAACCAACAAAACGAATTTTCTCTACTATAACTTAAAGTTTTTCCGTTAGCGTTAACTATTCAAATTTGGTCAAACAACAGATAATAATGCACAAGAGAAAGTCATTAAATAATACATGCGATCGTGGTTAATTATATGATTGAATCTGTATCATCAAAAAAGATTTTAACTTCTACCTCTACAATGTGCAATACGAGTGAGGAGGTTTTTTTTTCCGTGCAGGAGTGACATGGATTTCGTTCAATTAATAAATCTTAACACATTTCTCATTTGTAGAGGGGGGGGATGTGTGTGTGTGTGTGTGTTATTTGTATATATTCAAAATATTTTTCGTATTTCCTATTATTAGCCTACAACTATTATGGTAAATATGAACGAGCTTTGTAGTCCGTACAATTTCATTATTTCGTCAAATAAATTTTACAGCAAAAATACCTGCATTACATAAATCAGTAGCTTTCACAATTTCACTCTAACGAAATTAAATTTGTAATTTCATTCGGTTAATCAGTATGACGTGTGCCACGTTCCCTTACCACAAAAGATAGTTTGTCCGGCCGAGTTCTGCAAAGACGCAGCAGCAGGGCTCTACTAATTAGCAGAGCATGCATGGGTCGTGGGTGCTCTATCAGGATCAGCAAGGCACTGCAGTGAAGTGTAAGGGCACACCGCTGATGCGCAGCCAGTGGTTGCCACAGTGACTGCAGTGAAGACTTCGTGAGGTGGAATGATTCTAAACTAGGCCCCAACAATTACTGGACTAGAAAGTTCAAAACCTACATATGCTATTAATTGTTACGTGTATTAAATTGTTTAGGATTTGTTGTGTTTCCTTGTTCCCTAGTGTTTCTGTTCAGCATATTTACATATGCATTTCTTTCATTATTCACCTAGCGCCATGTCCACTATGATTCACCAGTGTTCTTATGTTGCAGAGTCTTTTATGAAATGTTTCATGTCAGTTTTAATAAGCATCATGACGCGAGGCAAGCGTTATATGTTTGTGGCAGGAAGTAGTTCCGTTCTGGCATATAGGTCAGCGAAGATCCGCCCGCTCATCAGACAGGAGAGTCAGTCGGCAAGTACCATCATACGGGAGTAGTGCGTGTGTTGTAAGCACCGGCTCTTCCTGCGAGCGGGCGGCATTCATTAATTTTGCATGGACATTTAACTGCAATACACTTTAATTAACTTCGGGAACATTTTTATCGTTTTGCCGCCCAGTACACCACTCTCACATCCCAAGGGAATAGCATCGTCCCAGGAAGCATCTAGCACCATAATCTTGTATTATCGTGAGTCTTTTTCCTGATTAAGTACAGTCGCCAGTCATATTTAGCCACATCGTTTGTTAGTTAAGTGTTCCCCAGGGAGGGATGTTAATATCTTCGAATAAATGCAGCTTTCAAATAAATGGTATGTAATTAATTTTGACCGCCTTATGTGTTTCAGGGGACGGGTCTTAACAATACCCGAGCATCATGTAGTAGCTGTTCCCTTCATTCAACCTTTGCAAGTGTACATGTTTTAACAAGTGTTCCGTGTCTTATTGGTATGTGGTTAGCCCTAACAATCCACAATCGTAAGTGTCGACATTTCTAAGTTCCCACCAAGACTGTTAAGATGGTACGTAGTCGACCCCCTGGCTACCGTTTAGCATACAGCTACAATGAAATTTCATCTGGAGTAATAATCGACGGAGCAGAGATCACCATCATCATAGGCGAGGATATTTAGTCTGGGTGGATGGCCCACAACCCAAAGATCAGCAGAGTCACAACAATCATCTCAGTGTCACCTCGACTACCCCTGGCACCTCTGCAGGTAAACCACATTCTACACCTCACCCTCATCTCCCCAAAACCATATCCAACCCTTTATCAGGCCTTTCCTAGCTGTCAAAATGGCTTGCCCAAGTGTGGCCGTTATCACATTACGACAATTTTCCTGACATGGCAAGTGACACCGCAAAGTACATATTTATGTGTAAATCATACAATAAGGATAAAAGAACAATGATACGAGAACATGCTTGTAATGTAAAACACATTGTCATGTCACACTAATCTTTGTGTGATAAATATTGTAATTTAGCGAGAATTTCAAACTACACAATAACATTTAATTGCATTTGAGTTTTACAATATTTTTAAAATGCCAACATACAGCTTTTGTTCATTTGTAGATAACAATATTTTTATCCAAATCCTGTTTAGTTCAACATAACTACAATACAAATCCATAGCCTAACTACAAAATACTAGTAAATATTTTATTATGGATAAAATTAAAATACTCCTTACATAGAAAATTGTTTCTACAAAGAAGTTGCAGAAACCTACAAGGGCAGGTTTAGAAGTCATGTCAACTATTGTTTTACACCCACGAATATGATCTAACACAGAAAATGTACTACACACAGTTGAAAGTGTACGACAAGTACGTTTTAAAGTGACATCAATCGGATATGGATGCACGAATGTTCGGCAAGAAACTGACATGTGTGGTCGCTTGAAAAGGTGCGAACTTAGGCCAGAGGACGGTCGCCCAGTATCAGAGTGAAATTTTAGAAAATTGAGGAGTGAGTTTGTATGTGTGAGGTGATTGGTATGAGGTATATTACTCGCAGCGCCAGGTGCTATCCAGACCTAGTGCAGTTGAAGTGGTAGAGAAGATTTTTCTTCACTCTGGGCCTTGTGGCCGACGACCAAAGGCAATTATCCTTCTGTTGTGCTGCATCACTCCTTGTGCTGAATGTTGATGGAACTGTTATGCATACTATGTGGTGAATTATCTAGACTACCCACATGCCTATGATACTTTATACTGTAAACCATTGCAAACAAAGACTGGTAGAAAAGTTCTAACAGACGTGCATTTGGGGGAGAAATAGTAAGGGCCCATACCCTGAAATACCTTGCGGCTTACCACAAATAAAAACACTCGGTTCAAAGTAGTACTGGTTATTTAGGTGCTTCATTACAATGCTTCTAGGGCAACACTTCACATTAACGTGACGGACATTGGCCGGTCGGCAGTGGTTAAGCAGTAAAAAATGGCGTGTAGGCCCGTGCATGACTTTTAATGCAAGTTAAGCTTCTCCAGACGATGCAAACCTGAAGAAGGTGAGAGGCAGTGTCCCAGGCAGCTGCTGCAAAAGGTTCCGGTTACATTAAAATACTATTGTGATGAAAAATGACTGATGCTGAACATAAATGCCACCCAGGTGTATGACCGAACGGTATGTGACCTGCCTCTCCGAGTCCTCGATGTCTACTGACATTCCAACATGGCACGCTCACTTCAGTTGCCACCACAGCGTGCCCAGTGGAACTACTTTCCTCACTTTGTGCTTCACATAGCTATACTTAACTCTACTACACTTGCAATAACAATCTTAAATGCTCCCTTGCACAATAACAAAACATATACACTCCAAAACAAACAAAATGATGTAAGGATAATAACACGTGAATATGGTGCACTACAAAACATTGGAATAATACTAAAAACGAACTCTAGGGTTTTAGAATTACTGTTGTGGGTACCCATTCACATGTATGTGACTGTATGTCACCACCCTGGCCCTTTTACGTAATGTATTAGGAAAATAATGTATGTGGGTACTACTTCTTTGTGTCCTTGTGTGGTTGTGCATATGGCTGTATGGACACTGTCCAGTTCTGCATTGCATTGCATCTGTAACACACACACACACTACACTGCACTTGCACCTCTGCTGGTCACCGACACACTAATGTGCGTGGTAGAGTGCTGCTCTCTGCTGTAGATGCGATGGATGGCGGGCAAACTGTCAAAGGGCTGGGATATCGGCTCACGTCAAATGCTCCCCCACCCCCCTTTTTTGAGATATTTTGCAGCCATGATGTCTTTACTGGTAGCAGGGACACTGACTACCCACCTGCAACCATGGATGCAGCTGATAGGGCCACTTAGGTGCCTCCTCTCCATGTGTTGGTGACAGCAGCTGCAGCCAATCCCGGTCGGGTGTACTCTGCTTCCATGCTGGCCTGCAAGGTGCCAGAACACCCCTGCTGATCGTACATGCTGTTGGCGGATGTCTCTGCTTCCACGACCAATGCAGGACATAACAGCCGGCCGACGCATCCCCGGCGTCTACGCTACTCTTAGGCTCTCTTCTGTGCTCCCATTGTGTCTCTTCCTGCCCTGTTGCTGATCTCCCCTTGCTCATTGCCGGTGTTGCAGCCCGCTCCTGTGCTCACTTGCTCTCCCATTGCAATTCATCTACTGTATGGTGTTTCATCCCTTCCCGTGTGTGTCGCAACGTCGGGTGTCACACCATCTCCTCGTGCATGTTTCACTGGAACTGCAATCACCGGTTGCGGTGCTGGTGCTCGAACAGTGACGCTTGTAGGCAGTGCCCCATCGGACATGTTGGGGTAGATCTTTGGACGAGCCCCCTTGGTCACAATGTGCCGGGCAACGTCGAGTTCACTGCATCCTCTGCTGCTGTCCTTGGTTAAGGTGTAGATAAATTTTCCATGTACTTCTGACATTCCATTGGCTCGGCATTGGCGATGCTGTCGAGCATCATCAGTGCCAACCTTTTCCTTTCCTGCCCTTCTACTCCACTCTGCACTGCTGTTCTTTGCAGGTTGTTCTTGTGTGCCACTTGCTCTCACCTTTCGACCTCCACTGCTGTTGCGCCATTCTTGTTGCTGTGTGGTACGAAGTTCCCGGGCCTAGTGGACCTTGCAATGTCCGGCATTGGCGAGACTGTTACCACTGGTAGGTGGCCCCCTGTGGGAGGTGCCGACCCACCTTCCCCTCGCTTTCTCTTTCCTGGAGCTTGGCATGCTCTTCACTGTCGTGGGGATGTGATGCGTCGGGTGTATCTTCCCTCCTGACGTCTCCTGTGATGCGACAGATATCGTCCCGGTGGCTCTCACCAACTTCCTCCCCAGTTGGGCCATGAATGTGGTTGGTCAAGCACTCCACACAATTACTTGCAGCCTGCTCCATTTTGCTGCCAGACCCACAAAGAAGTAATGCGGGGGAGCTGACTGCGGGGGTGTTAGCAAATACACATTCTCTCCTTCCTGCAAAGCAGGTTGTGGTCTCATACTTGAAGGAACCCACCTCGCCGCGTACCTCATCTTGTGCTCTCTTTGCTCATGCCGCCTATGTCTGCGGTTCTCGCACTGCTGGCCACTGCTCTCTGTGATGCTGGTTGCCGTGTTCTTGGGGTAGTTGGGTTAGCCTGGCAGTGTGATATTTCTCCCCAATAGTACGTCCGTGGGCGTCTATCCCATGGCAGAATTTACTCGCCGACAGAGGTAAAACAGAGCAACTGGCAGGTGTTCAGCCCAGCTGTTGTTTGTCTCCCACACTGAGTCGCAACTGTGTTTTCAGGTCCGAGTTGCGACACTCCATGGGGTTAGCCCGTGCATGATATACCACTGTCTTTAGATGCAGTACCCCCCACCGGTTGCAAATCTCTTGACATTTTCTCCCTCAGAATTATGTTCCAGTATCGGTCAAAATCTGCCTTGGGTACACCCAGCACGCGAAAAACTCATTTTGCATTTAATTAACTATATTCGGCACTTGTACGCTGCTTATTCCATATGCCTAGGTCCATCTATAATAATAATAATCTGTTACAATGAGAATGAATCTCCTACCCCCTGCAAACCTTGGGTAAGGGCCCATGAGGTGTAAGCTAATTATTTCGAACGAACTTTTCGGCATCATGGGCTGCTGCTGCTGCGTGCCATCTGTGCATCGCGACTTAAACTGTTGACATTTCATGCATTCTCTCACATACTTCCGCACGTGATGTGACAGGCCGGGCCAGAAAAATGTTATCTCACATTTAAAATCGTTTGGTCTGTACCTGGGTGACCTGCCAAGTTACTACCATGTATGTGTCCAAAAATTCTTGCTCTCATTTCCACGGGCACATAAAACTATCATTTGCTGTTGTCTCTCGGCATGCACGTCTTTAATGAGTTGTTTATCAATCGCCATTGCTCAATGTGTCCGCTTGCTCACTTCTCTACCTGTGCATGCACAGACATATAGATTTTTCTGTGCGGCTGCGACTTCCTTGTATAGTTCACTTACTACTATCTATGCTTGTCCAGCATCTATTTGGTTTAGCTGCTCCTTGCATAGTTGTTCTTGCGAAATTGGCGGGAGGATCTCATCCAACTCAGCTTCGTCATAAACGACAACATCGGAGTTCGGTGCTCACGACAATGCATCCTCTAGTTCGTTTTCTTTACAGAGGATGTGCTCTACAGTGAAGTCATACTCCTGTAGAAGCAGCGCCCATTGGGCCAGCTCGCTATGTGCCTTCTTCATGCTATTTAACCAGACCAAGCATCGATTATCTGTATGTAATGTGAAGCTCCTATACTCTAAACAGCCACAGTACCTCTTAATGGCCCACACCACTGCCAAACACTCTCTCTCATTCACATTATACCTGCGCTCTGTTAGACTTAGTTTCACGCTCGCAAAATCAATTACATGCTTCTCTCCATCTTCTTTACATTGATACAGGACAGCACCCAGCCCCGCCTGACTGGTATTGGTCTGAAATTAAGAACAGCAGTTGCGTGAAGTCATTCGCACTAGCATTGTGCATGTTTTGAACTGTCCCTTTATCGCTTCAAATGCCTGTTTTGCTTCGCTTGTCCACACAAACCATTTCTGATGTGACAGTAGTGCTGCTAAGAGTGCTGTTATCTTTGCAAACTCCTTCATGTATGCACGGATACAGTTAATTAGCGCAAAAAATTTCTGTAGCTGCTTTCGCATACGTGGTGGATGCTGCTGGTCGATTAACTGAAACTGTTCTGGATTTGGAGATTTCCTTTTCTCGCTCACTACTTGGCCTAGGAAATTAAATTCCGTCTTGCTGAGGTTACATTTTTTTTACCGCGCACGTCAACCCATTCATTGCTAGTTTTTCCAACACAAGTGACAGGTGGTGTACGTGTTCTTCGCATGTTCGTGACCACACTATTACATCGTCTAAAGAGACGAGAGTGAATTCGTCTATTAGAATGTCTAGTACATGCACCATCATCGCTTGGAAAGTTGCTGGTCCACACTAAAAGCCAAATGGCATAGTGCAAAATTGGTTACGTGTCCCGTCAGTTGCAGTAAAAGCTGTTTTCTCTCTAACCTCTAATTTCATGGGTATCTGTCAGTAGCCACTTTTTAAGTACAATGATGTTAGTATTTTTGCTCTTCCTAACAATTGCAAGCCGCCCTTCATACTTATGTACACCGGCAACTTCATTTATTGACGTAAAATCGATGCAGACGCACCATCCTCAGTCCTTTTTGTGTGCAAGTGTGATTGCATAATTAAATTGACTACGTGTTGTTTCAATTACACCGTCCACTGGCATTTCCTTCATTTGTTTTTTCATAATTTTAACTATATGCGGCATGTAACTGCGAGGTGCGGTGTAGATGGGACTTTCACGTATTAGCGGTATTGCATTCTCCACTACGGTGGTATGCCTGAGTGTGTCGTGTTGTGCAAACACTGCCCTGTGTTCGTTCTGTACTCTCTGAAACATGCCTTGAAGTTGTGGCAGTATCTGGTGATCAAACTCAGTAAGCTGCTCTCCCGGAGTGTTATCTATGAAATTCCAGTCAATATTGTATACAGTACATCGTTTATTTGCACCAAAGTGAATTCGCCTCGCCGCAGGCTCTACAATAGTGTTTTGTTCACTTAGCGAAGAGATGCCTAGTATAGCTCCCCCTGTTAAAACTGCTGTAATTAATGCTGTGGTGATGGTTTCTAAATCACGTGCTCCATCAGTGACTGTTGCTTGCCCTTGTGCACTATTGCTCTCTTGCCCTGTGACTACCCTTATAACATGCTTAGTGGGAGTTACATCAACTCTGTTGACAAATTATGGTTGCAAGAAATTTTGTGAAGCAGCAATGTCTATCAACGCATTACAGGGTTTATTATTCACAAACACAAGTATGTGGGTAAATTGTGCAGTTGCTCCACTCACCTGATTTACTAGTGCCTGCTGGGGTGTCAAGTTGGGTTGTTTTGGTGCGATCGGGCCATCAGAGGCATCAGGCCTCCTTACCCCCCCTTCACATTTCCAGCTGGTTGCCTGTGCTGCCTTGATAGTTGTCAATGTGCGGATTTTTTGGGGTACTGGCTGTGCCAATGATGGGCCTCGGCTAGCCTGCAGTAGCGACAAGGATGCTGCGGCTTCCCTGTCCTCTCCAATCTGGCATTCTAACTCGCAGGAACACGTGCGACAATGTTTTGTTTAGTATATCCGACATTCCATGCACAGTTTACATGGCTGTTTAAATTTGAAAATTCTAAGGTGGACTGTCCGAATTGTGGTTTGTTGTAAGTTTTTGGTGACACGCTGTCTTTAGCACTGTTGTCTTCTCACGGGCTATGCCACCATCGTGCAGCATCATTCTCATGTCATGGTTAGCATGGATTTATCTCCAGTAATATGGCAGCTCTCAAAATCTCCTCTATGGTGCTGTTAGCAGCAGGACCGCTGCTGCGCGGTATTCCAGTAGGTCCGTTTACTCTACTACTTCCATCACTTCCTGCTCAGGCAGATGCAGGTGAAAACGTCATACCAGGTGCACTTTTAGTGTGATAAACATGGTTAGAGGCTCGCCAGGCTGTTGGGCTTGTAGTATCAGCTTTCTTTGTGCTTGCAATGAGGAGAAAGCACCTCCGAACTGGCCCATAATGATTTAGTGAATTCCACCAGACTTTTGCTTCATTTTGGAATTGGCCTCCCACACATCCTGTCCATTCTTCTTCCTATTATCCATATCGCTATAAATTTGCAGTGCAGGCCCTGAGAAATGCTTGTGGGTGTTCTGTTTATCCTGCAAAAGTTAGCAACATTTGAAATTGGTTGGGCATCTTTTTCTTTTCTGATTCCTGCTGTTGTTGCTCCAGTTTGTCGATATCACTTCTTGTGGTGTGCTAACCTGCCTCCAATTTGGTTCTGACTGTGCTTCGGTATGATTAATTGGCATTGGTGTCACGGGAATGGTGGTTGAATATGGAGCAAACAAAGGCTGGATATTCTGTGGAATGATGGCATTTGGTTAGAATACCGGTAATAACTGCGGATATGGCGTGGTTGGTATCAGTGGTTGAGATGATGAGGTTAGAGTGGGTTGTTGTGGAACAGACTGTACCTTCTTACTGCTTGTGCTGTCAACTGCCATGTGCATTTTGTTTACATGCGACAATCGCACCGTGTCTTCCTGTGTTTCGCAGTCTTCACACAAAACTCCTGTTCCCTGAACTGTCACCCTCTCTTGTGCAGCCTGACACTCTCGTTTACTAGTGCATTGCAATTGCAGCATTAGTAACTCTCTCCCCTTGCTTCTCCCATGCATGTGGTCTGTGAACACACCCTCCCATGCCTTCTGAATTCGGTGAAAAATGACTCCCAGTTGAACGGTGCATTTTATCTTGGTTGCAAGTTATCATAACAGTTTTTACAAATGTACTTATCTACGTTTGCACTTTAAGTTTCCCTCTCATTGATATACTCGTGGTGACACCGTATTTCACACAGCATACAGAAAAGGGTCTGTGTATTCTGTCATGTGCATAGCAAGTTTGTTGCACCAATTTTCTTCTGCTAGTACTGTTAAAAATTTTCCTGATTCTGATTGTCCGAAATTTTTGTAGTTTCCAGTTTCACTGTTTTTCCGTGGGTGTCCACGACATGGTAGCTCGCTGAGCTGGTCTGTCGGCAGCAATCGGCAGTTGTCATTGCTGTATTCGAATTTAGATCAGAAGTCCTGTGGTCTCAGTTTCAGACAATGCGGGGAGAGCAGTGCCGGTGCACTATAATCTGGCCGGTCAGACATGGTTTACTTTGATACGAACCTCGTGGAAGTGTTGACGTGGAAGCATGGATGCAGAAGCGCAGCAGTGAAAGAGTGGACATGGAAGCGCGGATGCAGAAGCACAAATGCAGAATTATGGACACAGAAGCATTGCGTGGTTGAAGCACAACTGGAGCGTGGCTGTCCTGCATGTGATGCAGAGGTCAATGTATGACAGGCACACAGCTGACTGCTGGCATGTGGTGAGCAGATGTCATGGAATGGAGGAGAGTCTTGAGTTTCTCCTTCCCTTCGTTCATTCCCTCTTTCTCATTCTTCATGTGAGAATATTTTGTGGAGTGATTTTGTGAGATTTTGATGTTCAACAGATAATTTATGAAGGATAGGCCACAAAGTTGGGCAACATTTTGATAGCTGTGGTCGCTTGAAAATGTGTGAACTTCGACCAGTGCACAGTCGTCCAGTGGTAAGAGTGAAATTTTAGAAAATTGAGTAGTGAGTTTGTATGGGTGAGGTGATTGGTATGAGGTATATTACCCAAGGTGCCAGGCACTATCCAGAACTAGTGCAGTTGAAGTGGAAGAGCAGGCTCTTCTTCACTCTGGGCTATGTGGCCGACAACCAAAGGCAGTTATCCCTCTGTTGTGCTGCATCATTCCTCATGCTGAATGTCGATGAAACTGTTACGCATGCTATGGGGTGAATTATCAAGGCTGTCCATATGCCTATGCTGCTTTACACTGTAAACACTTGCAAAAAAAGACCGGTATAAAAGTTTCAACACACAAGGATTTGGGCGGGAAATTGTAAGGTCCCGTACCATGAACTGAAATGCCTTGTAGTTTACCTCAAATAAAAACATCCAGTTCAACGTAGTGCCGTTTATTTGGCCGCTTCATTACAATGCCTTTAGGGCAACACTTTACATTAACGTGCTGGACATTGACCGGTCGACAGTGGTTAAGCTGTAAAAATGGCGCGAAAGACAGTGCGTGTCTTTTAATTCAAGTTAAGCTTCTCAATGGGATGCAAACCTGGAGAAGGTGAGGGACAGTATCCCAGGTGGCTGCTGCAAAAGGTTCCAGTTACATTAAAATACTATTGTGATGAAATATGACTGGTGCCGAACGTGAATGCTGCCCGGGTGCGGGACCGAACGGTATACGACCTGCCTCTCTGAGTCCTCGATGTCTACTCTCATTACAACATGGCATGCTAGCCGAGGTTGCTGCCACAGTGCACCACGTGGAACTACTTTCATCACCTTGCACTTCACATAACTATATTTAACTCTACTATACTTGTAATAACACACTTAAATATTCCTTTGCAAAATAACGAAACATATACCCTCCAAAACAAACTAATTTATGTGGGGATAATAACATGTGAATATGGTATACTACAAAACATTGTATTAACACTATTAGAAGATCTCTAGGGATTTTAAATTATTGCTGCAGGCGTCCCTTCACTTGCACGTGACTGTATGTCACCTCCCTGGTCCTTTTGCTCAATGTTTTAGGAAAATAATGTATGTGGATACTACTTACTTGTGTCATTGCACGGCTGCGCACATGACCGCATGGCCACTGTCCTGCTCTGCATTGCATTTCACCTGTAACTTACACGCTGCACTGCAGTTGCACCTCTGCTGGTCACCGGCACGCTACTGTGCGTGGTAGAGTGAGGCTCTCTACTACAAATGCAAAGGACGGCGGAAAAATGATCTAAGGGCTACAGGTATTCCTGTATAGTCAGTGCACTGAATTCTATGACGGTACTTAAATGTATGGAAGAATTGTGGCAAGTGGGTGTTACTTCACCAAACGGAGATAGAGAAGTGGACCCAATACAAGGAATTTTGTATCAATCTGGAATGCTTTCATTGTGAAGGTAATGGTATGCTAAACTGCATCATTGCAACTGATGAAACATAGGCTTGATCATACAAACCTTAACTTAATACAGCTGTAAGAAAACGAGAAAGAACTGTTAAGTGACATACAGCTGGAAGTGCATGTGCTACAATCACAGCAGACCGTTCCAGTAGCAGAGCGATGGTGTAACAACAATGTGCAAAGTTTGCAGAAAAGCTGGCATGTAGTAACCAACTGCTTGGAAATACTTCCCCCAGGCGACCAGGGAAACTGGAAACATATGTGCCCAGCGGGGCTCGCCATGCAGTATACATATGAAAACCAACTGACTGAGCATCCAAGAGCCAACAAACACAATGTCAAATTGCAAAATAAATAAATAAATATATATATATATATATATATATATATATATATATATATATATATATATATATATATATATGTCATTGGCCCGGTATTACACATGAAGTGCACAACTATATAAAACAATGTAAGATGTGTAATATGTACAAATACCACCATTCCGATGGAGTACAACAACAACCATGGGTACCAACAGAATTGTTCGACACAGTAGCCCTATGTTCTTCTTTTGGTGGACATAAGACTATCCTCTCGGCAACGCTAGAGCTACCAACTTTTCTAAAATCATGTAAAGAGAGTTATTCACCAATGGGATTTTCCCTAGTCCTCCTAACCGATAATGGCACACAAATCAAACCAATCAGGACTCATAAACACAGCAGATATTGAGGGTAGGAAAAGACCACACCACGTGGCACATAATTTGCCAGCCGCTCTGTTCTTTTCACGAACACGTGTCAATGCAGCCACAGGGAAGTCTGCAGCTGAGATTCTGCAGGCACATAACCTCGCACGTCTGGGAGATCCGGCCTATTTTGGGAATATAAAGGTAAAGGTAATGGTTTTTCGATTGTACAGCATATAAGACCCTTAAGTAACTACTATTGAATAAACATCAGAAATGTTATTGGATAAGCTTTATTTGTGGTCGGATTAAAATTTCTTAATATTTTCAATCTACAATTTACTAGTGAACATACCAATAATAGATGTAGACTCGTTATGTTCTAAGTCTTCTGCTCTGTCTACCAGTTTGGGTGTTTGAAGTAATATCATAAGCTTTCTATTCCAATGATCACGAAGATGGGAAATGTTTTTGCTACATTTTAATTTTTTTTTTACATAAAACGCAAAAAGCAGATGTGGGTTTTCTCTTTTCAAAGTATAACCACTCCTAAGATATTTTTTTTTTCCTATTCATTTTATTTAAAATAAGAAAATTTAGTGTTTAAGTAGCTGTGTATGGGAAGATTCCGAATGTGTTTATTTATGTCTCCAAATATTTGCAATAAAATTTGTAACATTCGAAATTTCGTAGTAACAATAATCTTACTACTGAAAAAAATGTTCAGTTACAATGCTTTGCAAGCATTACGGACCTAAAACAGTCGTCTTGCAAACTACTGGACTTAGTCGTTACTCTACAGAAGATACTCAAAACAGTCGTTCCACCGATGTGACTGAAAATAATAACACTGTGTAAGGGTAGCTAGTCTTGACAATTCGACTGTACTATCTTGTACGGTGGTTGTTACCATGAAATTCCGACCTCCCCTTTTTTTGGAAGACAAAATAAAAGACACACCCAACAAAGATGACCCTAGGTTGTGCCTGTCAGCTGTCAGTTTTTACAAAAGGAACACACACTTTACAGCCGTAGGCCCCAGTTCCTGGAATCTTTTCTCATCCCCGAACAGGAGCACAAAATAAAGAAACGGCTGAATTCTGTCAACTTTTTTTCCATAGTAGTCGGAAGATGCAATCGCGCAATACTTTCGACTTAATCGATAGTGAACTTTCTATAGTGCTCTTCCCTACCCATACTCAGCGCCCGAAAGGTTGATCGTTGCCAAATGTTCAGTAAATAGGTTGGTAATCAGCTTCTGAAAAACCTAAGGACAGTATCTCATCTGTTTACCTTACCCAGGGCGTTAATATCACCTCGAAATAGTTAATATACCTATTAGTCATATTGTTATTTTAAAATCTGAATATTATCTGTTACCCAAATGGGAATTTTTAAATTTGAACTAGTTTGAACTTGCATCCTGTTGAAAGAAATGACGTCAATGCGGTTTGGCTGTGTCTTTACTTTTGATGTGCAAGACAAGTTTTGGAATTATTCGATATTTTTCTTTACAAAATAATTGTAGCAGTCGTTTGTCTTCTCACCTTATCGCGTATAAGTCTTATACAATTGAAAACTCCTGACTTTATGATTTCGAGTAGTTGAAATTTAAGGCTCTTACACATTTGAAATCTATAACTTTTGATCTGACCATTAATTTTACGTTTGCTTTCCTTCATGTTGTTTCTTATGGAACTTGACTCAATGGAACTGTCAAAGCTAAAGTCTTTACGATTTCGAAAAGTTAAACATTTGTCAAAGTCTAACAGCCATTTTGCCGAGAATCTAGCAAAGGTTATGTGGAAAATGTGTTATTTAATTGTAGGTCGATTTTAATTTCGGCATATTAAACCAAGCTCGTCTTAAATTAAATAAATGGCAAACAAATATAACGTGAAGAGGAAATATATGAAATGACACATCTAATGAAGTAAACAAACTGGTACTTTGTTTTTAAATAAATTATTTATATAAAGTTTAAACTTATATTTATAAAAAAATTGCGTAAAATGACTTTCTGGATAATATAATAATTAATTTCATAACAAGATACACATTTTTACGAAGCTTGCGGAACCGATGTTCAATTGTCTGAACTCTGACAAAATTGTATCGTGTGTAGGTGGATTCGTCGGAGGAAAGGAAACGTAAAGTCGAATGCTAAAGTTTCCTATTGTGTAATAAGTTTATTCGTTGACATTCGTCGTACACGTGATACTTATATTTAAATGTGACGTGTGGATGAAGTGGATGTTACATTTATCTTGTTTTGGCGGATTGTGGTTTTTAAAGCACCTGCTTGTTAACCATAGGTAGAGAATTGTTTTTTCTGTAAAAGAAGCGCAATTATTTATCACGTGAAAACATTTTAGAAGGTAAAATGAATTCTGGTCGATTGTTCACAAGAGAAGACGTGCACAGAGAAAATAATGGTATGGAAAATGTTTTGATTATTGTTCATAACGGTGTTTATGACGTAACAAAATATCTTGAGGCTCATCCTGGTGGCAGTGACGTGCTTTTGGAACAAGGAGGAAAAGATGGTACAGTTGAGTTCGATCTAGCTGGGCATTCGCTAGATGCAAGAGAACTCATGGAACAATATAAAATTGGCGAGTTAGCTCCCGAAGAACACACCAATCATAACCGACGATGTGCATTCTTCTACAATGTTTGGACGTATTTGATACCATTGGGCGTTGCTGTGATTGTAATAGGGTGCTATAAGCTATACAAAAGGAAATGAATTATTTACACATTGTAGAGAGACCTAGCATGTCTATACAGGAACATATTAGGTAGGAACTATTGAGTTCTCAAAGCGGAGAGATGCAACTCAACGTAGGCCTAAAAAAATGAGAATTATTTTATGATTGTGTGCATGTAATGTATGGTTTGGCCTACGTTTGTACATCAAAAGTTGGTCCATTTCTCAATACATCTACCAGATCATAAATTTTCTTTTTAGATCTTAAAACAGTTGGTAATAAATCAGATAGCTAACACAAAACAAGTAGTTTAAATGCTAATGTGATAACCAATATGGCTTTGCTACCATAATTGGAATTTAATTATATCGGTGGAAGTTTTTGTACAATATTTGAAAGGAATATGTAGCAGTCAGCTGTATTTTACAGATTGTACCTAGTAAATATTCCAGAATGCCTTGTTGGAAAGGAAGTTGCACACCCAGTTAAAGTTACAGGGACTTTCTGGAAACCTGGGAAATTTTTAACTAGGTTTTGCAGAGTTATTTTTCCTACCCACTTTTCATGACTGAATACTTGTTTAAAATTTGCAACCATAGTGATTGTACAAAGGTTTTTTTTAAATTCATTTATTGAATTTTTTAAGTAACATGAAATATGTGTGTGCTGAAGTCCGCCATTTTACATCACTGGGACGCTACTCTCTCAGCGCGGGGGTAGATCGGTCCCTTGTGAGGGACCTTGGCCACCCAGTTGGTTGTCAGTTAGATTGCGGAGGCGAGGAGAAGCTAACCCCCTCCCCCCTCCGCACCCATCAAACATACTTAATGCTGCGGAGCAAACATTGTTTTACAGGATTCCCAGGGTAGCGCCTGGGAGCTGTTTCCATAGCTGTATTTTACTCTCTTTTTCCCTGCCTGTACGGGATAAAAGAGAGTGGTGAAGTTAATTGAATTTATCAGCGCGGAATTTTAAAGTTCAGGACTTGTAAAGTACTGCCACGAGCTCCCTGTGAGAGAGCTAGTGACAGTTTGGTATAAAAAGCGGAGGTTAATAGCCAAATGAAGTTAAATTTTCGATATAAGTAGCTTTCCCATGACTGGAGTGGCAAGGGTTTATATAATTAAATTAATTATATGTATATTGAAGTGGTGAATTTAAGTTTCGCGAAAATTTAAATCAGTGTATTTGTTTCAGTTTCAGTAATTACTTCATATCTCATAAACCATTAAATAATCTGATTGGTGTGTAAATGCATGGCAGTGTAAATTTAAGTTAATACTTATACTACATATATGTAGATACATTCATATCCCATTTTGCCTCAGTAGCCAGTGCAGCCAGTATAATTAAAGCAGTGTTCTTACATTCTGAAATATCGAAAACATGTGCCACTTCCAGTGTTGTATGAACATCCCTAGTATGACAAAATGTGGGAAACGACAAGCATACTGATTTAAATTTACACAAAACGAATGAGGTGAACGAATTGCTTAAGAGGATGTAATATATGAATTTAAGGTGAACAAATGATTTGAAGTTTACAGGTATGTGGAAGCCCATATAGAAAAATCAAGTAAGAGAAATAGTAAATAACAGTCCTCCGCAAGTAAATATTTTGATGGAATGATACATTCTTTTAGTGTGATAATCATACACCACACTAAAATGTGTACATTTATAGTATCCAAAAGTGTAAATTTACGGTAAGCCTATTAGAAATAGCTCAACTGTAATGCATCATAATATTTGCTTATGAAGCTAGCTAAAAATGTTACCTTAGTTCTTCTACATTCACTTTAAAACACTTGTAGATATTTATCTGTGTTTTTAATTTTTATGTACTACCACCACCACCTCGTAAGTAGAAATGTCTTACAATACATATTTCACCTATATGATGCACTTTCTTGCTCTGTCTGACTTTTTTTTTTTTTTTTCAGTATTTATTATGCAGGGCCTTCTAGTAGCACATCAAAATATGTAGTGTAGAGCTTTAAAAGTGGCTGTGGCCTATGCTAGCAGTAGAGGCTGTTGTAGGGTGCATTTGTTATCTCCTAGATTATAATTTGAATAACAGTAAATTGGTGTCCCATTTGGATGCACTTCTGAAGGGACTAACATGAGGAGCAAAGCTTGCTCAAAATGGTGAACCCATACTCTGCACATGTGCTTGCTTTGGATGGACAAAATCTTTTGGTGATAGATAATTGTACATAGTCTCTAGTATCTACGGTATGTTTGAAGACTGGACAGTCTTGTTTAAATGTATTATGTGCATGGCTACAAACATTGTAACCACATTTTACATTTATTTTCTCAAACATATACATTTTATGGTTGTGATAATTAATAAACAAAATGAATCTGTTCCTCATTGAAAATTGTAATAAAACATCAGAATTTGTACTTTGCTTTTGAGTGTACATCCAGGTATTTAATTATTAGTAGATTGTTGCCAGGTGGTACTCTTTAACATTGCTGAATTTGTTGTTAGGTTTAGGTCACATTCCTTTTTCTACTGCCAGCAGCTTACGAATTGGGGTGAGTGGAGTAGAATGGCATGTATTTGTAAAGCTTTTGGTTCATAAATGCTTAAAAAAAAAAAATCTTAAATATCTGTTATCAGCAACAGGTATTGGGCGAGAACAGTCTATACCTGTTTCCATCCCTGCCCGTTACTGAAGCAGGAACAATCACACACACTGGCTTGTTACTCTGTATGATATCATTTTGTTGTACCTGTTCGTATTGTCTAATATTAGTATCCAATACTGCATCCCGATAGTATTTACAGACGAGAATATTATTATATAAAACAATTATTTCTAACTTAATTTTCGTTATTTAACAACCACATTTGCACAGGGTCCATTTTGCATGCCTTTTTTTTTTTTTTTTGGGCAATGAAAAAATGTTAGAAGTTTTGTTTGAAGTTATAAAATTAATTTCTCCTCCTCAGTATATCTCTAGCTGTTCTTTTATGCCCCCCACCTTGTGGCAGTAACAGCCGCCAGGAATTTGCAATTATCACTGTCCTACCAGGAGAACATCGAGATCTAACTAATTATAAGCATTGCTAAAAATATTTCTGTTGCGGATAAATGGTGGCAAACAATATGCCGTAATTTATGTAATAATAATATATATATTTATTACAGTTCTGTACCTATTTTCTCTGTAGCTCTCCATGGTTCTTTGACAGGAAATTGCAA
This sequence comes from Dryococelus australis, assembly GCA_029891345.1. Taxonomy (NCBI): domain Eukaryota; kingdom Metazoa; phylum Arthropoda; class Insecta; order Phasmatodea; family Phasmatidae; genus Dryococelus; species Dryococelus australis. Next base: position 54,239,712 of record CM056999.1, read on the forward strand.
GAACTGCCAAAATGGCTGTAGTGGGAAACAATTTTTAAGCTGCCTCATCACAACACTGAGTACTGTATTTTATAATTTCATCTTCGGCATTCTGAATAATTTTCCTGTATCTCTGTGCTACCATCTGTCTTCCTGCGTTGATGTTTTTGAGATGGCTGGTAGCGTGACTAGCACTGCACACTCATCTATTTTCCCCTTCCTCCCCTACCACCAAGATGTACACAGATACCTACCATCCACAGTATGTGATCATCTGTGCATGATTGGTCACATTTAAGCAGTCTATACGTGATGTACACACATGCTAAATCTTGTACAAGAATCTCTCATGCAGGGGAGATTTCGTACAAAATTAGGAGTGAATGATTCTATTGGTCCTCCCCTGCTAGTCACACACACACACATATATATATATATATATAATGTGGATGAGGAGCAGATAATATAGCTGTTAAAGAGGAAACGTGAAAAATATTCATTGTGAATAACTTGAAAATATTATTTTGGAAATGGAGTTCAGATATTGTTGGATGAGTACAAGAAATATTCTGCTCTATTTAATAGCCACTAATTTAAAACAGCGTGTCTTCATGAGATTTTAATTATTAAAATTACAGCTACTACACTGCCATAAATTTTGCTCATACAAGGAGGTGAGCGAGTGAAGAGTTACGAGATCTGTGCTACTCTAACTGCGAGGTCTTGCGAGCCAATATAAGCAGGTACCTATTTTACTGCAAGTTTGAGCTGTGGATTTATTTCTCATGGGAATAATCCTGGTACTTTCGCTCGAGATTTCTCATATAAGGCCTTGTACGAAATTCATTTTGCATCTTGTAAAAGCAGCTTGGTGACCTTTTCAGCGCAAAATGTGTTGGTAAACAAACTGTGTATTTAGTGACTTTCAATATTCTTTTTACAAATAATTACCTGCTGGAACAAGATTACTGACAATGGGGAAGGTACATTTTAATGTCTGTTTTTTTTTTATACACAAAACCAATGAACAGGCAAATAAATATACTGTACAGTGTAGTTTTTTTAAAATGTAAACAAACAAAAATATAACTTCTAAGCAAAGTAATTATTTGTGCTTTTATGCACATCTTTAATTGATGGTATAAAAATGTTACTTTATTTATTATAGGCAGCCATTTTTATTGTTTGCATGGTAACAGAGTGGTTATTTCTTTACCAAAATACTGTGGAATTTATAGCACACTTTTGATACCATTGGTGTAACATCTGGAATGTTGCTGCTTAAGAGTTTGTCTCATGCTGTGAAAATGTACAAGCTTAGTTCTTAATTCAGTCAGTGTATCATTTGTGGTTGAATACATGGTGCAGAAGTGCTGGAAGATGTAGTGACATTGTTGTAAAATGTTAGTGTGTTATAAAATCATTAATATGAATACCAGTATTATAGACTATGTAAAATATTGCAACATATGTGAAGTGCTTAAAAATTAATTCCTGTGAAACAATTTGTGATCTTAGCTGCTACAAATATTTTCAGAAAATAAAGGCATTGTAGTTTTATTATTTATTAACTTTTGGAAAATGTGTGCACACTTATGGAAACAAGTGGGTGAAATTTGTAGTACAGATGTGTAAAAACTGTGGTAATAAAATGAACCATAGTTTCCAAGGGTACACAGACATTGAAAGTTGCCGAGGACATATATGCAGAGCTGTGGTGAGGCTAGCCTGTAAAACTCATGATGGAAGAGAGATATGGAGGAAGTGGCAACAGACTGTCTTGATGAAAGTAGGCATGTGACCTTGGCAACTTCTACTCTGACAGCTACACAAGGCAGGCAGGGGGACTGATTATAAATCCACAAATTGCCTGTATATACAACCCCTATGTACAGGAAACTTTGTTCAACATGTATTTTGTGGTAGCAGCCCATAACAAATAGTCTCTCATGTCAAAATTCTAAAAACTGAATAATTTTGTTCAGGTGAAATGTGTATGTGATGAAAAAGAATCATAGCTGTAAGTCAGTATAAAGCAAAATGGAGTATAAATTACAGCAAAACTTTCCTGGCATTTAAGTTACCAATTTACAGAATGTTGTGTGTGTTTTTTGTCTGCGTCAGTTGGAATATTTCCAATGTTTCTGCGTGTACTAGTTTCTTTCTTCCACAGTGTCTGTGATAATAATGAATATTCTTGTGTATGGGTAAAGGGACCAATCTGTTTTGTGCCCAGCATTTTGCAACACAAATATCATGAGCCAGTGCTTTCTGGTGAAGTAGCATGGCCGAAGCAGGTTCTGTTTGGACGTGATGAGCAGAAAGATAAGTCATACATGCACATTCCTCCCCTTCAGAGCTAACTGGTAATTTTCTGGGACTAATATACACATAGCAACATTGAGAATTTGATCACATGGTTTGATGTCCATTTAGCATTATTTTGAATGGAGGTCTACAAATTCCCGTACAATGCAAGGTGGTAATGGAAGAGACATGGCACACAGGAAAGACGACAGAAGTTCGACATACAGGCCAGGAACAAAATAAGATTTATTAGAAAATTTAGTGTGTACTAGAAATAAAAGTAGGTTGGGGAGAACGTAAGTATGTTACTCTATTTTTCAAACAAGCCAGCATATGGGTAGGGTTGATCATAATCCGTACAAGTTATTTAAGAATAAATGCTAAGCAGAGATGGGATTAGAAAATTGTTACCATTACTGCTAGGGTGATAAAGAACTTTACTGGAAGAAGGGGAAGGTACACAATTGGCAACAAGGTTCCTTGTTCTACTCACTTGTAAATTAATGTTCCACAATTGCAGTCAGGTCCAGTGAGCTGGGTATTTCGAGTTGTACGGCAGACATCCCTAATGTGATACTTCAGTTCTTAAATTTTCCACTCCTATCTCTGGCCAAAAATAACGGATTTTCCTAGTAAGATTAGGCCGATCTATTCCATTCAGTAACTGCTTCAAACTTAACAATTAGCCCAGAGTTACATTTTTTTTCTTTTGCGAAGAACCACTAGATACGCCAAAAGTGTGAAGCTGACCAACAATAGATGAACACTCTCATATACGTGCCTGACTGCGGGTGGGTTACACTGAAGCACTACATATACCAAGCTAGCACGTCCATCGTGCCCTGATGGTGAAGTGTGGTAGAAATGAAGCACAGAATGAACACCATGGTGAGGAAATGAAAGCACCTTGATAAAACCCATAGGCTAAAGCAAAATCCTTCATACTTAACCAGGTTACGAAGTGAATGTCCTGCCCATTACACCATTGAAGAAAAAAAAAGGGGGGGGGGAAAGAGATGTACAGACAAATATTCAGGTCATTAAACTGAATTTTAATGTAGGCACATATTTTGTACTGTTGACAATATAAGGGACCAGTAGCAATAGGGTAAAGTCAAGAGTTATGCTATCTCGTATGCTGTAGCAAGCACAAAACAAGCATTTTTTCTTCAAACAAAAGTTCATATTAATTTGTTGTAAATTGAAATGTGTTTGCAGCCATGCTTTTCATTTAGAAAATTATTCATATCATCAATCAGTCTCGAATGTGCCCAATCAAACTTGACGTGACATTGCTTGGGTAATAACTATTAGTTTTTTGTTCGAGCAATACGTTTTATTTTAGTAAATACAATCCTAGTAAAAGTGGTCTAACAGTAATTGTGCAAATTGTTATAATGTTATGTGATTATGAGGTGCTATAAGTGTGTAATATGGATTGGACTTTGATATATAGGGTGAGTTACCTAAGATTTTAACCTAGAATATTTACGGAAACATCAAAGATATCGTTAACCTGTTTTCACCCAGATGAATTGTCATAAATAACTTACTGAACGACGTGTAGCGTCGTGTCATAGGAATGTTAATTATGAAGATATTGATATTAATTTTTCCTGCTGGCAATGTCAATCTGAAAGAGACTAATTAATTGCCTATCGCTCTCCGAAAGCGGATAAGTAGTTTCGGAGAAATGACTATGTAGAACATAGGATTTCTCTGATTGTAACATCTGATTGCATGCCGTCACATGCAGACATTCGTGATATAATACCTAAAAAGAAATACGTTGTGTCGTATCATGCGGAAACTGAATGTTGCACCTCTGTGATACTGGTATAAAAAGAGTTGGCGAGGACACGCAGCTCTGTATTCTAGCTGTGGAGAGCGAGGAAAATGTTGTTCATGAACCAAGACAAATTGGATAGCCATTCCATTTGTGACATTCATCTGTGATGCAAGGTTCTGACAGAAACAAAAGCAGAACTGTTGCCATTGTTAACTGGTGAATCATCCCTAGATGCAATGTCCTTTGCCTCCCATTTGGTGTGCCGGCCCACCCTGATGTAGCCAAGTGTGACCAGTATCAGTTTTAAGTGACCTTTTATTCCATTTTTACAACTTTGTTATTAGTTAAGCTTTGCTGCATCATGCTGGAGCGACCCATCAGCCGGATGCGACATTTCCTTATGATATCACGAACGTACGAGATGGTGCACAGTCTGATGGTAACAGCATGCTGTTATTTCTCCGAAACTACTTATCCAATTTTGGAGAGTGATATGCCATTGAATTAGTCTCTTTCAGATCGGTGTTGCCAGCAGCAAAAATTACTATAGTTCCATTAGAAAAAACAAGTTGATACTGATATCTCTATACAGTAATTAAAATTCCTATGACAAAATGCTACACGTTGTTTAGTAAGATATTTAATTCATCTGGGTTAAAACAGGGTAACGATTGGTTAAAAATGTATGATGTCATGAATGTAGATGTAGTTTTCACTATAAGTTCCAACTACTTGTTTTGGTATTGTAATATGTGTTAACTTAATGTTCTCTATTATATTAGTCTCCACAATTGCTAATTATTTAATTTTATGGAGACAAAATATGGCTGAAGCTGCAAATGGTTCAAAACTAAAAAATTTCATAGAAAAGGAGAAAAGAGTAATTGTTGACTTGATAGAAAACAAACTGAATATCATTGAAAGAAGAAAAAAAAAAACCACACCTCTTATATTCAAAACGGAACAATGAGGAATGGAAGACCCTAACGATTTTTTACTACATTGAATTCACTGTAAATTTTCAATTATAGTTTTGTTTTATTGGAAAAACTATGCACATACATTTTTCGTTATTTTTAATACCAATGTTATTGAAGAAGGTGGCATACATAGAACTAGACGTGCAATGTTTTCTCTGTTTAAATGAATTATTGTTGTACAAATTTTACTGAATAATATTCAAGTGCACATAATGTTTTAATCTCCCAAGAAAACAATTGAACTTAGTCTTATCTGTTGGCGTATTTTCAAACTACATTTGTCGGTGATGGCTGTTCTTTTGTGATCAAAAAATTTGACGCTATTGTTAGCTTGTACGGAAAATTAGGACAGTTTATGATATTCTGAATGACCTTTCCAGTTTTATGTTGTAGTTGCTCGGAGGGACAAGCATGAATTTCGTCCTCTCTTTACAAAACATTAATACATCAATTAAATAAATGCATTTGATCTCAAGTCTTTGTAAAATGTCTCAATTTACATTTCACAACAGTAAACAACCGAATCCATTTTAAAGATTTAAATATTAATAAGTCTATTTCTAGTTAATAAATACATGTAACAGTGCTTTTAAATTCACATAACCTATATTCAACAGACTTGTATTCTTCTCTGATCTTGGATTGAGATTTTGAAATGTCAAATTCGGCGGTTCAAAATGAAGTGCATCTCGATCTCCAGTCAAGCTCTGAACTCGAATGGTGCAACAGTTTTCTGTGTCCATCTTAGATCCGATCTTGGGAGTTTCGAACCACGATGATGCAACTGACCATAAGTGGCACAATTGTGAACACTGCACATATGCCATGTCTGATGTTACTAAATTACATTTGTTAAACACTATTTTTTAATTATATTGGGGAATATAAAATTATATACATATATATGTATTTTAATGAACCGACTGTTCAGCACCTTTGATGGGTTTTTATTTAGCAGTGCAATATAAAACCCAATGAAGTATGTTATACTGGGTTATTCCGATATGTTTAATTTTGATGTTTATAACAAATCGGAGAAATAAAAGTATTTTGTAGTACAGCATTAAAATAAAAATATGACACATGTAACATATCTTGAGATATTTTCTGTTAAATGTGTGTTAAAAGTTCCATGTTTTTGTGTCTCTTCCTATGCCTTAATGGTATATTCATTTTCAAAACAATGATTTGTTACCAAAAAAAATAAACCTATTCAAAAAATTTTTGTTGTGGATTTTTTTAAATGCAAATGTCTCTGTTGGTTTAACAGAATATGCTCAGTGAACAGTTTTTTTTACGAGTTTTACAAATACAATACTTAAAATAAGAAGCTTATATATGGTATACTAACATATTGCCAAATGCAGGGTTTTTACTATTGTTGCATAAACATTTTAAACTGCCAACCACCCAGTTTAATGTTGTGTGATCAAATAACGTGACAGGTTTGTTTGGAGAGAAGACCAGTGATAGTGTGCATGAATGGCGGTTTCTCTTTCACAAGGTAAGTGGCAGTAAAGATCTAGACATTTCATTTTAACCAGTGGGTTATTTATAATTAAGACAAGAATTATTTTTCTTATGAGTCTGCACGTGTGGAGCCTTGCTTGTTACTGGAAGTACTCACTCTCTTGAAATATGGCTACATACATGCAGTGTTGCTGGCCGGACCATTATTTTTTCCTGCAAATTTCACAGCTGGTTTCTTGCGTTGGCCGATGAACTGTCATGTGATTACCTTCTGTATGTGTATTCAACAAATAATCTCTATTTTGTTTGGAATTTTAAATGCATGGAAAATAAGTAATGAAATGAATGCTTAATGCACTGTTACAAATGTTTACATGGATAAAATGTGTTATGAAAAAGAAGATTGATTACACAAAATGTGAATACCAAAATGGTTAAACTGTGGGTTCTCAGCAAACTTTATATAAAAAAATACAGCTGCAGTGACACTTAACAAGTGATCTTTAGTCTAAAGTAATGGCTGGTATTTGGAAGATGTACTTCAAAAGAATAAAAATAAATTCTCGTAAAGAAATTCACTTTTAAAAAAACAGGGAAAGGGTGTCGGCTGGAATTACTTTTTCGAATTCCCTAACTTGTCCTTGCTTTCCTGACAGAATCTTGCCATGTTTTCTGACCTATTTTCAAGACAAAACCTTACAATACCATATTTTTTTGCATCACTGACAGAAAAAATATATCTGCAACTGATCAAACAAGCAGGACCAACATTTTATTCAGTCCATCAATATGTTTTGCGATACACACTATTGACTTCACATGAGTGCCCACTACAAAAACAAATACTTTATTTTGTACATAAAGGCCCTATGTAACTTGGCAAAGATGAGTTATTGCCAGTTCACAAATTTAAACAATTGAAATTTTAAAACTCGTATGCTCACAATTATATTATCCTGTATTCACACAACAAAAAACTTATGCTGAATAGCAATTATTTACATTCTCGACTTTTCCCTGTAGTTGGACACCCTGGGACAGGCATTGTTGCAGGTTTTCTGTGGCTGAAGCGGCAACAATATAGTTTCTCACTCCCATGATAAACACGGCTGTGAGTTTAATTCCAAGACTCCCTCAGCTGTTTTTTTTTTTTGTAATTGCTAATCATTTTTAAGAAACACTTGCTGGCTCATTAATGAGGAATATTCGCTCAACCAGAAGTAAGTATGTTTTTTTTTGTGATCGCTAATCAAGTCTGCGAGTTCTTAAGTTTAATTTACCAAGAGCCTGTATTACGACTTCTAGTTATTGCTAACTAGAACTGTCATAAACAATTTATCACTAAGTGGTGGTGTTTTTGCTTAATTGCATGTTATTTTGGAGGTGATATAAAAATAAAAATTGAAGTTTTTTTTGCTATTTTGAGTGTTATATATAATATTTCTGCTAGAATTACTGTTAATAATGCATTAAAAACATTTCTCCTAGGCTTGTTTAATTAAAGAAAATAATGTCTTAAAATACTGTATATAATTTGTTATAATCTGACACAAAATGCAAGTCAAATTTATTTATTACATTTACATGTAATACTGACTGGTGAGAAATCAAATAACACATTCCTGTCCAGTGCTCTTTCGACCGATATATTATTTCTAGGGTTTTCCATTTGAAGATGAAAAAAAGTACCAACTTAATCAAAAAAGAAGAAATTTTTGGAAAAGTCAAATGTCATATGCTAAGTATTGTGTGGCAAAATCGGGGTTTACCACACTGTCATACGTTATTCTAGCTAGAAAGATAAATACAATCTGACAAAATTGACAATATTACAGTTGCACTACCCGATAAAGAAAATGACCCATCATTGTTTAATATTGACCAAAAATATGGTACATGGCCCACGTGGGGAACAAAATCAAACGTCACCATGTATGAAAAACGGAATCTGTTCTAAGAAATATCCCTGACGTTTCGTTACCGAGACATAGACAGCTGAGAATGAATATCCTGTTTATCGATGCCGAGATGCTAATAATGGCGGTCAAGTTGCTACCTTAAATATTTGTGGAAGAACTACTAACAATAAATAATAGATGGATCATTCCATACTCTCCAACAATGTGTCAAACTTTTAACGTGTACATCAACATAGAATATTGTCATTCCATGCAAGCCATTAAATACATATGTAAATATATAAATATGGCGTCAGACCAAGCTACTTTTTGTCCAAAATACCAATGATGAAGTCGAAAATTATTTAAACGAATGCTACATATGCACATCCTGTAGGAATTTCCCATTCCTGACAGACACCCTACCGTTGTACATTTAGCTGTACGCTTAGAAAACGGACAAAGAGTGTACTTTTCACCAGATAATATGGGACAGGCAGTTGATAATCCAACGAAAACAACTCTCTCAGCTTTTTTTAGCTATGCAACTCTGATGAATTCGCAAAATCCTTGCTTTATCACGAAGTTCCACATTATTATACTTGGGCCAGCAACAAATTCTCACAAAGAAAGCGTAATGATGACGTCAATGGGCATCCCGGAATTAAAAGAAGATGATGCTTTTGGGTAGAGTTTACAGTGTTCATCCTGCCTCATTTCAGCTTTTAAGAACTGTGGGTGGAGTGGTGAAAGAAACACATCAAGAAGCTTGCTGAGATAGAGCTTTATTAGAAAATGATAGTCATTGGGAAAATACTTTGAGAGAGGCAGTTGTTTTGCATTGTCCATTAAAGCTAAGGGAGTTATTTGTATTGGTACTATTATTTTGCAACCCATCTGAACCACTTAAACTGTGGGAAACATTTCAAGAGGATCTGTGTGAAGATATTAGACACAAAATTCACCAACAAATTCAGGACTTGACTTTGCCCTTCAATTAGGATATGTACAATGAAGGTTTAATCCAAATAGAAAATAAACTGTTAGAAGTGAATGACAAAAGTATGAGTGATTTTGGTTTATCTTTGCCTAATCGGTCATACAATGCTGAGACATCTGTATGACATCAATGAGTTGTCAGTTTTTTTCAACAAAAATTTGCCAAAGTTAAGCTTATGATGCTATAATTGATAGTGTAGCAAATAATAGGGGTAAATTTTTTTTCTTTTGGATGCCCAGGGGTACAGGGAAAATGTTCATTACAAATCTAATATTAGCAAAAGTGAGACAACCTGAAGAAATAACACTGGCAGTTGCCTCTTCTGGGATTGCAGCAACCCTATTAAATGATGGGAAAACCGCACATTCCAGTTTTAAGATACCACTAACAGTATCTTTGGAGCAAAATTCAGTATGTTCCATACGTAAAAATGGACCTCTTGGCAAATTATTACAAGATGCATTATTAATAATGTGGGATGAATGTACTATTAGCCATATAGTTATGTCGAAGCAGTAAAACCGATGCTTCAAGATCTCAGAAGCTCAAATGTATTCATGGGTGGTGTCACTTTTGTTTTTGCTAGTGATTTTTGCCAAACACTTCCTGTCTTAACAAAATGAACACGTGCAAACATTGTAAAAGCTAGTCTACAATAATCTCCATTATGGGGTTCAGTTCAAACACTTAATTTGCCTACTAACATGAGATCCCAATTAAGTGAAAACAATGATAATGGTTTTCCACAACAATTGCTCAAGCTTGGAGAAGGAAATTTCCTTTTCTAAGCGCAAATCAAATTTTCCAAGCGCTGAAATCAAATTTGATGATGGATTGAGTCGTATAATCCATAAATTAGAACATCTTACAGAGGCAATATATCCTGATCTAGGAAATTTATTGCAAATAGAATATCATTGGCTCTGTTCAAGGGCAATAGTAGCTCTCAGAAACAATACAGTTAACGAAATAAATACAATGATCTTACAAGTTGTTCTCGACCAAGTTAAAAATTACAAATCCATTTATACAGTCACCAACATTGAGGATAGTGTGCACTGACCTCAAGAACTTTTAAATTCATTAAACCTTCTGGCCTACCGCCACATGACCTCAAATTAACGATTGGTATCCCAGTAATGCTACTATGCAACTTAAACCACTATTGATAAAAGATTTGTGAAACATCATCAAAGCAATAATATTAACTGGGCCTACCGCCGGACAGCTAGCACATATTCCACGTATCCGTATGATCCGTATGATTCCTTTCAAGTGGTTGCAGATTCCGGTGAAGGTATCATTTGCTTTCACAATAAACAAGTCCCAGGGACAAACTTTCAAATTTGTGAGAACAGATTTGAGAAAGGGATGTTTTTCTCATGGCCAATTATATGTCGGGTTATCTAGTCAGAACTCCAGAAAACCAATACATTTTGCTACCAGACAATAATATAACAATACACATAGTATACAGAGAAGCTGTAACAAGTTAATGTAAATTTAATAAAACCTATAAAAAAATTCTTTAAAATAAGAGGTTCATATTTCCTAGTTACGAAAAAATGAATTTAATTTGAGGATTGTACTCCCCTGTACTGTTAATACTTAAGAATTAAAAAATTTATGAAAAAAAATAGGTGGTTGCTATTAAAAATAATACGTAAAAATTAATTTTCTTACGTTAGTTGTAATGACGGATAAAACTTTTAAATTACTTTTAAAGTGTAAATTTGAAATTTTGTAATAAAAAAATATAATAATAAAATCTATTAATGCTATTATTAATTATGCAAATAGAATAATAAATAGATGCCAAGACGAAGAGGGCGAGGGTACTGCTAGTTTCATATACTTTATTGATTAATGATCCTATTTACAAGTAAAAATTACATGATGGACTTTCGTGTTGGTTTTTTACTGTTGCTGTAATTTTAAGATCTTTCCCTATCTCACTTTCCACAGATTATAAACATTGTGTCTGTATGCAGTACTTGTGTTGTGTATTTGCACATGATAAAAATTTTAATAAACCGTAAATGTTTTGCTTATGCTATTTCAAATAGATCACCAAGATGACAAATGTACGTAACTTAAAAAATCTCACTGTTTCTTAGAAATTGCTAGGACTGTAGAAATAAAATTTGGCATGATTGTTTTTGTACCTTGGTAGAAGCAAACATAAAAATTTTTATTAAAATATATGTCATTGGTTATCATGGCCCGAGTGACATTATATGAAATGAGCGGAATAACCTATATGCATAACTTATAAAATAACTATAGTCCATTCCCAATTGGAAGCGACTTATGAAAATCAACCTTTGATAAAACATTCTAGGCATAACATGTCACCTGTTTTTTCAATAACCTGTATTCCACAAATATATAACACTGTGGTTAACTTTAGAGTACTGTATTATTGAATAAATGAACCTTTACCATAATATCTTCTATAACTTGTAATATTTATTTCTTTTTAAAATATGAATTAACAACAGCAAGTGCAGCGACGTGTTGGCAACGACCAGTAAGAAATAGTTCATGGTTAAATATTATTTTAACCTCGTTTTTTAGTATACTATTTGTAAATTAAACGGTGCGTATCGAAATATTTAAGTATTTAAGCAGAACCCAATGGCAACATATCACATTTTTACAGCTTAAAATAACAGTGGAAAATATTGTGAGTAGGCCATAATGGTATGGTATTGTTTTATTGAGTGAGAAAGCAATTGAAAAAATGTCTGCAGGCCAGGCTTGTCTCTCTCTTTCTTGTTCTTCGTCTCTTTCACACTCTGGAAATTTCACTTTGCTAATATGCAACTAAATTATACATGTTTTCAATTGTAGCATATTTCATACTTATTACAGCAAAATAATAATTTTTGAATTTATAATTTACAACTGAAAAGAAATTTAATGTTTGAATACATATTTTTATGGATATGATGGTGGGCCATTTACCTAGTGAAGTTGGCAGACGTGACGAGCCATGACATGGCGTGTTGCTTTTTGTCAAACGAAACGTAAATTATTATTACTCCGAAAAATACTTCAAATTAAAACATCACGTTTGTAGATGTTGTTTTTTTTAAACCTACCTAGGTAAGTTACGATGTGATAAATCTGTGTTTCCACGGCAGTAATAAATATACTGTGACATGTGTTTCGTTACTCATTGCATCTGTGAAATGGCGTGCCTTTGTGCATCGTGGTCGATACGCTGGCCCTGTGTGTGCGTGATTTCAAATATTTCATTAGCACTATTTATACGTTTTAAATGTGAACTGTTTTTATCACAAAGTTATTTATTTACATCCACATCTGTTTATTTATCACAATGTTGTACCTTTGCCCTAAGGGGTTTGAAACACAGTCGTGTAAGTAATTTGCCACAATCCCAGAAGAAAAATACTAAGCCCAGCCCGATAAAGTTCAATAAACCTAATAAACAGTAAGTAGCAATACATAGAAATATGAGCGGTATAAAAGTTATTGTAGGCTTATTTGTGTGCATGTTCACAGCTATCTTTTAAAGTTTGTATGACAAAAATGAGCAACACGATTTGCGTGCTTGAATTTAATGTGCCTTTTTCACTGGTGGTTCCTTCGTTTTAATATTTATTCCAACTGAGGCCGTCCTTTTAGAGAAATGACCTAACACATATAAATAACTAAATGATAATTACAATTAGAACAGCGATTTACCTCGCAGTTGTAACAGTGTTAAACACAGTCGCGGCAAAATACTAACGTGCATTACATGTATTGGGCTACGTCGTAGAAAACAAATAAGTTAATGTAAAATAACCGTAAGAACTATCTTCAATTCAAGCATTTTTAAAACGTCATAAAGCTGATCTAAATAATGTTATAGGCCTGATCTGTGAATATTCATAAGGAATGGTTTTTGGAATATAACAGAATTCTTTGAAAAGCTGTAAACAGTAAACAACACATTTGACAGGTATAAAAGTAGAAGTCACATTTCAATGTTAATTTTTAGGTGTAGCGAAAGTATACGAACATATGTACACACACAATGGAATGTAAACATTGATTTGGACATATTCTACATGGCAGTCACATGGCAATGTTTGTTTACATTTGGCAGAAGGATATGAAACGGGCCTGCAAGTAGACATTTAGCAGGGCTCCGAGTTGCTTCCAATGGGGAATGGACTATAGGTACAAGATTACTATTGACATTCATCTAGGTGCAGATAACAGCTTATTTGTAAGACACATTTTAGACATTTGTTTTTGTGTGATATATTTTGAAACATGGAGCAGCACAAAGTCCTACATCACACTCTGGTCAAAAGTATCTACTTTCCCGGCTCACACATTTTCCCTTCTCATCTCACTTCTCTCTGCTCTCGGGAAAATGATGTTCCCTCATTTGAAGTGGATGAGGGGTTGTACCAAACCTTTCTCCATGAGAAGAATACTCTTATGAATGATATTTTTCCAACATGCACAAGAAGTCTGTACTCCAAGTTACTTAGCCGTCCTCCAGATTTTTTGTACAAGACATACGATTTCAACAATGCTTGCTCAAAAATATGGAAGTAAATCTTCTTGTAATACTTTTTACCCCGTTTCCTGGGACTATATATATATATATATATTAATATGTTTAAAAATATTTATGAGTACAATTATATTATATATATATATATATATATCACACACACACACACAATATATATATATGTGTGTGTGTGAGGTATTTATCCACTATAATTGTACTCATAAATACCTCACATATATATATATATATATATTGCGAGGTATTTATCCAATATAATTGTACTCATAAATGTTTTTAAACATAATTATTAGGTTACTTAAAGACTGCTTATGGCTCTTTGTCCTCTGAATGAAGAAATAAATACACAGTGTTGTCTAAAAATGTGCCTTTCTTTACTGGGCAAGCATTTCAGTTATTCACGTTATTTTCATAATGGGATAAAGAATCATGTTTAGCTCTTCTGCTATTCTGTTGACAACCTAATTCAAATATATTTTCTTATGACCTCCGAAGGGTTAACAAGTTAAAGGCATTAATTTATGTCTAAACAGAAAAAAAAAAATCATGAACATCAATCAATATTCAAAAACCAATATTATTTATAGAAATTAATGTGAATGTAGCCTACATATTTACTATAGTCCATTTCATATAAGTGGTCTCAAACTTGCAAACAATTTGACCAACCTACACACTATGTAAACAATAAATGCTCTCGCTCCTACAGTACTGTATCAGCTTATGAACTGCTGCGGTATCCGTGTTAGGTTGGTATTTTGATGATGTCTTTGGAAGAAAATAGTACTCTGAACTAAAAGTTGTAATTTAAAATTTTAATTATACTTACCACATTTATGGTTTAAATTATGTTTCTAAAGCAATATTAAATTTTCTTGGCTATTAGTAACGGGACTTTAAAAACATGTTCAGCACTTATGACAGAGTATGTAGACACATACAAACAGTAAACATTTCCAGCCAACGGCTAGCCATATTTATGTTTCCAGCCTGGTGAAGGAAGTTGTGCGAGAGCGTTTTTTCTCATTGTGTTTATTATACAAATATTTTATTGGTGTTGTCAGAATATTTAATCAGTAGTTTATTATTTTTTTGTAAACAGTTAATATAATTATTGAAATGTACGTGGCCCGAAAAATGCTGCACTTTCCACACTTTTGTAGTGAGTAAACAAAATTTGATTGTCTACATCGTAAATTCAAAGGTAGGGTTCACTTCGGTCAAAGTGTATGCATGTATATATTGCTGCATCTGTACGAATACGAACAGCGACGTATGTATCGCATTTTGTATTTTAAAGTAAAAATTTTCGAAGTTAAATAATTGAAATGTTATTTCCATACGAGAAAAATTTTCCACTGTTCCATCAAAACAATATGCAACTCAAAAGGCAACAAACTCATGCCAGAATCACATAGCCCCAACCAACACAGCACGAAATGACCAAAAACGCAACCATAACACATTTCAATTTGACTACTTAAATTTACAGCATGACCGACACAAAGCTCTTGGCATTTAACCTAACTATTTAAAAGGTGCTGATAGGCTGCATTAGTCTCAAAGGTGGTGAACAAGAGGGAAATTTGTAATACATAATGGTGACAAATTGGTATCACTAATGCATACAAAAGTAAAATTATTATTTTTAAGAGTTAGGTACAGTAGTTTTCAATTTAATTTTCTTATAAGCTGCGTATTTACCTTTGTAGGGAAAGCTTGCAATACAATTTAATTTTGCAATGTTGTACATTCTTGTGTCGTGCCGCACAACACAACGAAGAATAGATATAATTTCTAATCCAAAATTGCTGGTCGGACGACAGAATCAGTCGGGCCTATGTGATTCCGGCATCGTAAGAACATCAAAATGATCCCATCTCATGAAAGACAATAAACTAAAGCCCCCCCAACTAACTTTTTCCTTTTTCCCTCGAAATAAAATTAAGATGATACCCTAATTGGGCCCACATTTCATTGCTATGGACATTTATCTGTGTTATTATTGATTGAAACTCTAACACACTGGTTCTGGAGGGTTTCAAAATGCAAAGCTTACTAGTCATACAAACTTTTAAGTAGTATCACTTGGATTTTTTTGGAACGTATATAAAATTGGTCAACCTTGTTACGCAGGGATACTTGTTAGCAACTAAATTTTAAAGGTTTTTACAGTTTTTAAAGGCTGTATTTAAAAGTAACATAATGGCATGTAGGTTTCAACGTTGGAGTCTTTCATAAACTTTTGAGCATTTTTGTTTAGCAAATTTAAGTGCTCATATGTTTTTAACATACATTGTTAAGAATACTGTACGAATAACGGAAGAATAATTCGCATAAACAGGATTCACATTCGAAAGACAA
This sequence comes from Dryococelus australis, assembly GCA_029891345.1. NCBI lineage: Eukaryota > Metazoa > Arthropoda > Insecta > Phasmatodea > Phasmatidae > Dryococelus > Dryococelus australis. The sequence goes on from CM056999.1 coordinate 54,256,054, forward strand.
CTTTTTTATATCAAGTAAATTACAACATGCTTATCAAACAAAATTCTTTCAATTTAAGCACCCAACGAAGCTCCACCATCATAAAGAAGTGTCTCATGCATCAGCAGGAACTGCGACATTTCAAAATTTATCACTAAGGAAAATGAACTTTATGATGTCTTCAATCTTGGGTAGGTGGAGCATCTTTTTAGTGTGTAAGTAACATGTTTGTTTGATATATTGTTGCTGTAGGTCACATCTGCTTCTCTAGAGCATTTTGTAACATCTCTGAACTGAAATACAGTTTTTCGTTAGGTGCCTGAGAATAAGCCTAGGACTGTATTCACAATTTTGAGGAGGGATATTGTGCGACTGAACTTAAACGTAAATATCAACACTGAGTCAGAAATAAGTTTTTATTCGCAGCATGACAATCTGAACACGTAGGTATTCTGCTGCTGCTTCATCTTCACTCCATTTCACTTTCACCATTTCACCGATAGTCTCAAGACCTAATTACGAGTTAACGAAAACCCCTCACCACATCAATTCACATGAAGGATTTGTCACATATGCCCATGTTAACCTATGTTTTGGTGCATTAAAAAACTCTTGTATGTGGGAGTTGTTAGATAATCTGTTCAATATACAATTTACAGAATTAAAGCCCTTTCACACAATCAAATTTTTCTTCTAAATACACTCAACTGAATTTAATTCATCAAACGCTACATGATATCATATCAACATCATAATCACTGCCATTCTCTATTTCAATTTCTTGAATGTTTTGTTTTCCTTCACGATTTATGTTTAGAACATATTTTATATTTTCTAGAATCCAAAATTTTAATTAACGATCCCAGCTATTCTGACAATATTAATGGAAATAATCTCATAATAATAGAGTTGTGTGAACACATTAAAAATTGTTACAAAATAAAGACACACATTTTTAAAAATAGAAAATGAACAATAATATGAAGGAATATTTGTTGTGGTTTAACCAATTATGTTGTGCAGGAGTTATAGACAATTCTAAAAATTTACTTTTGGTATTTTTTTAAACTGGTTTCATTAAAAAGTTTGTCGGAAATGTTTATGTGGAGATTTGAAAGCTTTCTGAATGCAGTTCATTGAAAGGCAAATTAAGTAACTTTTTTAGTTCAATAAACTAAATTCAAGTAAGTGAATTCAATAAATATTTGACTGCATGAAATGACCTTCAATTAAGTGTCTAATGTTAAAAACTAATAGGAATTTAATTGCAAATCCTGATACAGTATGTCACAAGTATACTGCACTGATCTCAAAATATAAAAAAAATTGCATTTATTAAATTATGAATTACATAAATAACTTTTATTCATTACATGTAGTGTTCCACAATTAACCCAATGATCAGAACATTTTCCAAGCTTTAATGGTCATTCTAGGCTATTGTTTTCTCAACATCACCACACTGTCCAATGACGGCATCAATCATTTCATTGCTAATATCCCACAGAGCTTTTGCCAACTCAGGGTCCTGGGACACTGTACTTGGCTCACACCGACAGCAGTTGTTGAAGTACAGGCCCGACACATTGACCAGTTCAGGAGCTGTGGCACAATATATGGTGGTGCTAGCCGCCTGTTGCTGTTGATAGAAGAAGAGTTCATTTTACAAAACTTCCCACTTCTGTCAACTAAATACAATATGGAAATACATGAAAAATAATGTTATGTACTATTGTCTGCAACATTAACTAATCACAGAAAATAACAATACGTGATAAAATATAACCTAAGAAATTGTGCAGAGCTGCTAAACGACAGCTTGTATACAGGACAATAATTTGCTGTATTATATCAACTTCAACACTGCGGCTAGACGATTTTAGTAACAAAACAAACAAACTTGTCAAGATTTACAAAAGTTGAGGAATAATTTTCATGCTTTTAGGCCGTGGGTAAATACTGCTAAGCAATATAATTTGACAACCAAAAGGAAAAATGTTCAGATTCAAGTGACCCAGTTTATTTGTTACAGATTTAAATTTTCGAACACTCCTGTGAGCATTCCCGATGCAACTGTGTTGCACATCTGTGGTTCTTCCACTAAGCGCGACCTGTTATCCTCTCATATGCGGCGTGAGTCACAGTTACTTTCTTGGCCATATGTTGGCAATAAACATTCAAAGCTAACTTCACTTCAGTAACATTTCGCCGCACCTAATTTTACCTCAAGAAATTTTTTTTGTGCACTTCACTATAAAGAACTTCACTATAATAAACTAGTCATATTTTTGGTCCCTTGAGATTTGTTATAGTGAAGCTCTACTGTACTGTATTTGATTAAACGCCTGTCCTTAAAAATTACTTTTGCGATCATTGGTACCAAATAAATTAATATTTATTTGCTTCCAACGGCAATAATAATTCGCTGTAAGGAAATATTGCTGCCAAGAATAATGAAAAAAAATGCTTGTTACAGGTGAAGTAACCTATATTGTTTTGGCAGTAACTGCAATTTTTGTTTGTTTTGATAAGTTTCTTGTTAAAGTTAGTTTTGTAATGACAGAGTTTTCCGTAACTAAATTAATTCATAATGTTTCGTACTAAGTATATCATCATCTCAAAACATCACTAAATTTATTGCTGTGTAGAAATCAGAACAGAGTAGTAGTTGTTAACCTAAAACCGGTTCCGAGTCAAACCTCAAGAACCAAACTGATCCATCCCTAGTAAAAATTCTTTATTTTTGGAAAATGTATTCACATACAATGTGTACGAGCTGAACAATGTTTGGTAAAATTATAAAATAATTAATTTTTTTGGGGTCCAACACAGTTAATGATGTATTGCGGTCAAGTGAGTTGAAACCCATCTAGTACAAATTACATAACTATTTCAATCTGTAACAATGTATCCAGTCAAGTGACACAGCACAAAAGAACATCTTTTCTAACCTCCCAACTGTACTACATTGCTTCTCCAGTACATATTTGGATCTAAACACTTACCAAAGACTTGGTGAAAGGCCTAACAAAGGCAAATAACAATCCGTACAACCACCAGTGACGACTGATGTCTGAACTGACCATATTCCCAGGATGCAATGAATTGACACACACGCCTCTTTGTTCCCATCGTCTGGCCAACTCTGTTGCGAACACAACATTACACAGTTTGGAATTATTGTAAGCTACCATGCCCCAGTACTTCTGTGAGGTTGACGGAGACAAAGATTCCTTGCTCAATCTGGAGGAAGACAAGTTGGAAAACCTAATAAACAAAAAAAAATGAATAACCATTTTGTATGTATATAAACTGTGAAGGGCAAAAATGAAAATGTTATGCTACTTACATCTAGAGATATAGACTATTGAAATTAAGAGCCAGTGGGAGTCACTTCTTTTTGCACTGCTCACTAGCTGTGAGGTGGTAGGGTGCCTCATCGCAGATCATTAGCAACGCATACAGGAAGTCTCATGTTTCAAACTGTGAGCAATATGCAGCTTCCAAGTGAATGGACTCAACTTGATGGGGACACCTTCCCTTTCTACTGTCCTGCAATATCACTGCTGTCTGCTATAGCTAATCAGTGTTCGTAAGCAATAAGGAAACTGTTACAAGTAACCAGCAAATATTTGTTTTGCCAGCGAGTTGCTAGAATAACTCATTTTGAATTCCATTACAAAAAAATTCCATACAAAACTTACACAATTCACACTTTTCTATTCCATGTTACAAATAGAATACAAATGATAGTTTAATTTACAATACACAATAGCAAAATTGTGTGTTATTCCAGCGACACAACAAACTGTATGTAAGAGGTTCTCAATTTCTTCTCATTAAGGGCCACACCAATAATTTTTTGTATACTGAGCTAGAGTCCACAATTTTTTTTGGTACATATATTTAAAACAAAAAGCAATTACGTCGCTATCTAGCAAACACTTCTTCAAGACAAATAAAAGTTAGGTGAAAAATTATAAAACAACCTAGCCTTAATCATAAATCAATTAAACAGTAAAATGAGAGTTGAATTGTTTAGTAATTTATACAAAATCTGAATTATAGGTTCTAGTAAGTTGTTTTAAAAATTCAGCTATAAGAGACTGCCATCCTTTGCGGGCCATAGTTCACGTGCCTATTGAGAACCAATGTTGAACATAAATTACATATACCTACTGGTTAGAAATCAATATAAGGTAAACTAATACAATAAGACACATATTTTCAATTTACAAATAAAACATACTTACTGAGTAGTGTGCTATTTACATTATCTGGGAATTAAACTTTTTTTGTTCTTTACATTACAATATATTTTCAAACAAGAAAAAGTAAGTAATAGGAGATGTAAGAATAGTTACAACAAAAACATTATATGAACTCAATTCCAAAGCTTAAGAATTTTTGTCTTCTTAAAAATAACCCTTTTTTCATATAAATTTTTTTGTACTGGAAACAAACGACAGTATATACAAAACATTACATTTCTACACGCTTTTATTTAACTTGCACTGTTTGTATTGATGCCGTCGGGTGAGACACGAGACGAACGATGACACAAATACTTACTGGTAATTTGGGTGCCAGCGGTGCTTCCTAATCACCGTACTATTGAGACTCAGGGTTCTCAGGGATGCTGTGGGTTCTGTGTGTCCGTCTCACCCGTGCATACTTACAAACACGTATGCAATACTAAACTTCTTACTCAACATCACTGGCATAAACTCTGAATAAAATATATGTAGCTAGGACACTGTCACTACTGAATAAAAGAATTAAGTTCACTGTAGACTTGTTTTTATTGTTATTATGCATACACATCAACGTGCCAATGAAATGATTATCTTGGTCATGACTAGCCAATTCCGCTTGGGTGCTCCCCAGCCCGCAATTACTCTAGCGCACACCTAGATGGATGATCTCACCGAGGTGCATGAAATCACAGTCTTCACAAGGGAAGAGCACAGACAGCCACTAAGGTGGACTGACGGTTTTTCCCTGAAGACAGGACACAGTGAATTACAAATGAAACCCTTAATACATATTAACATGTGTGATTACTCGGCATCACTAACGCAAACTTGTAGGGGTTCGCCCTCCAGTATGTGGGTAGTGTGGTGACGGCCTATACACAAAGCCAGCTAGGACGGGAATAATTGCACCGTACACTAATTAAAAAAATTACATAAACCCTTGAATGATACATGAAACAAGATGGGACACGAGATGAATATTCACAATAAACACGCACATGTGTGAAAACAAGCTTAGATGGTGCAGATGCCGCTGGATGAAGTTCGTAGCGGACCACACATTGCAGGTGGAATTGCAATATTTCTGCGTGGAAACGGTAAACTAAATTCAGACAAAAGGTTATTCTTGCTGAGAAAATTATTCTCTTTACTATTTCAGTGGTTACAGGCTTGTAACATGCCTGATGGCGGTAAAATCAAACATTAACGTGACCGCGTGGTAAAGTACAAAAGCATCACTTTAGATGAAAAATGCATTGAACCCTGAATAAAATTGACATAGAACCCTGAAATAAATTATTGCACATACGATGTTACATAAATAAGTTCTCAAACGCAACGATGGCGTATACAAAGACTTGGCGTCGGTCGGCCACGTGGTTATATGTGATGTCGCCGTAAAATATTTAAACACGAAAAATACCCTCAAATACATACATAAAAATAAAGCTCTTAAAATTGCGTATAGCAATAACGCAGAGGTTACAATGAAATGCCATAAACATAGGCGGATGGCGCCTGATTCAAACTGCGCGGGTCGCGTGACCTCTCCGACATCTTTCTCCTCCTCCTCGATTAAGTTTAAATTGCCAAAAGGGCGCAAGAAATTAATAAAGCAGAAGCGTAATGCTGGGGAAAATGTCTGACAAAAACGTACGCAAGCAAAGGTTAACTGGTATGGAAACCTTAATCAGTGAACAAAAATTGTAGTGCATACGTGACAGTGTCTAACCTCGCCAGCTCTCCTCGACAGACTGACCAGATACAAGCGTCGCACGGACCTACCATGGCCGCCTACGGGGTTCACATAAGCGGAAGTGCTATGCACGCCGAGTAAAATATTTAATTATTGAAAATAAAATGGCAAAAATAAAATAAAATATTGTTTTACACTTCTATAATTTTCTTATGAATTTCAATATTATTTTTGTTTCTCTTTATGATGGCGTTCACACTGGAATATCAAGTGCTCTTAATCTTGGTGCCGCAGGCACTGTGAGTTTTATAACCAAACAATTTAAAATTAGTACAAACACTTTAAGACATATTAAACACTGCAAAGATAATAGAACACATTTTACACTGAAAATAACATTAATCGAAAGTTCAAAATTATTGGCCTCTTTGCGCACGTGCAGGACACGTGACACATGCGTGGCAAGCGACATCATGGGCTCTAGTGTCTCTGGCTGTTAGCCGGCATCAGTATGTACAGTGTCTGTCCGACCTCTATGCACTGAACTGGCATGCAATCTGCCTGCAGTGCATCACTGTTCATGTTGCACCCCGTAGTTTGAAAGGTGTTTAACTTCACTTTTTTAGTCTTTTCAGTCTCACCTATTTGTTTTTGCATCACTGTTCGTCAGGTTGCAGCCCAAAGTTTGGAAGGGGCCACCAGTGTTTAACTGTACATTTTTAGTCTTTTTAGTCTCACGAACGTATATAAATGAATGTATAAATAGTCTACATATATTATAATAACAAAAAAAGTCTTTGAGACTAAAAATTGAAAAATAAATTAACTATAAAAAACTTTTAAAACCAACCTTTTATTTATAAATTCACTGAAGAGAGAAAAATAATTATAGAAGTTATAGAATTTGTAGTACTTGTAAGACTTAGTCAATAAGCTTTAATAAACTTTAGAACAAATTATTATGTTTACATCAATTTATATTTAGTATATAAAAGTTAAGAGCCTTATGCAAGATATGTTCTTACTATGCTTGCGCAAATAAGTTATACATTCTATATTGTGATTAGTTAACAGCCTTACGCACAATATGTGCTAACTACAATTACGGAAATGAGATATACATTCTAATCTATAATGTGAAAATTTAAAATTCTTACTCAAGCAATGTGCTTACTACACTTGTGCAAATGAGGTATACATTCTATATTGCACCAAGCTTTTATATACTAAAATATAAATTGATATAAACATAATAATTTTTAGTAAAGTTTGTTACAGCTTTTCGTCCATGTCTTACAAGTTCTACAAATTCTGTAACTACTATAATTATTTTCCCTTTTTGTATTTGTAAATGGAATAGTTTTAAAAGGTTATTTTTCTACTTATTTTATTCTATACAAAAGTTTTGAGAAGGGAGGCAGTAAAAAAAAAATTTTGCTGCCAAAAATGAAATTTCTCGCAATTTACATCCTTGTTTTCTTCCTCATCTGTTATTCTGTTATGTACACAGGATTTCTTATTGGCATTAACATAGTGTATTGTGAATCAATTAACTTGAGAAGAAGGCAATTTTGGTACACCTTTTCCAATATTGTTCTCATTTCGGTGCTCCAGAAGTGTGGCGGAAGCGTTTACAGACTGAGGCCACTTGAACCTCTGTTCGCCATTTTCATTTCAGTCAAAACAAAGGTCTGTGGTAGGGTGTAGCAGTAAGGAATATTGCACATACCTACCCAAAATAATCAACAAATAAAATACAATTGGACATTTTTACGCACTTTGGTTGAAAATAAAGTGTAATTCGCAAATTTTGATTTGCACAGTTAAAGATGGCATAAAACAAACCGTTGGGAAGTTGTATAGTGTAGGGTTGTGAATGTTATTTTTGGGAAGAATTATGATAGTATCAAACCACCCTGTATGTTTGACATTAAAGTGTATAAACCTATGCATGGGAGCATGTAAGCGATTTATGTATCCATTTAATTGAGTGCTCGGAAATATTAACGGTGCAATGGGCTGTGGTGTTGCAGGTCGAAACTGCAATGCAAAGAATTTATACACTACAGCAGTTTGGCATCCAACCACAAAGTTGGTGGATGGAACTCATAATCAAAATCATTATTTTCGTGTATTGAGACTGATGCGGAAATTATATTTTGTGGGTGCTCACGGAAAGCAGGTTCCAGTAAATATAAACATATTGTCGAGGTAATATAAAGCAGAGGAGCTTTTTTTGAAAAAAAAATTCCGGAAAATGGTAGAACCACTCTCATATTAATACAGAACACAGATTTTATTAGGCACGTCAATATTCTATCAAGATAAACTAACAACATGATAGTGGGTATGTACATTAACAAACTGGGTTACCTTACAATTTTTGTAAACTTACTGTCTCTCGAAGAGTATAAGCTTAGTGAATACCTGTCTCACCTGAGTGCCACTAATTACTAGAGATCTCTTTCGGAGTGCATGGTGCACTCTGCAGGTAAAGTAATATTTCAAAATATTTCTAATGAGTTTGACATAAGGAGACTCTTTGCATAGTAGAACTTAAGTTCTGCTAATTAGAAAGTACAAAATAGATAGCACTTCAATAAAACGTATTTACAAAAAAAAATTGTTTGTAATAAAATGAGAAAGAGAGAAGAGAGAGAAAAGAATATATACGCACGCACGCACAGATATATATATATATATATATATATATTTTGAATATAAATATTTTGTCTTTTAGTAAGGATGTCAATAAGGACAGTAGGTCTTGGATTGTTAAGATTGTTGATATAGAAGAGAGTTATATTTTGTTGTCGTTTTTGTACCGTTTTGGTCTGCAAGGAATAACCGCAAAAGCAGGTAGTGGTTTGTTGGAAATGTGTTTCTTTAGGAAGTTGCATACTCAAAAGGATCCTGCGCCTAAGGAAATTGGTGGCATTGACCCTCGTGATATAATATGTTGGAAGACTTTTCCAGTTCATGAAAGGAAGGCCGATAATTGATGTTATTAGTGTATTTGGTAACGCTTCCATGTTTTCGCGTAAGAAGATAGTTTGAACTTGATGATCAGATTTGGTTGTATCGAAAGCTGGTTGGTACAACTGGTGACATGCATATTCATGGTCATGCTGAATTGTATTTTAATCCATAATAAATATTTTTTGCCATAATAATCTGTTTATGTTTTGTATTTTTCTGTGCTTCCTTTTTTGTTAATTGCCCCATAGATAACATTTACTCGTAGTAGGATGTTGGTGGTATCGTTTGTGCCATAAAGGAAGCCTAACTAACTTACCTGCCATTACCCTTGCACCAAACGAACCAGAAAAATGAATTTGCACCTGCACCAATAAATTCACACATATGTGACTGACAGTTGACAGTGAAATTACAGTTCATGAAGGGAATTTATTAGGAGGAATACACCCTTGCGGAGTATTAAGGCTGTATTTGGTTGTTTGTGACTGTAACATTATTATTCTTGCTTCATATTTGCATTTCTTTGTCATAATTGTACTGCTGGTGTAATTGTGATGACATTGCTGTTTGTTTGACTTAATTCGGTTCAGTGGTTCGGATTTTATGGGCAATTAAGTTTTCAAGGTAATGGACTTAGAATATAACTGCCAAGCGTCAGGAACCCTAGCATGTAACCTGACGCGTTTAAAAGTTTAACAACCAGGTAGAGATACGGAGCCAAGCCTTCGCCTGATAAGGGGGTCAGTGCGATAAGATGTTGCGGTACAATCTGCCCAGCCAACAGTTTCGTCGGTCGAAAACACACACACCACATCACTACGGCCTACGTAAGTTATTTTGCGCTGTTATTTTTAACTATAACAATGAGATATGTTTCTATCGGGGCTACCTAAATATTGAAATATTTCAATAGAAATATTTAATTTACAAAGAGCATACCAAAAAATATGCTGAAACAATATTTGAACTAACAAATATTTCTTACTAGCCATTGCCAATACACCGCTGCTCTCACTGTTTTTAAATCATATATAATACGAAGTAAATATTACAAGTTATAGAAGAAGTTAAGAAAAGTTTCATTTATTCAAAAATACAGTACTTTAGAGTTAATGACAGTGTTATGTATTTGTGGAATACAAGCGATTGAACAAACCAGGTTGACATATTACGCCTAGAGTGATTTTCAAAGGTTCAATTCCAAAAGGCTGAAGAAAGCGAGAATGGACTACATGTGCCGATTTTAAACCCACAGTTAACCAACGTGTGGAGCTGATACCCCAGCCCCTGCCCTGCATGGATGATATTTTGGCATCCTTGGGGAACTGTAAAGTGTTCCGTGATTTGGACTTATCAAATGCCTAACAACAGTTAGTTATGGGGGACCGTCAATACCCATATGGGGCTATACCTGTATCGTAGATTGCCATTGGGCCCATCAAGTGCCCCGGGCATATTTCAAGTCATCATGGAGCAGATTTTGTTGGCATTCCACGAGTAGTGGACTATTTAGATGACATCCTTATCACAGGGGCATCTACAGCGGAATGTGGGCACACCCTCGAGGCCATCTTGCAAAGACTGCAAGAGTATGGAGTAAGAGTGAAGAGAGAGAAGTGCCATTTCCTGGAAAGAGAAGTCCAGTTTTTAGGTTATGTCATTGGAGGAGAGGGTATCAGGCCCGCTAAGGACTTGCAAGAGGCCATATGAGAAGTCCCTGCACCAACAACGGTGTCACATTTGAAGGCTTATTTAGGGCTAATAAATTTTTATGCCAAATTTGTCCCATCTATGTCGGGTAGATTGAAACCTCTGTACAATCTGTTGATGCTGGGAGTTTCATGGGTCTGGACAGAAGAGTGCCAGAAGATTTTTGAGGATAGCAAAGGGTAGATATTACAGGCCCCGGTGTTAGTGCCTTTTGACCCGCAGAAACCAGTGGTGGTGTCAAGCGATGCGTCTCAATATGGGGTGGGAGCGGTTTTAGCCCACAAGATGCTCAATGGTACTGAACGACCCATATGTTTCGCTTCGAAGACTCCGTCCAAAGCAGAACAGAGTTATTGTCAGATACAAAAAGAGGCATTAAGTATTGTGTTTGCTTTGAAAAAGTTTCATAAATATATGTATGGCAGGCATTTCACTTTGTACACAGACCACCGGCCGCTAATCACTATTTGTGGACCTAAGAATGGGGTTCCGTCCATGGCTGCAGCCAGATTGCAGTGGTGGGCATTGCTTTTAGCCAGCTACGATTGTTCTATTGAGTACCGGAAAGGACAAGACATGGGCAGTGCAGACGCATTGTCTCCATTGCCATTAACTCAGACTGAGATGCTGGAGCAACTGATGTTCCAACTCCAGTCGGTTCAGGGTCTGTCAATCAAAGCAACTGACATTGCAACGGCCACTGGCCAAGACCCAGTTCTGAAAGCAGAACGCCTACATTCCATTTACAGTTGGCCCTACCAGACTGGAAGCTCAGACTTGAAACTGTATTCCCTCAGGAAGGATGAGTTAGCAGTAGAGGGGAACTGTGTACTTTGGGGAAACCAGGGGATAATAACTCCAGCACTACATGCACCGATGTTACAGATGCTTCATGAGGGGCATCCGAGGGTGGTGCGGATGAAGATTTAGGACAAAGCTATGTTTGGTGGCCGGGCTTGGATTCGGACATTGAAGAAACTGTTAAGACATACACAGCATGCCAGCTCGCTAGACCGAGTGCAGTAAAAGGACCTGTGGTGTCCTGGCCCAAAACTTCTCGGGTCTGGGAGTGCATACATGTGGATTTTGCGGAAAAAGAGGGTAGCAAGTTTTTGATTTTGGGCGAAGACGTCGGGGAAGTGGAAGGCTTCAAAGGGTTTGGAAGGGAAACCAGGGCAACAACAGCTCTGGAATCTCTCTGGCGCAGTGGTAGAGTGAGACATCCACCTACATGATGGGACGTTTAAGTGGTGCAATAGGGTTCTTCTCTGAATGGTCTAGGAGTGGGACTTCTGTTATGGGACAAACGGAGGGGGGTACATTTTAGATTAAGTGGGGAAGAGTGTGGTGTAGGAATGTTGGGGTGCGGAGGTTGGCAAGAAGGGCAGTGCAAAGATGGTGGCGGACTAGTAAACATAACAAATACAAAACTTAAAATAAATTTACAAAGCTAATTTACTCACGACACAAACCTGTGAGATTCTGATGAAACAACCACTACACGAGAACTATCATGCAAAAGTGACTCCAACTGAAGTGTCAAATAAAAGTGGCTCAAATGATTGACTTGGAAATGTGCTTCATAACTATCTTCAGTAAGGGAGAACCCAATTCCAAAAACACCAGCATTGAGAATCAACATATCAAGTTTCCTGCAAGAGAAAACAATACATAAGTTACGTAAATTGTCTACCTTAATTCACTCCTTCCGCAGCAACTGCAAATTCACAAACATACCGTTATACAACTGTTAGCTTATTACTTACATGTGTCCTATAATACAATCAATCATAAACAATAATTTTACATGTGAAACAGACATGAATAAAATATCAGCAAAGCTGGTGCACACACAGAGGCATATGGACACATGCACAGATACATACTCGCACTGTATTTCTACTGCAGCTTCATGGTTTGAGCATGAGATTTTAGTACACTAATTGGAGAAACACCACTTCAAAACATACACTTCATGATTAATGTCCATGATATGTTTAATTGTTAAAATGTAACCACCACTTGTTATACACCAGATGTCCCATTTAAATCAATTTATTGCCATATGCAATGTGGCATCTTACATGTCACATAAGTAACCATGAAGGCAATTGAGTTTGGAATTTGACCACAACTCCAGGTAACACATACTCCCAACTTAAGCAAAATTTTCAATTTTTCAGGAAAATATATGTGTATTATGAGAGTGTACAAACAATGTTTTTATGGGTTGAAACTTCAATCTTTTCCTTTGTTTAGAAACAAAGACAAACATTCTATCAGAATTAGTAAATTTTAAAATTATTTAGAAAAATTAGATGTTGCAGTACATAAAGCTGACTCGAAGAAATGCACGTGTACTAAATGTTGGTCATGAGTGTACCCTGAGCAGAACATAACGAAAATGTGTGTAATCATGCCAATATGTGTATCAAATGGCTATAAATATACATTATTTTCCAGATATAACAAATTTTATACAGTAAATGTGAACACAGGTTGTGCATTAACATAATACAAAATGATGAAACACATATGTTACAGAATATGTGGGAAACTGAATAATAACCAAATAACTTAACTTACATTAATAAGTGTAAAAAAAAAAAACATTACAATGTAATTAATGTAAAACATGTTCACACTTGCAGAATGGATTGAAGGCGAGAAAAAATACAGAAAAGGGACATTTGATTAACTCATAACTTTACTTACTTAATCTAACCTAACAATACTTAATCAATGAGAATTGGGATTCCAATAAAGTGATGTCCAGCTCATCCAAACATCACTAATCCTAATATATGGATAATCCGAATAAGTGCTTGTGAGAAAAAATAATAACCATGAATACAAAACCAAATTGTAATTATTAATTTTTCATCTTAATATTACAGTGACAAAAAACTATGATGTATACAAATATAATGGACATACTATTTACAGTACAGTACTTACCAAAATTAGTTGTTAGGCCTCTCATAAAGTGCATATTCTTGGTCATGTGGAATTTTTTTTCAATCCGTGATTATGTGTAATTTATTATTTTTTTGGTAAATAAATGTTTTGTAGGTACAAAATGTACTGCTGCATTTTTTTCTTTATTTTTTTATATACATTCCTTTCCTTCATATTATAAAAGGGGGTGTATTTGAGAAGGGAATATTTGAACATTTATTTTATTCTATTAAATATATGGAGTGATATAAATACATGTCAAGGATATCACACTAGACGCTCAAAAAGTGCACCCTTCAAAAATCCTATTATTAAAATTAATAGCGAAATTTATGGAGCTTCCTTAGGGAAACATCCAACGTGGTATACAGAAATATATATAAATAACATTAGATTGACAAAAGACATGCAAGAAGAGTTAAATTCATTCCCCCCTTTTATCCTTTCGATGCGATCCCTTTAACCTACCCAAAAAAAGTAATTATGTTTGTTAAGTTGGTGGATGAAATGTTTATGTTGGCCAACATTGTTGCACGTGTGTGTGTGTGTTGCATGTAACAGGATGTTGTTATCAGTTGCGATAGTGGTCACCGGAAGTTGGTTATTGCCCGGAAGTGGCGGCTTGGTGGGGCCCGGAAGTACATCCAGTGATAAGGTTCCAGCACATAGCGGCAGCGTTTAGAAATACGGAGCGCTGCTGCAGAGTTTCACCATTTGCATGTTAAATGCAGAGCGAGTAGGTTAAAGACTTCAATCTCAGCGGTCACACTTGTCACTTCGCTGTCATTGTACACTTGGCGCTTAAGGTCGTACAATCCTCCAAACGATTGTCAGTTCAGAGGCCCGTCGCGGTTTGATCTATAAGGTTCTCCACACTCTGAGTTTTGCTGAGACGGGCTAAGGCGATTACCAGAACATTCTTGCAATGATAACCCCATAAATTCAATCCGCTCACGGATGGAAGCGCACATGTCCCGATATGCTTATTACGGTGGCACGCTTTACAAAATATCCACACCCCCAATGGGTTACCACCATGCCCTTGGCAGACTCATTTGCTTGTTTGAGTGGGAGGGGGAAAGGGAAGCAATGCAGAGGAGCAAGCATGTAACATTATCATTACTGGTCCATTACTCGGTCCTTCACAGGCTTTATATACACTCAACATAAGGGTGGTAAAGGGTAGATGTCCTAATGTAGTTTCAATTAGCATGGCTCCCTTTGCTGTCACTTTATACACAAGCTGTTTGTGTTATATAATGAGAACACCAAGCAGCCTCAACAAAAAGAGGGGGAAGAAGTGGGAGGGAAGTGGCTAGCTTATCTCCCTTTGCTGACACGAGCTGCATACACACCCAGCCTAATCAATGCATACTGTTATCTTTACACCTCACCATGCCTAGCATTCTTTCTCTACACACATAAAGATGTAATGTGTCTAGACTACTTGCCCTGTAAATGTACTTGTATCTTTTGTTGTCAGAATATTTTACCAGGAGTTATTAATTATTTTTGTATTTGCTTTCGTTAGGTATAGTTTATTGTAAGCACCTTTTCAGTGTATCTTTAGTGAAATGTAATACAGCCCACCGCTTCATAAAATATCCTCATCCCCAATATTTGGTGACCCTTGCCGGTAACTGTTCTGAAGCAAAGCAAATATATTTACATTTCCAAGTTTAAGTTGGCTGGTTTTGGGAACCATGAACGATCCTGAAAATAAAATATTTCTTATCAGTGGCAGAAATGTGATTTTAGAGAAGTAATCATGAACTGATTTTCACACAGCATGTGTTCAGGAGATATTTGGATTACAGTAAATCTGAGTGTACAGTATTATAAATAATGTATTTCAAAATAGTTATGGGTTTTTGAAATGTACTTGGTCTAAAAAAATGCCCTTCCAACTCTCGGTTTTGTAGTGTAAAAATAAAATTTCATTTTACAGAAAGTAAGTGTGTGAGGTTAACAGCAGTAAAAATGTTTTCATACAGAGCATGTATATTACTCACATTATGCGTCATATACATAGTATGTACATAAATTGACACATGATGTCTTTTTAACTATTAATACTCAACTTCCACTCATCGGTGCATACGAACGTGGAGCACTTGCAACAGAGTTTGATTTGCAGTCACCACCAGCGAGATGTCAGAGATTGTTGTACCTACTAAGGCAGAGGACGGACGCTCCATGCCTGAGACAATTATTCACAGACTGAGTCATCAAAGCCATGCACCAAGATTCACCGAGAACAGCAGCATGCCGCCAGATGTCACTACTTGTACCTGCACCAGAGTATGAGCCTAGATCTAGCGCCCGCCACTGACGTCTTAATAAACAAACTCATGTGGCTGATATGTTTTCAGTATCTTTTCTAAACAGCATTCTGCACTGCCTCTGTAACCAGTAGATGCACCTGCAACTGAAATGTCTGGCGTGTATGCAATTAGAATTTTCAGTGCACAGAGCATTATACAGGATAACTGCTGATAAATGCCACAAATGCACGAAGATTCCAGAAATGGGGGGGAAAAAAAAAAAAAAGTACCAGCCTTTGCAAAGGATCCTAATTGCTAAGCGAGTATTATAACTGTAAGCAAGCAACTTAACAAGAAAACGAGCAATTTTTGATAGTTATGTTAAATGTGTGGTCAGTTTTTATGAGATAAAACTTGTAGCAACATATGAACACAATTCCAACGACAACCAATAATTGATAAATTATATAGCTTTATTTGTTTACATCAGAACTAAAGTAAAGGTGAAAAAAATGTAACTGAATAAATTGTAAAAAAATGAGCGGAAAAAATTTTATATTTTAGGTTAAAACTGTTTGATGCTGTTTGAAATAAATATGAAAAATATCAAATGTAATTGTGCATATTGTAAAACTTAAATTTTTTTATTTTTCAGTTACAGAAGTTATTTAAAAAATAAACATAATGCTTAGAGTTATCACTGAGAAAGTAAGAACTATAATACTTTGGACTTAAAAACTGACAATTTTTTTATTCAATACAGAGGCAAATAAACATTTAAACTTACTTGTAATGCAGTTTAAAATTGGTGGCAAATGTTTTCACACTTCGCAGTGATGCCAAATCTAACTCCATTGCTTCACATGTTATGTTCGGCCGTTCACTTCTTATTTTGTCAATTGCTGCTGAAGCTTTGGTAATGTCACGGCAAGCAAAAATTACAGTGCAGCCATGAAACGAAAGTGATCGAGCAGTCTCAAAGCCTACATTAAAAAAGACAAAATGTTTTCATTTATATGTAACATCCGCAGTTTGAGTCAAAAACATATTCACGTTTGACTGAAAGACTGCAAACATGTTTAAAACACAATGTGAAATACATCCAGATACGAGCAAAGACACAAAAGGCTTTAAGAGGCGAAAACACTGTTCTATTAAAATCAACAGTGCTTGTTGTGGCAGAAAACACAACCACTGAATGTGTTTAGTCATGTAGTTCACATGTTGCATTTTCATTCAGGTCATAGGGTTTAATAATAAGCAGCTTCAAATAGGGTAATTTTTGCTGTGTGATTTTCTAACCACATTCCAGGTGTATATTAATGCAATTCCATACTGTATACTTTCCCATTTACCCACCTGTAAATTAAACTCACAATAACTACATATTGTGCAGAAGATATATATATATATATAATATGGTCAAAGTATGTGGACGCCCACACGAAACTGTCCTATAAGTGTCCCTTGGATGTAGTGGGGAGACTGTCGACCAGGTGTAGCAACATCTCTGGGTTAATGGCAGACCATTCCGCCTATAGTGCTGTAGCAAGTGTAGTACCCTAGTGATGTGGGTCATTGGGTCTGGTGTGCAGTTGCCATTCCAGCACATCCCAGAGGTGTTTGATGGGATCAAGATCAGGTCAGGGCTCTGGGGTGGCAAGTCCATTTCTGGAACCCTATTATCTACAAACCATTCATGAAGAGACAGTGCTTCATGGCAGGAAGCATTATCATGCTGAAACACAGTTATCATCTCCAAACTGGCCTTTTACTATAGAAAACGCACAGCTGGTTAAACTGTCCTTGCAGCCTTCCACCTTTAATGCACCACATAGTATATGAGAGGACCAAGTCCCTTCCATGAAACACACACACACACTGACACCCCAACTCTGCCAACTTTAACTTTAATAAACACTGAAAAAAATTGCCTTTAAAGAAGATATTACAAACCTGATATTTAATGTTACATTACCTATGCCTGTATTTGCTCCTGTGATTATAGCTATTTTCCCTCCCAGATCTCTGCCATGCAGTATCTGCAGTGCTGTTGTAGATGCATCAAATCGCTGTCGAAAGTCATGCGGGTGCTCCTTTTCCTCCGTGGCAAATGCAAGTCTTGGGTCCGTGTATGTAGTGCGCCGATTTGTGTGGTCAACGTAGAAGATCTTCCCATCTTCAGCCACACACTTTTCCCAACCATATGGCAACTCTGTAATTGCATACAGTCATTTAAATAACTTATTCAATTCAAATTACATTTAGGTACATATACTATTCAAATATCTCTCAAAATTCTATGGTGCACTACATTTTCAAAACTTCAAAGAACAAGAATTACTGAAACAGACTCAAACATGTATGTAAAAAATACAATTCGTGCACTGTATATAAATGTTGACAGCTTATAGCCACAATAATATATTCTATGATTTGATGCTAGTACTTAGGTGTGTTGACGTGTGACGCACTGCAACTCTATGGAGATTTTTGGACATTCGCCATTCCATATTGGCATTCACCCCCATTGCAATATTCATTCAAAGATTACTGCAACTCTATAACACGCACTCGACTTCGCCCCATCTGAACGCTGTTTAATTTTACCTGGGCAAGTCAATAAACAGTACTTGAAGAGGCTGGACACTTGCCTACAGAGTATTCCTCGCATTGAGAGATGATATTACACATGTCAGTCCAGCTTGTACTGTTTATCCTCTACTTTGACCAGACGGCACACCAACCCCGCAAAGGGAAACTGTTGACGCAAGACAGTCCCAGCTAATTGGCTGCCTGTGTCTCTATGTAACTTGTCTGATGCTAGGCGAGTCACGTCTCTGGGTGGTCATTCGTCTCTAGGCACTGGTGCCCATCCGGAGTACAGTACTGACCTAGTAGGCCACTGGCTTGGCACAAAATCTGGCTCTGACTGTTTTACTCTGCATGGTGCAGGCTTAGGTGGTGGGACGGAGATAACGCTAGCGGGATGGCGTGTCTGTCCTGCGGGTGGCTGTACTAGCGCGGTTCCCTCGGTCCTGGTAGCACTTTACCGGAAGGTGGGGTGTGCGTGTGTTGTGCTAAGGTTTGTTATTGGCGTGGAGCTACTAGGTACGGTCAGAGCATAGGTGGACCCTTCGCCGAACAGGATCTCCTGCAATAACAGATGGTATCCTTCTGCAACACGGGTGGGGGCTCGAACAAAGTGGTAGGCGTAACAGTTGGTACTGGATTAGTGAGTCGTCGCAGCAAATCAGCCTGTTTGTGTGGACTCAGTAGCCCAAACCCACTGGGAAGGATGCTAAGCCCTTGTGGATTCTTAGAGATAGCTTTCGCCTTCTTAACCTTCTTCTGAACACCATCCCTACGGGTGTAAGGCATCCGACTCTATCCTAATATCGCGCCTGCAGGAGTTAGGCAATCAACGTGTTATGAGTACAGTGTACGTGCCAAGTTACCACCAACACCACACCTCACTCTTGACTTCCCCACCGGAGGTGTGGAAGACTCGAGCTGCAAAGTGTTGGTTGCAAGAACTGCATGGTGTTGTCCCAATGGGGTTGGTCCCCTCTGCAACAGAGTGTTAACTCCCTTGGCACCATGAGGTGTGTGGTGAGAGTAGTTCACCCTAGCCGGAACGCCAATACCCACTAGGAGCGTACCTAGAGTCGTGGCTCTACCGTTCCTCCCACCTGGGTGCACGGAATGGGTGGCCTTCCAACACTGAAGAGGTGAATGTCCCAAGGTCACTGGTCTCCCCAGACCCGAAGAAGTTCCCCTCCTCGGTACCATGAAGTGAGTGGAGAAGCAGGGGCGACTTCAAGCTGGCAAGCCACTTCCCAGGGGACGATATCCTAGTGTCATGGCTTTACCATTCACTGCATGGGGTAGAGAATGGGTGGCCTTCAAAAGGTTGTTTTGGTATGTTGTCTGTATAGATTCAGAAAGAGCAAACCCGGTATCCTGCTGTCTCCGTCAGAACCAATGCTGACCAGAGGTCGGAGTCACTCAAGAAGTTAGGTAAGATCAATGTTTATTTTAGTGTGAAGGAAAATAAACTGATATGGTGGAAGTACTACCTCCTATCTACATGGGCTTGGCGGAAGATAAAACACCCTAGCGTAGATAGGGGAAGACGCCCTGTGCAAAGCTATGGAAGTAGGGCAATTGCTGGCGCATGTGTTAAGGTTTACTCCTCGGGGCGAGCTCTACTCTATGGTGTCCGTAAGGGACCAAACGTGTCTCAGTGTGCTGCTGGTTCTTCCTGAAATGAAGGTTGGAGACGATCTCCGGACCCGTGAAGTAAACTGGAGAGGTGTGGGTTCAGCACCAATTGCTTGTGCGATGAGAGCCCAGAAGAGGAGTCAGAAGACTCAATCAAGAACTGAAGCAGAACCAACAATCCGGAGGCCAGGGCGCATCTCCTTTTATACTGCTCAGCCATCCCTTTCTACACTGGTATAGGGTGTCTGGAGATGGGGTTAGCAGGTGCAAGCCCAGCGTCTAAATCCTTGGTGCGAGCGACGTAGTGAAGAGCTGTGGGATCAAGGCATCATACTTGTGGCGGCATCCTATGGCACGCTGCTGTACTAGCTCTGGACCGCTTGCATGGTCCCAGTGGCTCATCGGGCGAAAATAAATTCCATTATTGGGACATCTGTCCCGACCCGGTAGATACAAAAATCTCATAAGCAGTGGCGGTGACTCAACTCCGCTGACAACTGCTAGCAATAGTTGCACTGATGAGTAGCAGTCGTTTAATTAATAAGCATATAGACGTCATGCATCCCTGTATTATCTGGAGTGTCACAGAGTTCGCCATCAAAGGTCACGTAATTCTACAGCGCACCAAGGGAGGGCACCACCCATACCACGAAGCGATAAGGGATGAAGCTCGCCACGTCAGTAATTGAGTCTGCAGCAGAAGATGCTATCTCCTTCCTTACCCCTTGCCAACTCCGGTCCAAGCATCAACCAGAGTATAAGGTCATGTGCAGTACGAAATCTTGAGTCTATGTTTCCTCCACTGCTCAGTCTTGGGCCGGAGGAAGCCACCGCTGGTTCATGCTCTCTAGTACGCCTTCTGATTCCACTACTCTCTTCAGGGACGGATGAAGCTTACTATTGACGTCAACCCCTCCAGAAGCCTCTTCTGCGCCTGCAGCAAAGCCCTCTAGACCTTCTGGAAGACTCAATGCCACCAGCTAATGAAGGTGCCGACAGCTCCTTCCTTACTACCCCCTGGTAACGGTCATCAACTGTCCCTTCAGGACCACCACCCTTGTGTTACTGGATGGTAACGGCAAAACCTTACCATCACCCTGTTGGGAGTAACTACCAGCAGTCCCTTCAAGACAAGGTAAATAGGGAAAGTTGTAGTAAACTACCTACCAGGAATTACCACCTTCAAATCAGGTTTAGAACCAGGTCTCCTTCACTTGGCAGTACATAGTTTAACTTCTGTGTAAATACAGGTTTGTTTTAGGAGGTAGTATGGGTCACCGTGCATATTCTCAGTGAATATACACGTGATCTACACTGACTTCTGAGTACTGATTTCTAAGTGTCACTGTGTTAACCTCACATAAAAACCAGCCCGTTAGAGTGAAACCTGAAGATAAAGCACACCAAAGCTAAATACACACACATTAGATGGCCACCCGTGCTTTGCCCCAGGGCAGAGTACAGTAAAGCCCCAACCATTAGCAAGAACTCCATTCAGTGGCTAGGCAGTCAGGCTGAACTAACTCTGATACCGCTCTACACAGGGTCGGAAAGGGTGAGAGTCAGTGCTGAAGGACTGACCTCGGTGGATACCACACCCAAGTGTCCTGACGTACAGCTCGAGCCAGCCCACCGCTCTGTCCACTGCTCTCTACAGGGCTGGAAGAGAGGAGCAAAGAGTACAACTCTTGCCTGTGTGGCTGTGGCCCTTGACAGTATACTGCAGGGAACTGAATCACCAGCTTCACTTTTGCAAGGCAGTAATTTGTACCTTCTCCTACGCTGTACACCCGGAAGGGTGGTGCCCAGAGGAAGTCTAGAAGGGCAGCTTACGCCTCCGAAAATAACTTGAATTGTGATCCACTTCCTTCTCCCACACTTTGCAGTACTCCCACGCTTTGCAGAGTGGTCTAGACTTTCAGTTCCACCCCAACAACTTTTCCCTCCACTCATCAAGACCGCTGGATCACCATAACCCCTGGTAGAGACTATCCGGAGAGGGGAGGAACGACCTCTGGGAATAGCCAATCCGTAGTTCAAGGGCCAATAGATCGTCTGTCACCAGTCCACTTCAGACACCAGCAACATCAGCAGTGCTCCAAGTTCTGGTGAGACCAATGACAGCCATCCGCCCTCACAACAACTGGGGCAGCAGCTACAATGGATCCTCATTCAAAAAGTAAAACCAACTGTTAAGGGCCAGTCCATGACACTGACTCCTGATTTTGTACCAGTCAGACAGTCAATGCGACCTGTGCTGTATACTGGCCGAGCACCCGCTAAACTTTAAGTCATACTTATGTTTCTTGTGATACTGGCATCACGAACAAAAACCATAATATTGACCACGACGACTACCTCTTACTTCAGGAGTCATGTAACAAAGGTTTTTGTGGCACTTAACCTAAGGTGTCATGCATCAAGGATTGTCGTGACATCCAACGTGGGGCATTAGTGTTTCATAGGGAAACGCGCGCCAAGGGTATTCGTGGCCCCCAAACGGGGGCCTAGTTGCGATAGTACTGACTAAGCAACAGAATTAAGCCAACCGACCCCGAGAGCTAGTGACCTAGCCAGGAGTCAAGTCCACATAATCTAAAAAGGAACTTCGGAAAGTCCTGAAACATCCTGTGGCGCTCAAGGAATTGACCACAAAACAATGTCGGTCACTGAGCCGAGCCTAGTCTCGTCAACAACAAAGAAGCCGCAATGGCTGACCACATGCTTGAAACGCATGACAGATGTCATATAGCCACACGCCCTGGCACGGGGGCACATGTGATTGTATGCGCTCATTGCCAAAACTGCTTCCACTACCCATGCTTGGGGTGTTCAGATGAGCCTCTTTACACAGATGGTCTGGAATATCGGTGTGACGAGTGCAGAACATGTCAAACTGCATACTGCAGTTGGCTTACTCGTACTGGACAAGGAATCCACACAGTATGTTGTGTAGTGTTCACACAGCAATTTCACCATCTCTGGATTGGATAACCACATGAACGCATCACCAGGCCTGGTCTAGTGTACCAGTGTGAAGTTTGCAGACATGCCTAAGACTATTGCCTACCTAATCCTGACCAGCAACAGAGCCGTCATGGCGCAGGTAAACACACAAACTCCAACGGCCTTACTGAATGTGAAAGGGAATTCTGCGAACATGAAGTACCTCAGAAACAATGGATCACAAGTAGAGATGAGACATTTGATACTTCGATACCGCAATACCACTCGAATCTAGGCCATTAGGAAGTATCAAGTATCGAGATGTGCAAATAGTTACTTTTATTCAATACTTTTTATTGACACGTATATACGGCTTGGTCTACCATTTTTCATGTTGTCACGAAGCGGCACTGTTTATTTTCATTCTGCAGTTTACTAGTTTCGGAAAGCCCGTGAAGTGTCATGTTTATTTAATAATTCAGCTAATTATTTTCTATCAATGGCAGAGAAACATGTAGTAAGGATTGCACCAGAACAACATTATTCAGGAGTTGCAAATAGGAATTACAAACAGTAAGCCAGTGTGTATTGCAAATAACGTATTCTGAAATGGTTATAAGACTGTTTGAAATGTATGTGGCCTAAAAATCCACCATTTCAGCTCTGTTTTGCTGTGTAAAAATAACACGTTTATTGTATGGAAAATGAACTTCACCAAAAATATTTATGCCCCGAATGTGTTTAATATTCAAATTGGTACAAATTACATATTTATCACGTTTTCTTCTGGTGAGGTTAAAACTTGCCTTGAATGTTTCTTTCATACGAACCAATTTTTGATTAGTCCACTAAAACAATATGTAGTTAAAGATTATACAGTCTCCTAAGAAGAGGTGCTAAACAATGCCGTCTCATGAAAGATATTAAACTAAAGTCTTTCCCAACCCCATCCAATCCACTGGCAATAAAAATGATGGAGCCCCAGCAGTATGACTTAGCCATAACAAAAATAAGGTAAGTTGAAATGGCAACTTACATTGATCATAGCATTTGTTCACACTCATTGTTTTATTCGTGGACAGAGCAGCTGTGGCACAATGATACATTGTAACCATACTACGTTTCTAAAACCGTCAAAATGTAGTTATGTTAGGTATTCTGAATGCAAGTACATATTTTGAATTTGTATGTGCCATTTGTGTTTACAACTGATATTTCATATTTATTTAACGTGTTTTGCATGTGCACAATCTGTGAAAACGGCCAACGCAAAACAAAAAACAGAATAATAAATTTATCTCACTTCCGGTAGCTGAAGAATGCTATTGTTTTTTATCTGGCAATAAAACAATTCCCACATTATCTCTATCTGACTTAATCCAGAAAAAAAATGTAACAGTACTTGTTTTTCTAAATAAAATTTTTTAATCTTTCTTAGTTTGAAAATTGACATGTCTGATATGTTTTTTTAGTATCATATAAATATTTATGATTCTTAAATACTTGACAGGCCTACCATAGATGCTAAGTTATATAAATTTCAAATTAGTTTCCATCATCTGTAATATTATCTTGTGTAATTTTTCTTTGATTTTAAACTTTATCATAAATTTGGTTGAGAACAATGAAAATATAGTTTATAAAAATTTTATTGCAATATTGAATTTTTTTTACTCAAGAGTATTGAGTATCGAAAACATGGTATCAGCCCACACGTAGTCACAAGAGCCCAAAGACAATTGAAGGGCAAAGCCCTTGAACGTGGTGGGCTAGGTATGGGGAATTTGTCACAGAGTGGGGACAGTTGTATTTTCGCCTCGCCTCCCAGTTCACAGGCGAGGAAGTCATAGCTCGTCTGAACTTCGAATTCCACAGCCAAACGCAGACCAGAGAAGAGGAAGCTAAATACGAAAATGAAAATGTGCAAGCATATATTTCCCTCTAAGAGAGCTGCACGAGAGACATAACATGCATGCTCCTTCCTAAACTCCACACTGTGGATGAGCTCATGGAAAGGGTGAAAGAAATAGAGAGGAACTACCAGGAGCAGGCCTTGTTAGACAAGCCGCACGCCAGTAAATGCTCCGAACCAGATAACCCATCTGAGTGCAAGGTCATTCACAGCCAAACTCCTCCCCTTGTTTATGAGCTCTCGCAGTGCTGGTTTTGTCTGGGAGGGCATCTCCACAAAGATTGCAAGACCACGCAAGGGCGAGTGGGAAAAGAGAGAAAGACAGCATGCCAAGGGAGGGCAACACCCACACCACAAAGTGATAAGGGATGAAGCTCGCCAAGTCAGCGATTCTCCCTACAGCAGAAGATGTTAGTAGACCACAGCAGCAGACTATTAAAGGAGAGAAGCTTATCTCCTTCTTCACCCCTTGCCTACACCGGTTCAAGCATCAACGAGAATATAAAACCCAGTGCAGCCCAAAATCTTGAGTCTATGTTACCTCCACCACTCAGTCTTGGGCCAGAGGAAGCCACCGGCATTTCACGCTCTCTAGTTCACCTGTTGATTACACTGCTGCTCTCTTCAGGGCCGGATGAAGCCTAATATTGACGTCACCCCCTCCAGACACCTCTTCTGCGCTTGCGGTGATGCCCTCTAGACCTTCTGGGAGACTCAACACCACGAGCTCATGAAGATGCAGACAGCTCCTTCCTTACCATCCCCTGGTAACGGTCATCGACCGTCCCTTCAGGACTACTACCCTTGCCTCACCAGATAGTAACGGCAAACCTTACCACCACGCTTCTGGTAGTAACCACCAGCAGTCTCTTCAGGACAACAAGGTGGATAGTTAGGGAAAGGTGTAGTAAACTACCGAGCAGGAATTATCACCTTGAAATCAGGTTTTGAAACAGGTCTCCTTCCCCTGGCTGTGCGTAGATTAACGTCCATGTCGATTCAGGTTAGTAGTACAGATCACCGTGCATAATTTAAGTGAATATACACATGATCTAAACTGCACATTGTACTACCTGTAGTATAGGCTACATATATGTATTGACGCCGGCTAACAGCCAGCCGCGTTAAGAACATGATGACGCACACCACTCACGTGAGACATGGGCATTCACGAGCACAAATAGGCAGTAACTTGAACTTTCCAACAACGGAATATTTATTTGAAGTGTAAAATTATGTCTCTTGTTTATTTTCAGGTTTTCAAGTGTTTAAATGTTTAAAATGTATATTTGATAATATTGCACAATGTTTGGTTATGAATTCAAAATGTGCTCTGCGCGAAGACTAAGAACATTACTATTCCAGCGTGAACGCCATCATAAAAGACATTCAACAAAAACAGAAAATTCACAATTTAAATATAAAATGTAAATCTATATTTAAAGTATTTCAGTGCCACTTATTTTCAAAACATAAAAGCTTTACTCGGTGTGCATAGCACTTCCGCTTGTGTGAACCCCGTAAGCAGCCATGGTAGGTCCGCGCGACCCCTGCCTCTGGGCAGTCCACCGAGGAGAGCTGGCAAGGCAAGACGCTGTCACGTACACACTACAAACTTTTTGCACTGATGTAGATTACAATAGTTCACTTCTAGTATACCTGTTAACCTTCATACTTTTGCCAGACATTCCCCCACATTACACTTCCGTTTAACTTAATAATTTGTACGCTTGTGAAGAGGCCACACAGCCCGCGCAACTTTGAATCAGGTGCCATCCACCAATGTTAAAGGTGTTTCAGTGTAATTTCTTTTTAATTGCTGTGTGCAATTTTAAGGGCTTTATATTCATGTATGTATTTAAGGGTAATTTTCGTGTTTAATTGTTTTATGGCCACATCAATGCGACCAAATGGTTAATAGCCGCCAAGTCAATGCCTGCGCCATCCATGTGCTTTGAGGGTTTATTTGTGTAAAATCACATTCGCCAT
Source organism: Dryococelus australis (assembly GCA_029891345.1). Taxonomy (NCBI): domain Eukaryota; kingdom Metazoa; phylum Arthropoda; class Insecta; order Phasmatodea; family Phasmatidae; genus Dryococelus; species Dryococelus australis. The sequence goes on from CM056999.1 coordinate 54,282,967, forward strand.
AATTTATTTCAGAATTCTATTTAATATTTAATTCAGGGTTACATGTATTTTCCATGTAATTGAAGCTTTGTATGTATGACCATGCTGTCTTGTTCAAGATTGATTTTCCCACCATCCGGCATGCTAAAAGCCTATCAATGTCACAATCTAAAGGAGAATATTCTTCCCATGAATAATAACCATTTGTCTGCCCAGAATTTATAGTTTCTACGGAGAAATATTGAGATTTAATCTGCACCATGTGATCCGCAACGAATCTTATCCAGCGGCATCCATGCTACCTAAACTTGCTTTCACGCACCTGCGTGTTAATTGTGACCATCCATGTTGGGTCCCATCTTGTTTCATATATATTTGTGTAATTTATGTAATTTGTATGGTGATATTATTTCCATCCTAGCCGGCTATGTGTACAGGCCGTCACCACATTAGCCACATGCAGCAAGGCAAGCTCCGACGAGTCCGCGTTATTAATGCCAAATAATAACACGTGTTTGTTCATTTCATAATTCTCTGTGCCCTGTCTTCAGGAAAACTCGGCAGTCCACCCTAGCAGCTGTCGACCCCTTTCCTTGTGAAGATTGTGTTTTCTAACACCATAGAGAAGTCATCCAACTAGTAGTGTGCCAGAGTAATTGCGGGCTGGGGAGCACCCAAACGGAGTTATCTAGACACGTCTGACTTTATGCATAAAGTTAACCTTGGAACGATTTGTATGAGTGACAGAATAAAAAGCAAGTATCACAGTGCTTAAAGTATTTCTTTGTAGTGACAGCAACCTCTTGCCATTTTTCAGTGATAAAGTGTTTAGTAATGAGAAGTATTTTGTAAGTACGCTCGGGTGAGACAGACACACAGAACCCACAACATCCCTGAGAACCCTGAGTCTTGACAGTGTGGTCACTGGGAAACACCGCTGGTGTACATCTACCGTAAGTTTATTGTGTCACCATTCGACTTATGTCTCACCCGACGGCATCAGTATACACAGGCAGGTGGCGGCTAATTTGTCTGATCATTGGCTCCTTACTGCCAGAGTACGAAGACATTGTTGGGTCAGAATTTAGTGCATGTTTATTATTGGTTCAGGGGTCTCTAGGTGTCAACAAATTTGTGCACCAACTACAATACTAATACAAGTGTACAAGTGTTTGAAATCTAGTTTGTCCCTAAATTAAACTGTGAATTCTTCAGGTCTTTACCTACATGTCACGCTGCAAATTAATTTAAAGGGTTGGCTACTGGGTCCTAGGAATGAGACTACTTGTTACCAGGATTCTGGCCAGCTCTGGTCATATTTATAATTAGTAGTGCTATCCGCAATACTAACAGCAAAACCTTACGTGGTATCAACCTTTGTTTAAGATAGTATTTTAGCAGTTTTGCTAACATCTAACCACTGCCCACATTGCTTGCAGTTTTCATACAAGATCCACTTCTCATCACACAGGGACTCATTGTGGTGATAACCAACAAGTTAACGCAAATGTTTTAACTGCTGAAGCTTGTGATGCTTTGTCAGCTCTTATGGCACCCAGTTGCCTATCTTTTTTCTCTCACTTTTCCTATTTCCTGTAGATGGTTGGAAATGGTTAAACTGGAAACACTGAACTCTTGACAAAGTTCCACTATGGTGGTGCACAAGATTTGCCTCCACACATGCCTTTAAAGCATCACTTTCCTCATTTTAGAGATTCAAGTGTCTGGCATGAAATTTGAAAACCAATAAAATAATTTCTGTTGTGAAGTTGAATCCATGCCCCATGCACTCACATGTGTCACAGTTTGAACTCATGCAACAAAAAATCTTGCTGTTCCAACATGGTGTTTAGAGCGCTGTAACATGTTCTATGACACCTGCATATAAATTGCAGATAGTGTGAGGCTTCCTGTTATTCTGACCTTCCTGGTGCTATTTTCCTTTTTGAGGCTCAGAAACATAGGAACATGCATCAAGTGTACCATTGTGACGATGGTACACAAATGCACAAGGCTCTGACTGGCATGCATATAATTAAACAAATTTATGACAATCATTTAAGAAAATCAAGTTCAAGATTGACACCAAACACACCCCAAAGAATGATTTCTCCAAGAACTCCTAGATCTGGAGACGGCATAAAAAATACAATATTTTACCAAAAGAATATATATGGATGAACAATGTTAGAAACTAGGCAGACAGATTGTTAATAATTCACGGCAAAGAAAATGCTGGAAATAACAATTATTACAATGAAAAAGTAAGCATAATGAATATGTTGAACAATAAATTTTCTGAATTTGTTATTAATAATCCAAAAGGAATTTCATATCTTATAAGAGTTTTAAATGTAATTCCACATTCTTTTTGGAATTCTGAACATAATGGTAAAGTTATTATAAATTGGGCATTAAAAAATTTAAATTTATATGAAATGCATTTGCCTGGTTATAATTAATGTGGCCAATTTACAAAATTAAATGAAAGATTAGAAAGGAGTGACACAGGAATGCATAAAGATGAAGCGTGTAAATATAATGATATTGCTTATAGAGATCATAAAGATTTAGAATCTAGACAAGAAGTTAACAAAATTTTACAAAAATAAGCAAAATAAATTATGTTAGATAAAAATACTCTTCTGCAGCTGTTGCTTCAACTATGTTTACAAAAAGACAAAATAGATTAGGGTATTAAAATGTATAATTGTTTTTTTTTTTTTACTTATAAATTAAGGTAACAAATATAACTTTCGATATATTCATTGATCAATAAAGAGATTTGGGTATAGATAATTTTTTAACAAATGATCAAATTGATAGAAAAATAAAAAAATTGAAAGATGGAAAATCTTTCAAATTAACTTTATCAATACAAACAATCAAATCATTATTAAAAGAAAAATCAGGAAGTGGTTTACACCATGGAGGATATTACCAATTTTTTTTGTCAGGTGCACTTCATGCTTTAGTAGGAGCAGCTACCGCAATTTATAATTTCGTTGAACAAACTAGAAAAAACAAAAGAGCATTAGAAGAACAGCAACACAATTTTGCAATGGAAAATAAATCAGGAAGTGGTTTAGTTGCAAAAAAGAAGGGGAGACCACAAAAATTTTAATATATCCCCATTATCTAATATCAATATTGAAAAAATACGTACAATTATTAAAAATTGAAAATTTCAGAAATGTTTATATGATTGACAAATTACCAAATAGAATGCACCAAAATGATTCTGCTGTGGTTAATTTCAACATCTCATTAAATGTAGGTACTCATTGGGTTTGCTATTTTAAAGAAAATGATTATGTTTAATATTCTGATTCATTTGGAGGCAATATTCCTAATAATTCAATTCATTATTTCAAAAACAAAAATATTAATTACAATGATAATAGAATTCAGAATTTTAATTTAGTTATATGTGAACATTTATGTTTAATTGTATTACATCTTTTTTGAATGGTTTTGAGTTTAATGATATAATTTATTTGTTATTAAATTGCAGATGTATTTGGGAAACAATTAATCAAATCTTTAAATAAAACTTTTTACACTAATGCTTTTGGTTTAAAAACAGATGTAGATTTAAATTACAAAACTATTGGTACTGATTTTAAAAAGATGTAGATTCAAGATACAATATTGTGGTTTCTGATTTTTTAAAATATGTAGAGTCAAAATATGAAACTATTGGTTCTTATTTAAAAGAAGATTTAGATTCAAGTTACAATAGTTTTGTTTCTTCTTATGCTCTAAAAAAACCAGTAGGTTCAAGATACAAAACTGTTTTATCTATTACTTCATCTATAGCCTCTGTATATGCAAAAAAAAAAAAAAACGTAAATTTACGATTCAATACTACTGTTTCCGATTATGCACTAAAAAAAGATGTAGATTCAAAATACAATACTATTTCTTCTGCTTTACAAGATTAAATAAGTAAAGTTTTTACTTATACAAAAAATTATGTTTCTCTTCAAAATCATAGAATTGCTAGTTTAGCTGATCCTATAAACGAAAAAGATGCAGTCAATGAAAGATTTTTTGATAAAAATATAGTTGATTATGCATTTAAAAAAGACATAGATTCTAAATACAATACTATTGTTTCTGAATATGCATTTAAAATATATGTAGATTCAAACTATAATATTATTGTTTCTGTTATACAAGATCAACTCAGTAAAGTTTTTGTTTATACAAACAATTATGTTTCTATTCAAAATCGTAGAATTAATAATTTAGCCGATCCTATAGATGGAAAAGATGCAGTCAATAAAATATATTTCGATAAAGAAATAGCTGATAAATTAAAAATTTAAACCAACCAGTTTTGAATTATTGTGATACATTCGTTAACTCGAAAGTTGAAAGATGTAAAGAAGAAAAATTTTATATATTTTATTTACCTGCAAAGTGGAATAATAAATTATCAATACTTTTCACTTAATGAATGATGTAAAAATAATTCTATTGCTTTTTATGATGTACCTGAAACATTTTAATTTTATGTGATGTTAGTTTAAGGGAACTACAAAAATTGATTACAGTAAGTCTTTTGATGTTCACAGAGGTGATACTTAATCTTTTAAAACCAGAAAAGATAAAATATCTATTCATAATGATGGAATGATAACTACAATAGGAATATTCTTGAAATATAAAGAATAAATATATATATTTTTTTACTATTAAATGGAGAATACTTGATGTTTGAAGTGTAAGAAAGTCACCAAAAATAATAATATAAAAAACAAAAATACTAAAATGGACGATAGTTCAGAAAAGCAAATTTTCAATATGTAATTCCAATAAATCAATGTAAAAAAATTGCTCAATGTAAGAGAAGGAATAATTAATCAATTATATAAACCAGTAAGAAGAAATTTCCCCAGAAGAAAAGTAATTTTGTATGGAATTGATGATTTATGGCAAATTGATCTTGTTGAAATGGATACCAGATATTTAAAACGCATTTCTCATGCAAATAAAGGATACATTCATATTATGACAGTTATCAAGGTTTTTTTTAAAATATGCAATTGCTATACACATTGAAGATAAAACAGCCAAAATGTAGCAAATGCTTTACAATGTATATTGATAAAAACCACGTAATATACACAGTGACAATGGGTCCAAATTTTATAAAAAAATATTTAATGAAATAAGGCAAAAATGTATCAATCATTATTCTACATTCAGTGAACTTAAATCCAGTGTTATATAGAGACATAATCGTTCAATGAAGAATAAAATGTGGAAAAAATTTGCTTTAAATGAAAATTATAAATGGGTAAATATATTAGAGGATTTAGTAAAAGAATATAGCAATACAAAACATAGAACTATTGGTATAAAGCCAACTGAAGTAAATAAAAAAAATGAAAAAAATTTAAGACAACTAGATTTTGCGAATACATTTACTAAACTAAAATATAAAGTTGGAGATATTGTCCGCATTAGCAAAAATAAACAAATACTTGAAAAGGGTTATACTGCTAATTGGACACAAGAATTGTTTACTATTTTTGAGGTTTTAAATTATGATGTGCCAACTTACAAACTAAAAGATATCAATGATTGTTTGCTGACATTTTTAATGTTCATTTATAAAGAAAAAATTTTCATTATAAAATGAAAAATATGAGAATAATAAAAATAATTGAATAAAATAGAACAAGCCATTAAATTATTAATAACAACAACATAATTTTTAACTAGGTAGCTTCTTGTTAAGAAGATAATTCTTAAGATATTTACTAAAATATTTCTTACATATACTTGTATGTTTGTCCTTAAAAGTTTTATAATAAGAAAATAATTTGATATATTTATTCTCATTATATACTGTACATGTCCTTGGGTAATTATCATGTTGAATTTCATTTTGAATACCTACCTACTGTATTGTGCTATTTAATAATTTTATGCTTTTCGAGTTGAGTATTATAAAGATATGTTCCACATTCGCATAGTATTTTCTCTTTTTTAATGCATAATGATTTTTGCCATATTCACTAAAACAATTTTTACATTTTGTTGTAAGTTTGTCTAAAGTAGCCTTATGAGGATAAAATGAATCAATAGAATTTTTCTCTTTACATACTACGTATGTCTTAGTTTGTAGCATTGCAGCTAGATATATATAATTAGTATATTCAAGAAATATTTCAATTATTTATATTTCAGTCAAGGATAGTAATTCATGTAATATGTGAAAGGTCGTGGCAATGACAACTTGTTTGTATTTCATATATTTTCGTTTTTCCAAATTTGTTATTCTTCTTTCCTCATTTCATCAGTAGTAACAGACGTTAACAGATGCCATAGGACGATAGCATATCTTTTCCTTTTCACTGGGTTAGTAGATTAAAAACATTGCCACCGCAAGGCACAACATGGTGAAACAACGAAGATAACAGAGGTCACCTTTAGCTGATGTGACAGACTGCGACTGCTCGAAAACAATATGTTTTCAATGAGGAAACTTTCGACCAATATTTAGGGAAGCACGACCTTTCTCGGGTATCACAACAGTTCATCACAGCAGCACAATCGTTTGTCAGCTGTCAGTCGGACAGCCTGCAGGCAGGGAGTGATCACGTTACTCGCACTGACCAGCACCCGCGACTTTAACTTTCTGTTGTATTTCGAACATTTCAATTCAAATATCTATTAAATTTATTTTCCGTCGGTGCGAGGAGTCAATAGGGCACCAAGAGAGAAAAGTAACGATTCTCTCTCGTCTTAGTAACTGTTAAAGTGAGAAGTTTTGTTTTATGAAGGCTGCCATTCTGTCTTTTTTTTGGTTCGTCAGCTGCGAGTGTCAATAGTTTGTTTTGCCGAGACAACAATAAATCTCCAGTAAACATTTAACTTCTTTTATTTATTGGCAATCCTGGTATCAACAAACTTTCGTTATTACGTAGTCAAAGTCTCCAACTCACACTGAGCTAGTTCGTTGGTGTTCACTGAGAACTACGAGAGAAAAGGACAGTGTAAAACTTGTCAACTTGTAACAACTTGTAACAAAGCCTGTTACAAGTTGAATAATCATCATGTTGAATTTCATTTGTAATGTGTAACTTATGTTTTTATGCTTTTTAAGATATAGTTTACAACCAACCATATTTTCCACATTCACATAGTGTGTTCTCATTATATTATAAACTCATAATGACGTATATCATATTCTCTACAACATTTCTTGCAGGTGTTAATATGCTTATCCTTTGTGTGTTTATGTGGTGGAAAACTTTCTATGTTTAATACTTCACCACACGTTTTACATTGTTTATGCATTTCATAACTAGCACACAGCTTTTCCATTTTGTGTTTATTTAAAAGAAAAAAAATAATTTAAATTTTATTATTATTAATTTTATTGTTTTTAATTTTATTATAATTTTTAATTTTATTATTATCTCTCTCTCTTTAATATTAAATTTTTTTCTTTTAAATAAACACAAAATTTAGTCGCTGCACGCCAAGTATAACAATTCATTTGAATTGACTAAACTACAAGAACTAGAAAAGAATACAAAGTATGTTGCTACCGAATATCAATTTTATATTCTTAGTAGGAAAAAAAAATTACTTGTATTCTAGATGGTAAATATAAAATTACTTTACCAGATAGTTACGTAAGTATGTTTGATAAAAATGCTTTAAAGTTAATAACTGAGAATCAAAATTTTACAACTTATAAAGGTTTAAAAGAAATGAAAATTGGAAAATCTATGCATGATTTAGAATTGTCTTAAAATATATAAATTCTATTAACTTGAATCTATCAATTATCTTATTTAATATTTTATTTTATTTTAGCTTATTTGCATGTTTTTTTAATTAGCACAAATCCTGCACTACCATTTTTTTTAAATTGCAAATTTGCTTGTTTTTGGCTTAAAATTATATGATTTTGGCTTACATTTGCTTGATTTTGGGGGTTGAAAATTGAGGTCAAATGAGGCTTCTAAAAACATGAAAAAGTTATTTGAAAGCAATAAAATTGATTTTTTGCTTAAAATGTTTGGTTTTTTGATGGGTTTTAATTTTAGATCAAGTGCACCAGGATCGACGTTCTATATCAAATTCCGTTGAAATGTGCAGCTGAGTGATATGCACTGATGAGCAGAAGTCGGTTTAATGAGTAGAAGCTGATCTGATATGAGTAGAAAAGACGTCACGCGTCAACGTACATTGTGAGTTGTAAGCCACAGTGGATATGTGCCGTACATAACTGCACACTGTGGCCACACCTGTAGAAGTAATTCTGCTGAAAGTCTACTGCATATCCCCTAGACAACACCATCAAACTAATACATGTTTATGAATCTTAGTCACTTCTTGAAGGACAGGATGTTCAAAAACACTGATAATGCAGAAAATGCCTTCCAGAATTTACTTCCTTCATGGCAGCCATATTTCTTCAATGACAAATGCAAGAGTCATGGATTTTATTAGGCACGTAAAGATTATTCTGAATAATGCATAGGCTACATAAAGACTATTCTGAATAATGCAGACACATCTACTCCATTCCAAAACTCAATTGTGTGAGGTACAAAATAAGCCAGTTATTTACAAAAAAAAAAAACCTGGTATATATGGTTACAGGCTGTTCACTGTAAAATGAACACTTTTGAACGCACTTTATGTACCCTTCCGCCTTATGTAAAGTTAAAATTGCCATGGACTTCATCACTTTATTAATGCGTCGGTCAAGTAAAATCGTGACACTAGATAATGTAATTAAATTACAAATCCGTTCATTTTTACACTTTGGTGAATTAAAAAATAAACACAGAAAACGAAAGTAATAATTTCAGTTATCACAAATAGTTACCTAACACTTTTAATTTGATGTTGAGACATGGAACTAATTTCCCTCCATCGTTACCAACTTTACTGAGCGCATATCACTCAGTGCATCCGATTTAAATATATGCAGGTAGGAGCAGTGAAATTTTTCTATGGTTGATTTCAAAAGTTCTAACTTTATCATGAACAGCCTTTAGAAAAGTTAAAGGTATATCACGGTTACTCGGTGTTCTGTGGATGTTTATAAATTCAGCTTAGACTCTACAAGACATTCTGTTACGAACAAAACTATATAAAGATCAGGAAAAATTGCTAGATGAAAAGCCCCCCCCCCCCCCCCCCCCCACCAAAGAATTCCTCACCATCCATAAACTCAAGAGCACCCATAAAAAACACTCTCCTAAAGAAAATGTTATGTTAATAACTAGGGTTGTGTACAAAAATTTATGAAGCGAAATTGGGTTAGAGTTGAACACCTCTTATGTGGTAAAGTTTTGAGCAGAGTTGTATTTTTGAGTAATGTGCCTTGTGTTTTGCTGTGACACTGTTCATTGAATAAAAAATATATAAATGCCATTGCTGAAAAACCTGTTGACTTGTGATGTGGCCTGGGCCTTCTTCCTTACTTTGCTTGTCAACAACCATTTGTGTACAAGATGACACGAACTATCTTCTTTGCATACAAGGTCCCCCATTTTCAGAGTAACATCATGTGCCATTTATGTATACCTACCTTTTTGTTTCTGATAACCTAAAATTGCCAGAACTTCTTTGGCTACCTTGTAGTACATAGGGATCCAGAGAAATATAGGTACTATTTATTATGAAGGATTACCATAAGAAGTAAACTATAAAATTATTTAACATGTACAAAAACACTTGTCAAATACAGCATTACATGGCTGAAGCACAAAATTTAAGCTGATTTTATATTGTGTAATGTGTAGATAAATCTTAATCTCAACATAATAAAAACAGTTTATGTACACAAAAAAAATACTACATGCTGCATTACTTGTTACACAGCTACTGTTCAGTTCAAATTGAAAACACAATACATTACATTACCTACAAACTTTCTCTAAATTGAAATTATACACAAAAACTACATCACAGAAAACACATCAAAACTATTTCAAAAATTGTTTACTAACCAATTAGCTTACCAAAATAACAACAAGCTAATACAGTAGTATAAATACACCCACATACAGCACTAAAAAGTACCACTAATATGGAGGCAGAAGGGATCTTCACATCATCATACAAATATTTACATTTTGAATTTAAAAAATTTCATAACATGCAGAAAAAAATGATTTAATAACATGTAAAAAAAAAAAAAAAGGCAGATGTAACAAAAATTGTACAGTTCTTCGAGCTATATATTATAAAAGTACTGTGCGATGGCAGCCCAACATCCTTAAAATGATAAAAACACACTCAAAGTTAAGTCTGTCATACAACTTGTATGAACCAGTTATGATAACGTAAGTGGTCAGCAACTCAAAAGATTTCTGCTATAATCTATTTGCAGTTTCTTCACACTTTTTAAATCAAACCATAAAAATCACCCTATGTATGACGTGTTTGGTTATTTCCTAAATATGTCATGTATTACAAACGATTTATACCAATGTTGACATAAAACTTCTAATTTTTTCTTAATTTGAATTTTTACCTATATTTTTTTAATAAATTATAATCAAGTAATAATAAATATTAACAAAAACAGCGAGAAAACATGAGTGTTGATAGCGGCTAGTAAGAAATAGTACTCATGCAAGATGCTATTACAAATAAGTGTGCACTGTTATGGGCAACGATGTCTATATTCCAAGCAGCTGAGCGAGCCACTCAATCCAAGGTGGAAGGGAGAAAATGGAGGGCACAGCCAGACTATATAAGTGCGGAACCAGCATGGCCAGGGGTCACCATTGCTGTCCATCAACCATGAGCTCCGGCTGCCTGACCGGCCCGATCCAGAGTGTAATTAACAGTGGTGAGTCAAGGTGATTAGTATTGGGTAATTGAGGAGTAACTAGACCTTCCCCCACAGCAGCTTGTGGAGCTTAATAGCTTAATACCGTCCTTCAGATGGAAGAGTAAAAATAATTGTATTCAATGAGATACAATAAAAAGCTACAGTCTGTCTACTTGGTTATTAGTTTATGTCTAGCCCTAATTTGTTAACCCTAAACAACCTAAGTAGAACACTGGTGGAGGAGCCTCATGTTTCCACATCTTTGCTCAGAGTGCTTTTCCTTTGCTATGCCAAACTAACCCTACTAATTACTAATCCTAGCTCACATGTAGAACGCGTAGGGTTTACATAGTTGTGTGAAATAACTAACATAGAATCTAATGCATGGTGTGAGTGTGCAGTGCTTACTAACATTTAACAGTGATGTTATGAAGTGTTCATGTTCATGTATGACACATACAGACAAGTAGGAAGTGCACATTACATAGATATGCGAGTGCCGAGAAGGACAACACTTTGGCGTCATCCGCCAAGAAAGCTTTTAGGAGAGCGATAATAGACCTATCGGAAGCTAGGACTAGTACTGAAAACAGACAAAATACCAAAGCCAGATAGATTTCATGTGTTTGTACAAAGAGCAGATGGGTTGTTGTAGGACAATCCCCATTTATTGACAGAATTGGATACGCATTCAACCAGAATAACGTGAGGTCTTTTGTCAAGGATAAAAAGGATAAAGGAAAGAGGTTTAGCTGCAGGGAACAGCAAAACGAGTATAGAAAAATACAGTATCAGGAAATGTACAGAATACCGTATTTACCCTAAAGGAAGATGACCCCTTCCTAAAAAAATATTTTTGAGGGTAAAATATTTAAACCTGAATTCAAGACTACCCCTGTGAAGTGCTGAAAAAACTATTATTTAGGTTGAAAATATTTTTGGATGAATTTATGACAAACTCTTCAAGAAGAAATGCTATTATATGAATAATATGGTATATTTTATTTATTTTTAAAGAAAAGCTAATCACAATGAAATTGGTGTCTCTAACCTGGCTGTATGGTAGCAGCATCTTTCTTGCACTGTAAAACTTTTGTGGGTTTATATATTCGTGACGTGAGCCATTTTGCTTCCCAGCAAAGCGCTTCCTCTTTATGGGGGCTGGGTGACATCAGATAAGGGAACCCTGGTCAAAGTTGACAGGTAAAGTCTCAGCACTACAAAAATACGTACAACCATAGGAGACACGGTATTTAGGCATGAAAAAGCCTTTGTCAAAATCCTCTGTCTTATGGCACACCAATTTTGGAGGACTTAAGACAACTCTAAATGTAGACGACCCCTTTTTTTTTTCCATTCCTTTCTCTGTCAAAAAATCTTGTCTTCCTTTTGGGTAAATACAGTAACCCCAAATGGCAAGGATAGTAAGTAAATAGGTTACGCAAGTCATTCAATATCCTAGATAAGAAAGCAAAGTTTAGGGAATTGTTACACAACAAAAGACAGAAACTAAGGGAAAGTTGCCAGTCCCACATAGAAGATTTGCTATATTTCAAACAAAAGTGTAACCTTAGGATGTTAAGAGAATGAATTCATAGAGATTGTATGGAAATCACTCTTATCAAGCTATGCAGAAAAAAATCATAGGCTCCAAAACAACACATTAGAAGATTTAATAAATAACCTACAGAGAGTAGAATTAGGCACAAAATGCTACAGTGAATGTCTACTCAAAACTGAGTTGCAGATAGAAAACCAAAAAACTACAAACAGAAATACACAAAATTAAAGATGAGCTACATACGCTGACCACATCAGTCCAGGATGGGGGGGGGGGGGGGGGGGGGGGGGGGTGTTTTTATACAACAGCATAACTCTCAAAGATCACAACAGAGTAGTTACAAAAAAATTCCCAAAAACCAGTAAAAACACAACATAATGTAAACGGAAATAATAAAAGGTTTGGGACACAATCAAAACACAGAGCTGTAGTAATAATCCAGTGACAGTATACGCCAATTTACTATTAACAAAAAAGAATTACAGTACACGAGCCAGAAAGACAACACGTGAGTAAACAAGGTGGTTATAAAGGTTCCCAGGCATATTACAAAAAGGAAAATAATAGTAAAGATAATAAGACTTACAAAACAAATAGGTATCAGGGTGATACATACACCGGTTCAAAAACTAGGTAACCAGGGGATAGAACGTGTTACCTCCATGCAGATAAATAACAATGTGCAAAATAACTGCAGGCACAACACAAAATCTTATGCGCAAGTAGCATCTGGGAATTCAAAACCTGATAAAAATTGTTTCTTTACCAGTCTTAGAATAATACTATATCAGGGTAAAAAGAAGGCAAGCATAGAGGAAACACAAATGCAGCGTATACAGTTTGGTAAGTCAAACAGTACTACGACAACAAGGAATTTGCACGACGGTAAAAGTGTCAGCAAGGCAAAACATGACAACACGCACGAAAGAGTAGGCAGGGCATTCTAGGCACTGAAACCGGAACATGCAGTTAAAGCTACGGAAAACTTAAATACTCAACAACCGACATTGCAACACGCTGAAACCAAATAACCATATAACAAGAACATAAAATCATGCAGAAAATTAGTTCACAACTTGAAACGCAATAACTTGTTGAAAAAACACAATTACAGAGCACTGTACTCGTCACGTAAACACAGCGTCTCATGTAGCTCAGGCAAACAAACGAGCAACGCAATCTTTGTGCTGACTCTACCTTCTTCAGGCAGACAGAACTAAATTCACACTTTGCTAAATAGAGTACAGTAACGTACAATCAAGCAAATTAGAATTAAGTTAAATCCTGCAGGATAGGTCCTATACATTACAACACCCTGGGGCCATAGGCTAAGTTAAATATCAAAGTAGAATACAAAAGGGCCAGGCTAAGTCAAACAAAATACAGCAGGCCACACTAAAACCAACTATAACTGAAAAAACCACACCAAAATTTAAAATGCCAAACCAAATAAAATAGCCTACACTATGTAAATAGAATATCATGTAATGATGTGTATATTACACAGTCTAATCACATCTGGAAGAGATTTTTGAAAATCAACCTTTGAAATAACATCACGGGCGTAACATGTCAACCTGTTTTTTTCAATAACTTGTATTCCACAAAAGTATAACACTGTGATTGACTTGAAAGTACTGTATTCTTGAATAAATGAAACTGAAACTTAGTATCTTCTATAACTTTAATATTTATTTTGTATTAAATTCAAATTAAAAACAGTGAGAGCAGCGATGTGTTGGCAACGGCTAGTAAGAAATAGTTCATAGTTAAAATATTATTTGAACCTAGCTTTTGGTATGCTATTTGTAAATTAAACATTGCCTATTGAAATATTTAGGTAACCCCGATGGTAACATATTTCATTGCTACAGTTTTAAATAACAGCACAAAATATAGTGTGTAAGCCATAGTGACAGTATTTGTTTTAGTAACTGAGGAAACAACGGTCTGCTGGGCGGAGCTTGTTGCTCTCTATCTCTTTGTCTCTCTCCCTTTTTTGTGAAGTTTTGCATTGGTAATAGTAGCAGCAAATTATACATGTTTCAAATTTTAGCAAATTTCATACTTATTACAGGAAAATAATGATTTTTGAATTTGGAATTTACAACTGCAAAGAGGTTTTAATGTTTGAATACTTATTTTAATATACTTAGATGTGATGGTGGGAGAGTTGCAAATCTAAAGCTGGCAGACGTGGCAAGTGGCTACAGGACATGGCGTTTTGTTGCTATGTGCACAACAAAGTGTTAATATTTCACTTACTCCGAAAAATACTTCAAATCACCAAAAGTCTGTACACGTGTGTTTTAAACTTACCTAAGCAAGTTACGAAGTGATAAATCTGTGTTTCTATGGCAGGAATAAATTTACTGTTACGTGTGTAAACCGCTACGTGTGAAAGGACTGAAAGGGCCTGGCTACTTCATGGCCGTTAACGCTGGCCCGTTTGTGTGTTTCAAAATATTGGACGTGAGAAATTTATATGCTTTAATTGTGAACTGTATTTATGACAAAGTTTATTATACATATGTTTATTTAACACAACATAACTTCACCATAGGTGTTTGAAACACAGTTGTGTAACATGCTTACTTTTTTGTTATCTGAATGTTTGCCACAATCCCAACAAATGACTACGCCCGGCTCAGCCAGATATTGTAAATAAATAATTAAATCAACATAGTAAAAACTAAATACATATGCAAAAAAATATTAGCAGAACAGTTTTTATAGACCATTTGTGTGCATGACAACCACTATCTTTAAAGTTTGTCACTGCTACGTACAAAAAAAAATTAACGACACGAGTTACATGTTTGAATTTACTGTCTTTTTCATTGGACTGGTTGCTCCTTCATTTTAATATCTATTTCAACTAAGGCCATCCTTGTAATGAAATAACCCAACACACATCAATAACAAGAGGTTAAATAGTA
Source organism: Dryococelus australis (assembly GCA_029891345.1). NCBI lineage: Eukaryota > Metazoa > Arthropoda > Insecta > Phasmatodea > Phasmatidae > Dryococelus > Dryococelus australis. Next base: position 54,298,265 of record CM056999.1, read on the forward strand.
CTATGCTTTCTGCCACAGTTGTAACAGGATTCTTGAGCAGCTGTAAACAACGCATTTGATATAAAGGTAGATCACATGGCAATGTTTATGTTTAAGTGTAGCTGAAGGATACGTAATCACTATCAATAACCAAAAGTAGATATTTAGCAGGGCTTCAGAAAAGCCTCTTGCAGTCAGTAATAGACTATAGATGTATCAAAGTAAGATCAAATGTAATAAATGTATAATTTATACATATATAAATAGGACCAGATGTCTGTGTTTAACGATAGTCATTAAGGTAAATTAAATATAACAACAAGGTAAAGGTTATATACAGCTAGGGAAGCAAATAAGATGGCCATAGGAAAATAAGACTTACAAAGTAATGACAGATGATATATTGAGAAATATTTGTGACAAATGAATAAAGAGGGAGGATGGGGAGGGCTACACTGCAAGTGAAGTACGGGGGGTGTTTAGAGGAAGAGGAAACAACAGTGAGAAGCTTCAGAGGGTGTGGAGGAAAACGGAACGAGGTAGGCAGTCCATGCTTGTGAGGTCTGTGAGGGAGTGGAATGTGTTAGGGAGGAATTGATATCTGTGAGAGGGGTTGGTAAGTTCAGGAAGGGAGTGGAAAAGGAGTTGGATGGGTGAAGGAGAGGTGAGAGAGCTCGCCACCGGGCAGTAGCCTAATTTTGTTTGTGTGTGTGTGTATGATCCAATCGTAAAATAACATGCAAATATGCTTTCAAAACATACACAATATATAGTATAAGTACTATTTGTTCATGTAAAAAATATATATGTTAGCACAACTGATCCAATTGTCAAATAACACACAAGAATGTATCAAATTAAACAGGGGAGAATCACGTTAATAACACTCCATTATCAGCGGGTAAACACGACTCATAATGTATAATTGCAAAAGGACAGTCATAACATTTAGTGTACCACTGTATCGCGACAAACGTGTCGACCAGACTCACTTCCACCCTAAGGAAGGCCCACACGTCGACGGGACTACCAGCACCTTGTGTGGTCCAGAGGCTGATGTCTGGCCGCCACCAAGCCTTCCTATTCCGCCCAACGCACCTCGGTCGAGGACGACCAATTCTTCTGACAAGGAGGGCACTATTATAGGCAACGATGCCTATATTCCAAGCGGCTGAGCGAGCCACTCAATCCAAGGTGGAAGGGGGAAAATGAAGGGTGATGCCAAACTACATAAGTGCGGAACCAGCAAGGCCATGGGTCGCCATTGCTGTCCGCCAAGTACAATCTCTGGCTGCCTGACCGACCTGATTCACAGTGTAATTAACAGTGGTGAGTCAAGGTGATAAGCAATGAGTAATTGAGGAGTACTAGAGCTTCCCCCCCTAGCAGCTTGTAGAGCTTAATAGCTTAATACCGTCCTTCAGATGGAAGAGTAAAAATAATTGTACTTGATGAGATACTTGGTTATTAGCTTATTTCTAACCCTAATTTGTTAACCTAAAACTGCATGAATTTGGTAGGATGTCCCCTGGTATAATTTTATATACTAAGTTAAGCTTGGTTTCCACGAGGCGGAGGAATTTTCCGTAAGTTGAACTTTAGCAGGGCTTCAGAAAAGTGTGAAGCAACCGTGAATGGATTATAATATCTTTGAGGAAAATTATTATACAGTATCTGTTTATCAGTTTACACAGGACATTCAAGTGACAATGACTTCAAAGATAAACAGAAATTAATCTATCTTTAGTTGTTGAAGTAAGAAAGTGCATTGCAAGTATACAATTATTGAACAAGCACACACACCTCCAGAAACAACTTTCTTCTTTCCTGTCCGTGGATGTGTCCACTGAGTGCCCTTAGTAGCATGACTGAAAATGGTTATAAAGTTACACAACAATTAGGCAAGTACTACACAACAAAGCTTGCAGGAGGCAGGCTGCAGGGCTTCCAACAATAACTCTACATCACTGTAAAATAAGACACTTTTAAAATCAAATGTTGAAGAAAAAAACATCACTGTCTGGAACTGAGGGTATTTCAACTGACACTGATGTCTGTAAAGTTGGCAACGATGTATAAATAATATATTCAGCGTACCAGAAGTTTGATGTTTAAATTTCAAGACAGTGATTTTTATTTATTTTAGGTGGCCTCCCTTGTAAAAATTTTTAAATGCCTCAAGGTCACGTACAGCTGTTAGGAAGCACTGATGACAAAACACTGTCTGACAGAAGAATAAACAGCAGAGGGCTACTTCAGTGATTTTTGACACTTTTCAATGACCACATTTGTGTTTCAATGACCAAATTTATGAACTGGAAACAAAATACCTGTATTGACTTTAATTTTTGTTCTGAAAAAGAAAATTACATTGAAATATGCCAAACTGTTTTAAAATTAATAGACAGAACTGCTTACAATGAGATGCATGTGACAACTAGAAAGGCCCCTTAATTTCTGTTTATTTTAAACTCATAAACATACAAATTAGCATATCAGTAACATATTTATATTATAGGCTGTTCACAGTAAAGTGAGCTCTTTTTAAGGCCCTTATTAATATTTCCTTTCATCCAATTTCCATCTTCGTGTTGCTTTTTAACATAAACACTGCAATGTGACCAATGAACAGAGTGTATATATTTCCCCATCCTCATAATTTAATGCCTGAGGCTGCAATAAGATATATTTATTATTGGTTAATGCCTGTTTGGAGGGCCTTAAAACATGCTCATTTTACCGTGAACAGCTTATAGCAAGCTTGCGAAACCACTGTCCAGCAAGCCAGACCTTTGCAACTGTGGAATGTATTAGTGTTATGCCTGAAGCCTTATCAGGGGACAGCTTACAAACTAACTTAAACTAAAACCCATGCCTTTCCTGAGATTTGAACCCAGAATCTCATGCACCCCAGACCGGCAGCGCACCACCCCACTGCACCATGGAAGGCTGGTCTTGCGACTGTGCATTTGCATGTGAAAATGTCACCCTACTATTTGTGTGTGTATGTTCGCACTTACCAGATTACAAGTACTGTGACATAGTTCCCCCCCCCCCCCCCCATATTTAAGATGAACAAAAAAACTAAAATGGGTCAGGCTAATCATAATATGTTTTAGGACATGACCGGAAGAATTTTATGTAGGCCCTACCCTAAAAGTAACAATTACAGTGTAGCGACTGCTGAATAATGCACAGGGTAAAATTATGTATTTGTAATAGACAAAGTACAAAATTTTTAAAGCTTATTGAGCAGAAAAACTTCGTAACAGAAAACTTCTTAAGAGGGCTTTACTGCATTTGCTTTTGCCACCCCAATTAAGCTAGCTGATTCTAATAATTTGTGGTGATTAGGATAACCTTCCACAATTTTCTATGATTCTCACTGCAAGTTCAATGATGTGGATTTTATTGAATTATGTTGACCAAGGGCATGGAAATTATGTACAGTATGTTAATAAACATGACATGTGCCTTACCATACTTATATAAAGTGGTTTCTGTTTGGAGAAAAAGAAAACAACACTTTCTTTCTCAGCATGCTAGAGTGAAGTAAGTGAAGAGATATGGATGGCTCTTAATATCGGGGTCTTGAGAGCTGATGATGGTGATTGAGGCAAGTACGGAGCAGCGCCGGAATAAAAGGCTGGGGGAAACTGGAGATCCCCTAGAAAAACCCCCCATTCAACGGCATCGTCCAGCACGATTCCCACGTGCGGAAATCCGGGGTAACCCGGCCGGGGATTGAACCCGGATGGCCTTGGTGGGAGTCAAATTCTGGCTTGCCCTGGAGATAAGCTATGAATAACAGAGACTCTTGGTTACGTCTGTGTAGATTGATGTGGATGGAGGTTGCTCCTTCTCCCCATGTTAGTGGCAACCTTAGAACAGGATAGCTAGGATGGTAACCATAACGTTAAGTTATAGCTTGTACATAGTGAGTGTGGGTCAGCGGAAGTGACACCCTGAAGTAGAGAGGTTTAGGTGGATCTAAAACATGGCGGGTCTTGAAGATCAATTAGGATGAAGTGAGGTGAGTATGGAACAGTGCTGGAATGTAAGGGTGGAGGAAATCGGAGATCACATTTAATATTATATACTATCAATAACATGATGGCCACATGAATTCATATGAAGTATGAATAATAATGTCAACATACACCATTTCCAGGTATTATTTTTCCGTTTTTCGGAAAAACCATGATTCATAATAATTATCAGCCTACGTCTTGTTTCATTTGTGTCCAGGCCCCGATTGTAATGGGTTTGTATTTAACAGTTAATGTGAAGTGTGTGTTATGTTTCGTGTATATACGCCTAACAGGCCTACCTATGTCAATATCTGCAGGACGTAGTTTTACTTGCGTCGTCACGTAAGTTAAAACAGATTTACGGCGCCCAGGAAGAGCAGATTTTGTTCCCCATAAAAGTACGTTACTTAAACAAACTAGGTACTATTGTAAACAGTAACAATAACTGTTTATCTCAAAAGTAATTTTACAGCTCAGACAAAAAAAAGTAGTTACATTTTTCCTGGCCAAATAACATCCACTTACTTGACATAGTACACACTTCCATCTACGGTAGCCCTTTCTTCCCACCCTGGTGGAAGCTCGTCTTCACTATCACTATCTGGCATCATTCCTGCCATATTTTATTGCTGCTTCTGGAACAAAAATGAGCTTAAAAAATTACCAAAAAATTAATTTTAAAATTATGTATATCAGACACAATTTTTATAATTGCATAAATATCATACATAACCTCTGTGTTCCTAGCACGTTTGCAAATATCAACAACGGATGCATGCATAAGCGTATTTTCACGGTTGAATTGGTAACAGACTGGTCATCAGCGTTTACGACGAAATTATCGCATCGCGAAAATGCTAAATACTGCGTTCGAACCTCAGGAGGGAACTTCAAAACTGCGCAATCGCTGTAACTGTCAGAAATAGACATGGAATATACGTACATGTTAATATAATTTAATGCAGCACGTAAGATGTACTTATCACCTGAAAATAATACCGTTCACATGTCAGAAATGCAGTTCGAGTTATAACGAAGTTACATTAAAACTTCACTAAGACTCGAAATAGTATAACTAAACCAAAAGTGCGTACATTGAGTACTTACTGATTGAGGGTAACCACATTTGTAAAGCCTAATCCACAATACCTGGTCCGCGGACTCCTAACTGGTGTTGGAAAGCTTAGCTTCTGACGTCGTTATTGTGAACACGCTCGTTGGGACATGCGTCCACGAACGTAGAAGGTTCGCGGACCATTCACTGCGGACAAACTATTCTGGACTAGGCGTAACACTCACCTCCGACCCATTTCAACAAAACTTTCCCACTTTCATCCCGAAATAAGGCACCATCTTAATTTATAACTACCGAATATTCATCCATTTTGAACATTAAAAGGAGAGCATGTGGTAATGCAAATTGCAAATGCAATGAGAGAAGTCCGGAATTAAAAACGATGAGCAGTAACAATAAACATCCGGTAACGTGTCCTGGTTGCGTTAGCCAAAAATGGTGAACACAGGTTACCGCGGTAACCCCGCGTCACAACAAAATTGAGGTAGAACAATCTTGCTGGCTATACAACTAACCTCTATGGCCCAACCGCGTTGGCTGTCCTATACCGTACAATATTAACAAGTGCGGCCAATTATTTTGGAGTTAGAGGGTGATTTTCCGGTGTAAAGATCGTGATCAATAGCAAACCAAAACATTGTATCGGCTAATCCGTCACGTATATTTTGAAGAGTATTAAAATCCAAATAAATTAACATAAAACACTCTTTAACCTTAATGTTAATATATATTAAGTGAGTGTGTGTTTGTCTCAGATGACAAACTATAAATGTATCCTTTAAATATGTAAAATTATGAATTATTTGCACTTAAATGGAATAGTTGTATACAGCGTTTTGGTTGATTTGCTTCACATTCCCTACATATTTGCCTTGAAAATATGGTACGTAATAATGTTCTGACGTCTATAGGAGCTTTTAAAAGTTACGATAAAACTTTAACCGTACTAAAATCGAATAAAAATACGTTGATGTAGACGTCTGCGAAAAGGTTTCCAGGAGGCAGCCATACTGGAGAGAGACAACGCTTGTTAACAGAGAAAAGCCTTGCGAATTGTTCTGATTTGTCACTAAATTTGTGTTATTCTTGGGTTTGTGAAATGTGAATTTGGCATGTAAACATGCCTTAAAACTGCTATTTATGTTTGATTTATTCGGCGACGAACGAAAACTAATATTAAAGGATGAAAATGCGTACGAGCCGGGCCACGCAAATTCTGTGCATAATTCCGAAAGTAACAGTAGGCGTATTTTCGTGGTTGAATTGGTAATAACGAGGTGGTTTCGCGCTCCGGTTCACCACTTTGTTGTAAACGCACGATGACTGCGGTAACCATTTTTGGCTAACGCAATCAGGAGCACGTTAATAGAATTGTAACAAAATGTTGATGTTTGCTGCTCATTGTTTTGAATTCCGGGTTCTCTCATTACATTTGCAACTTGTATTACCACATTTTTGCCTCTTAATGTTCAAAATGGATGAATATTCGGTACTTCTAAATTAAGATTGTACCTTATTACGCGATGAAAGTTGGAAAGTTTTGTTGAAACTGGTCGGAGGTGAGTGTTACAAACGTGGATAACTTCAATCTGTACTCAATGTACGTACTTTTGGTTTAGTTATGATATTTACTTTTCTTTGTTGCAACTCGAACTGCATTTCTGGCATGTGAATGGTATTATTTTCAGGCGATAAGTACATGCATTCAATTGCATTATACCTGTATATTCCATATCTATTTCTGACACAGTTACAGCGATTCCGAAGTTTCAAGTTCCCTCTGAGTATGTCTACAATAAGCATTTTCGCGATGCGATCATTTCGTTGTGAAATCTGATGACCAGCCCGTTACCAATTCAACCGCGAAACTACAACTAGTATTTAGTGATTCGTATATGCCATGGATGCTTGCGTGAAAAATATCGCACAATTATGATTTGTATAGTGATATTTTATCTGCGTAATTTTGTAAATTAACAATTGCAGTGTGTTAAATTTTGGCAAGTATGGTTGTAATTACTAATCTCCAGTGCATTTAAGGCCTAGCTTGTAAGTTGCAGTCTCGTTAGTAAACTATGTATCTGCAGTTTTATAAAAGTGCCTGTACCTCTAAATGCCGATTTGCTATTTCAGTATAGGAGTTTATGAAATTCATTTTTTAATAGCTAAGCCTATGAAAGCTTGTAGAGTGAAGGTAAATAAAAACCAGAAAAACTGATTCAAACATATTTCAAAAATAACATTTTTTTCCTCTTGATAAAATTGCTATTTGTTGGGCATTAATGGCAAATCACCTCATAAACCAATACAGGGCTTAAGAATATACAACCAAATCAGTTCTCAAATTTTTAATATGGTAGCTAATGAATGTAGTCTTCCTGATTTACAATTTCCATGGTTTCTGGAGCTCACTCCATTTAATTTCTGAGGCGACTCAATAAAGGCGATGACCAATTCCTTCCTTGGGTTCCCTTCATCGTGTTTTTGGTGTACCATTCTCTAATGAACCTGCTGTCGACAAGATGTTAATAAAATAAATAAAGTTTACTTGTGTGTTTCGATGGTGGTGTATTTAATGATAGGCTGTAATTACAGTAAATGACAAATGTTTACATTTTTTCATTTTCTAAAGGTAGCTAAAATAAAGAAAACTTAGATAAATCCAATATTTTCCTGTAACTACACCATCTGCAAAATTGAAGTACTTAACTTTTTTTTTTTTTTTTTTTATTTTTTTTTTTTAATTCTGATTTTGAGAGCAACTATTTGGATATAAGCATGTTTTAATTTTAATAATGATTCATGGGTATATAATGAAGTGTGCTTCGTGAAACAGTGAGTACTCTAGCCCCTACATCACTCTAGCCTCCATAATCTCAAGAAGGTGATGCATGTACTTTTAGGCTGGACCATCGAGGAGAAAGGTTATGTGGATAGGAAATTAAAAAGCTGTAGTTCTTCCGGGTGAGCACTATCTCTCACAGCGGAGAGCACAAGTGATGATTGGGTCGTGTGGCCGATAGCCATAAGTGGCCCCCTCAATGTCCCCATGTCACTGTAGTTGTAGTTGTAGTTGCAGCAGTCGAAGAAATTCATACGCATTGTATCCGAAAATGCCTAGGCTAGTGAGGGTTATCCGAGCTTCCCCCAGTCGCTTACTCACTCCCGGCAGGTTTTTGCGGCCACCTGACACCTTAAATTTTCATGTCTTTACCATTAGATGATCAAACAGTACAGAAGCGACCAGATAAATAAAATAGTAGAGTTTACAAATGACTCATTTTATTTACGGCATTCCTCTCAATGAAGGCAGTAACACAGGTTTCACCATTATAGTGGGCGACCACTTAAACAGAAATACTTGGCTCTAGGCCTACATAGTTAAGTTGAAAGTTACGGCCCTGTCATATAAAAGATGACCCAGGCACAGAGTGGCTCACTTCCCAGATGAAATCAACAAAAAATGTTCCGAAATTGCATTAGCACTAATGTAAGCTACATGGTTGATTAGAAAAGGTGAAGGTCTGGGGAGGAGGACACACGCATGTCCACTCTGCTCGACCACAAAGATTCTACTACTCTCACATTGGTGTGGAGCTCGCTTGTTGGCTAAGTCTCCTGCCGCATGTCGCATGCCTAACTTATAAAATATGTAAAAATGTTAATTATTTAAATGAAGAGTATGACTGTGATATACGTAGGGGATGAAAAAAAAAAACTTTAAACTTGCTTTAAGCACAAATATAAAAATTAAACCACGCTTGACATTGGCAGTGTTTTCACGATAAATATAACCTCAATCAACTCATATTTTCGAACATAGCTGGAGCACCATGGGAACTTTTCTGTATCAAACGTATTACTTTACTACACATTATAATCGTGACAAATTATGTTAAAAATACAATAAATACATAAAACACTCAATAATGTATAAATGAGTACAAGAATGTTGCCTTGCAGCTTAAAATATGTTTGATTGGTGCGGGGGGGAGGGGGTTAGCTTCTCCTCGTCTCCGCAATCTAATTGATAACCAACTGGGTGGTCAAGGTTCCTCACAAGGGACCGATCTACCCCCGCGCTGAGGGAGTAGCATCCCAGTGATGTAAAAAAATGACGTATAAATGACTATATTTTTACATTCACTGGCCAGGTGCTGGCCATGTTGCTAGGCGCATCAGTTATTTCGAGCTGACTGGAGTTGGAATATTGGTATAGTCCAGTATCCAGATACTGAAAGTACTATTTCCATGTCTGACTGTTGACATATGCATCAGCGCATGCTATTTAAACCCTTAATAAATTATAACATAGTATTCTAAACATTGTCCTGTCACACACTTTGAAATGTGTCAACTATTTTAAGCATTTGTATTTGCGGCCTTAATGCACAAATATAACTCTAAATGTAAACAATTATACATATTGAAAATAAACATGTTAATCACTGACCACTGGAAGGCAAGCACCTCTTTATACCCATATGAGTAGGAAAGGGAAAATTATGGCACAAATGAAACACGTGTCACTTCCACTGGCAAAATATCTACAACACTCTGAAATAAGAACACTAGCAAGAAACATAAACAATAGCAAGTCGTGTGTGCCCTTGGGCAACAACACAACATAAACCTAAATATAATTATTAACATAAATCACTGACAACACACGTGTAATAACTGTAGCAAATGGTATGCTAGCCAATTGCATCAGTGCACTTTGTACACTATGTGGGATGTAGGATTGTGGCACTAGACACATGAAAAAATTACTAGAAATTGTACGAATTGTAGAAATACTAATAATGTATTGAAATAAACACTGCACTCTTAATATTAAAATGGCCATTTAAAAGAACAAATATTGACACTTATTTACATTATGCACTTAATGCTTGCATAGTCGCATTGGGGCATTGCGTGATGCTGCCCTCTGATGTTTAAATGTAGACTTGTGCTGTGAGAGAGGCATGGTGAATGGGCTAGCAGAAAATTGCACAAATCAAATGCTCCTCTCCCTTTGGAGGCTTTTCACTCGCCTATTTGCTCCCTCGTTGTTCAGCTGCTGCAGCGGGTGGGCTGTTGAAGTTCCCCTTGTGGCTGCAATCTGTACCCATTGTGCTGTTGCTGCTGTGTTGGTGGGCAGGGCGAGTATTGCTCCCTTGCTGGTGGTGGCGATGTCTTGATGGTCGAGCTTGGCACCGGAGAATGTCCGCAATCTGTGCATGTAACATCGTGTATGCGACAAACACTTTTTGAGTGGCATGGGGGAGAAGAGACTTTAGTATCTCATGTCTCATGCCCACTGCTATAGCTCCTCTCAGCCGAATGCAGTCGACATAGATCAAGGTGGTGTGCATCCCCGACAAGCTGTGTAGTTGTGTCCCTCAATCCCGCCGAAGATCCCTCCGAAGAAATGCTGTCTAAAGACGTCCGGCATCTCAATGGTGTCGCAACGCCTTCAGGGGGGATCTGCACCTGACGAACCTGGCTGTCCTCAGGTGTCCTCCCTGGCTCGTCTGCTGTGATGTCATGAGATGTCAGTGGTTCGCTTGTTGCTGTATGCTGCCAGTATATGTGCATGATGACATCAGTTGGAGCTGCTGAAGACGGGGTTGCATCCGGCTCGCAGCTGTGTACGTTGCTGTGTACATCACAGGCAAGGGTTGCCATGCCGAGCTCGAGGCTGGTAGAAATTCGACCATGGAAACTGGAGTTATGGAAACAACTGGGGGAATGGTTATCTAAACAAGGTCGGGTCCCAGAGTATAAACAGTGCAAGCGCTGGTAGCTCGTGGCCATAATTGTTCCTGGCCATGCCAGAGGACCATCCGACCTGCCAACACCGAGAGGGCAATCATTGCGGTCCGGGTTCGACTCCGAGGACGAGCTGTCATCGAGACGAGCTTCATCGCAGTCGTCATCGATGCATTGGTTAATTATCACTCCAGTTAGGGCATCCCGGGATATGTGAGGCGAAGGCTAGTGAGGCTGACTTTAAACTGCTCTCCGAGAGCGAACATAAACTCTGGTTAACTTGTAATCTGTTTTATTTAACTTAAAGATTACTGTGTCTTGAGCCTGAAGTATTGCCGTTACTGTATAGTATTTCAGCAGCTTTGTTATTATATCTATTGGAGTCAATAAAAGTAGTATTTTGTATAAGTCCTCTTGCCCATTCTGAAATACACACCCCAGTTAAATGAATTCGTGACCATCTGGCGAAAGCAAGGCCACAGCAACTGGTGGAGGCATCTCATGCTTCCCACCTCTTTCTGAGCCAAACTTATAAAATTAATGTAATGTTTGAAATAATTCTCAAAATCAAATTGAAATACCCAGTAGTAACCGAAATACCATTCCCAAGCAAACTAGTAAAAAAGAGTAACATTGACAGTTAGTCAGTCAGTTAAAGGTCTTGCATTGTATATTCAGAGTCGGCACATTGTGGTCGCAAAGCGAGTGCATGAGCAAATTTGCAACAACGACAAAATGCGACCGTACACTGATGTTCATTGTCTCGTAGCAGTAGAGTATATGTGAACTTCTGCTTTTAAAACTTTTATGCATGCTCCATAACTGCACCGACTTTCGGGCCATAATTCTTTTGCAAATGAAATTCTCCACAGTAACTTGTGTGCTTTTAAATGGAGATCACTACTTAAATGCTTATAAAGTATGTTCATGTTAGTTATCAAGTCTACTCTACACTACCGTACTCTAACATGCGGACTTCAGCAAATAAGGGAAATTTACCTCCAAAGATATAAAGAAACTAGTTAAAACAGTGACACTTGATTTAAGTAATGCTAAGCACGCATTAGAGAAACACATCGAACAACACCCCGAGTTAACCAGTGAGATTACAGACTTATCAGAAATAGAACTCACTTCACCCACACAACAAAAATCCACACTTGATTATTCATTTCCCGTCACACACGAACAAAACCCTTACGAGGATAGCACAAGTGGATATCTTAGACCACGACCTCTCAAACAACTCCAAGCATCAGAAACATTTTAAATTTGTATACCTAATACACATGCTGACACCACAGAACACCATTAAACCAATACAACTCCACAACCACCTAACACAACAAGGCTTGTACAGATCATCCTAAAACACCCAGAACGAAACCCCACATTCACGGGCGAAACTAATGAAAATATGGAGGAATTTTTGGGCATCTACAACTCTGCCAGTGAAATAAATGGATAGACTGACACCAAAAAACGTAAGCACCTCAAGTTTTACCTGCAAGGCACAACAAAGAGGATTTACAAAAATGCATAATACACAAACATGGAGCAAATTTCCTGGCAAGAAATTGAAAATAAAATTTGCAAACATTCACGAAAATCACCACAAAAGACAACTACAAACACCTCCTACACACAAAGAGACAACAACCAGGCGAAAGTTGTCAGGCTCATATAGAAGATTTAATATTTTACAAGAATAAATGTGAACCACAGTTGCCACAGCCTGAATTAATTGAAATAATTTGGAACTCCCTCTCACCAACAGTTGCCGACAGACTCATACCCTTACAGAATGACACATTTGAACAACTGTGTCACAACATGAAAAACATTAAATTCGGAATATACCAGTACAACCAGGTTATTGAAAATTAGTCACTCACGCCAGATCACGCCAAACTCTGAGAGGAAATCAGACAAACATACCACAAATTCGCCGATAAAAGTGGGTAAAATAAATCACAAAAAATTCCAACACAATTACAGAAACTACACCCAAAGAATCACTCAAATTTATGTCAGGCTAGACCATCACACAGAATTTCAAAGGACACAGATCACGGAACATTACAGAAACCCACCCAACCAAAGACACTATAAACACGCACAACACAGTCAGGCAGGCCCCTTAAGGGAACAAAGGGAATGCCACAGGGAGAAGTGAGAAGCTAATATTACAGAGAAAGATGTGTCCCCCACTGAAAAGGATAAATACCAAAACCAGGCATCCGCAATTCTCCAATCTTAGCTAAATTGAACGAAAGCAGAAGTACAATTTTAGCTTGTGACACATCGCAAACAGTGATAGGCAGAGTGCTTATGCAAGAAATTCCGGGCACCAACAAATTGTAATAATGGATTTTGCATCAAAAATTATTTCGCTGAATGAAGGGCACTGGTCAGCGACATATATATATGTATATATATATATATATATATATATATATATATATATATATATATATATATATATATATATATATATATATATATAGAGAGAGAGAGAGAGAGAGAGAGAGAGAGAGAGAGAGCTAGCAGCTGTTTAATACTTTGTTACATATTTCCAACAGTATTTATATGGTAGAAAATTCATCATTGAAACAGACAACACCAGTTTATGCTATCTTAAAACCATGGCGGAGCATGATATTAGAATAAAAAAGATGGCCAATGCTGTTGCAGAATATGACTTCGAGCCCAAGATAATTAAAGGGAAATTAAACGCACTGCCCACCACAGGAAAAGGTTGATACTACAATAATAAATATAAATTACATAAGGCCAGCAGCACGGTGGTCCTTGTACTGCACATGTTACAAATTACCCCAGGTGAGCAGCTATACAGAACACACACCAGAGTCTACTTCCAGGAGCTATACCTGCAACTACAATATGAAGAAACGTTACTGCTGGTCTACAGCATACCACTCCAGCAGCCCTGTCCACCTACCAACCTCCAGACGTGGCTCCACAGTGCCTGCTCAATGTGGAACAGCACTGTATGCACCAACACAGAACAGTTCCATAAATACTTCAACGATACCACAAATGGCATTATTGATGAGTTACTAAACAAAATGTCTTTATCTAGCACAATAAAGAGAGGTATTACATACCTCAGGGATGCCGCCAGCACGCGCTGCTATATTCTCACCACACAACACCTCAAATCCCTCCTCTACTATGACGAAATGTTGGTAATTCAGTTAAATAAATTACAAAATAATATTTTCCTGTTCAACAAAACCCAAAACCAAAATATTTCAATCAATGCTATCTCCAAAATTAAAAATCAAGTAGAACTGAAAATAAACTCAATTGCGAATAAAATTAATTCCGTGACAGATAAGGTCACTAATCAACAACATGAAGTTGAAGTTGCCAAAATCCAACATCAGTTGAGAATAAGTATTATATTACAACTTATGAATAACATAATAAACTAACTGAGAATTGGTATTTACATTCAGCACTATCAGCGTAATCACTTACTTTTACAAGTTGTATCATGTAAAACACTAACGTTAGATTTAGAAAAACTGCAAACAACCATTAAAAATCTTAAATTAAGACTCAGAATTCCGACAGAAAAGATCATAAAATATTACACAACACCCATTACGGAATGTATGTTGTGAAATACAAAAATTTTATTGAAAATACAAGTGCCGGTACAGAATTTAAAAAATAACTGACAGATTCTGAACCACGAATATATTATATATATATATATATATATATATATATATATATATATATAATATATATATATATATATATATATATATAATATTATATATATATATAATATATATATTATTTAAATGCAAAAATTGCAACTCATTACGAAGTAATTGCAAATGATAACTACACCCAATAAACATGTTAGGTACCAACCGTGCAGGAACAGGTTTACCGAATTTATTTTGTTGCCAAGCAGATAGCCGACAGCTCACAAGTAAACTGTGACAAAGCAGCTATTAATTTAAATAGTATTAACCAGTTATATAGGCATAGCAAATTCACTTGTATACCATATAAACCTTTATTTGTGAATTCTATTCAACAATGCAAATAGGTCATCACAAATGCTCAGCCACCAAGCCATAGAGAGCATTGTTCGACCGCCTTTACAATGCGGCGAGAACGCTATAACTTGTCACTTCGTTTATAGAGGAGCACCCTAGAACTCGTTAAATATCTGCAGATTAAATTTTTTTTTTTTATTGGTCATAATTAGTATATACAAATGGCGAATCAAGACAGTTACAAGAAATTTTGTATAATAATTATATTATAAACTTATGTTTGTTTTAGAGTAGCTCTAATGTTTCATGTAAAATTACCAAATACAGCCATGGGACGGCACAAGTTTGTAACATAAGTCATACTAATCAATAAGTTATTAATGCCACAATTGGCACACCCTATAGGGCTATTGTGAAATGTTGGCCGAAATTGATGCACAATAGTGTCTCCAAACCCCTTATCCCAAGGGTCGGCGCCCAACTAATTTAAATATAACGATTTTTATGGGCACTAGTGATGGAAAATTTAGTTCACTTGAATGAACTAGGTCGTTCCGAACTAGTCACATTTGGGAACAGTTCATTGGAACCTTCCTTTTGAACTATATAGGTCACAGTCGAATGATAAACTGGCGAACTGCAGAGCACAAGTGTAACCTCTGCCCAAGAACTAGATAGGTCTTTCTCTGTACCTCGGCCCAAGAACTATATAGGTCCTTCTCTGTTTCCTCTTTCACAGTTCCATTTCCCCTCCTCAGAATAATCTAAGCATGGGTGAAATAGAAAGAGAAGCTAATAAGTGATGTTCGTATATTAATTGCTAAAGAATTAGTGCTTTATTGTGTGTAGGTGAAATTACTTATTTTATATATAGAAATAAGAAAAATTAATAGCGATAATATCTTTATACTGTGTTACCCCTGACTATGTTGTGTAATGTAACACCAAATTACTTTTGACACTGATAGTAACGACCTCAAAAATATTATAATAGGTCGTGTTGTGAGAGACAACCTGGTATAAAGTTAACCCAGAGGGGTGAAAACTGAAGGGAGCGACGAACGACGGATTATCTGAGGATGTACAGTGGCGCACCTGGCATAGTTACTGGTACTAACAGAATGGCTGACCAATATCAAGAGACTAGTTCTTTTATGTTGTAGTGAACTATGTACCCAGTTCATTTTGAAGACCAGTTCAAAATGAACAGGTAGATCGTGAACTACCCATCACTACCAGGCACATTCCCTCCATCTTCCACAGTCAACAAGAAGCAATTGACATAATTATTAGTCGGTAATATATTGCCCCCGATGTTGATGTGTGCCCACGTGACCCCTCACCCCTTAGCATGTTTGCCCGCAGCACCAGGATCCGTAACACAGTGAGTGTACGCGCTTTACCAGCACAAGTGCATTGCAGTGTGGCAAGGAACGACACAAGTGCAGAGCAGAGGGACCGCGACTTAGTGCGTGTGGTGCAGGAATTCTAAAATAGATAATGTGAAATTTCTGTTATTTAATTTGTGCAATAAAAGGGCAAGGTAAGTTCATGCAAGGAGACACAACTAATAAGGATGCCTGCCTTCACAGCACTAAAGCCATCAGTGTTTTCGAATTGTCTTTTTGTAATTTTCTATAATGTTTATTCATGTGTCTGTCTAGCACACTGGGTATGTGTCCGATTTGCAAATGTTGTGAACATGCAAGAAGTGCAACACGGGGTGCCAGCCTGCCAAGCCGGCCAGAATGCATCACAGAGAAAATCAGTAGTCGTTCGTCTTTGCAAGGCGTGTGCCGCGTCACATCGGGGCTCGTTTTTTGTGTTCTCGGGCAGCCATCACTATGTTGGACTAATCATTTCACAGCAAAAGTTACTTTAGCATCCTGGAAAACTTTTTAGTATTTCAGCTGCTCGAAATTCCACCACCCCTCGATCCTACTCAGTGCTTGCATCACCAGGGTAGGCTTAAATTATACTTAAATTATTTCATGTGACCACAATCTCAATATTACCCAAGCTGACGGGTTCATAAGCAGCACTCAATATAAGCTTCTCCTGACAGGAATGTAATCATGTACTTAATAAATCGCAGCAATGACGATTTACCACGTGTGGTTTATTTCCAGTCGCCGCAAGGCATTTAGGGTATAGGACTTCTCCCACCAATCTTCACAAAGTGTAACTTACTGTGCAAGTATTGGAGGTTTTGCCATGGTCATCGGCCGAATGACCCCGAGGAACGAGTCCACAGCTGCTATCCGACTTCACGATATTGTCAACCCGACAATATCTGGCATCCTGGGTATTTATCTCCACTGAGATTTCAAAACTATAGTCCCTGGTCCTCACCTAACCAATATCCTTGTTGACCAACAGCTTGGCATTATTTGCCAGCCTCCTGTGCATTACACAAATATCAAAAGTTGCCCAACTTTGGTGCAAATCCACATTTTTAAAAAGCTGACCAATTTTTCCTACAATTTTCTCTCACCAAAACATATTTTTCCTAAAATGTTCCCACAAGTTTCCCTGCTTTTTACCCACAATGAGGGAAAAACATGTTCAACCAGGCGACCAGTACGACACATGGCAACATCGAGACACCTTCTAGATGCATCTAATGACACCAGGGAGGATGCACGAGGCAGGGAAGGAAAACCCACCAAAACAGCTTAGCACTGTCATTACTTCAACACAAAGGGGTAGTGCTGAGAAAGTGGCGAAGAGCCATCAACTTGGGACAGCAACATGACATCACAGCAGCGGGACAAAGGACAGGGCGAGTCGAGTGCACAAACCCACCCCTCCACCCACTTCACGTCGCACTGTATACCGCAGTACAGTGTACCATGCTTCCACATACCGCGCTTCTGCACTCATGTCGTAGTGTTGTCAGACCACCATGGCTGGCCAGATGCAGTACAGTGAGATGGCACCATTGTGTCTGCAGTGTCTGCGTCAAAAACCACTGGATATGGTACACAGATACGAAATGGGGACCCGATTTTGCAAGTGCGATCGAAAGGCCAGCTTGGCAAGCAACCGCATCGCGAGTAACCACGGAGGAGAGGAAGTGACAGAACATTCGGACAGTATCAACAAAATCCAAAATTTACCCCAGTTACATTTTTGTGGAAGATTGTTATTCACAGAATCTGGAACCATAGCAAGCACATATGCTAGGGTGCCATATACATGTGCACCAAAAATGCATGAGTCTCATGGAGTTACACACTGCAATCGGATTGTGGTTCATTTGCGACGAGTGCATTGGACAATTGAAACCTACCTTGATCACAAACATTTCAACCGACTTACTCATGGGCCACCAGCCCAGTGATTTAGTGTGCCAAACAGAAGACAGTACGGGAAACAATATGCAATCAATGCAAATGGACGGAGATTGCAGACAAGAGTCTTCTCTTGTTTCGGGGGCATGACAGTTGGGTTGTCACATGTGCATGTTTTTCCCAGTAAGAATTTTAATGAGAATGGGTCAGGTCTCTGTGCTAGCCGGAGATACTTTTCGCATAAGTTCGACATCTTTCCTGCATTATTCTTCCAATTCACCCAACCAGTGTCGCGAACTCAGTACGATTGGCGAGATAAAGTCCCTGTTGGTGTCCCTTCAGCCGTTGTTTACTTTTCACTGGACCACGTGGTCTTGTGGTATGCAGCAGACACCCCAGTGAATGTGGCGCGAAAAAGGTGGACGATGGGGCACCGAAGAGAGAGGGGGGAAGGTATTGGTGTGCCCATCTAGGATGGTAATGCCCCCAAAGATGGCGGAGGGTAGCTGCCAGCACAGAGTGGTATGCCGGTTATGAAATTGCAAACGATGCTCTGGACAATGGTGAATTCTGGCGCCAAAAAGCACATGGTCAATTTTTCTGTTCCGGTGCAGTTTCTCCCAATTCCTTCTGTCGCTAGTAAGTTAAGAGAGGTTGAAACAGTCACCAATAGCGAAAATTATAAGACTGCACTGCCCAAAGGGAAATATGAGATATACACACATGGATGCATGTGGACACATAAATGAACAAATTTCGAACAGGACTATACAGAAAATAAAATGCAGTTCACTGTAGGGTTAACTGACCGGTAATTTTGATGGGGAGTGAGTAATGAAGACCAACTAGTTAGGAAAAGCCTTTTGATATGGTGGAGTTTTCAAAACAGAGGGTGAGTGCCAGGTTAGGTCACTTTGCTGGAAAATAGGATAGGTTTTATCGGGTTTGGGTGCCAGTGCAAAGAACGAGAATTACGAATAATTTCAAGTCTTTAAACAGCTATAATTCCAGTTGGGCCTAGGCAACTACGGGCTGTCGGATCCCACTATATACACCACTAAAATCCGTCGTGGGTTGAATCGGTTACCCAACACTACGAACACATGTAGTAAATTATTGGAGGTTAATAATTACACTCAGTCACATGGACAGATTGACCAGATAAAAGAATTCGTATGCAAAACTTAATCATGACAATATAATTTATTCACATTACCCTTATATGAGGCACGTAAATTTATACATCTCCACTATAGCTCGGACAGCTCTACAATGGGTTATTAAGGCATGAAGCCGATAAAGATTACATGAAAAATTATGGTTCAGCCAAGTAGCAAAATGGTCTGAATGATGGGTGGTGGACACTCCGCGGTAACTAATGGTAATTAAATGCTCCAGAAAATTAAATTAACTATTGCAACTACATAATCGGTTCAAAAGTTGAAGACCCCCGGAGCAGGCTCACACACGATAGGAACTCACGGAAGGCGAAGACGCTACTAAAGTAACAAGGAAGCGCAGGTTGGTGCTGGAGCACCAATTCTCGAGAGGACAACACAGAGTTCCATTATTCAAACCAAATCAAATTTAAAATGAGAAGGACGCAGCGAAGATTGCACATAATGATAAAAATAATTTCATTGAATGCTTCAGAATATATAATAAAATATTTAACAGAAAAATAAAAATAAAGTTATGAACGACACACACACGTTCATAAATGCAGTGCAGTTCTGTCCTTTCCTAACCAAAACATATTAGATTTCACATGGCGTATGTGTCCTTGTTTATAGGGATCTCGTCTCACATTCATGTGTGTTTTCATTGTTCATTTATATATACATTATAATTTAGATTTAAGGGAAAAAATAACTTTAAAAGAATATTGACATTTGGATACCTTTTTACAAAGTCTGTTGACAACAGTCCGTGGCCGTGCGGGTTCCCTTGGCATCCACTATTTGTATCTGTTAACCTGTCTTTGGTTTATTATGTTACCTATGACACTGGTATTGTGTTTTCTGTGGCATTGTAAAAAAAAAATACAAATGCGGAAAAGGTAATCAAGTATGAAAAATGCACAAAACCTTCTCAAAAAAGCTTAAAGAATATTCTGCTGTGTTCCGTAGTGACAGTGAGCAGTTTAGTGCATTTAGAAAACAAACAATTACACTTTTAAAATAACACACTATAAATGCCACAACATTGCTCATCCCATAATGAATCAAGTTTCTACTGACATGTATCCCATGTACACAATTTGAGTACACGTCACTTATCTTATATATAAGGACTTTATTATACAATTGGGCAGCTACACGACAGAACACAACATAAGACTTGAAAAATAATTCAACACAACTGTCAACAAGTAAAATATTTACTCTTAATATCTGTTTGAAAATATTCCGTGCACATCTCGAGCAAAACAAAATATGACATGGTCGCTGCGTTACTCATGTTGCGCACACACTATATCAAATATGGTAGAAGGACAATATGGGAAATTAAAGCGTTTTGACATTGTCAACATACAAGAAGACACGATACAACAGCGTTCCTAGCGGCTTGTGCTGACTAATGCACAGAAAATTTAGATTGTCATTTACGTAATGCGCCATATCTGTGCAATTATTGTGTCGTAATCTTAAAACGTATTGTTTGGCCGAGTATAATATAATATTTTCTTATTCGTATTACTATGCTGTATTTAAAAAAATACTTAAAGCATAAATATTATCACTTGAAACAAGGACAATCAGTTCTAAAAGAATCATGTTACTGGAAGCAGACTTAGTTGTTGCAAGTTACAAAGGACAAATGTTAATTAATTTTAAATAAGACAACGGAATGCTTAACATTATTTCATTTGTCAAACACATAACTGACTGCATTTATCCAATAAATTCTCGAGAGAGGAGCTGTCACCAAACTTAAATTTTTGCAAAAAAAAATCGGGAATGAAATAATCAAACATTTTCTTGGACAGCAAAATCTATACAACTTATCTGTGTTTTATTAACGAAAGATTAATTAAAAATTGCTCTACTACAGTAACATATTTAACATAGCGGCTTTTTAAATTTTTTTTTATAAGCATATCGTGTATATATAGTAAGATTAACATCGCAACATAATAAGTAGCCGAAATATTTGCTGTTTTTTTTTAAAGCTATTATCATTAAATTAGCAAAAAATAAATTGTTCACAAATTTATATTCCTAACATATATAGTTTTTGTCCTTTCTTCTTTCGTAGAAGGTATATTTTGGTTGGAAATACATTTTCAAGAGAGAAAATTTATGGGGAAATAATTGATTATGTGATTAAAATGTATACTTATTTATTGTTTACGTTTTAAATCTCGTGAATTTATCATCAAAACCAGTAAACACATATCTAGCACCTTGGATTTTATTTCAAAGTGCATATTTGTGTCTACAGAATGTCGTTAGTATGTGGTGGCCCATCCTTCAGTCCATCGAAAGTTAAAGTTTGAAGGATAGGAAAATGTCACCCTGCGATTCGTCGAAGATCATATGACTGCCTGACAGGTGCGGTAGATGGTTGAGAGTCCACCTTTACACATATAAATCAATTTTTTGTTCGTGCAGTTATGCCACAACATTCACTACCTCAAGTGAAACACAGGCAGCTATGGTTAACACACTGGCAGCCATGCTTCAACCATAAGTAATAAACGCTTGAAATCTCAGTCACTTCTTCATAATCCGATTGAACCAGTTATGTAATTGGGGGGTTTGTAACCAAAAATTATATACAAAGGACTGTTCTGTAGCTTGGCAATATTTAGTGCCTATTCATCAACAAAACATAAAGGATCTTTGTGGTACAGAGCAACTCGGGATTGGACTTTTTTATTGAATTGGGCATAGTCTAATTTGTAATTGTACTGAAGGCACAGTCGAGTACAGAAGGGACAAGAGTATCGCCTCCTCCCCTCACTCATTTCCAAATGCTGGTTTGATAGATGCTAAGTGACCACTTCATAATTTAGCAAGTTTTTACAAATCATGGTAAACTGCTCACCTTACACATTTAAAATGTTTTATTTCTACATATTTATGTAAAAATAAACAGCAACACCCAAATATACCACACATAGTGAGACTGTGTTCAAAGTAACCATTTAGTACAACAGCACTTTAATATTTAATAGCATTCGATTCAGATGCTATCAATTCAAGTGTTCAGAAATGGTTGCGATTTGGCAATTTAGAATTTTAATAAGTTTCGGTCCATGGTAAAATATATTGAATGCTTCAGTATTTTACTCGACTAATTCAAACATTACATATGGTGTGTTCATACAGTACATACATGCATTGGAACTCAACTTCGTATTTAAGGCATCCATTTTCTTAGCTAGTGTAGATAATCCATGAAGGAAGCAGCAACATTGACTGCAAAATTCTTACAGCTGCCAACAACACAATGGTACTCCTATACCAGTAATGAGAATGTAGTATTGCCTCTGATATCATGCAGCTAAGTGACATTTGAGAGATTATAGATGAGATAACCACCCTTCCCCCATTAAAAAAAAAAAACCTTTACTAATGCAATTTATGCAGTACAGCAGGTGCTAAGATGAAAATGCAATAGGTCGATATATGTGATAGTACATACTAACATATGTACTCAAGCTATTAAGCCAATTTACTCCACCTAAGTTTGACATGCATTTAGCACATTAAATTTTGTAATTCACATTCAATAACAAAGCTTATTTCCATCATGACCAAGTCACTTCTAATAACGAACCTGAATACATGCTTTTTACAATCAATTTTACCACAAATTGTATATGCTTTATGGCAAGTAGACTGGAAAGAATGTTGCAGAATTCATGCGAATCTGAACTGAAAATAATTTACCTTGCTCATGATTTTAACATACTTTCTGTTCAAATTTAAGGACACTGGTTATGGTAATGCGATTTGCAATTACTTTCTCCAATACTGCTATCACTGAAAGCAAAACTGTGTAAATAGGCTAACAGGTCAAATAAATGATGCATATCACCATTATTCTCTCACCTAAATTGCAGAATGTTGCAAAAAAATTCATTCAAAAACACTTAATAAACTGTTAATACCGTACGTATATGCACGAAGTTAAAATATTGGGTACTTCAGGGAGTACATAAGAGGAAGTGAAATATTATTGTTCGAAAGTTTTGTACACAGTAGTGTAAACAAATGTGAGTAGAATGATGAGGCGGGGGGAATGTTGCTACTACTTTTTATTGGTTTATATGGTAACCCTTATTTGACAGCTGGTTCACACTCTGCAATATATACACTGACTTACCAACTGTAGACAACCTGATGACATATCCACTACTGCATTTAAAGTGGAGTCTCGTGTGTTATGTCAGTACATGGAGTTTACCTTACAGAATTAACTTTGATACACTGGCTGGAAAAGAATTATTCTCGCCACCAAAAGTTCTACTTGGCATCTCTCCACTCATTCGAATGAATATTACTTAAAACAAGTATGTAGAGAAATTAAAATATTTGCACAGTAAAACAATAATGATATGCAGAGAACTTTGGGAGTGTAACAGGTAAGCGACTACCTAGAAAGGAAACTATTACAGTTTCCATTCAGTTGTTTATTTAATAATTCTTAGAAAATATTTGGTATGGTAGGTGGTGCAAACATAACCCAAATAATGCACAACTTAATATTAAAATGCATAGTTTTCCAAATGTAAACAATAACACTCAAAAGTATGAGAATGCAATATAAATTACCACTGTAAACAATGTCACTTGGCACACCACACATTTTTAGGACAATAAACTTATATAATGGTCAGCAAGTTAAAGCCCTGCTTAGTAAATACACATCATACATTCCTCGACAGCAAAAATTATCAATTTGGCCCCAGGCTCCAGTCAGTTTAATAAACCAATATGTAAACATTGTATGAGCAATAACTGACATTGGCCTAAATATGAAAACAACTATTTTGAAGCAATTAATCAATTTTATCATTAGATCAACTTGCTTAATTATACACACACTTAAACAAGAGGCTCCAGTCAGTTCAATATAGCAACACTGAATACGTAAACATTGTACGAGCAATCACTGATATAGGTCTAGACCTAAATATGAAAACAACTATTATGAAGTAATTAATCAATTTTATCATTAGCTCATCTTGCTGAACTATACACACACTTAAACAAGAGGCTTCAGCAAGTTCAATACAACACTGAATATGTAGACATTGTACGAGCAATCACTGATGGAGGCCTAGGCTTAAAATTGAAAACTATTTTGAAGCAATTAATACATTTTATCCCTAACTCAACTTGCTTAACTATACATACACTTAAACAATAGGCTCCAGACAGTTTAATACACTAACACTGAATATGTAAACATTGTTTGCTTTTGTTATTCGAAGGTGTTGCTCCAGTAAAAAACAAACCTGCACCTTTCTCGTTAAGGGCTATCAAACTTCGCACAGCCCTTCTGTGTACAAGATTATAAATAGCAGTTGTGATGCTTAACTGACAGTGTTGTTGTCCTGGTGAATGCAAATTTGTGTTGCGAAAAACCCCTTTTCTGAAATAGTTGCAACACACTGTTCGCGTGTATAAACAGCCAGGCCCATTTTATTTTATTGCATCCAAGTCTGTGCTCTTACATTTCTGCAACCAGTGCTTGCACCTACAAAATGACAAAATAGAATTTAATTAAAATAAGGTATTGTGTGATTGAAATTTGAAATAAAAACACATTGACAATAATAAGACAATGGAAAAAGTTAGCTACTACAGCTCGTGTATTAACCGAATTGCATCCTTTGGAAATCTAAAAAAGGACTTGCTGCAGTTCTAAACATTGTAATTATTGCAGCCAAAAACTGCACAAATATTTTCTGCAATAATAAACAATCAAACAAGCCAGAAAATTTGAATTAAAACGCACCCTAATTTCTTAAACTACATATTCAATGCATAACTTATCATTGTAAGAACAGCACAAACCGCTAGGAGCACTGGCATCGGTGTCTCACGTTTTTTAAAGATACTTTCCCATATTGTCCTTCTACCATATATGACTATATCACTTTGAAAACACAATATTAAAAAGGCCATTTCAAAAACAATAATAAACATATTTACCCTGATTTCATTGCACTGGTGCATTTAAACAGGCACATGGAATGCAGGTTGAAACACTGACATTGTTCATGGTTGTAAATACCTTTGGCAGAGATGCTGGCAGTGGGGAAAAAGGGCTGATGCTGACAGTTCACATAAAACTATTGAAGACTACATGATCAGTACAAATGGTGAAGTACCCAGGGAGGGCATGCGACATGACCATCTTACATTGTCACTAAAATGCTACTTTCCAATATGGCAGCAAGCTACCTGCTACTTGGCTCCAATACCTGCTGCCATGTTACGTGATCAACAAATTAATCAAACACAATATTTAAATGAAATAAAGCAAATGAACATGGCCCTAAATGAGTATGAGACACATAAAACATAGTGCTATAAATCCCAATTGAATATTAAGAGACAATACAAATATATATGAATGTAACACAAACTTACCTCGTAAGGCACCCTAAACTCACATTGGTGCATTACGGTTCGCCCGTGCACGCTCTGTCCATGCCGGGAATTTTCTACATTCATTTATATTTATTTATTAGAACACAATCAAAACACTTGGCATGCGAAATTTAAAACAAAAAGAACAGTTAATATTTTCTGCAGTTTCTTGGCATGTGGTCATTAAGTTACATCACTGGTGTCCATCGCTCACAAACCACTTATGAACAATACTGGCTTTCTCCAATATTGGTACTGTCTATAATACTGTTCGTTTAGGAATAAAATCAATTAAAGAAAATATAGGCAGCCACATGCAACAAAACAGCTCTGGAAATGTTTCAGTAAATATTACATGTCTATAGAATCCTAACATGTGACTGCACGGTTTGTTTACATTAGAGCCAGCTGCCCATGTCAACATACTTTCACTCAAAATACACAACAAACATAAAACACTATTAAAAACCCTCAAACAATAGTAAAATACATAACGCAGAATCGCACGGTCAATATATCGATTGGCAACACTATAACACATGTTCCGTAAACGTCGCACTAGTGCACATGGTGCTGCGTGTTTTAGACCATGTGGTCATATGAAAGTAAAAAATAAAATGGACTTTGAAACTGGCCAAGAAAATTAACGTGAATATGCTTATACACTTTACAACACTGAAAGAATAATAAAAACAAAGCAGAATGCAGTAGGGCCACGCAAGAAACAAAATTAAAATACACTTAGTACGTATACTATAGCACGCCTATTCGATGCATACTCAAACACATACTCATTGGACTGGCTGTACTCATGTGTAGACGGTGGTGATGAGATGTCTTGGTGGGTTCTTCCAGATGTGGTGAACGGTCTCGGGGTCAGAAATGTGGCACACATCAATATGTAACACAACCCCAAGCCTCACATTACTCCCAACACCCTAGGGATACCAAATAATCAGTGTGCAAGGACAATTATATTTTATTACCCAATCGCCTTCCGTGGAGAAGAAAGTCTTTCTCCAGCAGCTCAAAGGGTACAGCATACTGCAGTGCTTGGCACTGCCTTACAAGGTGCCTTCCCCCAAAATCATCAGCCCGAGGTCTGCTCACGCAGGACGCACCAGTACCTTTGTGGGGTGGGGGGGGGGATGCAGTGAGCATCATAGACAAGGGTTGCTAGGCCGAGCTCGAGGCTGGTAGGAAGTCGGCCATGGCAACTGGATTTATGGAAACAGCCGGAGGAATGGCTACCGAAACAAGGTCGGGTCCCAGAGTATAAATGGCGCGTGTACAGGTAGCTTGCAGCCATATTTGTTTCTGACCATGCCAGAGGGCCACCCAACCTGCCGACGCCGAGAGGACTGCTATCCTTGCGGTCCGGGTTCGACTCTGAGGACGAGTTGCCCTCGAGACGAGCCTTATCGCAGTCGTCATCGACACATTGGGTAATTATCATTCTGTTAGGGCATCCCGGGTTACGTGAGGTAAAGGCTGGTGAGGCAGACTTTAAACTGCTCTCCGAGAGCGAACATAAACTCTGGTTAACTTGTCATCTGTTTCATCCCCGATGCTACTTGCAACTTTGAGTTTCTGTAGGAGAATAGGTGAAGATGATTAGCTTGTCTGGTGTAGTAATGGTGTAGTAATGGTGTATATCACTATTTTAATGTTTTCCATATAAAAATAATACTACAGTACATATACATGCACGGAAGAGTGAGAATTTTGATATTTATAAATAGCGGCCTACAATGGCTTCTTTTTCCTTAGTTTTTAATCTCACTATTTTCTTCTGTAATCAAAAAGCCTTTTTCCATTTTGTCAATTTACCCGAAAATATGATTCCATAATTGATTATGGATTGAATATTTGAGAAATAGTATGCAAGTATTGTAGTATTATCACAAATCTTTTTTAACGTATGTACCGCAAAACACAGTGAATTCAATTTTTTACAGACACTATCAATGTGCTCATTCCATGTTAAATTACTATCTACAATGAGCCCTAGAAATTTAGTACTATTTACTGCCTGTAACCCGTCATCTTCTATTGATGTGTATCTTTCATCCTGCATTGTATGATTATTTCTATGCATAAAATTCATGAGCACATATATGTTTACATTTAATAGGTATTAATTTATTATACTGGCACCAACTGGACATGGACTGTTTGTTTTCTATTTTCTTCAAGAACAGCAATATTTGAACTAGTTACCAAAGTGTTTGTGTAATCCACAAACATTATAGCCGAGTCGTTGGTTATTATGTTCTGTAAAATCATTAATATATATTAGGAATAAAATTGATGTCAGTATTGATCCCTGTGGCACTTCTACTGGAGTAGTTATGGTATTGGACATTTGGTTACAACTCTTAATCCCCCTGCTCAAGTTTTTGCAATAAAATATTGGGGTCGACATAATCAAAAGCTTTTGAAAGTTCTGCGAATATACCTGTTGAGAATTGTCTTTTATCAAAAGAAGTTAATATTTTTTCAGTAAAACTTGAATTAGCTTGTTCTGTGGATCTGCCCTCTACAAAGTCATACTGATGCAACGAAATAACCTTGTTTCTTATTAAGAATTGTGTCAATTTATTTGCTATCAATTTCTCTAAATTTTTTGAAAAGGATGTAAGAAGAGCAATAGACCTATAGTTATCCATCAATGCCTTGGCACTTTTTTATGTCCTGGTACTACTTTTGCATATTTGAGTCTGTCAGGAAAAAGTCCCTAGAGAAGACAATCATTGAAAATGTAAGTCAATGGCAGTTTTATTAATTAAGAACACTGTTTTAGCAGATTCATAGGTACCTCATCTATTCCACAGGAACTTTTACTTTTGAAATTTTTAATTACATTTATGATGTCTTCTTCAAAGATAGATGAAAAAAACAATGTATTAGCATTCCAAGTGTTAGGTCTTTGGGGTGTATGTGCAGGACTAATATTCGTAGCTCTGTGTTGATATTGCAATTTTAGTGGGATGTTTGTGAAACAGTCATTAAAACTATTATATGTTTCCTTGCTATTTTCGATTTTGATACCATCAACTTTCAAGGAAATGTTAACATGTCCTTGCCTATGTTTCAATTCATTATAAAAAATGTTCCACAATGCTTTTGTTTTATTTGAGGAGGGGGCTATTTTCCCCCATTGTATTTCTGCTTTACTACTCCAGGTAACTTGTTATATAATTTTTTTTTTTGCTTACAGTATAATTTTTGTTATTCCCCTGGGGTCTTAGCATTTTACGCATTCGTGGTTGTTGTATAAAATTTTGTTTGTGGTTGTTTTGCAGTGCCCGTGGTTGTTCTGTAAACATCACCCCATTTTTCATTTACGAGTAGGCTTTTAAAAAATTTAACCTTTTCATGTAAATATCCATGATTCATCATCAATATTAGAATAAGCTTATGTCCAATTAGTTGCCCTTAAAATTAGAATTTGAAAAATCATCAAGAAGGGCGAAATAGAGTTGAAAGAAAGTCACACTATGTTTTTTCTAATTTGCAGATGGTGTAGTTATAGGACAAGATTGGCTTTATCTAAGTTTTCTTTATCTTGACAACCTTTGGAAAATTATAAAATATATAAACATGTAATGTACTGTAATGATTGCAGCCTACCGTTAAATACATAATAATCTAAACGCACAAGTAAACTTAATTTATTTAACTTAACATCTCGTCGACAGCAGGTTCATTAGAGAATGGTAAACCAAGAACACAATGAACGGTATACAAGGATGGAATTGGTCAAATTGTCTTTATTGAGTCACCCCAGAAATTGCATGGAGTGATTTCCAGAAACCATCGAAATTGCAAATCATGAAGGCTACATTCAATAGCTATTAAAATATGAGAACTGATTTGGTTGCACGCCTATATTCTAGCATTGATAAACAGATTTGATTTCTTGTTGTCACTGCAACTCTGCAGACTTGGGGAGAAAAAAATTGTAAGAGTGGAGTTTTTATAAGGTGTAGCTTTGTATTGGTTTATGAGATGATTGCCATTAGTAACAAATGAATTCCATAAACTCCTACACTGAAATAGCAAATCGGTGTTTAGAAATATATGTATCTGCAGTTTTATAAAAGTGCATCTACCTGTAACGAGTCTGCAATTTTCAGATTAAACGTTAAATTCATGGCACGTTAGTAATCCCAACTGCACGTGAAAAAATTAAACACACTGCAATTGATAATTTACAAACTTATGCAGATAAAAATATCCCTATACACATAATAATTATGCGATATCTTTCACGAATGTATCCAAGGTATATACGAATACACTAAACATTGCAATCGTATGGCGCAGCTCGTACGCATTTTCATACATTAATATTAGTTTTCGTCGGTAGCCGAATAAATAAAAAACAGATTATAGTTTTAAGGCGTGTTTGCATGCCGAATTTACATTTCACAAACGCAAGAATAATACAAATGTAGAGAAAATTCAGAACAACTAGTGAGTTCATATAGCGCTCGCAAGTCTGATCAATTTCAATGTAAACGAAAGTTATCTCTCCCCCGCATGGCTGCTTCACTTGTAACGCACTCGCAGACGACTTCAATACTGTATTATATTCGATTTTAGTATGGTTAAAGTTTTATCATAACTTTGAAATGCTCCTATAGTCATCTGAAAATTATTTCCTGGGACATTTTCAATGCAAATATATAGGGAATGGGAAGCAAACCAACAAAAACACAGTATACAACACTGCCATTTAAATGTAAATAATTGATAACTTCCTATAGTCATCAGAAAAATATTTCCTGGAATATTTTCAATGCAAATATGTAGGGAATGGGAAGCAAACCAACAAAAAACACAGTATACAACACTGCAATTTAAATGTTAATAATTGATAACATTAGATATTAAACTGTGAAATTTATATCTGGTTATCTGATACAAACACACTCACGTTTTATGTATATTATCGTTTAGTCCAAAAACGGTTGTATATTATTTTATGTCGATTTTAATACTCATCAAAATACACTTGAAAGATAGGCCGATACAATGTGTTTGGCTACTGTTGGTTACGTGACCTCTTTTATCAGAAAACACTGTCTAACTCTACGTTATAAACTGGCTTTACTTGTTTACACTGCACGGTATAGGACATAGCCACCTCATGCATATAGTAAACATAGAGTGGCTGAAGCGTTTCCAGACTGAGGCCTCTTGAACCAATGTTCGCGATTTTCATTTCTGTCAAAACAAAGGTCCGTGTAGGGTGTAGCAGTAAGGAATATCACGCATACATACCCAAAATAATCGACCAATAAAATACAATTGGACATTTTTATGCACTTGCTGGCTGGGAATAAACTGAAATTCAAGGATTCTGCTTTGCAAGGTTAAAGATGGCATAAAACAAACCGTTGGGAAGTTGTATAGTGTAGTGTTGTGAATGTTATTTTTGTGAAGAATTATGTTAATATAAAACCAGCCTGCATGTTTGATATTTTAGTGTATAAGTTTATGCATGGGAGCATGTAAGCTATTTATGTATCCATTTAATTGAGGGCTCGGAAATAATAAAGATGCAATTGGCTGTGGTGTCGAGGCTCGAAACTGAAATGCAAATAATTGGTACACTAAGCAGTCTGGCATCAAAGCACAAAGTTGGTGGATTGACCTCGTAATCAAAATCATTATTTTTGTGTATTGAGACAAACATGTAAATTATATTTTGTGGGTGTTCACGGAAAGCAGGTTCCGGTAAATGTAAACATATCGTCGGGGTAATGTAAAGCAGAGGGGCTTTAAAAAAAAATCCAGAAAATGGTGTAAATCCACTCTATTATTCATACAGAACACAGATTTTATGAGGCACATCAATATTTCACCTGATGGGAAGGGCTATGAACTGTAGGAAAATTGAGGGGTAAAAGTTTATAATGAAAATGTATATATTTTTTATTTTTTTACCCCACGATTTCCCTGGTCAAGAAATTGTCATAGATCTGTTTAAAAAAACCATTCCGTACGAATATTCACAGTTTAGTCCTGTAACATTATTTAGGTCAGCTTTAAGATGTTTTAAAAATGCCTGAATTGATGATAGTTCATACAGTTAATATTAATTAACATGTTTGTTTTCCGTGACATAGCACATTACACGTAATGTACGTCAATATTTTGCCACGACTGTGTGTAACACTGTTACAACTGCAAGGTAAAGAACTGTAGTATTTCTCCTTTTGTTATTGAGATATGTTGGGTTATTTCTTTAAAAGGACGGCCTGAGTTGGAATAAATACTAGAATGAAGGAACAGCTAGCCAAACGAAAAAGGCTCATTAAATTCAAGCACGCGACTCATGTTGCTTATTTATCATATAAACTTAAAAGATAGCACTGAACATGCACACAAATAAGTCTACAGTAACATATTCCGCTCATATTTATACGTATTGCCACTTACTGTTTATTAGGTATATTGAAATTTATTGGGCTGGGATAAGTATTTCGTCAGGACTGTGGCAAATCACTTTACACAACCGTGTTTCAAACACCTATGGCAAAGGTATAACATTGTGATAAATAAACAGACATGGGTGCAAATAAATAACTTCGTCATAAAAACAGTTCACAGTTAAAACTTATAAATTATGCACATCAAATATTTGAAATCGCGCATAACACAGCAACGTCACTTTACACGCAGATGTTAAAGAGCCACACATATAAAAGTATAAATGATGCACATCAAATTTTGAAATCTCTCACACGCACACAGCAACACCACTTTACATACAGCTGTTAACGGAACACACGTAAGAGTATATTAATATTTAATAATTTATCACAAAATTTCCAGACCGTTTGCAGATGGCTTCCACTAAGAGCGCTGTAATCACATAGTCACCCTCTCTATGTTTACTACATATCTCATTGGTATGTCCTTATGTGTACGTGTCCCCAGCCGAAGACCGTATGTCCGGCCGTACCCTGTAATTTCACCGCAGCAGGGCTGTGCACTCTACTCCGGATCGAGTGTACGCCTGGTCACCAAGCGACGAGTTGCTGGGAAAGAGTAGGGCACGCTGGTGCAAGTGCAGCTGGTGGTTGCCATAGCAATGCATGACACCGCGGAGGAAACAATTAGGCCTGTATATCGAACTGGAACATTTCAGGCCTAATTAAAAGACTTTATTGGGTTGATTATTAAAATGTCTATGGTTTGTTTTGCAGGTGTTGTTTTATTTTGTTGTATTTTCAAGGTAACGTGTTATTATTTATTTTCATCTACTGCAGAGTGTTTTGTCCATCCCATTTCACCAGTGTTTTGTAGCAGGAATATTTGTATTGTTTTCATATGTCTATTTACTTTCTTTCATTATCACAATGGTCAGATGATTTAAGTCAAATCATAAATTAGTCCCGTTTCGGCGCAAGGGCAAGCCGTGGCGAGCCCGTGTGTCGGGCAGGAGAGTCAGTCAGCTAGCAGCAAATCAGTCAGGTGGAGTGTGTACGGTAGGAGCAGGTATTTCCCGCACATGCCAGGTTGCCATCATCATTTTGCAACTGGACATGTAATTACAATAGACTTAATCATCTGGAACATTTTCTATCTTGTCACCTGGTAAGCCACCTCCACTCCTTGGTGGATTAGCATCGCCCCGGGGAGCTTAACGTTCACATAAAAGTTTTGATTGTCGGAAGACACTTTTTCTGTTTCACCGCACGGCCGGTCCTTATAGCCGAGTGTAATTAGTATAATGTTCCCGCAGAGAAGGGGTTGTAATCGTAAATGTAATAAATAACTTGTTTTCAAGTCAGTTGTTTATTGACGACCGCACAAGTGTGTAAGGGGACGGGACATGATAATACCCGCTCAACCAGTACATAAGTTCTTAATTTCAGTGTAATCAGTTTTGTTCCGATCTGTATGGGCGTGTGGGATGCCCTATCAGCCGATGTACATGTGTGTAATGAGTAGGAAGTTTTCCCGCCAACATCTACAATGGTGTATAGCTGACCGACGGGTTATAGTTTAGGACACAATCTTCGTCTGGAGTAATAATCTACAGATGGATTTCAACAATTCAGCAGCCATGGCGAGGAGATTGGTCCTGGACGGATGCCCCGCAACCCTGAGGTTAAGAGGAGCAGCATCATCTTTAACGTCGCCTGACTGCATCTGGTCCCCTGGGTATATTCAATCCTTTTTTTCACCATCACACGCTCCAGAAAAAGCCCATTCTAACATTTACCGGCATCAGCTGTCCGCCAGTAGACTAATATTCTTTTATATTTTAAGTGTTGAGATTAATAATACCTATTTATATTTTATATTATAACACAGAACAAGCATATATTTTCTGCTTAACATTAATAAAAACGTATTAGCAAATATCATTGCTTACAAAGTGTGTTTATTATTTGTAATCTGAAACCACCACCCCTGTATTAATCTGTCACACTCTCGGTACTTAAATTGATATCATTACACCTCCAGTAATATAATGCTGACCTATGATGTCACCATCCAAAAACACAATGTAGCAATAGTTTTCCCAACGTCTATATGGTAAAAGCTGCTTACCAAGAACTTTATATATAATATGAAATACAAATGCTTGTGGTATTTACTTAGGAGGTTTTATAATTACATATTTCAGTTTTTAAAATATATTCACTCAATTTAAATTTTTATATCATAGGAGTTAAAAGCATTAATTTTTAAAAAATTTGTAATTAGAAATTTTATATATATATATATATATATATATATATATATATATATATATATATATATAATATATATATATATATATATATAAACACACACACACATCTGTGTGTGTATAAATAAAATTTACATCATTACTACTATCTAGTGACAATCATGTAAGGACCAATGCTGTTAGTAAGTTTCTGTCGAAAAACTTTTCAAAAATTTTAAATCATTTGCATTACTTTTCAGAACGGCACACACTTAGAATGAGATAAATTTCATGTCCCAGAATCATATATATTATATTAAATTCCATTGGTACATTACATTCAATTTATTGAATGCAGAAATCAGTTCACTAGTACATAAAAAAAACTTGTATAACGAAAAAAAAAAATTACTTGCAAACTGAGAAGCATTGATAGCAATTTCACAATATCATATAAAACATTGAACAGTTTTAGTAAGAAAATCACTGTACATAAAGTTTTGAAAACAACTGGAAACTGAAAGTTTGGGAGCTTTAAACAAGTGCTGGATAATAAAACGTAATGTGTTAAGGAAATCATGGGAAATAATAAATTTGCAAGAGACAGTTGTTTGTGGTAATAAGGAAGGTGGATTCATGAGAAAGCCGATAATGCCTAAGACAGGACGAATAAAACCATCGAGTATTCACATTAAGATTTTACTACATTATATTATTGAAGTTAGTTTCAGGCTGTGTATTTACACACTATTATTTTCCGTTATTATTAATACCAAGATTCTGACGCGGACTCACGTCCATCGCTTCCCAAGACCGTTTTCCTTGTCAAGCACCTAGTCAGCACCATAGACTGAAAATGAGGTCGACCGATCTCGCTGGTTGCGCACAACCAATCTCTATGTCCCATCAATGATCTGCTTTTCTGCCTACTACACGTCTAGCAAAAATGGTGTTGATTGTGTTCGAGGTTAGAACACTGTTTAGTAAACAAGTGCTTTTGAGACGTTTTTATACTTCCTCTAATCAATTTGTAATGCTTTTTGATTACATTCAAACTAGTAAATGTATTTTATTAATATAATAGTGCTTGTCTTTCAAAAATTAAGATGTAAACAAACATGTTCACTGTTGACCATGTGACTTTGACAGTTGTGTAGGATTGCGGTAGGTGAATGTTGGGCACATGCGCAGAATAGGATTGAGCGGTCTACCCAGGGGGTGGTTATATCCTATACCACACAGTGTTAACAAGTGAAGCCAGTTCATGTGGTGGAGTAAGACGGTTGTTTTCCTGTAAAAAGATCACGTGATCAATAGTAGCCAAAAACATTGTATCTGCCTATCTTTAACGTGTATTTTGAAGAGTATTAAAATCAACATAAATTAGCATACAACCCTTATATATGAATATCTGAACTGTTATGGAAGTGTTGTATTCGGCGTTTTGGTTCATTTACTTCCCATTCCCTGTATATTTGCCTTGAAAATATGCTAAAAAATAATGCATCGACGACTATAGGAGCTTTTAAAAGTTATGATAGAACTTTAACCGTATTAAAATCTAATATAATACGCTGTTGAAGTCGTCTGCGAGTGCTTTACAAGTGAAGCAGCCATACTGGGGAGAGACAGCTTTTGTTTACAATTTACATGAATAGCCTTTTGTGTGCTATATGAACTCACTAGTTCTGAATTTTCTCTAAATTTGTGTTATTCTTGCGTTTGTGAAATATGAATTTGGTATGTAAACATGCCTTAAAACTATAATCTATTTTCGATTTATTCGGCGACGAACAATAACTAATATTAATTTTTGCATGTGCGGTTGCGATTAATAACGTGTCGTGAATTTAATGTCTAACCTGTAAGTTGCGGACTCGTTACAGGTACAGGCACTTTTATAAAACTACAGATACGTATTTCTCTAAGTGCCGATTTGCTATTTCAGTGTAGGTGTTTATGGAATTCATTTATTAGTATCGAGTGAAGGTAAAAAAAAATGCGAACAACTGATCTAAGCATGTTCCAAACATAACCTTTAGCTTTCCTCGTGATAAAATATCTGTTTGCGGGCATTATTGGCAAATCACCTCGTAAACCAATACAAGGCTACACCTTATAAAAACTCCACTCTTACAATTTATTTTCTACCCAAGTCAGCAGAGTGTTGTAGTGACAAACAAGAAATCAGCTGTTTATTAACACAAGAATATAGGCCTACAACCAAACCAGTTCTCATATTTTTTTAATAGCTATTGAATGTAGCCTTCCAGATTTGTAATTTCCGTGGTTCCTCGAACTCACTCCATACAATTTTTTGGGGTGACTCAATAAAGACAATTTGACCAATTCCTTCCTTGTATTCCCTTCATTGTGTTCTTGGTTTACCATTCTCTAATGAGCCTATTGTCGACAAGATGTTAAGTTAAATAAATAAAGTTTACTTATGTATTTATATTGTACTGTATTTAATGACTGGCTGTTATCATTACAGTAAATGACAAATGTTTATATATTTTTATCGTTTTTCAAAGGTACCTACTCAAAGTAAAGAAAACTTAAATAAAACCAGTCTTCTCCTCTGTAACTGCAACATCTTTAAAATTGAAAAACGTTGCGTGATTTTCTTTAAACTCTATTTCACACTTCTGCATAATTTTTTAAATTCTAATTTTGAGGGCTACTAATTGGACATATGCTTATTTTAATTTTACTGATGATACATGGGTATTTCTCCATCCAATCATCTTAAGAATGGAGTAGTTGAGAGAGGTTTAGGTGGTTAGTAACAACCAAGGTCTTGAGAGCCAATGAGCGTTAAAAATGGCAGATATGGGGCAGCATTGAAATGCACGCGTGGGGAAAACGGGAAAACCTCGAGAAAACATGCCAGCGAGCAGCATCACTCAGCACAATTCCTATATGTGAAAATCTGTGATTAACCTCACAGGGAAACCAACATGAATTTCATTGGTAGAAAGCAAGCGCCCTACCACTACGCCCACCGCACCCCCCCCCCCCCTTAGGAAGGGATGAGAGGGACCTCATTTCTTCAATGGGTAAAGTCAATTACAAAGTTGAATTTAAAAAGTGATTGTAACAATTAGTACAGTTATCCACCAGTTTATCATATATCTGGTTTCTGAATGGGAGGGACAGTGTTTTGCACATCTGCATATATTATTTTTATAATTATTCTTACCGTACTTGTTTCTTTCTTAGGCGCCTTACATGCTGGAAGTTGTCAAATATAATAGATAGGTTGCAACGTGCCTACATACATATATAAATAAAGCATTAAGAGATGGGATTTACAGACAAAAATACACAAAAGAAAATTAAATTAAAGAAAATTATAGTGAAATCATGTATTCCTGGAAGTGGCATGTGAAAACTTTCGCAGTAGAGCTACGGGATTTAAAAACATTGGTAAGAATTTTGACATGCTGATGATAATGTTTACAATAGTGACATAATCATCACCCACAGTTTCGACTGTTAGCAAGATCTGCAGTAGTGACATATGAAACAAATAATAAATTGGTTTCTCTATGCACTGTTGCAGCAGCATTTATGTTGCAGAAAACTAGAATAACACATACAAACACACAAAACCAAAGAGGAATAATTGTCAACAGGTACATGACCACATATAATTCTGCTGAACGAATTTTTTAGTTGCAAGTAGACCACTATGTTTGTCTGTTTTGGTTTGTGTCCATCCTTAGTTTTCTGTTTCTGTAATTTACTGCTTACTAACTGAATTACTTATACAGAGTTCTCTCTGTGTTCTCTGGATCTTGATATCGATCTGGATCTGGATCTTGTTCTGTATCTGGATGTGGTTCTAGATCTGGACCTTGATCTGGACTTGGATCTGAATCTAGATCTGGATCTGGACCTTGATATGGACATGGTTATGGATCTGGATCTCAATCTGGATATTGTTCTGAATATGGTTCTGGATCTGGATCTTGATCTATATCTCGACCAATATCTGGATATAGTTCTCGATGTGAATCTGGATCTCGATATCGAATTGGGTCTCGATCAGGATCTGGATAACGATCTGGATATGGATCTGAATCTCGTTCTGGATCTGGACCATGATCTGGATCTGAATCTGGCTCTCGTTTTTAATCAGGAGCTGGATCTGAATCTAATTTGGGTCCAGATCAAGGTCCAGATCCAGATCCAAAACAATTTCCAGAACCAACTCTAGACCGAGATGCATATCCAGATCCATATTGAGATCTATATCAAGATCGAGATCCAGAACCAGATCCAGATCCAGAAAAAGATCCAGATACAGATCGAGATCCAGGTCCAGATCCAGGTACAGATACAGATCCAGATTCAGACCAGATCCATGTTCAGATGTCCAGATCCAGGTTCAGATGTCCAGATCCAGGTTCAGATGTCCAGATCCAGATACAGATACAGATCCAGATTCTGACCAGATCCAGGTCCAGGTGTCCAGATCCAGATACAGATCCAAGAACAAGAACCAGATTCAGATCGAGATCCAGATCAAGATCGATTCCCAGATCCAGATCCAGAAACAAGATACATATCCAGAACGAGATCCAGATCAAGATCCATATCCATATCGAGATCCAGATCTAGATCTGGAACAAAATACAGATCCATATCCAGAATATGATCCATATCAAGTTCGATATCCAGATACAGATCAAGATCAAGATCCAGATCGAGATTCAAATCCAGATTCATGTCCAGATTCAGATCCTGATTCAGATCGAGATCCAGATCCTGTACCAGATCCAGATCCAGCTCTAGACCCAGATCCATAGCCAGATCCAGAACAGATCCAGATCAATATCCAGAACAAGACCCAGATTCAGATAACAGATCGAGATCCATATCCAGATCCAGAACAAGAATCAGATCCGGACCCAGTTCCAGATCGATATCCAGATCCAGATCGAGAATCATATAGAGATATTATACAGATCCAGGTCCAGATCCAGGACCAGATCCAGATCCATATCCTGATATATATCACGATCAAGATCCAGATCCAGATCAAGAATAAGATCCAGATTTATATATAGATCGAGCTACATATCCAGATATAGAATTAGATCCAGATCCTGATTTATGAGATTCAAATCCAGAACCATAACCAGATCCATGTCCATATCCAGATCCAGAACAAGATCCAGGTCCTGCTCCAGATCCAAATCCATGTCCAGATCCAAGTCCAGATCTAGATCGTGATCAACATCCACATCCAGAACCAAGTACATATTCAGAACAAGTACCAGATCCAGATCCATATCCAGATACATATGCAAATCCAGACCTGGTCCAGGCCCAGATAGGGATCCATATAGAGAATGAAATCAATATCCGTTTCCAGATCCACATTGCAATCCATATCCAGATCCAAATCGAGATCTAGATCCGGGTCCAGATAAAGATCCAGATCCATGTCCAGATCCAAATCCACATCGAGATCCATATCCAGATGCAGATCCAAATCAAGATCGAGATCCATATCCAGATCGAGATCCAGATCCAGCTCTAAATCCAGATCGAGATTCAGATCCTGATCCAGGTCCAGATTGAGATCCAGATCATGAACAAGACCCAGATACAGAACAATATCCAGATACAGATAGAGATCGAGA
This sequence comes from Dryococelus australis, assembly GCA_029891345.1. Taxonomy (NCBI): domain Eukaryota; kingdom Metazoa; phylum Arthropoda; class Insecta; order Phasmatodea; family Phasmatidae; genus Dryococelus; species Dryococelus australis. Next base: position 54,338,399 of record CM056999.1, read on the forward strand.
TCCAGATACAGATTGAGATTCAGATCCAGAACGAGATCAAGAACCAGATCAGATCTAGAACGAGATCCAGATCTAGATTCAGATCCTATTCCTGATACAAATCGAGATCCAGATCCGGATCCAGAATGATATACTGATCCAGAGCCAGAATGAGATCCTGATCCAGATCTAGGTTCAGATACAGATGTAGGTCCAGATCCAGAGCCAGATCCAGAATGCGTTCCAGATACAGACACAGATCGAGATCCAGGTCTAGATTGAGATCCAGATCTAGATCGATATCCAGATCTAGATCGATATCCAGATCTAGATCGAGATCCAGATCTAGATCGAGATCCATATCCAGATCCAGTTTGAGATCGAGATCTTGATCCAGATCCAGATCGAGATCGAGAGCTAGATCCAGATCGAGATCGATATCCATATCCAGATCTAGATCGAGTTGAGATGCAGATCGAGATCGAGATCCAGGTCCATATCCAGAACAAGATCGAGTTACAGATCCTGATACAGTTCGAGATCCAGGTCCAGATCGAGAACATGAACAAAACAATATACGTGGACCGTTTGAAGAAACATCTCCATGAAAGTGCCGGAAAATTAGGACTTGGGGGGACACATCTATGTTCGTTGAAGACAATGATCCGAAACACACTGCAGCTGTGATTGCTATACAGTTGTCCCAAAGTGCTCCATCCACCTCCACAGTCACCGGACTTGCATCCAATAGAAAATTCTGTGGCATGAGCTCAATAGCAGGGTCCGGTATACATTAGTAACATTTAAAGAGCACATTAAAATACGACAAACAGACGTATGGGCTAACATCTCAGTGACATATGCGTGAAAATCGGTTCACCATATACTTAATCGCCTTCGTAAGGTCATTACGCGTAAAAGACATTCTACCAAATTTTAAAATTAAATTCGTGACAGTAAATACATTATTTTAATTGTTCGCTGTTATCTGTTCCAGTACTTTTTTGACACATGCTGATAATTTGAAAGTTAATTTTGAATATGCGATTTGTTTTTTAGATATTATGGGTCAGAAATATTGACTGTAACAATATTATGGGAATAAAATATTTCTGTTGAGACTATGTAAAGTAAATAATGTAAATAATACTAACTGTCCCAATAACTTTTTTGTTAATAACCACTGTCCCAATATATTTTTTGTGTATAACTACTACCCCAATATTTATTTGATGTGAAGAATGTGTAGGCTTTCAATAAGTTATACTTAATTGGAGTAATTTACTACATAAACAGGTTATGGCTGTATTTATGGTGTATCATTCTCTACTAATAAACACCTAGAACAATGTGTTCTAGTTTTATGAACTAAATAGCTACAGCTCAAAGTAGAAACATGAACTAGTATGTACTGTCCTAATATTATTTCGAGCCACTGTAAGTCTCAAGTCTTTCGCATCGTGCAGTTCTTTTCTGCGTGCGAGGCCTCGAAACGTTCGAGCTGACTCTTACTCACTCAAGAATGGCTTCATCGCCTCTACGCGCAAGCAGCTCGACTGGCGTGTTGCGTTTCCGCCGGCAACTCATCTGAACGTGACTTTAAGCGATGAACCTTAGTCGGCTCTACGTGTTGAGCGACCTGTACGCATCCACGCCTGCACACGTAGTGTCACAGTGGCAACTGCGCTGCCAAGATGAATAGCTACAAGAGGAGTATCTGCAGATGTGCAGCAGCAGAACGTAGCACCACATCCAGGGAGATCCTGCAGTCAGTGGGGCGTGCACTGCATTATTCGGTCTCAACGAGAACCATTCGTCGCCGTTTGAATGAGGCTGGCCTGCAGGCACAGCACCCGCTGCACCGCTTGTCTTTCACCTCTCGGGAAGTTGCGGCATGCCGTCAATAGTGCCAGTGAACGTCGTCCGTCACTGGACATAGGAATGGCGACGCGTTGTGTTCTCCAATGAGTCTCAACTGTATCTTAAAGCAGATGATCGTCGTAGCCGGGTTCGGAGCTGCAACAGGCAACGAACCGGTTCTGCTCTACTTCGCGAACGCCCCCACGTTCAGGGCACGAGGTGGTACGGAATGGGGTGCCGCCAGATATTACTCCAGGTCATGTCTGGTCGTGGAAGGTACGGAGACTGCACAACGATGCCAATGCATTTCTGTGGCCTCATTTCCTGCCACGTTTGGGCGGCGTACCCAACGCCATCGTGCGGCAAGGTAATTATCGTCCCCGTAAATCTCACGTCATCCACCTGGCTCTGCAAGAAGTGAACACCATTCCTTGACTTGCAGATATCCAGATTCGTCCTCTATTGAACACGTATGGTATATGATGGGACGACGTTTGTGCCACCGTCTACTTCCGACCCAAACATTGGCTGATATACGTGTGCAGTAACAGGGAACATGGTGGTGCGTGCCTCAGAATACTATACCTCGCCTGTATGATGGAATGTCTCGTCGCATCGCTGCATGTATCGCCGCGAGGGAGTGTCTACCTCTTAATGAATGCGCGCTTCGCGAATACTACACAATGCGTTCTCTATGCATGAAATACTAATCACTATAGGCTGTTCACGGTAAACTGAGCACTTTTGAAATCCCTGCTTAAGATCTACTTGTATGCATGTTAGGTATTTTTCCGCCTTATGTAAAATTATCATTGCCATGGGACTCATCACATTGTTTCATACGTAGGTCAAGTAAAGCTGAAATTATTATAGGAAAAGTAAATAAGTTATAATCTGCTCAACTGTAGACTTGGATTCATTAAAAAAAAAAGCTAATGAAAAAATTTAAACTACCACTTTTTATTCGACGTCAAGACATGGAACAACTTTCCTTCCATCGTTACCAACTTTACTGGGCACATGCCACTCAGTGCTCCCGTTAAAATACATGCAGGTAGGAGCAGTGGCTTTTTTTTTCTTCTGAAGCTGACTTCAAAAGGGCTCATTTTATCGTGAACAACCTATATCAGCCTGTGATGTTTTGATAAAACCTCACGTACGGAAAGAGAGTGTAGCGATTCCCATGCCCATCAGTGTATACGTTTGAGGCACACAGGTGTACGAATCAGTACAATCTTAACATATTATTTTCCTAACACTTCCACTTGATCGGCACATGAATCAAGTGAGATAGTTCATGACAATATTAAGTTTACATATGGCGAAAATATTCAAAAGAGGGAATACAATTAGAACCTAAGATAGAGGCAAGAATAACAAAAATGTCCAATCAACAACGAAAAGCTACCAACCGCGTATTCTGAATCTAAGGTCGTCCTTATATATATTTGTTGTGTTATTACATTTTTTCATATCACTGTGATTTCAAGCTCTCGTGTTCGACTACGTGCTCTTAACGGCGCAAAAGCCAATGGAACATGCTTACTACATTTTCTGGTCATATGGAACACACTCTTAAGTATTTAACTAATACATGTTTAAGAACTGTTGTTTTGATACTATAATAGTTAATTCCCTACCCCTCCAAACTGAGCCGAATTAGCCACATTCGTGTTCAATTTATCTTTAATATATTCTATACAAATGTTTTTTACAAAAGAAATATAAAAAAAAAAATAAGTTTCAGAAAGTTTATACATACGAGTATTTTAGATTTCGAAATCACAAACTTCAAAACATTGAAATGCTATAATAACTATAGGTAAATAGGTATTAAAACTCGAGACATTTTCAACTTTATAGAATATAAAATGTATGTAAGTGTGTGTGTGTGTGCGCGCGCGCGCGCGTGCACACACACACACACCTACACATATTGTAGGTGTACGCGTGTGTTTGTATGAGTGTGTGTACCGGCTGTTCGGAAACCCAATGCCCAAACTCCAGAAATAGTTTCTTCGGACCAATCGTAATACAAAAGCCCTCTGCACGTATATCCGGAAAAAAGTATTTTTTTAATATAATTTAATTATTTACAAATTGCAGCGTACAACGCCTGGAGAACAAGGCTGTGTCATCACGCGTGTAGGACAAGTTAGATAGGTCGTAGGCGCGGCAGTAAATTATCACACAAGCAACGTCACACGCTTACTTTACTTCCTATGACAACTTGACATACACGCATATTCGAGTAGCGTTGTTCGTCAGGCGTTGTACGCCACAACTTCTAGCACAAGTATTTGATATAAAAATACGTTTCCCAATATGAGTAGGGCGTTTGTGTTACTATTGGTCCAAATAAACCATGTCTATAGTTTGGGCACTGATTTTACAAACATTCTGAGCAGCACATTTATGTAGAAATCCTAGGCTATTGTTCCGCCGGTTATGCGACCTGTTGGTGAAATAGGGGCGATACTACCCGGTTTGCTGTCACAAACGTCATATTTCCATTCAAGATGCCGCTATTCTGAGTAGAAAATCGCTGTTTCATCACAAGTACTTACTCATTATCATTAAATAATATCATTTGAAAGTACACATTTCCAAAGCCACGCAATTCCTTACTTGTATTAAACATTTTAGGTCAAAAGTCGCACTCTTTTCTCTCATTTTGGACAAAGAGTCGTCTCAGAACGCTATGACATGAAGTTCATAATAAGCCAGTATAATAGCAGACCTATCAGTCAAGACTGCCTGCTGCTAAAATAACCTAGAAGTTTTCCTGTTCGCTACAGTGTTATGTGCGACGAAACCTACCCTTGTCACTCGACATCACTTCCTGGTAAAGGATGTGTGCTGGAGTACATATTTAAGGAGAACTGAGACACAGCTCTACACAGATGAAAACCCCGCGATGCACCATTCACTCTCGGAACACGGTGCAAACTCATTAGGGTCTACGGGATATGGCATCTCTGCGGCAGAATGAGTCCAAGGGAGTATTTACTTACAGTCGCAAAAATTGTGGAAACTCATTAGGGTCTACGGGATATGGCATCTCTGCGGCAGAATGAGTCCAAGGGAGTATTTACTTACAGTCGCAAAAATGTGGAAACTCATAGGTCTACGGATATGGCATCTCTGCGCAGAATAACCCAAGGGATATTTACTACAGTCGCAAAAATTGTGGAAAGCCACTCAAAGATACGACGGTATGAACCCCCAGTGTTTCAAGACAGTAAAAAAATTTCCCGGTTAGTGAAAGCAATCATTTTGACAGTCAGCTACAAACAATAAGTTTGTATATTAGACAAAATCTATAACATTCATTAGTAACTTTTTTGGAATTTATAATAAAACAGTTATTATACGGATAAAGAGTTGTCAGCTTGAAAAAAACGTCACATAAATTTAAATTCAAATTTTTTTTAGATTGCTTGTACAATTATTTTAACTCAGCTGATAATATAGCCCATATGAAAACGTGATTCTCTGTTTTAAAAATTCTCATGTTGATATTTAGTTCGTACAATTATACGAGTGACTTTGTATTTTGTTCTTCTTTTATATAATTTCGTATTGATTAACGTTTAAGCCTTGTCGAAAGGGACGCAATGTTTGAAAGCTGTGGAGTTTTTTTTCATATTACGTGTTACTTCATTACATACACGACTTTAATGCAGCTTTTTAAGAATAATTTTTCTTTGTTGGTGAAATAAAAATAACATATTTTTATTAGAATAAAGTTTTGATGTCCTCAGTAGTATTTCTTTACATTTCGGGCTTGGCAGGAGCTGAGGAGTTTAATTGAGTTCATGTAGACTGTGAACATACAACGCGGATTTACATCAGCAAACGTGCTGCAGAGATTAGGGGAACGAAACGTATATCCTTATAAAATAAACCTCGGAGAAGGTCCACTGACGACACAATCTCCTCTTTCTTATTTTGTCGAAGTAATTGCAATATATCTCGGCTAATGCCATCTGGAAAGAGAGCGTAGAAAAAATTCATTTATCACATTCTTTTGGTTCAAAAATTACTTCTATATGAACTTCATACTCCCAAGAAGGAAGCAAAGATTCTGGCGACTTCATTTTGCAAACGAACTTAAGTGAAAATTGCTCATTACACGCAAATGTTTTACAACATTTTGTTTAGTTAAGAGTCATTATTATTATTTTTTTTTTAACTAGATACCGTAAGGTTACACTGGACTGTAAAAAGTAGCTTTTATAGTTTCTTTCAAAGAAATTAAATGTTTAACGTACGACAGAATGAATGGAATGTGAGAAGACCATTTTAAAAATACCTACCAATCTTTCCTTTAAGAACAAATAATGAAGGTCCCATACAAAATGAGCATTTTTCGCCAGTGTCTAGTCTAGAACGAATATGATTACTTCACCAAATGTTTTCAGCTACACTTGTTCATTCCAGCATTAGCGTAAGTAAGCACAATATTTGTAGACATTATGAATTATTTAAAGATCTCAGAACTAGCCAGCGAGTATTAAGGCCCGAATTTACGGGAATTATATTTCCTGGGGCCATTTATTAACTAGGTGTTTCCTCGGTATTTGTTTCAGTGGTAGAGGCATGGAACGTATTTTTCGAAATTTTGAACTGTTGTCGATACGACTCCAGATCTATGGAAAAGTTCTGGATAGTATACAGTCTACTCGTGTCCAAACAAGTTCTGAAAACATAATGGTATGATAATGATTAGTTTAATATTTGTATTCATACCGTTCACAGCTAACAGTTTGTTAAGTTTCTGTGAATAATATCATATATATCATGTCAGTAGTACAATGCAACATTTGGTGTAGTTTCGTGATGCCAGCATTTAACCAATATAATTCGGTTCTAATGATATTGTTTATTAACTTACACATTTTGGTACACCTTATTAGGCATTAATATCACAATTTTTCTTAAAAAAATATTCTAAAATTTCCGAAACAACTTTACTTTTAAATTTCTACGCACATATAATCTCAATTCATAATATTAATGCTAGGCCCCAGGACTGTCAAACGTTCGGATAACGTAAACTTATTTTTCTATTTGTGTTTAAGTATGTTAACTTAGCACGTAGATCGTCCTCTTTAATGCTCCCGGAACAAAAAATATAACTATAATTTTGTGAAAGTCTTGTAATAAGGAAATCTGTCTGTTTAAATAGGGGGGGGGGGGGGGGACTGGCTTGGTATACGTAACGTGCGTGTGTATACATATCTTACGAAACACAAAGTGTTTTCCATTCACGTAGACAGTATCAGCATATCATCAGTTACAAGTCGTAATAAGGAAGCGGTTAAAAACATACGAACACGATTTTCGTATTTATGCAGTGCTGGGAACAAAAACATGTTTTTCCTCTTATACACCACCTCGCTTTTTCATATTTCAAAATCGCCATGTAAAGGCCCTTTCATACGATGAATGTTCGCTTCAAATTTTTTCCTCTTATACACCACCTCGTTTTTTCATATTTCAAAATCGCCATGTAAAGGCCCTTTCACACGATGAATGTTCGCTTCAAATTTTCGCCACATTTGTTTGATTCAATTCCTTGAATGCTGTGTGACGTCATTCGGAAGTCATAATCGCGGCAATTTTATATTTCAAAATCATGAAAAAAAATTCTGTTCAGAACATGTCCTATATTTTCTTGAATTATATCTTTGAGCTCGTACTCCGAATTATTAAAATGGTATAAATATAACGTATAATACAGTATTTTAGCCGTATTTAAGCAACAAAAAATTGTAATATAATGTCATGCATTATTATTTTTGAAAAAAAAAAGTTTGTTTTCATTATGACGAATTATTTTTGCATAGTGTGTGGATTGTAGACATATACGTTCTCCCCGTTCTTATTCACATTAATTATAAATTATTTATTATAATTAATTTATAAAACATAAGTAATAGATAATTTAAAATAATATGTTTTATCTTAACATAAGTATAAAACGCTTGTGATACATGGCATACTTATAAAGCAACCAAATACGTCATACATAGGGTGATTTTTCAAAAAGTGTGAAGATGTCGCATAGACTATATATACGGGATCTCTTCTCCGAGCAGTTCATCAAGCGAAATGTATCAGTACCGCTCAGCCCTGGCCGTAGCTCATGTCCAAAGAACAGCCACCCTAATCTGTATCCCTTCCTCGCAACCCGTACCATCATACCGCCCCCGTCCCTCTCCCCTTCCCCACCCTCAACCGGCGACTTTATCTCTCAATCGCCTTAGCTTCCTGGAAATCTCCCGGCCTCCACCTTAGTCGTATATTCCACGGGAGGTGAAATGACTCGAAAAATATACTTCCGTGTAGTGGACTGCAATTTATTGAAAATGAATCTCTTCTTTTTCTTCTTCTTCTTTCCTTCTTAGGGATTTAAAGAGATGGCCGTCTTAATGCCCGTAACAGGAATGCACTCGGGGAAGCCGAACTTTATGCGGTTGTAGATTTTGTTCTGTCCTGTGCCACACTTCCCGTCACATATAACGTAGCGAAATGCTATAGAGTTTTAACTACACTATACAAATTGTTATTCTCAGAGGTATTGGTCTTTCCAACAAGCGCGGAAAACGATTTATTAAAAGTAAATTAATGAGTATCGATTATACTTAAACAATTTTCACGTAAATAATCTAGACTAGAATTTATAGCTATTTTATCTGACGGGGGCTGTTAAAAGGTATTTTAAATACAAAAATTTGTTTGTTTCACCAACAACATCTCGTGAGCGGTAACAGTTTTATTTCGGTTAGAAAACACGAAAAGAATATTAATTCATGAAAAAAATTAATTTGCAATAGTATGTTTCATTTTTTCTCTGGATGTACAAAACTTTCGTGTATGTATACATATATATAAATATAAATTAAGAACTTTATTGTAATTGAAATTAATGAATAAATATTTATTTAATAATATCTGATAATTTGTATTTCTAAACGATACTTTGTAACAATTAATCACCGGATACCAACCAGAATTGTACGCTCGCGCATGAAGTTGGTCTGTGGTTCATTAAAGGACGCATTTAAAAACTCGTGAGACTGCACATAGGTATCTGAATTCTTGGAAATGATATTGTAATACACCGTGTTGGCGGCAATCCTCTCTTTTCTACGAATTTGACATCTCTCAAACGTTATTTCGTTGTCCATTGATAACATATTTCTTTCGCTCTGAACACGTTCATTGTACAACAAAGCGCCAGTCACTGAGTCTAAACACATCGAAACGTAAAAAGAGCATCGCTGAAGTAAGAATAGGCTATAGGTTATAGCCGATAGTCGTTAGTGTTTTTGAAGCCGGGCTACAATTGTTTTAGAACAGAAAATAGCACATGGGAGACGCACAGAAAGTAGTCTATAATTCCTGTGCGCGTGAGGCGTGCACCGTGTGTACCCAATCAGAACGTGGATACTACCGAGTTCATGGCTGAAAAAAACCTTCGAATTTGACTAGTGCTTGGAGAGTCGGGCACTATTTAAAAGGTAGTTTGTTTTGATTGAGTTTGTTACTGTACGAGCGGCGCTTGTTAATAGATGAACTGCACAGAGCATTATAAGTGTTTACACAATTCACGAAACGAGCAGCAAAGTAAACTGAGCTGTCAACAGTTACCAACACACGCACACGCTCACGCAATTTACCGATCATCGTTTCCTTTCGTTTTCAAGTATGTTCATTTTTTTTCTTTTAAACAGCCGTCGTTTCAGTGCGTGTGCTATTTTGATTATAGCTTCCAGATTTGTGCTGTGCGTGTGTTATATGTTGCCGCACGTGTGCTAAGTGAATATTGTAGCCCGATCATAACCGCTATGGAGCCACAACGGAGTAGGGGTTGGGCCAGTCGCCTCCCACTGCAGCGAACCTGGTTCGATTTCCGGCAGGTTCGTCTTGGAGTTATTCATGTAGGACCGCTTTTCGTTAGTCAGTGAATCTTCTTGAGGTACTGCGATCCCCTCCCACCCCCCCCCCCCACACACACACCTGCATTCCGTTGCTACCCACCCTCACCGCATTTCACCCTCATGGAGGCACAATGAGTCCGCTTGTAACCTGCGTGTGGTACTCTTCGCCGTCCGATTCACCTTACTTCTGTGCAGCGGCAAATATGCTTGCTTAGGCGCGACGACAATCAACATAAGAGGAGAAAATTAATCGTAATATGAAATCAACGTAGGAGCGAAATTCAGCAAGCGAAAATGTCGAAACGATAATAGTAACGTGACATAAGTGAGATGTCCGAAGTAAATTATTTTTATAAGATTTTGTTAAAATTAATTGACCTTCAAAGGAAAAAATATATATGCGAGTGAGCAACGTCCGTTTGTCATATGCCGTATTTTCACGGTTGAATCGGTAACAACGAGGTAGTTTCGCGCTCCTGTTCACCGCTTTGTTGTGAACGCACGGTGACCGGGTAGCCAATGTTCACCATTTTGGCTAACGGAGTCAGGAGCACGTAAGTAGAGTTGTTAACCGGGTTTTAATGGTTGTTGCTCATCGTTTTGAATTCCAGCTTTCTCTAATTGCATTTTCAACTAGCATTACCATGTGCTTTGCCTTTTAATGTTCAAAATGGATGAATATTTAATAGTTCAGAATGAAGATGGTACCTTATTTCAGGACGAAAGCAGGAAAGTTTAGTTGAAATGGGCTGGAGGCGAGTGTTACAAACGTGCATAACCTCAATATGTATGTAACATACGTTTCGTTTATTTGTCAACTTTCGAGTCTTTGTGAAGTTCTAATATACGCTTTTCTTCGTTGAAACTCAAGCTGCATTTCTACCATGTGAATGTTATTATTTTCGGGTGAGAAGTACATGCTAGTCTCTGTATTAAAATGCATTAAGACGTCCGTACACCCCATGTTTATTTATGACACAATTACAGCGACTGCGCAGTTTTGAAGTTCCCTCCGACTGTGGTTCGCCACCCGTGTTTGAAATAAGCATTTTAGCGATGTGAATATCTCGTTGTGAACGGCGGTGACCAGCCTGTTACCAATTCAACCACGAAAATACGCCTATACGTCACCATTAAACAATTAAAGTATTGAAGATCTTCAGTTTGCCAAGTCACTAGTACAGTCTGTGCGCCTCAGTTCTTATATAGCCCAGGACTTGTGTATTTGTATGAATAAAATCGATCAGCGTGGTGAAGGAAATAAACAACGGTTGTGAATCTTAAAGTAAATATAAATTCTGAAATGAAAGTTCTTGCAACGAAATTATCTTGAGTGGCTAGGCGAAACATAAAAATTCTATTGACTAGCCACAGAAATATAATAATTAAACTACAGTAACCTAGGGAGCAGGAGAGCAGTGATGGGTCGGGTGCAAGTATCATGCATCTGATCTCCGTAATACTAGCCTGCGATGCCATCACAGGCGGCCGGCAGCCTGGAGAGGCCATGTTGCGATGGCACCAGATCACCATATTGGATCTGGGTGAACTTGAGCTTGACTCTGTGCTCGTGACTTTAAATAACCTTGAACCCCCAAACAATTAAAAAAATTGGAAACAATGAGTCCAACCACTATGTTGAATGTTAGTGACCTAAAGCTTGACCCCATTGGCCCCACCTTTTTTTTTAACACATTTCATAAAAATCTTTTTTTAAATTCTTGCAAATCGAGTAACATATGAAATTAGACCCCTTCCCTCGCTCACCCCTCCACAATCCCCACCTCACCCACCACTCTATAAAAATTATTCACTGTCCTTACGTAACAAAAATTATCCCTCCGCCTATACCAATCAATGGCATACGTCGATTGGGCACTAAATTATGACTTTAAGATATATTTGTCCAGTATTGAACACTTCAGAGTTTGCTAGTTAATTCTTTTCTAGTATCTACCACCAGTGAGCTCCCATGTCGTACATTTCCAAACTCATGATCTCGGTGACAACGCATGAATTCTTCGTCTTGACCAGTCTGACCCAGGCGAATTTGCTATAGGCATCGATGGCGGTCACTACAAGTCAGCTGATATCGCGTGCGGAAGAAGAACGGCGGCGTCAAGTCTGAGGTGCAGGAACAGCCAGTTAAGTGATGAGGATGGACGGTCGCCATGATGCAATTAGATGGATGGAACATTGTAATGGCGACCAGCACACGGCCATCCTGAACTGTGTTAAGACAGTGTGGCAGACCCTGTGCTCGCCAGTCATGTGTGACGTCTATCTAGCAACGGCGTCGTGAGCCATCATCCATATTAAAAAGCCTTTGGCCATATAAGCAATGAAAGCCGGCCCCATCGCCAGTTCTCAGCCTCGCCAGTTTACCAGCTGCCACAGTTCGAAGTCAATGACTACAGCGAATCTGAAGGAGAGGAAATTGACCTGATTCCAGTTCCTCGCCCAATGGAAGATTACGACCGCTGCGTGATCGATCCTAATTCGCGGTATGATTACGTCTGTACAGGCCAACACTGTGTATGATATCGGATCTGTTTTTAAAGATGAGTGTGGTGAGATTCGCAGCTTGACTTATTTTGAAATGTGCAATGGGAATATTCATTTCCGGCTCGGGTAGAATATATTTTCCCCGCGAGACATCTTCCAGCTATTAGCAATCTTTGTATGTAAAGATGACGAAAGATACGTTCACCTTCGCAGTTCGCCCTGGCCGGGCGAAATTACCGAGAACTGTAACGGTATATATCACGAAAGGCATAGTAGTAAAGACTGGGACGGGTGGATGCTGACATTAGACGCGGTCTGTACATCACATTTGTGTTCTGTGTACAGGGACGAATTGTTACATAGTGCTAAATTCAAGCCATCAAATGTAAATGTTTCGTTACTTTTAGCGAGACCGTCTCATTGTTCCTGTAATTAATTTTCGAGGTCGTGAAACGACGTCATGGCCTATTTCCAAGATGGAGGCGGCGTCGCCATTCTGTAAGCAGTCCTATATAAAACCGGCCGCCACGTCGACGAGCATCCAGTTCGCGGCAGACAGGCGACAAGGCTGGCTGCCATCCAGCAAGAACGTATCACTACGTAAAACCTGGACTAAGTCTCGTTGCCTGTAGTTACTGGCCCGGTAGCAATCTCAAGGAATATGAAGAGATGTGGACGGTAATTTACACTCGATCTTCGCTGGGAATCCCGATTCGTTCGAGCCTTGCCAGCAGATGATCGATTGTACCCCGGGCTACGGCAAGTGTTTTTTTTTTTTTTTTACGTGCGCGAAGATGACAAACTTCCATGCTCGCCTGACGATGTGGTTGCGAAAGTATGACGTTCGTGATTTGTACAAACTTCGAAGATAATTATGACATCGTCATAACCTCGAGTGCAAAATGTGTCAGTGCGATGTAGACATGTTTTTCGTGTACGTGGAATAAATCGTATGTAATAAACTGTCATCTGCAGATAAAATTGAAATGTTGTTTAGTGAAATAAGCCTACTAAAATTTTCAAACTTAACATTAAACATTGTGTTTTTCATGCATACACTTTTTCACATCTGATAAACGTTATTAATAAACTGCGGCAATGTAAAGATCCCTTAATTTTTACACATAAATAAATAAATAAATTTTGCCTAACTTCTACTACACTTTCTTCCTCATTCCCGGCAGACGTTACATGAATTAAGAGCATGAGCAGACGAAATTGCGAAAACAAAAGCAAATACATAAAAAGCAAAGATAACATAACAACGTCCCTATTTTGATTGACAAGCGATATCACGTAGTGCAGATTCAGTATCGCGTATTACGCGAAAGATAGACATCGGAAAGCTTTTCCATCCCGTCAACTTTACGCGAAGTAGATCGTAATAGGTCTCCTTGGAATGCGTTAGTCAAGGCGTAGCCAGCTTACGTGAACGTGTTGCTCGTTACGTGTTACGTGAAACGTGAAGTCATCTTAATCCCGGCCTAACCAATGGATAAGTAAGTCGTGGTTGTTCCCGTTCGCATGCCAGGTTTTCCACGATCATACTACAGTATCGCGGCCTTACGATTCTATTTGAACTTCGGAAACGACGTTTACAGCACGGAAGGGTAACGAAATGTTGTGCTTTTCAGTGCTTCCCGCGCAATGCATTGAGAGGCTTCCAGGTATCGGCTTTAAACACTCAGGAAAACGAAATAAAAGTTTCGGCACACGTTATCAAGGTCCGTGCCGCGGATACAGCCCGTGCAACTTTAATCAAGACGTTGTTGAAATCATCTTTTGAAAAATAAAAATCACTGCTCGTTACTGCCTGCTGTTTGGCGAGAACAATTACTAGATCACTTGCAGTAGTGTATTAGGAGAAGTTCGTGCCTTACGGCGATGGTATTTTTGCTATCCCGTGTATATATATATATATATATTAAAACACACACTGTTGTGTTGGTATAATGCTTGGTAAGAAATAGTTCTTATGCAAAATATCATCACACTGAGTGCGCACGAATGCGGTGCGCTGTCCCCATAGGTGTAATTTTCTAGACTCAGCTAAGCCTAGTTTGCATGAGGCGGGGGAATTTCCTGCAAGTAGAACTTCAAGCATGGCTTCAGAAAAGGCAGGAAGTAACCGTGAATTGACTGTATCGATTAACTGAACACTTTTGTAAGCCCTGATAGAGAATTACTTCCCCTCTCATTTAGTGTCCTTGCGTTACGTGTAAACATAACATTAACATGGATCGTCTCATATTATTCATGCGTTGTCTAAATGCAAACCGAGGAATTTTTAGGGAAAAATAATACGCAAACTTGTGTTTTTATATGTGTAAAACAAACAAAAAAAAACTTGGACTTCAGTAGCCACACATTTACATATTACACTCTCAACATAATGCCAGGTATTAGGCCCCTGTCAATCTGTCAAAATTTCCCGTCTAACTGCTTCCAATAAGTTTGGTCAAATAAAGATGGGCAGTTATAAAGTCATCGAGACGTCATAAACGCCGCCGTATTTGTCTGGGAAAGTTGGACGGCTGAATTTTCCATCAGACATTTAAACATTGGACCGGTTCTAAAATATCTGTTTGACGGTTTCAGCCAATCAGTCATACATGACCAAAATAGATGTCAAGAAATTTGAAAATAACGAACAATTCCTAAAACGAAGTAGGTTATGAAGATAATAATTTTATGTAGTAGCTGATTGGGAATGAGAATAAAATAAGTGAATATTGCACATAATATTACGAGCTCAGCGACATTAAACTTCATTGTGCAGGAAACAACTCTAATTAGTAAAATTTGAATTTAGTAAAGAAGCGAAAATAAATTACATTCCTTACATTACATCCAGTAATGGACTGCATGGAAAAACGAAAGCAATATCTCACTATGAGGATATTTTAAAAATAATAATTGAAATAAGATTCTTCCAGTGAAAAAATTTGACACCGTGATACATTTTCGAACACATTCGATATTATTTGATAAAATTTGTTGGAAGAAAAAATTTAATGGCCGTATTTTGTCTTCATATTTTATTGCCAAATATAGTCGAAGGAGAAAATGTGACAGTGTGACAGACACTTAAGAAATATTTTCATCAACTTGCTGCCAACTAAACTGGCAGTCCGCGTGCCAGTGTGTATAGTCTATTCGCCATTTCTTTACACTTTTTGAACCAAACCTTCGAAAAATTACCCTATATATGAAGTGTTTAGTTGTCCTAAATGTGCCATGCAACACAAGCGTTTTATACCTCAGTTAACACAACAGTATCTTATTGTTCATTAAACTGAAGTCTCATCCAACATTTTATAAAAATTAATAATTTTATTTATAATAAATGTGTATTAGAAACTGTGAGAAAACAAGTGTGTTGGTAGCGCCTAGTAATAAATAGTTCTTATACAAAATACTGTTACACTGAGTGCGCACGAATTCGGTGTGTTGTCCTTTGGTGTAATTTTCTAGACTTAGTTTAGCTTAGTTTGTACGAGGCGGAGGAATATCCTGGAAGTAGAACTTAGGCAGGGTTTCAGAAAAGTGTGACATAACCGTGAATGGACTATACTGTAGTATATAGGCCGTTCTCGGTAAAGTGAGCACTTTTGACGCCCTAGTTACTTTTTCCTTTCAGCCATTTTTTATCCTTTAAACACATTTTTAAACACATATTATCATATAAGTAATAAGCACAGTATGTATATTCTACCGCACAAGGAAGTTAACGTCCAAAGCAGAAATAAAATATATTTATTGGATATTATTCTAAACGAGAGGGCTTTCAAAAGTGCTCACTTTATCGTGAATGACCTATGCATGTAGTTATGGACAGAGATTTTCTCAATGACTGATTTTAAAAGTGCCCACTTTGCCGTGAACAGCTTTCGTCTCTTTATAAACTACTGCTAAGATTTAATATTAAAACTAAAACTTTATTATTAATATAAATAATTTCTTCACATTATTCCTGAAACCATAGTGGGGATCACGGTGGCTGAGAGGTTAGACTACTCGCCTCCCACCAAGGCGAACCGGGTTGGATTCCCTGTCGGGTCGCTCCCGGGTTTTCGCAAGTGGGAGACGTGCCGGACGATACCTCTGGTCCGCGGGTTTTCTCGGGGATCTCCCGTTTCCCCTCGCCATTGCATTCCGGGGCTGCACATTTCTCACTTCCTTTCACCCTCATAGGCACTCTAGACCTCGATATTAAGAGCCGTCCAAATCTTCCAACTCAACTGAAACCATAATGGACTGATTTCAGTTTTTTTCCTCATGTGCAGCTGATAAAGGGATAAATAATGAGTTAATTTTTATTACGGATATGCCGAAGGTAAGAGAAACAGGCATCAGAGTAAATGGCGAACATTTTATTTTAAGAGACCGCCGAGACTAAGTTAAGAGCAACCCGAAAGCTACCAATTTAAATTATACCGTATCTAACATCATACCAGAGCTATAATAGCCACTGAGAACCAGTGACTGATGGATATCGGATAACTGATTGATATTGATTATTGAGAATATTGGATTATTGATAGGTAACAGGTAGCGATGCGTGAATAGTAGATTGCGGATGAGTGATGAGTTAACGACGAATGGCAGGTGGTTAGTACTCAATAATCTATGACGATTGTCTTGATAACTATATAGATAATGGTCTTTGGGGGGAGGGGGGGGGAGTCTGCGTGTTGCAGTCTTTTAACATAACAACCAAAGAGAGTCATGTTGCGCATTGTTGTCGTTTAGAAGTCAGCATTTTACATTTATTGTAAGGCATCTATTACATTATCGTTTTAATAACTTTTGTTCGTCACCAGTTAAGTTATTATTCTTATATTTAGGGGACCACGGTGGCTGAGTGGTTAGCCTGCTCGCCTCCAACCAAGGCGAACTGGGCTCAGTTCCCAGCCGGGTCACCGGATTTTCGCAAGTGGGGATCGTGCCGGACGATGCCGCTAGTCGGCGGGTTTTCTCCGGGATTTCCCGTTTCCCCCACCCTTGCACTCCGGCTCTGCTCCATACGTCGCTTCACCCTCATCGGCTCTCAAGACCTCGATGTTAAGACCGTCCAAATCTCTTCACTTACTCATTCTTGTATTTGCGATCATCGGTTTGGTGGCCAAGTCGTTCGGAGTGGCATTGTCGTAGAGTAGATATACATAGAGAAGATATGGCGTGACGGTCCCATTGATGTGCACGAACAAACTCTTTGACTGGCTGCTCGAGGATCTGGTAACTGCCCTTGTCTCTGACTGGTTACTTCATGCGGCGAAAAGTTCCCTATTGGCTGGTGGGTGCCGGTGATTGGCGAACCGAGTTCTGACACGTTGATGGCCAGTAACGCCATTTTGCTAGCGTGTGCTAATGGGTTTGGGGTAGAACCAGCTGTTTCACCTCTGTATTCCTAGGTACTCTATTGCATTCTCGGACTGTACTTCAGCGACTTAAAAAAGCAAACTGAGATCGGCCCACTAGCAAAGTGCTTCGCCTGGCAACACGTCAATTGAAAGGAAACATAATATGTACTTATATTATCAGCAAAATCGGAAGTTTGTACATAACAAACATATAAACTCCGTAGAAGCAAGTACATATAATCAATTCATGGTTACTCACACTTTTCTAAAGCCCTACTTAAGTTCTACTTCCAGGATATTCCTCCGCCTCGTGCAAACCAAGCTTAACTATGTCAAGAAAATTTGACAAAGAGTAACGCACCGAATCCGTGCTCACTCAGTTGTAATAATATCGCTATGAATCAAACGTTGTAAATCGGAAAGGCATGTTTTAAGTAAGTAGTAATATAAACTTTCTTATAAATTTTTTTTTCACCGACGTTTGAGAACGTTCAGAAGCTTCCAACTCGGCAGAAAGATCAATTTTTGAAGCTGTAGAACCACTTTCTGTTAGCACCAGAAGGAACTCCAACTGCTGAAAATATAGGCATTTAATATATATATATATATATATATATATATATATATATATATATATATATATATATATATATATATATATATATATATATATCTTCTGAACGTTCTCAAACGTCTTCAGTCACAAACTTCCCGCTCTCCGAACAAGAAACCGGGCCACGATCAAGATATTGGCAAGGGAATGCTTAGCGTGCTGAACGAAAGCATAGCAGCTCGAGAGGAACGAGAACACCATGATTCTGACAAAATGTTTTTGTTGTTATTGTTGGACTGTGCCACAAAAGGGCACAAATCGTACCCTAGATACAAAATAACCCTAGAATTTAAAGGGAATTAACACCAAAAAAATCAGAAATAAGAAGTTTTATTTTTAATAAGGTGAGTTCAGCTCACTACATCAACCCACATTGTGGCAGTTCTATATATATATAGAATTTTTTGACTTGACGCACCACTGCGTACATCTTTCAGGCGTTGTATCTCCCGGAAAATAACAATCACGAATGTTTTTCCACTTCTTTTGTACTGGCGAACCTGAGAGTACACACATTTGCAACAGTTAATTTTCAGCATCCACGTTTTTGTGAGCACACATGTAAGTGATAATACAACATTTCTGTTTCAAGTATCTGGCTACGGGATGCAGTTTCAGTGTGTTTTGTCACACCTTCCGACTTGGGATGACAACTGTCCGAACTATAGCGAGACAGGCGTGTATTGTTATATGGACCGAAGTGAAGGATACACGTATGCGAGGACCTACAGAAGAGGAATGGAAGAATATCGCGGAACAGTTCGAAAAGCATGCACAATTCCCCAACTGTACAGGAGCAGTTGACTGAAAGCATATACGAATTATTCGGCAACCAAACAGTGGATCTTTGTATTACAACTATAAGAGATTCTTTTCCATTTTACTACCTGGTATCTGCGACGTGGATTGCAGGTTCGTTCTGCATCGATGTTGGAGCATATGGAAAGCGTGGCGATTCGTCAAACTTGTCAGCAAAGACTTGCGAATCCCAAACAAACGTCCCATCTCTGCAGCCAACAGTACACCTATGCCATATATTTTTTTGTAGGGGACGAGGTATTCCCTCTTTTCGAAAACCTTATGCGGCCGTATCCTGGCAACAATATAACTAATCAATTTAAAATGTTCAACATACAGGTTCAGCCGTACTCGTGGCTACATCGAGTGGCGCATGACATCCTGTGTCCCGCGAATTATTTTCCCAGTAATTTGTTGGCGCAGGACAATTATCGTAGCAAAACAAATACACCTAAAGTTAAGTGTCTATATTGTGAGATTTAACAGTTGTTTTCGACTGAAACGTACGTTTATTTTTGTTGCAATGTTTGTTTGCTTTTTCTTTGCACTACAGAACGCGTAATATGTTTTTTTTTGTGTTGTGCAACTCAGTAATTGGTAAATGTTTACTTGTGTTCTACTTGCATATGAGATTAATTTAATAATTTATATTATAATATTGAATTTAACTGAATAATGATCTAATTTGTTTACCAACATATCAGCCACGAAACAATTGTGATATTGTGATATTTGTACTATTTACCTGGTATTTATTTTGGCTTTGGTAGTAACTTTATTGGTATTTTTCAGTTTGCTCACTTCTAATGTAGGTTTATTTTGTGTGTATAACAGGGATCACGATCATTTTACAACACTGTGATTATGAATGTACAGTTACGTGATTAAGCTAAGCCAAACTTTGAACAGCTAAAGTATTATTTAACCTACACAATTCAAACGCCTGCAATACATATTAATAAGTTTGTTAGAATAAGGGAAAAGTGGCATGATTTTTGTGTGGTAACTAGGACGAAAGAGTTTTTTTTATAAAAAGAGAAAAAAACATGACATTAGTAAGCTGTTTCAGAGATTATCTTGCAAACATTAAAAAAAAGAAGCTATCAGCTCAAAAAAATTTTCCCAAATGAATTGTCACAAATTTTTTTTAGTTGTGTGAAACAGGGACTCACAGAACTACGTTAAACAACAGATAAGTCTCAATTTTTTTTTGCACCATCACACAGTTTTCACTGGCAGAATTTCTACAGTCAGGCTTAATATTTTATTTTGTTTACGAACCTAGACATTATATCTGCATGGAACCTGAGATACTCTATTTTGAGTCGTAATTATCCACCGCTGAGGAACTCAATAAAGTTAAATATATTTTCCTAATAACTGATATAGATAAATGCAATACATATTTGCTGGCGTTGTACGTTTAAGAATGAGGAATTTTCTGGAATATATTTTCAGTTGTAATATTTAATTAATATTCTGTACTTTTTTTAAATCTTGATTTAGCCAAATAAGTGTTACATTAAATTAATTTCACAGCAGTTGAATTCAGTGTAAAGCCAAGCTGCATCAATTTTATTCATGTAGACTTGAGGAATTCGAATGATGTGTTGCATTTCACGTTTGGTTTGTTTAGCAAATTTCACTGTTTTCAGCATGTTTCCAGATGTGAGTACTTATAAGCGATGAAATTCTTAACTAATGTGCGAAACGCAGTGGCCACACACACACACACACACACACACACACACACACACACACACCACACGTGCGCGCACACACACACACACATATATCACGGGTTATATAGGTGGACACTGCTCATGCAGTGTCCACCTATATACATATATATATATATATATATATAGGATGTGTGTAACTAATCATTCATGCCGAGCAAGGCTAAAGTTTATATTTTTTTAATCCAGCTACACAAGGTTAGGAAAGCTTCCATGCATCTCCAGATTAGGGGTCTGGCAGTCTTCAATCCCTGTTATATATTTTCCAGGAATAATATTTCCATTACTGATACCACAGACACCCTTACATAGACGAAATAGAGGAATTATTTTGCAAACAATCAATGGATTTAAAAGGGAGTGCATTATACAAGACAAAGTAGCGAAGAAATTCAAATGAACGCGTGAATTATCAAAGCGTGTCCGCAAGGAAGCCGAGGAAGTTTCTCCAGCAACTGGTCCAGGGAAGACGATTCATCGGTCACCACTGAAGAGCTTTGGCGTGGGACCAGTCGGCGGAAAGTTGCCGGGATGGAAAATGGGGAAGGGGGAGGGGGGGGGGGGGAAGGAATATTCAAAGTGGACACAGACAAACATGAAAACAACTCCGGCAAGTCCCCGGGGAAGATTTGAAATCCTTTAAAAGGGTAGGAAGGCACAGGGGATGATGGGAGGGGGGGGGGGGGGGGGAAGGACACGAGGCCAAGTCGGCTTAGGGCAGTGAACCACGGCCTGTAAATCTTAGCCCCTTTAGTCCGTTCGTCCCCAGGCCCAGCAAATTGATTTAGCGTCTCGCTGGCGAGCTGATCGTACAGACGACGGAACATTAGGGAAGGCACGGGAGACTCACCAACCCTCCCCCCCCCCCCCACTCTTCCTTCTTTCACCAACCCCTAAAGTCTCCATTTATGGTCATACATGATATGCTTTCCTCCCTCCGACTTCAAACTATCCCGACCTAAAGTCCTTCGTCCAGCGAGCGTAATGTACCAAGTTCGAAGCGCGGCAGCCTGATTTAACGCGGGCGGGAACGCCGAAAATACGTATTTCTGCTGGGAATTTCTACTAATATATCCCATAAACTGGGCACTTGAAAGTTAAAACAAAGAAAATTCCCCTTCGGAAGTAAGGCGTCCTCGCTCTGCACGTACCTGGCGTTGCCGAAGGCGAGTTGCTTACGTCGCGGCAAACTACCTGTGACCCGTGAAGGCCACGACTGGGGCCAGTTGTTTGTCGCTGATGATCGGTGGAGGTTGTGGGTTTTGTCTCCATGCAACGGCGTGATGACTTAACAAGCAGTATTCAGTTGGTGGGGGGGGGGGGGGCGCTGGCGCTAGGCTTGGCGTAACTAATGACATGAAAAACTTCTCTCTGATGCCATACAGTAAGGAAAGAATTTTTCTGAATAATTTATCAGGAGATTTCGGGAAAACAACAACTTTCTGGCGTGTATAACCCCTCACAGAGAGAAAGGTTTTTGTTGAATCAAACAAGATTTGTTTGGGGCAACCAAATTATTTGTTTGTACAGGGGCAATGAAACATTTTGTTGCTGAAACCAAATTATTTTGTTGTTATAATTTGGTTGCCTCAAGCTGTAAGATTTAGTTTGTGCAACTAAAGATTTGTTTGGCTACACGTACATTAAACAGTCTGGGGCGATATAAACAAATGTTAACTAGTTCGACCGAGTTTCGAACCTATATCACATGCGCCTGAGCGCTACGCCTTAGTAATCTGAGCTAATGTGACAACTGATATTACTGGAAAGCATTTAAATAGATATATTTAAAATATTGGGAAAAGTATGCAAAAAAATATTTCAAGTTTTACAGATCTACTTGTCAGTTTCTTGTCGCATTGTTTTATTTGTATGTTTATACAATTGTTAACCATCAATAGATGCACTAACAAACACGACTACTATTCTAATTGTCACAAAAAATACAAACAAACTCTCGAGCTGTATTTTCGAACGAACGAAGTCAAATTAGTGGCCAAACAAATATATACAGTTGATTCAACAAAATATTTGGTTGACAGTCTAAATTTTTTTGGCCCAACACAGAGATTTTGTTTATTCAAACATATATTTTCCTAGACGAACAAAAGTAATATCGTCGCTTTTCAAATTTTGTTCGCTCAACAATATATTTTGTTAAGGCAGTTAAATAAATATACAAACAAATATTTTGTTCGATATTCTCTCAGTACTGTTTCACGAATGGCGCCTTTAAACGGTCCAGTGCATTGCTCAATAATCATTGAGAATAAAAACCTATAAATATACCCAGGACACATGGACCTCTCCGGCATGTAAATAAGGGCGTGGGGGTGGGGAGACGTGGGCAATTTTGGTGAATAGAAGTAGGAGAGAAACACTGTATGAATAATACATAATACATATATTTAACTTTCAAGCATGTTGAGCATTGAGGTAATACAATCATATGCACAATTTTCCTTCAGGCGATGTAAGATTTTGTAAAACGAGATATTTTCCTAAGAAAAATACAAATCAACTTAATATCTTGTGTACTAAATGCTAATTGTACTAAATATTGTTTTCCGGCGATCGTTTGCCTGTATAAACCTGACCAACAAATCACAGCGGTTTAAGTTGTTCAGTAGATCCTGGTGCGAATGGAAAATCGCCACGTGATTCAGTCGCTGCTGTGTTATATTATTCCTCAAGTACGTATTCAGGCGGCGTAAATAACTGAAGCTCCATTCTGCTTCGCAAGATGAGCTGGGCACTACAATCAACAGTCGTACCAATTTTTCGATATTCTTAATTAAACAAGAATCGCATTTCTGGCACTATTTGCTTGAGTACAGTTTCAGCATCATCGACATAGAACACACTATGTTGTCGCTTTAACATCTTCAGTTCAATTTCCAGAGATGTAATATCTATCTTGGGATACACTTTTAATAAATAAGTATGTATTTTTCCATAAATCAATGATGATTCCACCTATTGCAAGCATTTCAGTCCTTCCTGGTCAAACCTTAAATTTAAGCCTTGCAACGCTGCAAGTATGGCAGCGTAACTTTCTTTACGATAACGCTCATGCACTGTACCAGCAACGAATGATTCTGCAGGTCCTGTGTAGCGGCTTGAAAGGTTTATTCGACCTGGAAATTAAGGTGGGTTGTAAATTATATTCATCCACTTTCTGGTTTGCTTCCTTCGGTGTAATGTAGAAAAGCTATTCACTCCGTAAACGTTCAATACCGGCAGCTGTTACATCGGCAGCCTTCATGAGGCCTGACATTCTTTGCCTATGCCCTTGAAATGATTTGTTGAGAAGTTCTCCAGAGCTTGCGAGTTTCCAATCTTCAGCGCTATAATCTCCGCGTTATAAAAACGTGACGTTTAGTCCTCGCTAAACAGACTCTTTAAAACGTAACATCTAAACTTAACAACATTCTCTCCAGAAGAGGTCGACTGTAGGAAAGGTTATGGGAAAAAAAATAGCTGTAACAAAACAGGATCGTAATCTCTATTGAAATTTGACTATTCTGATTTATTTTACAAATTTAGTTTGATCTATATTTTTATTATGTTTTCTACCCGAAACAGCAGGTACAAAAGCCACTTTTTGGCAATTTTAAAAGGGAAAAAAAAATATTTTCTCCATATTTAGTGATTTAAAATAGACTGCTGATTTGAATGTAAAGCGTGCAAAAAATTCACCAATATTGAAAATAACATTTTAATGGAAACTAGTTTACTGATAAAAGTTGAAAGTCTTGAAATAACATGTACTACATAATTAAATTATCAGCCAAGGAAAATATGTTTAACATTTACACACATTAAAAATGTGTATGTAAATTAAACCCACTCTCACAGTTACCTCATTATATGTTTTAAAGAGGACCATGTGCAATCTAGTAAAAAAAAAAAAAAAAAAGATTCTTTGTGTGAACTGTGCCCATGGAATTGAATTGTTACGTAAACCCGTATTCAGGGGGGGGGGGATGTGGGAATATTGATCAGCGAACGGTGACAAAGTATACGAGAAACCACTTAAGCCATAAAATGTAGCAGGATGCACAAGAAGAAAGGGCGGTGGTGAGAGAGAAAGGATGTTATATAGTGACTCTCTCTCTCTCATCCCCGTAAAACAACACAACGCCAAACTATTTCTGATATGAGAGTTATTGCTCCTTGCTTCCGGCAATTTCCACTTTCTTCCTATCTTTCGTTTCTCCTCGTCTGCACAGCTACGTGTTTCCATCTCTGCCATTTAACCCACTGTGTCCACTGCCTCCCCTCCCCTTCCTCTCCCCTTTCTCCTTCCTCCCTCCCTCCGATCACCGAAGGAACCCCCAATCCCCTCCCCAGAAACAAATAAATCTCGCCCAATGGCGGGGAAGACCGGAACAGTTTAAAACACTGGTCGTATATAAAAATATTGGGAGGGATTCACCCAATAAAAGTTACGACTCTCTTCCTGTAATATACCGTACTTCAGCATCACGTGACTAGGGAGGACTCCACTTACCTGAAACGGGGCTATTTTATTAAAACTCTTCGGTCGGGATAAAAAATACTTCGGACCCGTAAATCAACCATTCATTTTATCATATATTTGAGAACGTACTTCGGACATATTTTATGCATATCACGAATAGCCGATTAAGTTAACAGAAAAATATGTTATTTCTTACACCAGAGATGTAACCCTTAATATACAGACTACATGACAAGCGCGTGGTTAGACTTTTCTGCCTTTAATTTTTTAGGCCCCTTCACTTTATGCCGGTATGCTTATCGGGCTGAAGTAAACTGACACATTAAAAAATAAACCCACAGATTCTAACTTAGAAACTTTCGCGCCAGAAGGTGGCGGCTATACCAATCATGCTTCGACCGTCGGATTTGAAGCATAAAGTAAAGAACTCAAAAACACAATAATAGATTAACATACAATTTGCCGAAACCACAGGCCTAGGCTTTTATTTTCAGTGTCTCTTCAAACTATCAACACGATGCGTTTTTAAAAATAACTTTTTGTTTTAAACATTATTATTGTTATACCTCACAATCTGAACATAAACGTATTGCACTTTACAGGGCCACGGTGGTGAAATGATCAGCTCACTTGTCTTCCACAATGATGAATCAGGTTTGGTATCTGGTGGGGTCAACCCTGAATTGTTGTATGTAAGAAACTTGGCGGACATTACCATTGCATTCCCCTGAAGCACTGTTATGCCGCTGAAACTCCTATAAATGTCTCGTTGGATTTTGCTTCACAGACACAGTCGGTTACAAGAAATATGGTTTTCAAACAATTTTTTCAGCAGCCTTATCGTCAGTGTTTGAGTGTAACGTTATATAGAGACATGTATCTGAAAAATCGTTTCCTTGATATGTTATAAGGCTGATATCAAAAGTGCTCACTTTATCGTAAATAGTCTTTACGCTTGAGACGGTATCTCTCCCTTCCTAAAGAGGTTCTCACAATACAGCGACGCGATGCGGCGCGTCGCGTACGACGCTCACCGCTAGCGACGAGTGTTATTTGCGTCTTCACAATAGAGCGATGTGCAGTCTTCGGCCGCCGGTGACACAGACCGTGCTGCCATCTGTTATTGCGGAACAACAGATGCTAAAAGCGAGCGGAATACAGCGGATTTGTTTGCCATTTAATTAAATAAATTATAATTTTTGTAGAAATTAACACTTTTCTTTAATAACAATATATTTAAAATTCGAAGTTATTTTTCAAAACATGAACTATTCTTCAGGCAACGGAAACATTTTCCTTTAATCTTCCTAAAAGTAAGGGAAATCTATATAAATTTGGACTCTGCAAACTCACATTTTCATTTGTTACTTACCTCATCTTTTAGCCATCTTATTTATTATGAAACACACAAATGTTATTATTCTTATTCCCCGTCGCCGGAGACGAGCATCAGTTCCAATTACAATTTATCTGGAATAAATTCTTACAGCTGATTGGCTGATGCTCGACGCTCTATTGTGAAAACCACTTTACTAGTTGTTTAATACTTTCGTATCTATCTTTCACTGTGTGTTATTTCCTGCGTACAAAAAGGCAGGAACTTACTGATGAAACAAATACGCTTTTGAATTATACAACTAACAAATAAAATGCAATGGAAATTAAGCACAAAAATATTGAACAACTCGTAAAAAGTAAGTTTTCTTTATCAATGGCGGCTTTAAGCACTGAGGGCTGAAATCTGAACTTCCTATCGCAGTACTCATTTGCAATAGCCAGTATACAAAACATAAAAAACGGCATCAACTTCTCCAGAGAAAATTCATCCACAATCTCATTAAAGACTTGTACTGGCGTCATAAATCGCCAAGATTTTTTTACCACATAATGTTATCCGTTTCTGACAACTAGCTTGCTGTCGACAAACAAGAATGCTTTCTTTGACCATTTTACTGTTATGTTCCACATATTTCGTACTCGTACACAAACTAGCAATAGGTAATTATTAAAAGCCATAATTTAATTCGCTGACTCCGCTTCGCTTGTTAATCTTAATACAAACGATGCAGTAAGTATTATGCCTATAGGTTATTCACAGTAAAATGAGCACTTGTGAAAGCCCTGCCTAAGATCTACTTGTATGCACGTTGTGTATTCTTCCGCTTTATATAAGATTAACATTGCCACGGGCCTCATAACTTTATTCAAGCGTCGGTCGAGTGCAACTGTGAAATTATTAACACAAATATATTTAACAAATCTACTAATTTTTACACTTCGGTGTGCAGTAAAAAAAAAAAAAAAAAAAAAAAAAAAAAAAAAAAAAAAAAAAAACAGAAAGCGAGAGAGATAATTTAAGTTATTAGAAATTGTTACCTAACATTTTTATATGACGTTAAGATACGGAACTAATTCCCATTCATCGTAACCAATCTTACCGGATGCATGTCATTCAAAGCGCCCGTTAAAATACATGCAGGTAAAGGCTGTTCACGATAAAGTGAACACTTTTGAAATGAACCTTAGAAAAAAACCACTGCCTCTGCCTGCGTATATTTTAATGGGCGCACCGAGTAACATTCGCTTAGTAAAGTTGGCAACGATGGATGGAAAGTAGTTCCAATGCCTTAGCGCTGAACAAAAAGTGTTTAGTAACCATTTGTAATAACTCAAATTATTTCTTTCGCTTTCTGGTTATTATTAATGCATCTAAGTGTAAAAATTAGCAGATTGGTAAAATACTTACTTTCCTAATAATTTCACAGTTTTACTAGACCGGCGTATGAATAAAGTGATGAGACCCATGCCAATGTTAATTTTACATAAGACGGAAGATTACACATCGTGCATTCAAGTAGATCTTCAGCAGGGCGTTCAAAAGTACTCATTTTACCGTGAACAGTCTATAGGGACAATAATTTTTTCAAAAGTGCTCACTTTATGGTAAACAGCCTTTACTCAAATATTCTTACGCTTTCGCGGTGAAATGTCATTGGGGGGGGGGGGGAGGTGTTGTAGTTGTAGAGGCCAGACATACTCGCCTCTCCTCACCAAGGTGGACCGGGTTCCATTCCTGGCGAGGTCGCTCCCGAATTTACGCAAGTGGGAATATTGCCGGACGATGCCTATGTTCAGCGGTTTTTCTCGGGGATATCCCGTTTCACCCATCCTTGCATTCCGGCGTTGCTCCATACTCAAGTCTTCGATGTTAAGAGCCGCCCAGATCTCTTCACTACACTTTCGCCAGTACCAAACGTACACCTTATTTCCGGTATAAGCGTGTTATCGCTGATAAAATATCGTGTTTGTAAGCCTTTGAGATGGTCAGAATATATAGAATATACTCTCTTGCTTACAAATAACGGATTCAACAATAACATTTTTTGGTTGATCGTTGATTTCATCATCTGTTCACATTCACTTTAAATCATCTGTGAAATTTTATGACACAAATGTAATAAATTAACTGCCCAAGTTAATTTTTTTGCTATCAACTGACCAGAGTTTCCATCTTAGTCCCACAGTATCAATAGAAAATAAGTTACACGTTTGACAGAAATATAGCTAACTAACGATATGAAAAATGTGTCGTATTATACCGCAGTACCACTATCAACGGTAGAAAACATTAAATATTTTATATAAAACTATATAAAGGAACTTTGCACCTCGAAGTACTATCTTTATTGCGTTACTGGATTTTTTATTAAAACATGACTTTTTGATTAAAAGGTTATTAACTGTTTTATAAAGTTTAATTTTTGCATAGCTTCGTGTCTGTCCAATTATAAACAAAATAATCGGCACAAGTTTTGTATTTATCTCTTCTACATGAACGGCAAACAATAATATTGCATGTCCTTGAACTTGAAAACTGTACAATCTTCTGGTCATCTCATGTCTTATTGATGAAACAGCACTATCGCGAGTGGAATTTGAAATCGCAGATTCAGCTGTATTACAAGAGACCGCCATATTAAATACGTAATAAAATGTCATAAAATTTAAAAATCCACAAAAATACAGTCAAGATCCTTTAAGAAAAACTCTACATTTTGTATGAAAAAACTGTACTGTGTAATACTACAGCTGACAATCAGAAAATAAATAGCTATCACTTTATCACAACTACACCTTTCTTTGTTTCCGCATACAAGTTGATTTAAATGATGTAAGTCATATCGTAGCACTAAATCTCAAGTCTCTTCTTGAGTTGTAAAAATAATGTTATTTGGTTTTTGGACGGTAATTATAGGTAGCAAAGAAAACAGCTGATTCGTGATCGTGTTTACTCACATCATGAGACTCCGATCCATATTAAATGCGTCGCATTCTTTTGAACCACCGAAGAATGTGAAAGTCAGTATACATTTACAACGTATGCATGGCGTATTTCCAATGGGACAGCAAAGATTCGAAACACCTGCAATAAGAGTTTTTGATAGGACCCTACAACTGTATTGTCTTTAAAGTACGGTGTGTTGAGGAAAAAGTACTCTTTAGGAATTGAATTCTCACGTAAACGAGCACCGTAAAAGCGTTCTTCAAAAATATGAAGTATTAAAGTTACAAGTAATTTTTGTAAAATAAGGGAGGTAATATGTCACATTTCATTCATTTAAATAATAATGCCAAACAGATATTATCATCCGTAGAGGATTATATTTTGATTTCATATTGTAGAATTTTAAAAGTTCACAATTTGATAAGCGAGACCGTAAAATTTTTTTTTGCAGTCTACTGATTAAAATTCGCTAAATATTTAAAGGCTTTTGTTATGATGAAGTGCTAAAAAACAATCATTAAATTAGACGGAAATGCTTGTTCTCCTTGCAACATTTTCCCTCGGAAATGGATACATTTGCTAATGATTGCAATGCCTCCCAGTTATTTGTTCTACTTCTTGTGATTGTTATTATCCTTTTACTTATATGTTCGGCAATGTGCACAGTCTTCTTTAAACCGCTCAAGTAATCTAATTATACAATTGCCATTAAAGCTCAACGACAACACAAGCAACCTAAGTTATGATTCTTGTTGATAGTTGAGGGGGGACCATGTTCACGGCAGTAGAATGAGCGGGTCACTCCGGCGACCAAACGCACTTTCACTCCGCCCCTCCTCCGATGCACTTTCGGTGCAATGCACTTATGGTTCAATGAACTTCCATTGTGCATGCACTTCTGGTGCAACGAACTTCCATTGCACATGCACTTCAGGTGCACATGCACTTCCTGTGCACATGCACTTCTACTGCACATGCACTTCCGGTGCTGGATTCGATTCTCGGACATGGCACTTTTTTTCTATTTTTTTTAGATTGGTACCAGGTTCGATTCCCAGACAGGACACAGAATTTATTTATTTATTTTTTAGATTGGTACTAGATTCGATTCCCGGACAGAGGATTTTTTATTTTTATTTTTTGTTGCGCGCTTGCGAAATGAGGTGTTGACTCTTCAGCAGCTGGAGAGAGGATGGCGTGTGTAGCTGACCAACTGGCGGTTTTGGAAAGGGAAATGTAATTGAATTGGGAATTGCGCTTGCATAAGACTTTTTTTATGTGTAATTAGATTATATATTTGTATAATGCGATTATGTAATCGAGCCCTTGCATAAATAACAATTGCATATACCAACAGATACCATACACACCTGCACAACCCCGTCCTCTGCCCAAGACAGCCAGCTCTCGACTGACCTGAGAATGCTATTTCCAAATAGTTTTACCTCCACCATCATGCTGGATTCCAGCATTATTATAAATTAAAAATGTATTTTTAATTGCATAATGAATAATTTAATCGCAGACTTGGGCCATCTGCAAACGTGTGTAATGAGCAATTACTTACTATGCCTAACGAGATATTTAATTGTGTAATAAATATTTACTAAGTACGCCCTTGCATAATGTACCGAGAGAGTATGTACAGAGTTGTATAACCAACGCACTGCGCAAACGTCCTCTTAATTGGAGTACTAGCTCTCAACTGAAGTCCGAGTGATAATATGAACCCCTATTTTCCCCGCTGCCATATTGGATCGCGTTACCATATGTAAAGAGGGAAGTTACTTAAAAAATATGTACTTTAAGTTTGGAAGTGGTTGGTCTCAGTTCATGTGCGCAGTCAGTGTATGACGCAACCTGCAGTTATATTAGTGATAAAGTGTACGAAGTGAGTGAGTGAATACCAGTAATTAGATACTGTAAGAATTATATTCATTTAGATTATGTAGTCGTGCACTTGCATAATTAGCAATTATTTATTCTACACACTCACATAATTACTTCTTTACATATACCGAGAGAGTTGATAATACAATGAAAAATTACTGATTACATGAGCCAACAGACTACATAAACATCATCCCGCTAGGACAACCCACTCGAAAATGACCTATGATTGCATATATCCTTAGATTACATCCCAACACGATATAATGGACTCCCGTCAGGCACACGTCGCCATCACACCAAGCAGGTCGATACAGGCCCTAACAAGTCCGGTTGCATCCTAGGCCCTTTTTAAAATACCTATTCTAGGAAGACTAAGTTGTGAATGGCTGACAAGTTCTCGCACATTTCTGAACGATGTCGTAATTAATTATTGTCTGCAAAGGCTAACCCTTTGTTGAATAAAACACCTAAACAATATTTTGAGAGACTTTCAAAAAATATTGCCAAGGAAGTTAGGCTATGGGATGTGGCATAGGCTTACATCAAAAGAGTTGAGAACTCGCTTCATCACCCATCAAGAGTAAATATATGTATTTTCATAACAAGCAATGAATAACTAGCGAGAGTATCTACACATTAAGAAATAACTAAATGCACGTAGTCTTTACATAGTGATTCGAGAACCATACAAGGTAATTCGATTTTTTTAATAGCATAACAAGTAAACTATTGAGAGTATTTGCATAATGAATATCCACATGCAAATTGTATTAGTATAATAAAGCTGAAACTAAGTACCCATCGGGCGATGAAACACAACGAACGAGGTTAAAAGTCAACTGTAGGTTTGATGAGATACTCCTTGCTTCATATCCCGTCAAGGATACTTAGAAATTATTCGCATAATGAATAAATATGTGTAATTAGTATTTACGTAATGAACAAACACAGAGAATAATTTCACCCCAAGTACACTTCCTACCAGAAGCACTCCTCACTCCCAACTGACCCAAGTTTTATACTGTGTATAACTTATATGCCTACCATGTTGTAATTATGAAATGCACTATAGACCAAACAGTTAAACAATATACCTTTTCATTACTTAACTCACTCTGTCTACAACGCCCGTGGTGCCATGATAGTTCCTCTAACAACTTTACCGCAGGTCGTAGGACAACAGAGGAATACCTAACCCATCATCCGTCAGTCTTTCTTCATCTATGGAATGTAGAACAACGCTCTCCACGAGGTGCGAAAAGATGCAGGCGAGTGCTTGGGCTGGGAAGACTGCACAATCATTCGCCTTTGCATTTATGGTACCACAAACCGCATTACACATGTATTTAATTAAAGTATACCAATATAAAAAATATTTTTTTTAAATTAAATTTTTCTAATTTATTACATGTTGCCATAAAAAAAAATGAAAACCCTTACATTTTTTTAGAAACACACGTTTCCCCAGAAATGTTTAAAAAACCAAATTGACATTATTGTTTTATGTTAAAAAGTAAATCCTTTTTTATGTTAACCTAATTTCCGATACATTTACCAAGCAACGAAGTATTTCAGAAATTTCCATCAAGGACAGTTACTGTGTTGGATTAGTTCATGCTTCGAACCCCGACAAAGATAAAAGATATTCACTGACATATTCCTACTTCAGCCCTAACAATGGTATTTACATTTATAATATCACATTCTGTGCTTCAAATCCCGACGGGTGTGAATATGCATATACCGTTTTACTAAGAATATCGTGTAGATAATATCCACACCACCATATAGAATAGTTAAAAAAAAAAAAAAAAAGAGAGAGAGACCACGTGTGTGTCTAGCAATTTTCCCGAGAGGATAGCATTTAGACCATAATGTAGAGATAATCTCGCGAATAGTAGACGTTATGACGACAAACCTACCTGCAAAGGATAGCATTAGCAATCTTCATGCGGTGATCCGCCTGCGTCATTACACAGCGCAACCTTGTAATAAGAAAGTTTGTAGAAATCTGTGTTGAATCAGCAGACATACATCATTCCGATCCAGCCTGCACAAACAAAACATTAGCAGCCCGCGGGAATTATAATTTCTCCAACATCACTCGCCTCGCATATACTTACGTAAACATTAACACAATGTTACAATTAAAATTTTCTTACACTATGCAACGTGGCAAAAAAAAAGTAAAAAATAAATTCCTTTTTAAATCGTTTCTGTCTAACTTGTTACATACTAACATTTAAAACAAATTAAAACCAATTACACTACAATTCACATTAACATATGAACTAATATTGCTAGGGTAAAAAGTAAATATCCGTGGTTACCACAAATTTCCCTACATATAAATAATTTCCGTAACCAACCAAATTTCGGTAACCTTTTTGTAGATGTATAATAATTTAGTGTCGCGACAACCCACAAGTCGTGAACATATACCGATACGTGAACTATTAATCTGTTTTTGTTTAGAATGGTTTCTATACGCAAAAATTCAGAACTCGCCCCGCGCTGTCAACATCAACTCAAACCATTATTCCCTCACAAGAAGTTATAGTGGTAATCCCGCAGGGCAGACTGTAAACATATATCCACCCAACAAAACCTGTGTGTATAAAATAAAAACTAACTCCCCAATTATATTCATTATAGCCTTAAAACATTATATAAGAATACATATAACCCACAAATACATCCAGGTACACGTGAAAAAAAAAAAAAAAAACACTACGGCGTTAACCTTCACCGCAAGTTAACCAATATTTTTTCAAGATGCATTTGGGTGGTAAACACACTCACATTTTTCGCAACAATATTTATTTCTACCAGTTTTTCCCAAACAATAAATATATTTTTGCTACCTTCTCGATTTGCAAAGTAAAGAAAATTTCCTGGCACTCTATATAAACAGATAACGAGTTAGTGTATTTTCTCTTTAAAGTAGTTGGCGGAGATGTATTCGAATCACAGCTTGTTAAGTGGGGAAAAATCCACATAAATAAATATTTCCTTAGTTCATTGTCATTCTTGTAAACAAACGAAGACATATCGGTATACTTTCAATTGAGGATTTCCTGGAACAAATTTTCATTTCATGTTAAACCATATTGCGATTATGCTTAAACTTTGTATAACATTACTAACATTGAAATCCAAGCGAAGGTCTACCTCGTGCAAGAGTAGCCTAAATCCGGATCATCTCTTATCATGCAGATGTAACATTTCAAGCATCGCTGTATTTGCCGATTGAGGTTACAGCATCATTATCGTTCAGGAGAACATAAGTTTCCCACATCGAACTACTGCTCGTCATAATAACATAACTTTTGTCGCGAATACATTGTTTACTGTGAAGTTTCTTTTGAAGAACGCATATCCGACTTATAACTTATCAGACTATGATGATGTATCCAAAACCACACATGCTAATGGTTCGCGTAGGGTCTATATGTGTCCCACTGAAACCTACTTAAAAATTCGCTTTTACCAAACATTATGTCCCATATTATAATACCCACACGGCCTCAGCTGTGTCACAAGAGTAGGCAAGTACACAGACATGAAATGACATGTACATACATTTAGTTATTCCTGCCGTCGAAACACAGATTTATCACAACCTCGTAACTTGCCAAGGCATGTTTTAAAAACACAACGTGTACAAACTTGGTTTGGTAATTTTAAGTATTTTTATAGGTAGAATATTTTAACACTTCGTTCAAAAAAAAGCTACACGCCATGCCTCGTCGCCACTTCTTGCCAGTTTGCGATGCGATTTGTGAAAGTCCCGCCATCACAACCAAATATTAAAATAAGTTTTCAGTAGTATGATATAGAGGCTACTGGATCACAGGAGCCAGGAGCCAGTTCCTTATCCGACCGTCGCCATCTTGGATTACACAATTCCCGCCTGCAATTTTGTTTCTCGTCATTTCCGGCTGCCATCTTGGATTACGTCCTTTTCGGCCACCATCTTCGATTATATCATTTAATGCTGCCATCTTAGATTCCATTTATTCATGCTCTATCATTCCACCTCGCCATCTACCACTTGAACTCCATTTATTCATGCTGTATCATTCCACCTCAGTGTCCACCATCTTGGATTACATTTCTATTTGTCACCATCATGCCACATCATGCTCTATCATTCCGGTCATGTGGCCGCCATATTTGATTCAACCTCTCACGTATGCTCGACAACCATTTTGTCTGCCATCTTATTTCCAGCCGCCATCTTGTTTACCACTATGCACCTACCTACTGCTCTACACACCTACCTGCCACTCCATCAGTAAACCCACTGCTCTACTTACCTACCTATATACCCACTACTATACACACTTACCCACAAACCCAATGCTCTACCAAACCACCTACCAACTGCTCTTCCTGTCACTCCAGCCATGTACCCACTGCTCTACTTGCCTACCTACATACCCAATGCTCTACCTACTGCACTATTTACCACTCTACCCACCTACCCACCAGTCTACCAACCTACTTACAAAACTAATATATCCACTCACTCACTGCCCTGCCCACTACTCTATGCACCTACCTACCTACAGCTCTACCCATCAACACACCCACCCACCTACCTACCACTCTACCTACCTACAACTCTACCTACCTATCCTTCCACATTTTACTCTACAATCCTACCCACATTCCTAAAGCTCTACAAACCTACATACATACCTACTGTTCTTCCCATTTAACCAACTGCCTACCATTCTATCTACCCACACACCCACTGCTCTTCTTATCTTCCCACCTACCCATTGCTCCACCCACCTACCCAACTATCTAACCACCTCCTGATCTACACACCTACACACCCTCCAACCAATATTCTACCCACATACCCACCACTCTACATTCTTACTTACATACCCACCTCCTCACCAACACATTGCTCTACCCACCTAACCACCTACTGCTCTACCCACCTTCATACCGACTTTCCCACCTTCGGCTCAACTCAAATACTCACCTACCCACCACCAGTCCTACCTGCCGCTCTTCATACCTAACACTTATTATCTTAATTACTGACTTACTTATGGTTCTATCCACCTACCCACTAACCACTCATCCTACTATATAATTATCAACCAAATGCTCTATTTACAGCTGTTCCCACCTACCTAATGCTCTACCCTCCTACCCACTGCTCTACCTACCACTCTAACCGCCTACTCACCTATTTACTGCTCTAACCATCTCACTACCCAAAACATACAATTCATATCATCAGACTAACCAACTAAATATTCAAGCCATACATTTCGACCTTTTATACTAACCATCTCACCTGTCATCATACCTCCTGCCCTCCTGTTTAATAGCTCACACTCAGAGAAAAAAAGCCATTCCATCAAAAAAACTTCCCCCTGCAGTCAACCTAAACTACTACAATGTATCCATTCAAACATTTCATGCATTTGCTACTACCATACTGATAGGCCATACAAGCAAGTGACACCGACAAACCAGTCCACCAATGAATATACCCAGCTCATCATGTAGAATAGTTAAAAAAAAGAGACTTGCCTCACATCTCTAGCAAAATCTCTCGAGAGGTGATATCTCTCGAACAGTAGACGCGAGTACGGCTGACCAAGTTGCAAAGGAGATGGAGGCGAAGAGTAGGGGAAGACGTGCCTAGTTTCAACATTGCTGCTAGGGAGGTGCTTGTCGACATTAAAGGTTTTGTTCCCCATTGCCTTACAAATCAACACCTACCTTTTACCTAGCCACAATCCAATGCTGCAAAAATTGCTAAAAAATATACCAAAATTCTTAACCATAGCATACCTGTCATAAAATTATTGCCAACAGACACCAACCAAATATCATATCACTCATTAAACAAACCACCTGATTGTACCAAATATCCGTTCCAATAACAACAAATGCTGACCACCACATCTCAGACATACAAAACAAAAATACGAATAACACTTCTGACCAGGATTACTGAGTAATATATCAGCCATATCACCCAACTTACCCACCATATCATCCATGTTAACCCAAGTGTACCAAGTCACTTTACATTCCAGACTAACCAATAACACAAACATTACTACCATTTGTCAACCTAACATAACTAACTGATACCAGACCACCCAATGTACCAACATATGTACCAATGTACCAATAACCAAATAAAAATTCAAACGTACCATCCAACACACCAATCATACCATCCATCATAACGCGAGCAACCATAAAGTTGAGATCAGCCTGCAACCTAACATCTATTACTTAGATATTTTTTAAAACATTTTGTAGGAAGTTGAATATCTTTCCTCATATAAGACTGGATATTTTTTTTCCATTTAGACAACTTTGTTACACCTTGTATGTGGGTAGAACATTGGTTGGAGTGGTGCGTAGGTGTGTAGATCAGGAGGTTGTTAGATAGTTGGGTAGGTGGGAAAGTAAGAAGAGTAGTGGGTGTGTGGGTAGATAGAATGGTAAGCAGTTGGTTAAATGGGAAGAGCAGTAGGTATGTGTGTAGGTTAGTAGAGGTTTAGGATTGGGGTAGGGTGTTAGAGTGAAAGGTGTATGGGTAGTTGGGTAGTTGGGTAGAGCGTTGATTAGGTGGGTGGGTGTATTGATGGGTAGATTTGTAGGTAGGTGGGGGTGTGTAGGTTCATAGAGTGGTGGGTAGGACAGTGGGTAAGTGGATAGATTAGTTGTTATATAAGTAGGTTAGCAGAGTGGTGGGTAGGCGAGTAGAGCAGTATGTGGGTAGAGTGGTATTTGGGTAGAATGGTAGGTATGTCGGTAGGTAAGAAGAGAGATATTGGGGAAGAATAGTAGGTGGGTAGTCAGTTAGAGCAGTTACTAGGTATGTAGGTAGAGCAGTGTGTTGGAGGGTAGGTGTGAAGAAATCGTATCCAAGATGGTGGTTGGAAATGACGTAATCCAAGATGGCAATGTTCGGAGCAGGAGCCGTCTCCTAGCTCCTGAGCCCCAGTAGCCCCTATATCATACTACTGTTTTCAAACATTAACATACAGTTTCAGTTTTAAATCACAAATAAAAATACCATAATTTTTGCTGTAATAAGAATGAAATATGCTAAAATTGAAAACATGAATAACAATATTGACTATTAGCGGTGCTAAACATGTAGTGTAAAAAAAGCTACAAGCTTCCTTTTTTTGCTTATAAAAAGAAACATCATGTCTCTAAGGCCTACGCTCAGTATTTTGAGTCGACATTTTTAACTGTAACAATGAAAAATGTGTCCAGTAGAGATACGTAAAAATGTCAATACTTCAATAGTAAACACTCTATTTACAAATAGCATACTAAAAAAAACTAGGTTAAAACAATATTTTAACTGTGAACTACGACCTTACTAACCGTTGTCAACACAGCGCTGCTCTTACTGTTTTTAATTCGTATTGAATACGAAATAAATATTGCATGTTATAGATGATACTAATTTAAAGTTGTATTTAATGAAAAATAAAACACTTGTTAAATATTTGTGGTATACAAATTACTTAAAAAAAAAATAAAAATAAAATAAAATAACTGGTGGCGATGTTACTCCTAGGGTAATTTTTCAAAGGTTTGTTTCAAAACGTCCGAAGAAACCGTGAATGGACTGTATAGGCTATTGAAGGTGAAGTGAAAATGTTTTGAAGTCCCCTGATTTAGAACAATCGCTAATAAATATATTTAATTGTAGCCTCGCACGTTGACTTTGGAGTCCGATGAAACATATATATTGGGTTTATTACATATATGGCAATATTTATTCTAAAAAGTGGTAGAAGTATAACTGGTGGCTGAAAGGAAAAAAAAAAAAGAAATAGGGCTTCAACAGTGCTCACTTAACCGTGAACAGCTTATACCCGGTAATTCATAGCAGCCTTGAGGGGTAGGTTACAATGCTCCCACATGTCCTTATGTGACCTTGAGGTGTTGAAAGTATTTTACAAGGGCGACTAAATTGCGTCGCGGAGTGTTTGAAATTTTGCGTGTTTTTTTCTTTTACGAAACCACCTAACATGTTCTCATTATACCAGTGTACGAAACGATACCACACTTCAGGCGAGGTACAAATAATACTCTAAATACATCAAGCACGTTATAAATGCTATCGACAAGCCCTACGACATAGCTAAAAAAAAACTGCGTTTTTACTTTGCTGTATCTCATGATAAACTCGTTGAAAACATGCGAAACTATTATACAGACCCGCACTGAACTTTGTATCAAGATTTCCACCAGTAGAATGGTAGGGTCGCCGCTTAAAGTCCATTAGTACACGCAACACGGCGAGAACATTGCAAGTCAATTCAATAAAGGCTGTCCACAATAAAGTGAGAACTTTTGAAATGAACCTTTTAACGGGCGTGCTGAGTGACATGCGCCCAGTAAAGCTGGTAACACGGAATAGAAAGTAGTTCCACATATTAGCGTTGAATAAAAATTGTTAGGTAACCATTTGTGGTAACTTAAATTATTTATTTTTGTTTCTATTGTGTTTTAATGCATCGACCAGTAAAAATGAGCAGATTTGTAAAATATTTACTTTTCTAATATTTAAATAGTTTCACTGGACCAACGCATGAAAAAAGTGATGATCCCCATGGCTATGTTAAGTTTACATATTGTGGAGAGATACACAACGTGCATACAAGTAGATCTTAAGCAGGATTTTTAAAAGTGTTCATTTTACCGTGAAGTAAAGAGATTTGGGCGGCTCTTAACATCGGGGTCTTGAGAGCCGATGGGGGCGGGGGAAACGGGAGATCCCCCGACCAGCGACATCGTCCAGCACGATTCCCACGTACGGACATCCGAGAGTGACCTCGCCGAAAATCGAACCTGGTTCGTCACGGTGGGAGGCGAGTAGTCTAACCACCACACCACCGCAGCCTCCGCGCACCTTAATGTATTCTGTGGTTGTGTCACCGGCGTGGAAGCCACCTCTGGCGCGTCTTGCCGGCGTCCTCCGTGCCCACGCGTAGGAACGTGATAAGGGTCATCGGCGGCTAGTAGCGACGCCGCGGAGTGGACTTTAAACTCGCATCCGGCCAGTCTGGAGTCTACTGGCACGTGAGCCGGCAGTGAGAGGGTACTGCAACACTACCCCTCCTCCCCCACACACCCGATCCCCCCCTTCCTCTCCATTCACAAGCACCCTCAACCTCAGCACGCCTGATGAGAACGGGGGCGTCAATAAGGACTCGTACCGCGGCCATTCGATTGCAAATGCATACATAATTTACAGTTCTTTATAGCTTTTATGACTGCCAATTTTTTTACGTGAGTACGTCTTTGAATTTGCAACCATAGTGGGAAGCAATCGAGAAAATCTGCTGATAACATAATCGGGGGATACAGTTTGGCATTGCAGCTCCGAATCTATAGTCTACATTCGAAATTCAATTACACCACTCGTTTGCCAAATTATCAAAGAATATGTTACGTTGAGTGAGGACTGTGATGAATCGCGCGAAGGGGGGAGGGACCCAATTTTGAGTTCGTGTCGCCGCGTCTCATATATTCTGCGTAGTATAACTTTTGACTAGGAGAAGCTACGACGCTCGTTTAAGTTTCGATAGACAGCTCTCGCCAATATAAATCGATTACGTGTACACAAACGTTTGTGTGATGTGGTTATTGTGAATTTTTAAGAGTTTAATGTAAAAAATTAAGAAAACTTAACACAATTTCGTCCTATAATCGTCAAAAAGCCAAGTCGGAATACAGAACTAGTATATGGTTGGAAAGAACATCTCAAAGCAATCCAGTGATACCTATAAAACGCCATATGATGAAGTGGAGCGGTGCTGGAACGTAAAATAAATATCAAGGTGTCCGAGCGCGTCAACGTAGACGTATTCACGAAAAACAAACGGCCGTGTCTCCACCACAGCCAAATCCGATTTTTTTTGCGTATAGTCTATTCGCAGTGTCTTCACACTTTTTGAAGCAAACATTCTAAAAATCATCCCGTTTCCCGTGTTTGGTTGTTTCCTACTAAATATGTCATGTAAATAGTGATCCATACAAACATTAACAATTTATTACAAGCTTTTATTTAACTTAACCTGATTGTGTTTACGGTAGGTGTCTGTGAGGTGCCTGTCCAGCGCCCACCGAATCACTAGCAATGACGATTTATTTGGTAGACAAGTTGTCGACTGCATGTGGCGTGTATAGTTTCAGTGCCGGGGAAGTTTTCATTTACACATGTATGTGTGGATAAAAACCATTAAAAACTTCGAAACACAGGAAGGAAGGAATTCGAATGATCGAACGCGTGTGTGTATGTGAAATACCATTTGAGAAATCCGATCTGCGTGAGCTCGTATTGAAATGTCAGATACATCGACATACACACAAGTGTAAGATGAATAATGAATATTCAGCATGCCGGTTCAACTTGCCGCAAAATGAGTGCACTGAAACTCGCCTGATCGCACGCGATCCCGATGACGGACAAGTCTGTGAATGTATAAATAGTCTACCTATATAATAAATAAAAATAGGCGAGACATCTGTGAAAAAAATAATCAACTCTAAAAAACCTTTTAAACAAAGCTTTTATTTATACATGAACTAAAAATATAAAAATAAATACAGGAGTATTTACAGAATTAGTGAAACTTGTAAGACGTGGTCGAACAGCCGTAATAAACTTTACAACAAGTTAATATTTTTCTATAAATCTATATTTAGTATATAAAAACTTGGCGCAAGACATGTGCTTACTACGCTTACACAAATGAGGTATACGTTCTATATTGCAGAAAGATACAAAATGTGAAGGAAAGTAGATCCTAAGCACGGCTTTAACAAGTGCTCAGTTGGCTGTTGATCAGCCTATAATCGTTTTATTAATCAAATGAATCGCAATAATTCGAGGTATCGGTTGTTCACAGTAAGATGAGCACTTTTGAAGATCCCGTTAAAAATCTACTTGAAAAACACATAGTGCATCATTCCGCCATATGTAAAATCAACATCCCCATGAACCCGAGCAATTTATTCTACCGCCAGTGAAGGGAAACTGTAGAAAAATATTATAGAACTAAATATTTTACAAATTC
Organism: Dryococelus australis; assembly: GCA_029891345.1. Taxonomy (NCBI): domain Eukaryota; kingdom Metazoa; phylum Arthropoda; class Insecta; order Phasmatodea; family Phasmatidae; genus Dryococelus; species Dryococelus australis. The sequence goes on from CM056999.1 coordinate 54,380,959, forward strand.
GCTCACGTATGCATTAAAAAAATCAGAGAAAAAAATAAATAATTTTAGTATTGACAAATGTTCACCAAACACTTTAAATTCAACTTTAAGACATGGAACTACTTCCCCCTCTGTCGTAACTAACTTTACTGGGCATACATGACATCGTTTAACCGTTAAAAATACACGCGCAGCAAGGGTAAGTGAAACTTTTCAATGGTTTATTTCAAAAGGGCTCACTTTACCGCGAACAGCATTCGCTAGATTTCTTTATGTCACTTTCTCGTTCTCGAATATATCTTTCTTGTTATTTGCAGGGTGTTGAAATAGTCCTAGTTTGCATCTTAAGTTAGAAATATAGTATTTCTAACTTGAACGAATCATGAGAACGAATCCACTTTCATAAAACTTATACGTTCTTCTATTGTAAAAATATTACTGGCAACCTTGAGAAGTTTTGAATGTCGTGCTCAGAAACTGTGATATAGCGCAGAATCTACATTATTGAAAATAAATGTACCACTGCTGAAGATTTTGTCAAAAAGTTTGTAATTAAAAATTGTGTATACGGGATGTTCTTAATTCGACCGACCAACTTCAGCTGCAGGTAAATCACGAGAAAGAGGATGAAAACATATATAACGTATGGTCTAAAGTGACTACTAAGGGCGTACACATTTTTGAATTTGGAACTGAAACACTAGTTCATTGCAAATATTGGAAAAACTATTTAAGGTGGAACACTCAGCGCCTGGATAATGGACAACTAAACAGAGATCTGTAAGCACCCCAGCACCTGTCGCTGTCTTAAAATTATTTCATGTAAATTAACACTGTTCTACCCTTATCTCGTACTAACCTCCATGGCACCGTAGCATAGTTAGGATCTAAATGATGGATAATTAATCCGTATATCACAACTGGACGTCGATTAGCAATAGTGATCCAAGTGACAAGAGCAGAAAGCCTTAGGCAACCTCTCTACGCTTCTAACGAGGTATATTTTTTATAGTTGGCAAAGTATAAATAATAACTTAACTTTCTGCCCGTTTTGGAAAAGATAGCTATTGCACAGCTTATATGAAGTAGAAGTTTGCAGTCGATCAATTATCTCGGTTCACGGTTTTGGCACTTGTATCACGATTGCTAATTGCTGTCCAATTACCGAGAAAGGTCACCATGTGCAAATACCATAAGCCTCGCCGATTTACAATAATTCGTGTTTTAATTTCAAAATAATACCAACACCTGGCAGATGGGCAACACGAACAACACTCAATAACAAAATGTTGCTGCTATCAAAGGGAGGGAAAGATTGTCAAGAATGGCACAGAGAAATACTTCATGTCCAACTTTCAAAAATGTGTACCGCCCTTATAATTCGCTTTCGACCATAAGTCGTATACATGTTTTCAAATTATTTTTTTATGATTAACTTGCAGCTGAAGTTTGAAGGTCGAATTTGGATACATTCTGCATATATCAGCGTGTAACTTCAAACCTACCGCCAACGTTCATTTATGACTTTTTGAAATACCTGTAGCAAATACAAAAATCAGTGTATTGTTTTATTGTAAGATCACGGGACTGTGAATATTTGAAATGTGCCCGGGACTGCAGTTTGCAGAGATAACCAATATATGTGAGTCGTAAGTGTGTGGGAACAATAATTTTAAGCTTAATTTAGATTTCATGAGTACATACTGGAAACAGTGAACAAAAAACCTGAAGCACTTTATGGTAGTATAGAATAAAAAAGAAAGATTAGTTTCTCAAAAATATTTTGTTAGAAACCTAAGATTTATTAGCTTATCGTGCTTGGAAAAAATTAATATTTAATTCCCATTATGGGTTTTGCTTACAGAATTTTTCCGCACTCTAACACGGTCTCGAAGATAGGAAAAACCTGTGGGCCAAAAATGCCAAATAAGGAAGCACGAAGAAAATATGCGTGCCTATTCAACAACTCATTTCATTAACATGATGAGTTTATCCACAGCACAGTTCTAATTATCTAGCACTGCTATTTGAAGATAAACAGAAATAACGAGTTGTTAATATAGAAGACCTTCAGAGATGAAGTGATATTTTTTAAGTAAACAAAAATAAATTGCACACATTCTTTTAGTTATGTGTTTGTTGCAAGTCTCTAATATTACTAAAGATCATTATCAAAATAAAATAACGGTACGTACTTTGACAGATCTTTAGCAATTTGAGGAAGGAAGCACAGAATAGTATAGGAAAATGAAATGTTTGTTTATAATTTTGTCACGTTTATTTATTTCTCAAGCTATTCTTCTGCAAAATAAACTTATAGAAGATATTATCTCTCTCTCCCCCTCTCACTATCTATATATATGTATTATATATTTAGGTGTTCCACTATATATATACATATATACAATGTAACCCCTGTATTACATCCCATGATTTTACACTTACCTGCATTTTGCACACACTTTTTTGTACCAATATGACTTTCACAGCATAAGTTTCCCTCTTTTTATACTTTCCTTCATTTTGCAACTTTTTTTCCTGTCCCTGAAAAGTGTAAAATAGGGGCTCTACTGTATGTGTGTGTGAATATATATATTTTATATATATATATATATATATATATATATATATATATATATATATATATATTCACACACACACACACACACACATAATATATATATATATATAATTTTGCAGTATATTCACACGTTTTGAATCAAACCTTTGAAATCGCCTCATGCATGACATGATTCGTTGCTTCCTAAATATGTTACATATAGCAGGAGTTGTTTTATAAATACTTCTGTTAACATGAAAGTATCTCATTTTTGGCTAAACTGGACTTTTAATTATATTTTATCTATAATTATATTTCATTAAAAAATAATATGAGTAAAAATAGAGAGAAAATAGGTGTGTTGATAATGCCTTGTAAGAAATAGTTCTCGTACAAAATATTAGTAAACTGGGTGTGCAGGAATGCGGTGCGTTGTTCCTTCAGTGCAATTTTCTAGGCTTAGTTAAGCCTTGTGTGCATAAGGCGGAGGAATATCCTGGAGGTAGAACTTGTGCAGGGCTTCGGAAAAGTTGGCAGTAACACTGAATAGACTAATAGGGTTGCAGGTATATGCTATTCACGGTAAAGTGAGCACTTTTTAAGGCCCTCCTAACAGGCATGAAACACTAAAAAATATATTTTATTGCAGCCTCAGGCATTAAATTTTGAGGGTGGTGAAATGTATGCACTGTGTTTATTGGTGCATTGCAACGTTTATATTAAAATGCAGCAGGAAGATGGAAATTGGATGAAAGGAAAAATTTAGAAGGGCCTTAAAAAGTGCTCACTTTACCGTGAATAGCCTATAGTTGAAAGGGAGGTTCATCAGCACCCCGCTGGAGCCGACAAGACAGCGTAGCGTGATGACGTCATGCGCAGTAAGAAGAGGAGTGTGGACAGCCGGACGGTTTCATCCTCGCCAACTATCCCGGCCGCGGGCGCGGCGCGTCTGGAGCGAGCTGGAACTCCTGGAGGAGGACGAGGATGAGGAGGAGGAAGCGTCGCGTAGCCAGGCGGTGTCCCGTGTCCTGAATTCCGCTGCGACGGCACACTCCGCCACTGGAGAAGACATGCAAGCGGAGTGACATTCGGCGCGCCTTCTCCAAGACCGTTCTCTGGATTTACAAGCGAAAGTAGTTCCGTGCTTTAATGTTTGGTTAAAAATATTTCGTTTAAAATGAGTTATTTATTAATTTATTTTGCTTTTGTTTTTTTTTTTTTTTTATGAGTGAAAGTGTAACAAATAAAAAATTTCAAAAATATTTACTTTTCTAAACATTTTACATTTTCACATGGCCGACGTATGAATAAAGTGATGAGGCCCACTGCAATGTTGATTTTACACACGGTGGAAGAATACAAAATGTGGATATAAGTAGTTCTTAAGAAAGGCTTCAAAAGTGCTCATATTATCGTAAACAGCCTATACAAAGTGTAAATAAAAATCACGACAAACTCCGGGGGGTGATTCCTGACGAAAATACATGTACTATTTTTTCCTAAAGTGAATATTAGAGGAGCTATGCACCCCCAAAATTCGAATTTGTAGGATGATTTTCGTTAAAAAATATCAGGAGCTACTTGCGATTAAGCAAAAATTCGATGACTCGTGCTTTGTAGAACGGAGATATTTCACCTGTGTAAGGTCTCCGTTCTAAAAAAAAACACTGTTCACCATTTTGTTGCTTAATCGCAAGTAGCTCCCATATATTTGTAACGAAAAACCAAAGCAAAATAAATTCATAGCACAAATTTTAAACTAAATATTTTTAACTTAACTTTAAAGCACGGGACTATTTTCACTCAGTCGTTACTAACTTTTTTGGGGGCATGTCACTCTATGAGCCCGATAAAATATATGCGCAGACATTTTTCAAAGGCAGATTTCAAAAGAGCTCACTTTACCATGAGCAACCTTCACGAAGGAATGCACTTTTCTGACAGTCCGGAAAGTAGTCCTGCGTATAGATTTTTCCATGACTTCAACGACGTATCCCTCCGCCACAGCTGATATTTACTACAAACCTCACAGCACTTGACTGTCAAACTTTAATCGGAATGTTAAATTACTCTGAGTAGAGGTCGTGGTAACCTTATAGCAGACAAAATTGTTCAGTCTGCTAATTGACTTAATTTGTAAAAACGAACCTAGTATGTAGTCCAAGTTTACGAACATCCATTTTAATAAATATATTGAAGTAGTAATGTCCATTAGATTAGTCGTGAACCGTGCCGCTATTCTTGTGCGTAGGCGCGTTTCCATATATCACAGAACGCTAGGAACAATATTTTTTTTTATGATCAGACGAATGCATCTATTTAGCTATCAACAAATTATTTTGGTACAGTATAATTTGCCTAATGTCACAATTTTTTGTTGAGGACACTAACAAATATAATCTTATAGCGAAATGTTCACAAAAAATATTTTATTGGGCAGGTTGTGCTGTTAGGGCACTATTTATAATTTAATGCGGACGGTAAATATAGTTGAACGTCTTCCTTGAAACGGTAATTTAATTGCAATTATTCATACAATGCAGTAACTGTTTGGGTGTTAATATTATTTTCGGAGTTCGAGCAAAACTATTATCTTACGAAAATAACTTGCAAAGTTGTATGAAAAATATTTGCTACGTTTAGCTTTATTTCGAAGAAAAAAAATTATCGTGCGTCGCTGTTATTGATAGAACCTTACGAGTGTAATAATTATCTTACGAGAAGGCTTTTATCAATTCTCTTAGTGAGGATAATCTTAAACCTGGAAACAAAGCGTGCTACTGAAAATTCCATTGTATCAGAAAAATAAACAGATTCTACAGCATTATCAAAATGTAACACAGTTTTCTATTGATACATACTATGCAAGAATTTTTCTTTTTTTATCTTAGCTCCTGTTTTCTGATAAACACGTGTTTGCACTTATTAGATTGTCTTCTAAGTTTCAAAACAAAAAGCGTGCATATAAAATAATACTGCAGGTAGGGTATGAATGATACAATCTTACATTTCTTACGATACGAGTCGTTTACACAGTATTAGCACAGAGTAGATAAGAAAACAAGAGGTGACATAGCCGCTTATTCCACGAAATCCAGCCGCAAATGCCAGTACAATGGTGTCAACATGTCGGAATATTGTTGGCCAATCAGCGCCTGGTAACTTAGGCCGTGTCCGAACTTAAGTGTATGCTTGTGTACTCGCATCCTTGCATACTTTACTTACCCTTGGCATCAAACCTGACGAATTCGGAACGGCAGTCTTGTTGGCTTCGGCAACATCTATTAGCCAGCTGATCACTTTTAATGAATGTGTTTTCCTACAAATACCTAGATAACTGCAGAATGTTATAGGGCTAAACAAAGTATTAAATAATATTTAAATTTGAATTTCTTAACTTTAGTTGTCTTGCTGATTGTACGTGAGTTTGCAATTTTGACTGCTTGTTTTACCGAAGCTTTTGTAGGTTATGAACAGGTGTGAATTTATTGTTTAGACGTTTCTTTAAGGTACATCCTATGATAATTATTTACTCAGTAAAAATTTCCAAGCTACCAAGCAGTAAGACAGTAAGTAAGCAGTAAGCAGTAAGTAAGCAGTAAGACTAAAATTTAAGTAAAATAATTACGTCGCATATCAATAGTAACCTACAAATTGCTTCTCAAAATGGCGGCACATTTACTGCAAGTACGCGAGAAGTATGCATCTTCATATACGAGTATACTTGCATACTTCACTTGCAATTTGTACAGCACTTGTGATGTCACTTCCGGGGACAGGTACACACAAGTATGCATTTCAGGTGAATTCGGACAAAGCCTTACTCGCCAACCGACAGCATAACCAATAGGGAACCTTCCGCGAAAACCGCGGTAGCCAATTAGACACAAGCCCCGTTCCCACACCCTAGCACAACCAATCAGAGATTGAGTATGCCCACATTAATGGAACTGCCATGCAATTTCGTCTCTGCGTATTTATTTGCTCTTTGATAAAGACTGTTCACGATAAAGTGAGCACTTTATAAATGAACCTTGGGAAAAGATCACTACCTTTGCATGCATTGGCCTATTCTTCAACGGGCGCACTGAATGGCATGCGCCCAGTAAAAATGATAACGATGGATGGATAGTACTTCGATGTCTTAACGTCGAATAAATAGTGTTAGGTAACCATCTGTGATCATTCAAATTATTTATTTCGCTTTCTGTTTATTTTAAATGCATCAGTGTGTAAAAATTAACAGATTCAAGAAAGATCGTCATAATATTTACTGTGATCATGTGTAATAAAATCATAGTAATAATGAATCGTATAAATTTTATAACTAATTTTATTTACGTCAGTTTCAGCCATAAATGTTTGTGTCTTGTGACGAATGGACACAGGTAAAAAAAAATTATAAAAATTATTTCCTACATTATTATTTCAATTTTCTTACACACAAACATAGTAAACATTCTGATGATATTCCATGACGAAGATTTTCTTGCAAATTCAATTTTCTGAAGAAGCATCCAGAACGGAAATGCGCTTAAATTTGGTTAAAATACAGACTATTTTAATCGATTATTTCTTACATTTAAAAAGTATACTGCAGTAAAATATTTTACAAAGTTGCTGTATGTATATATATACACACACGTTTTTCTTTCATATAACAGCATAAATCGCACATTTCTGACCATTTTTATGGTATCTGTACTACTTTTTTTATGAGTTATTCACATTGTATAGTCGGGTGCAGTGCTCCATAGGCAGTTGCTTTACTTCAACCCTAATAAAAAGCTGAGAAGCTGTGAATTACGACATTCTGATTAATTTGAAATGTTACAATTTAGTTTTAACTGAAATATTACAAATTAACACCTCCAACACCTTTAATTTTACACCGCAGAATCCTATTTTCTACGATGAATTACAATTAGCTTTCGGAAATTCCACTATCTTATTTTTATTAACAAGCAAAAATCCAGAGTTCTAACGGCGATTTACGTATTCAGCGTGGTCAAATTACTGTAAAAACACTTATTAGCGACTCATTACATGAGTTGCGTCAGACAGTGACATTTAGAGATTTTGTTCCTATAGGCTGTTCACTATAAAGTGAGCACTTTTTAAGGCCTTTATAAATATTTCCTTTCATCCAATTTCCATCTTCCTGCTGCTTTCTAATGTAAACATTGCATTGTGACCAATAAACACAGTGTATACATTCCACCACCATCAAAATTTATTGACTGTGGCTGCAATAAGATATATTTATTAGCGGTCAATGCCCGTTTCGAGTGCCTTATGAAGTGCTCACTTTATCGTGAACAGCCTATAACTAGTATATATTCAGAGAGTGTGGAATACACCATAAGTGGCAGGAAGAGGCGAGTGAGTCTCGGAGATTGTGTTGTGATGGTGGAAGCAAGGAGGAGGAGTGTGTGTGTGTGTGTGGGGGGGGGGGGGGGATAAGAGGAGGGCACGAGCCGAGGAGAACAATGACTGAAGAGAAATGTGCGTGCTGCGGTCTTCCGAGAAGCTCCAGAGGTCGCCGGCGACACACGAAGTCGTGGTCGCGGTCGTCGCCAAGAGTCCGCCAGGAGTCTCCCGCGAGCCAACACTCTGAGGTCTGCACGCACTTACTGGCATCCAGACAGGCTGGAAGTTACTCACTTACACCCACCACTGTGAAGGAACACCCAGGCCCATCGACAGCCCCCTAAAGCCGGCTCCAGGAAGGCGACAGTCTATTGGTAGGGGCAGTGACATTTCGCGAAATGATTTCGAAACAAGATATAGTTCAACGCATCGTAGGCTCGTCCAGCTTTCCAGATTGGCTGAATAATGTTCTGGTCTGTGTTGAATAGAGACATGAAAAATTCGCGGTTTCATTTCGGGACAAACTAGAATTCCAAACCTCTTACGTTTGTATTGCTTGTGCTATTAGTCCACTTGCTAGTTAACACCTTCTGGACAACTCTGAGTTAATAATAAACACACAATAAAATGTAAACCAAATCACAGTCTTCTGCTAGTTCAATGAGCTACCAAAGAACAGTAATACTTGCATGATTTTACGTACGACAATGGAGTATAGTATAGAGGCCATTAAACCCGCTAATTTTTCAGGTCTCTACTATTACTGTTTGCCCCCGGATCACAGGTTGAGTGTTGGAGTTACGGAATCCTGAGTGGTTCGGTCAAATGCGGAGAGGGGACCAGCAGCCAATAGAGTTTTAACAACAGCTGAGGTTTAAACATGGTACTAGAGTCTACTATGTGGTCCGATTTTTTCGCGAAAAATCACTGGCCGTATCTATAGGCCCTTTGAAGCCACTATTTTCTCAGGTCACAGCCGTGTGGCCAACATAAAAAATACAACGGTAATTGGTTCAGGTTTTAAAATAATATAAAGTTAGGAAAAATTAAACCTTCGCTCAGTTTATTACTATGAGAGGGTTAGAAGTATAATTTCACTTTTAATATATACCAGATTACACATGGGTATTTTAACTTCACTCGATTGTTGCACAGTTGCTGCTCTGATCCACTTGGTGCCTTGTGACTCGCCTGCTGTTGTGTTTACCGAGACGAGATTGTCGTTGATTTTCCATTTGGTTTGTCAGAAGTACGTTTAAAATACATAGGTGTCTGAGAAAATAAGGAGTCTCCGTGGCTTCCATGCGTAATTGTAGAAGGTATTGGCAATCAACCCTCGCAAGTAATTTATACCTTTCCAAATGGATAAAAGTAGAAAAAAACTAAAAACAAAAGTCATTTCTTAGACAACGTTTAGCTTGACGAAGATGTGTTCCCTAGATTGTCTCATCAGGATAGTCAATATCTGAATTCGTAGCTTTTCGTCGTACTGATGTGCTTTGAGGAATGTTGTTACATTTACAATGTAACTGCGGCCTGTTAACATATCGTAGCTGAAAATAAGAGCTCGACGCAATACATGTCAGAGTCGCATCTCTACTTTACTGGCACTGTATCATTTTCTTGCGCAGCTATTCAAACCCTTTGAGTAGTAGGGCCGTACCGGTTCTAATTCACCTGAGGTAAATGAGGTGTGGATGAAGCGACCTAATTTGCATATTAATGGCAAATTAATTGATTAATTGCTAATTAATGTGATTATTCGCGAATTAATTTGGTTAATTAACATAATGTGTAATTCGCTTAAGGAATTGTTTGACCAAATTTCTTTGATGTAATTAATTTTTTCTTCTATTTTTGGGATTTATAACTGAGGAGCGATGTGTACTCTCTGACGTTCGAGAGCCGACTGAACACAGAGGTAAATTCAGTGTTTGGTAAAATACTGGCAAATTGTAGTTGGGCTTGATTACAGATACTTTTAAGAAAACATAACTAATTACAATTACAATTACAGAATTTTTATAGTAATTAGTTACAAATACAAGTAGATTACAATTAACTGCATGTTCCCGAATTATGCAACTCCAATTACAATAAAATATGTAATTGCCAATACCAAAAAAATACTACAATTTGAATTAAATTGACTGTATGACTCCATTACTAATCAAAATGCAATAAAAAATATAAAATTTTTGTTTAACTTAGTGATCTGTGTCAAAACTCAGATGACCAAACTTTAATTTAAATTAAGCTAATAAACTTTATTGAGCAATTACAAGTTTGATAAAGAAAAAGTTAATAAGACAAAAGGCAAACAGGGAAAAAACCAAGTTTTGAGAAATTTGAAAACTTTTGAGAAATTTATAAACCAGAAGTTAATATATTAATCATGCTAGCATTTTCATGGACTAAATAATCTAAAAATATCTAAGTTATTCACTGATTCCAATAAGATTAATATTTGCTTTTGTAATTTTCGTGTTAGCAATTGCCCAGATAAAAAGAATTTAAAAAATTCGTAATGTTGGTGTAATTCACAATATTGGGGTAGTTGTGATTCTGCATGGAAAATTTGACTTCTCTTTACAAACTTATCCAAGTTTTCTCTGTTTGTAAACAAGATGTGGGTTAAAATTCTCAAAAATGCCACTGCAGTTGCTTGTTTAGCACTCGTGGCAACACACACACATATATATGATATCTATATTAAGAAAAATTAAAATCATAATTTTCAAAGCGACAATGCTTAAAAATGGACATATTAACTTTGTTATCATCCTTGAAATGTGTTAAGATTCACTACATCTGAGAATAATAAATGTTGTAGTATTTTTTTTAAAGATATAATCATTCAACTATATATAAGCTAAGTACGACACTTATTTGTTATCTAAAGCAATACTTGTCATAAAAAACATTACAAACAATAAGTATTTCGAATATGTTAATTAGTATGTCTTTATACTTGTGTTTTAAAGGTTAACGACATGGCCCAGATTTTGTAATTCTGTCTCTTTGCTAACAAATGCTAGGATACAAAACACAAAATATAAAATGACAAAATACATTAACATTTTTATACAAAGTCGGGACATGTAACACACTTTGTCTACAAAGTATGTCATTTCAAACCGGGCCTTAGTTGTACCTGTATTATTTCTTCACGTGAATAGCATTCTAATCAATTAGTCATATTTTTCCAATTGAAAAGTTTTACGAATACATAATGTAAAAAAAAGTCAATTACCTGTATGTGTTTTATTAAATTGGAAGATGAGCTCTGCACTGCTTTAAGTATTTTGTTACTTCTACTGCTACAAAGGAAGCATTTTACTGGCGGCATATTTTTGTCATCTGAAGCATTCATGAGCTAAACAATTCCGACTTAAATACGGGAATGGAAATGTACGCACAACTTTCGATACAGTTTTTTTCTTCCTGTTCTATTACATTTATATGAAGTTATCATGCATGTGTTTAATAAATCACAGAGGTCAACTAATACAGAAAACACCATAGGAGGATATGCATAGTAGATGTCAATACCATAGAGTACAGTTCGGGTAGACAGAGTTTTTCCTCTGTGAGAAGTAAATATTCACATCTGGTGGCAGTTTTCTATTGCTACTGTCAAAAATTAAAACGATTACCAAAAAGTAACGATTACTGCTACAGTAATAAGAGTAGATTACAAGTAAAAATTACCAAATTCATAAAAGAAATTACTCATCTAAATACATGTAATTGTTACTGGTAATTCAATGACTTGTAATTAATTACTCCCCAACACTGGGTATATTGTTATTGAGTATATAGGTGTAGAGTTTGGTGGAAGAGTGGCATAAGGGAAATTTATTATTTTATTTTTTTGGAGATGTGTATTGCGGATGGAACATATGTGACTAATATGTGGCTAATAGGAGTGGGGTACATGTCCATTCAGATCGAATGTCTGTGGAGGAATGAGCATTTTACGACTAATGTAACACATGAGAGCAGTTCCGCCCAGCTCGTTCTCTGAATGCATATTTAGGATTTAACTAATTAAATAAAATTTAGATATGGGAGGAATGTTTCCTTCCATCAAGGAAAGTGAAGCAAATGTTTTTCAATAAATTAAACGAAAAGAGTTGATTTACATTCAAATACCCAAACGACGGTCTACTAATTTAATCGAAATGTACGAATCGAGCATATGCTAACCATAATCACTCCTCGAATAGCATAAAAGGAACAAACTATTTCTGCGAAGCAAATTAATGAAGAACGAATCATTAAAAAATTACTTTAATCACACAGTTACTACATGTAACATTAAATCGGACTAATATAAACCAAACACGATACTTTACTCTTGAGATTGTCACAAATTCATTAAACTGACAGAACCAAAATACTTACCGAATTAAACACAAAATTGATATAAAATTGTATCCACAAAACTATTTCAAACACCAGAATAAACCAAACAAAATGCTAACTGACTGAAGTAATTAAACAAAGTTAATTAAATGATAACATCAATCACATATGCAAACAAACCAATAATGACAAGTCCAATAACCAAGTTGTCATAAACACAATAAAAAGCATACGAAATACAGTCAACCTAGCACAGATTCATGCCAAAACTCACAAGAACTCCACGGAATAACGAATATTAACATCCATGGAACCTAAGCACATATCCTGCACTTCACCTTCATCGGCTCTCAAGAGCAAAACATAATCAGAGAGAAATATTCTAAACATCGAAACGAAAATATTTCCATTTCTTACGAACCGGAAAATATGAACTGAATACAAATAAATTAATTGTAATACCAAATTGCAAACAAAATAATAACAATGCTGCTTATTGTATTAAAACTCACTCACAATATATTTAAACCGTATGCAACTATCCAAGAAAATTGTTTCTATATATCACACGTTAAAAATAATAAAACACTGCACTCTATACCGCTTTAAGCGCAATGCAGTGCATTAATGCGATCGGAATCCTGCTCTTACATATGCGTTATGAATTGGCATGCACAAATTCTACAAAATGCTTTCCGATAGCCCATCATACGCCGGTGAACCATGTCTCTGTCTCTCCGAGTCACCACTCTCATCATTCGCCTATTACACACATTTCGTAAATTAATAATAAAAATGTTTCAATTAATCAAACCTAATAATTATCTGAAGCGCTTATACAAAAACACAAGAGAAAAAAGTAGTGTATTGTGTATGAGATGTTACCACTGCTCCATGCCTTGCATAACTCCTCAGGCAGCTTGGCTGCTCACTAGGAACTGACTTCTCCTGGGACCAAACTTTTTGCCGATTCACCCCCAAACCTCCACCACGCTGTTGCTAGGTAGAAGGAACCTACCTGTATACCTCAATTCCGCACGCCGTCGAGACAGGTCTGGTGCCGCCATGTCGGCAACCAAAGACACCACCCACCTGCCTGTGAAGACTAGCACGGAGAGGAAATTTCAGATTCTAGTAACCGAATTAAAAAATGTAAAAAGTAATCCCATCACGTCTCCAGCAAACTACATTTATTCCCGTAAAAGATATTTTAAGTCCAGGAAATTCTAAAACTTTACCCAAATTTCAAAGAAATATCCTGCAAACATGAGCTAAATGAAGCAATTTAAGATAATTCTAAGTGGCGCATTTAATAAAAATATTACATTATTCAATGACCACACTCATAGGCTCCCAAGACTTAAAACTAAGTATTGGAAAATCCATTTTCACAAATAACATAATGCTATCAAACAATTTGCTATCAAAATATTTTGATGCCAAACATTTTACTATCAAACATTTTTGATACCTAACACGATTCGATAAGCATTTTAAATGCATGTGTGTATATATTCATCCTAGAAAATACATTTTTGCATGTGGAATTTTCTATAAAACTATAGTTTTAAACCAATCTTCGTATACGCGAAAATTAAATAATGAAAAATCCTTTTACACATGCGTTCAACTAAGATTATCATTCTACCATTTATACCAAATGTGTATATTTGGTTAAATATACATCAATTTAAATAAAATAATATCATGTTTCCATCGTAAAGTGACCGATAGGAATTCGTATCGAACTTGTAAAGTTTCAATATTTCAACAAAAATGCAGAAATATATTTTTGTTATATGCGTACATAACAACTGGAGAGTAAACTTCGTGATCTGTTTCCTAATGCAAAATAAAGTTGGAAAAAAATGTCACTTTGTACCTAAACAAATAATAAGGGAGATTTGAGCCCTTTAAAATTGAGATATAAAGATTTATTTTTGCAAAATATCGGAAAAGAAGTGAAATTAAGTTACATTTCTCCGAACATTGTCTTATGTCACATATCGAAATATTCAACCTAAGAACACAATCCTGTTAATACCTCCGTCCTCACCGGAATGAAAACAAAAAGAGTAGCTATCCTCTCATTGCAGACAACGTTTTTAATGTTAGGATTTATGAGCGTTTGATGCTCGTTTATTGAGCAGTGTAAAATAATAAACAAAAAGGGTATTCTGGTTGCTACTGCCTAGGATCTACCGTTTACCTGTACGACGTACACACATTTTCGGCTGCAGCGATACAGTGCCTAGTATGTATGGTATATTCGCAGTTTCTTCAAACTTTTTGAAACAAACCTTTAAACATCACCCCATGTATGACGTGATTAGTTATTTCCTAAATATGCCATGTATCACAAGCATTTTATACCTCTGTTATCATGAGAGTATCTTATTTTTTTTTAAATTTAAGTTATACCTGTATTTAATTTATAAATTATAATATTTAATTTATAATAAATGTCAATAAAACAGTGGGAAAATTTGTGTTGGTAGCGCCTAGTAAGAAATAGTTCTCATGCAAAACATAATTACCACTGAGTGCGCACGAATTCGGTGCGTTGTCCTTTGGTGTAATTTTCTAGGCTTAGTTAATCTTAGTTTGCACGAGGCGGAGGAATATCCTGGAGGTAGAACTTTATCAGGGCTTCAGAAAAGTATGAAGTAACCGTGAATGGATTATAGGAAATACTATCTACATGCGTCTATAGTATGCTGCTGTACCCACTGCACAGATGACGGAGGGTATCTTTAACACTCCCTGTAAACAACGTGCACCAGACATAAATACGTTTACAGTACCGAAGCTGTATGTTTCTAACGGCAGTCGGTGTGTTCGATTCCCTGTAGGAACTAAAGACATTGTCTACACGCCTGGAACTGCATCTATCACTGCCGACGAAAGTTTTGTCTTCGTGTTACACGTAAACGGTATGTCCTGGGCATTGGAATAAGAAGGCCATTTTTGATCATTCGGTCATACTGCTCAATCAACCAGCATGAAAAGTACATAATTCCTGACCGTAAACGGTATGTCCTGGGCAGTTGGAATAAGAAGGCCATTTTTGATCATTCGGTCATACTGCTCAATCAACCAGCATGAAACGTACATAATTCCTGACCGTAAAATGTTGTCTGCTATAAGAAGGTAGCTACCCTGTTATTTTATTATAAGGCGAGGTATTAACGAGAGTCTGCTGTTAGGATGAAGATCCCGATAACACAAAACAATGTTCGGGGAATTGCAACTTGATTTCACTTCGTTTCCGATCTCGATGTTCGAGTACTCATATTTCCTATATTTTTTACTTGGTTTTCCATGAGGAATTACCTCACGAAGTTTGTCGGTTGAATGCCGCCCTATTCTGTTTATGTATGAATATTACTTGTAATCCATTCACAGCTTCTTCACACTTTTCTGAAGCGCTGCTTAAGTTCTACTTCCAGGATATTCCTCCGCCTCATGCGACCAAAGCTTAACTAAGTCTAGAAAAAAACTTCAAAGGGCAACGCACCTAATTCGTGCGCACTCAGTTGTAAAAATATTTTGCATGGGAACTATTTCTTACTAGGCGCTACCAACGGACATTTTTCTCACTGTTTTTATTTATATTTATCATACATGAATTATTATAATTTACAGATAGAATACAAGTGAAACCTCAATTTAGCGAATAATAAGATAATTTTTTGTTAACAGAGGTAGCTAGAAAACAATTGCAATAAAAGGCAAACTTAGGAATTAACTTAACACATCATATACGGGGTTATTTTTTGAATGTTTGATTCAAAAAGTGTGAAGAAACCGCGAACACACTATATGTATCTTTGTATATATACAGAATTCTGCAATATGGCATGTCAACACTTCGGGGAACATGCCTCACATCTGGCGGATGAAAAAATATTTTATGATCATAGGTCCGCAAATGCTTTATTTCCGTACTACAGCCCATAATACATAAGGTACCATGTATGGCCCGTGGGCTGGTTCTTGTTACTGTGAAATGCCCGTCGCAGCTGTAATTGTCAGCCCCATACCAACCTCTGGGGAGTCCTGATTTGAATCCACTAGACTTTTGTTTGTGGTGACATTTAAAGACACTTGTGTATGCAACCCCAATGGACGAGGTGGACACCCTCCGTAACCAAAATTTGTAGTGGGTTGCGAAACAATCAGGAATTTTCAGGGATTCATCAATGCATCCGGGGATCCATGCAATGGCGGGCTGATGCATGTGTTCGTGTTGATGGATGGCATTTTGAGCATTTCCTTTAGTGCCGACGATAAGTTTTCACACATGTGTAGCTGATTCCCGTGCAGTTCCTACTGTTCTAGGTGTAGGTCGTGTGAGGTGTCGTGTATGGCCGGAGTCACACTGTGCGTTTCTACCGCTGCGTCAAAAACGCTCCGGTTTGACGGAAAGAAAAGGGGTGTACAGAATAAGCGCTTTTTGGAGAAATTAATTTTTTCTCGGAAAGTGGTACAATTCCAATCTACTAATTACGCAAAACACGAAATTACTATGCTTGAAAATCATTTCTTGGAAAACTCCGAGCTTCGTTGATGCGTGACCGCTTCGCGGTCATCACCTACATAAAACAGCCGGCGTGCTTTGAATCACTATTTTGGCGATTAACTCCCCTGCTGGCGCTGGGACTCTAGCTCGCTGGACAGTAATTTTACTAGCTACGGGGCAATGTTTGTTCCTTAAATTGTTATGCTACCAAGGGACACTGTCTGGCGAGAAAGTGACGAGGGCAATGCTCTCGGGGATTAGTGTCAACCTAATGTATTATGGTCAGTCGAGGGTTGTAAACAGTATTATACTGTTGTCGCGGGTTTTCAGTGGACCGCCAAGTTGCTTTGACATCTGCCGCCACTCAGGAATTCAGGGGGTAAAATCCGCCTGGGTAAAATTCGCCTGCTACACCTGAACCAAGCGACAACACACGCAGTTATATGTGTGTGGTCACACTGTGCGGTAGAACTGGAGCGGCTGTCAGATTTTTCTGCCATGTTCGACGTGGATAAATGTATAGTGTGCATTCAAGATAGGCCATCACTCTGGGAAAAACGGCCGAAAGAGTATTCGGACGGAAATTGTCGCGAAAAATCATGGGTGGAAATCGGCGAATTAATGTACGAGGATAGAATTGAGTTGGAGGTAGCGGAAAGAAACGAGAAAGGTAAGCGTGAAATAATGTGTATTTGGGGCAACTATTTATATTTCTGGCACGTAAATATTAATTCAGATGTGTATACTATACTACTGGACACAATTCACGTATACAGACCATAAGCCGAACATGCATTACCACAGAGCAAATAGCACAAAGCATACGCGTGATTTCCAATAGTAGCAGTGAAAAAAAAAGACATAGTTGTAGTAGGCATTCCGTATTCATTAAAAGAAATTTGTCTACGCTATTACTGTTTTTATGTATCTAGTATTTAACTACAATGTTCATACGAAAATGTTAAAATGTGTATTTCTTTTTGTACCCTTTGGCATTACTATACAATTTTCACAATGCACTTCCGTGGCATGCGGTGTTGTCTCATGCCTTGCGGTGTTGCGGTTTAATTGTAACTGATCACAGAGACTTGCCCATGTTCACCACACGAGACCAGCAAGTCTCTAGCCTAGTACATATAATTCCTCTGGAAAGGTATAGCCTCGGTGCCCATGAAGTGATTGGCAAAGTTGTATCTGATATATAACCCTTGTCCGCGTTCACCTCGTCCTAAATCATTGATGTCCATAAACGGATGGGTTTCAGTATCGTCATAATTTATGCCATCTCTTCTGCGAACAAAATTGTGGAGAATGCAACAAACTTTCATAATGTCATCAATGAAATCTGGTTGTACAAGAATGGGCATATGAAAGATTCACCATTTGTTTGCCAGGAGCCTAAATGTACACTCCACACTACGTTGACACCTCGAAAGTCTATAATTGAAAACTCTTTTCCTTGCATCCAGTTCGCGGGCCGGATATGGTCGCAAAAGATTCGTCGAAAGTTTAAAAGCCTCATCTCCGACCATGACGAAAGGCTGGGTGTTGTCACGAGTGTTGGGTAAACAACGGGGTGATGGTAAATTTAAACTTCCCGAGTACAATTTCTTGCCAATGGGACTGTCTCGAAACACTGCAGTCACCTTCTTTTCCGTATGCCCCAACGTCAATGGGAACAAACCGCAGATTGGAATCTACAACTGCAATAAGTATCACAGAAAAAAACTTCTTGTAATTGAAGAAATTCGATTCTCCACCTACGGGACTGATGCATCTTATATGCTTTCCATATACCGAGCTTACACAGTTGGGGAAGTTCTTTTTCAACCAGAATTTGATTGAAATATTCAACCACATATCCTCCGTTGGTTCTGGCATTTCTAAATCTTTCAAGAGTCTCCAAATCGCTTGACAGGTTTCCCTAACTATTTCACGAACAGTTGGTCTTGCAATGAAGAATTCGTATTGAAGAATGGAGAAGGTACATCTAGTAAATAAATATCTGCACACAAAAATCGTTAAGTGCAAAACAGTAGCAAATAAAAATGCATCTGGAGTGGCCTCATTACAGTAGCAACCTAAATATAGATATACGTATCTTATGAATCTGAGGAAACCTTAGGTCTTGTGATATTAATTCGAGCTACCAGAGTATTACTTCGAAATATCATGTTTCAAACATGCGATGTCCCTAGAGACGTTGTCAACAGTGCTACATATGCATAATATTTTGCATATACTGTATATGCAGTTAAATTTTGTAATAATTACATTAAGCATCTTGGACCAATATTACAGGGCCAGGAGTTCCTGCATACACAGATTTACTAAAATACACAACTTAATGCACTATGTAATATCTTCACATTGTTTTTCTATCTCTGTTACAGTTAAAGACATGAAAAACAAGTCGTGACACATACGAGACAATTTCCAAAAACATGTACGGCAATGAAAGAGCGGTGACGCTGCCCCTACAAAAAGAAAACAAGTATGTATATGCTGGCGCCCTCCACTTTCTGCTGAACTCAATGGGGAAAAAAAACATCGGGCAATATCGCAGACTACGAAGAATATTCGGAGGAGACTCGGTATCATGAGGACGATGAGGAAGAGCATGCAGCAAACATAAGCAATGAACCAGGTGCCAGCAGTGGACCTGCAAACCTTCTTCGTTCCGACAACCAACAAAGCGGGCAGTCTAAGTTCACGCAGTCCCAGATGGAACTGCTCCAGAAATTGGACGCCACATCTAAGGACCAAGAGGACGCCGATGAGGCGTTTTTAATACCTCTTCTTCTGGACTGCAGGAAACTTAACGACGACGAAAAGTTGGATTTCAAATTTACCACTCTTCAATTCTTTCGCAACATCAGACAAAAAGCCAATTCCCAAAATCTACAGCCGGGACATTACACTCATTCGTGCAATCCTCCAACTCTGTTACTTCCTATGAACCTTTCTTATCAGACCCAAATACCTCTTTTGCCTATGCACGGTTCACCCACTTACGCAACACCATCATCTATACCATCACAATATATCACCATAATAAAACAACAGTCTACAATTAAGTGGCTCATAAGTTTCCCAGGCGTTTACCTACGAGGTCCTGTAAACATATGCTGTTGTGCAATCGTGTATTTCACAGCTCATTAGTAATATTTGCCTTGTTTGTATTTTTACCAGGCACAATTGATGTATTTGTCGAATATATTTGCATTTCATCTGTGTACTTTAAACGTACAGTAATAATAATAATTTATATCCTCTTATGAATGCCATACTGTAATGTTTAACTAAGTAAATATATTTTTAGATCTTACCTAAGCGTTATCGTTAATCTTGCCTCCCCAGTTATTGCATTACTGAACGTTGTATTATTTTTCCTGATGGAAGGCCTCAGGACTTCAAGCAGTTCATCGAACGGTTTTTGTGTCATTCGGTAATAATAAAAAAGCTTGTCACACCTTCGAATATTTTGATAGAACACCTCAAATCTTTCTTGTCCTTTGTGTTTAGAATTAAAAGGATGAACCCAATGCCTGCGATGCGCCGGCTCTCGCAATAATCCATCCGCTTCAAGTGCACAAACAATGTTTAATTTAGATAGCATGGCTACAACACACACAAGATGCCACAGTGACTGCTCGAGGAAAACTGAAGTTCTTGTCCCGCTATGCGTTTTGACGGGAACAGTGTGACATCATGAGGTCATCCCGTCAAACCGCACCCCTTTTGGCCGCAGCGGCATAAACGCATAGTGTGACTCCAGCCTATCATGCAAACGAACGCTGCGATGGCATTCCACAGTAACATGATCCAGCCCGCGGGTCATACACTGTGCGTTATGTATTACGGGCTGTAGTACAGAAACGAAGCGTTTGCGGACCTATGTCCGCGTAACATTTTTTCATCCTCCAGGTGTGAGGAATGTTCCCTCGAAGTATTGGCATGCAATATTGCAACATTATATTATATATATATATATATATATATATATATTATATAGACACACACACAAATTGTAACACTTTCCATCCTCCTGAATAATAATTACTCTCAATCTCTCTGGACTCCAAGTTCTCTATACTCGATCCAACGTTAACTCTGGTATACTGCAATAGGTGGCAAGGGGTGTACATGGGGGGTAGTCGAGATTGTGGTAAAATAAGTAATACCATTTAAGAAAAGATGTATCTTTACTATAACAACAATTCTGAACAAGACACAATATATTTACGTTACAAGACAACAATAGAATTACGTATTACGTTACTTACAATAACGATACAATTACGTCATGCCACAATTGTTTACAGTTACAGTACAGTTCAATTATAGGTTTATAGTTACGTTATAAATTATAATCTATCAATGATTAACTGGATTCTCAATATCCGCAGCTATGCCCTAACCTTGCCGCAATTACTTTACAAGGGGAATGGGGACGATGGCTCGCAACAGGAATGGCTCCCTACCGCAAACGCGTTTATGCTCACCCGATATATCTGAAGTTCTGATAGGCCTCAGAGCTCACTGGACCTAAGTCGTCTGCTTCCTCTTCAGCCTGCAATTTCACTCGCAAGTATAAAGCTTCACGTCGCGGTGCCGTCTGGAAAGGGAAGGGGGGGGGGGGATCATTGTCGTGCGGGGTCGCTGTTATAGCTGGGCCAAGTAGGGTAAGATTGCGACATCACAGTGCCCGGCCACAGCTATATCCCGCACGGCCTAAAGTGGTGTAACGCCGCCATATGACGCTACAAAATGCAAGTTGTTCACGTGACTATTTTTGGTTTAGAATTATTTCGTTTCTGGAAGAAGGTAAGTTTTAATCGCTTGTTTGTTAACGATATTTTAAAATTGTAATTTAGACATCAATAATTCAAGAACTATTAAATCTGCTGTATTGACTAAACAGTACTTGAGATAGATAAAAATAATATATTTATTTCGCCTACGAAGCCGGGCAAGCCTATCAGCTGGGATGCCGGCTGACGAGTAGGTTACCAGGAGCTGAATGACGAACGGCCTTCCATTTCGCTGGCGTTGCGCGGTTGGAGTTGATCGTGTAAGCAAGTTTCACCTCTGTATTCCTAAGTCCTCTGTGGCAGCGATGTCGGTGGAAAGGCACCCAGTATTGCAACACGGGAGCTCGGCTACTGCGCAACTCGAATGCGCGCTCTACGCCATTTTTCCTTCTGCGTTCCCATAACCTTGGTCGGTTCAGGGAACTGCGCAGCGTTCCTTGCCATCTGCCGGGACGGTTACTTGTCTGTTATCAGTGGCTGTCCCTCCGCACCCGACACCACTGCCACACAGCGCTGCCACTGTACGTGGGACGGGGCTGCGGGTTGGATACTTTGCTAGGGATAGGCCAAACAGTTACTTTCATATAACGAGTTCCATCGTTCCAGTTCCAAGTAAGTAACACTTCCAGGAACGAGTTACTTCAACGAATTTCATAGTTCTCGAAAAGAAGTGCGGTCACAATGTATCCCTCCGCCACAGCTGTTCTGTCGGTGACGAAAAAGATCTAACAAACTACGAATCCAATGGCAGACATTGAAAGACTGACAATCTCAGTCCAGTACAATAGTTGCTGCTACAGCTGATAGCCATTCCCCAACGGTTTTATGTTTGTAGTGACCACATAATATGCTATCAGGTCTAATGTTTCTGTTTATTTTATTGGTGGAGTCGGGAACTTAAGTTTAAAGTCTTTCATGAGACAAGATTGTTTTGCGATTGTTCTTATGAGAGTGGCGACTGGAACTTACATTTCTTTGGCAATGCAGTGGGAAATTTTGTTTTTACGGAAATGACATTCAATTTACCATAACTCTAAAATTTTAACTTCATCGAAAGACGTAAATGCGATAAATGCGTCGGTTTTCGTACCGACGAGAGAAATACTCAACTTATAAAAATTGTTGCATTTTTTTTATATAATGAACACACGTTATTTAAGCCAAGTACATTTGAAAACCTCCCGCAAGAACAAAACGCTATAAATGCACCACTGTCAATACCTATGTGTGAATTGCAGAATGCAAACATTTCACTAAAATTACTTTCACACATAAAAATCGTTAGTTTCAATGAAATTAATTAAGGTAAAAAAAAGTTTTTTAAAATGCCAAATTTATTTCAAATATTCTAACAACAATTTAAGAAATAATTCCTTACAAAACACACAAACTTACAGTCCACTTCGTAATTCCTGAAACATGTGGCGAGCTTTGGATAACTTCACGAAAATCACTTTTGTCGGCCACTGATACAAATAATTTATTTGTCGACTTATTCATTAACAAAACACTTTAATTATTCCTTGAAACCAACAAATTTAAACTTCACAACGTAAATACTGTTCCGTTCGCGCTTCGCGATGGTGAAAGAAAATGGCGGACCACGGCACACAACGCAACCTTCTACAAAGCGGCAGACACGTGTCGATAACTCATTTCGCAGATGAGACCGTTCTAAAAATGCACCTACGACGAACTACATTTAATTAAATACGCAAATACAAACTAATTAACCGTACATATGTTATTCCGACACCACCAACAAGGGATTCTAGCCTATAAATAAATTATGACCGAGGAGAGCTTAATGGCAATGGCATTCCACCGGGCGGGCGAAGGCTATAGACAGCGGAGATAGCCGGAGACCTTTCACATAACCGTAATATTTCTAAATGTTTTTAAAGCTCTTGTTTTATAACTCAGAATAATTGTACATTAGTGTGCGCATAACTTAAATCTTATATCTTGTAATTTATCATTAAATTTCTACATTATAATTTTTAATGTTGGGTACTATTTTCTTCTATAATAATCGCGAAGACTGCCAACATAACAACACGCATTCCGCAAAAACCATCAGCTGACACAGTACCTTGGAAATCGGGGTGGTTACTGTTTAAATTGCTGTGTAGGTTGGTAACAACGTCTGTCAAATTGAAATGACATTTGCGCTTGCACAGCTGCAAGCCAAGACGTTCCATAAATTAATTTTACGTATGTGCAGTAGTCCAGCGCTTGTTCGAGTAATCCAATCGATGGCGTTCCAAAAATAATGGCATAAACAATGAACGTGCCACTCGAGTAACACGTTACCAAATTGTAACAGTTTGTTATAACAGCTACGTTAAAAGACGCTCATCCCAACCCGTTTCCAGCAGTCCCCGACACCTGCAGGCCAGTCTGTAGGGAAACATGTATCCACCTCGTTCCAGTTACACTGAGACGAACTGCGGGGTTAATGGGACAAATTTAAAAAAAATGGGGGGGGGGGGGGAGGAGAAAATTACCTCACAGTATATAATAAATTGAAATTACATATTTTTGTTAATAGACCATTAACGATTACTTTACACTTTTCTGAAGACCTGCTAAAATTCTACTTTTGGTTTCCGATTACGTATCCTTCCGCTACACGTAAACATAAACACTGCAATGTGACTTATATGTACGTTTTAACTGTCAAATACTTTGTTTACTGTTTTCAGCTGTTTAAATAATTCTGTCATATAAAAAAAAAATATTTCATACGAATGTTCTCAGCCTTTGTTTGTGTTATGATATACCACATTACCCATAATAAAAGTTAATAGTTATTTTTCCGCGACTGTGTTTAACCCTGTTACAACTGTGGGGGAAAGAACTGTAGTAATTTACTTCTTGTTATTGATATATTTTGGGTTTTTTTTTTCGTAGAAAGGTCGGCCTCAGTTGAAATCAATATTAAAATGACGGAGCAACCCGCCCAACGAAATAAATAGTAAATTCAAGCACGCAAATCGTGTCGCTTAATTTTTGTACGTAGTAGCGACAAACTTAAAATAGTGGTAAACATACTCACAAATAGAACTTTCGTAACTTTTATTCCGGTCATATTTCTTTGCACAGGTACTTAGTTTTTAATAGGTTTATTTATTAATTTAAAATTAACTGACTGAGCTCAATAACTTGTCGGGATTGTGGCAAGCATACAAGTTAAACAATTGTGTTTCAGACACCTAGGGCGAGGTCACATAGTTGTGATAAATAAACAGACGTGACTTTGAAACAATAAATTTCGTTATAAAAGCATTTCACAGGTTAAAACGTTAAATGTGCCGTCTAATATTTGCAATCACACGCGCACTGACAACGCGTAACTGAGACCAACAATGCTCTTTCACACGCCGCAATCACGACACACTTTAGTATATTTATTCCTGCCGTGGAAAATAGATTCATCACGACATCGTAATTCGCCTAGGTAGGTTTAAAAAACACAATTTGTACCATCTCGATGTGGTAATTTTAAGTATAGTTCGCAGGAAGAAAAATTAACACCCTCATTCAGCCAAGAGCAACACGCAATATCATCGTCACGTCGCCACACTTCTGCCAACTTCGGATTTGTAACGGTCCCACCATCACATTTAATACATTGTAATAAGTATTCAGGCAATAAAATCTGATTTAAGTTGTAAATTACAAATTCAAAAATGATTGATTTTATTGTAATACGTATGACATGCTAAAATTAAATACATGTGTAATTTTCCCGCTGCTAGTAGCGGTACGAAACTACCCGAGAAGAGAGAGAGAGAGAGAGAGAGAGAGAGAGAGAGGAGAGGAGAGAGGAGAGAGAGAGGAGAGAGAGAGAGAGAGAGAGAGAAGCTCTGCTCCGCGCCTGTTCAAGTTTTTCCTTCGGACTAAATAAAACACCATGTAACTATGCACTACACACGGTAATTTGAGCTGATATTTTTAACTGTAAAAATTAAAAATTATGTTTCCATTAGTGCTACCTTAATATTTAAATATTTCAATAGGCAACGTTTAATTTACAAAAAGCATACAAAAAATTCGTTAAAACAATGTTTTAACTGTGAACTATTTCTTACTAGCCGTTGCTAACACGTCGCTGCTCTCACTGTTGTTAGTTCGTATTGAATACGAAATAAATATTACAAGTTATAGAATATAGTCAGTTAAAGTTTCATTTATTCGAAAATATAATACTTTAAATATAATCACAGTGTTATACATTTGAGTTATAAAATTTATTAAAAATATAAGTTAACATATTACTACTAGGGTGATTTTTCAAATGTTTCTTTCAAAACATCCGAAGAAAACAGTGAATGGACTATATCTGACAAATAAATGAGGGGTGGAAGGGGGATAATAACCCCTCAAAAAATATCTGGCTACGCCCCAGCGTATAATAAATAGTTATCATATTATTTTACTTGTATCCACCTAAGTTTACAGTGGCCTTAACATTCTATAAAGTAAATTAAAATACACTTCTGCCACTATTGACATTCATGTTACAGTTATATGTGTAGGCTATTCACGGTAAGATGAACACTTTTGAAAGCCCTGCTCAAGATCTACATGTATACTCGTTGTGAACTCTTCCGCCTTATGTATGATTAACATTGTCATGGGCCTCATCACTATATTCATGCGTCGGTCAAGTGAAATTGCGAAAATTACTAGAGAAGTAAATATTTAGCAAATCTGCTCATTTTTACACTTCGGTGCAATAGAAAACACAGGAAGCGAAATAAATAATTTAAGTTATCAGAAATGGTTGCCTAACACATTTTATTCGACGTTAAGATACGGAACTACTTCCCACCCATCGTTACCAACTTCACTGGGCGCATTTCGCTCAGTGTGCCCGCTAAAACATATGCAGGTAGGGGCAGTGACTTCTTTATAAGGTTGATTTCAAAAGTGCTCACGTCACCATGAACAGAATTTACTTGTTTTAACCACGAGGCAGGTTAAAATTAATTCCAGGGTTATTAGCTGCAAATTTTAACTCGCAATCGTGTAAACTGTAGTTAACATTATACCTAGTCAAAAATTATTTTAATGATCAGGTCGAGACGCACTCAGGGATTCAAATAAGTCTACTATATGTGGCGAGGAATCGGAAAAGGTATATTCTTATAGAGTAGGGCCGAAAAAAAAAAAAAATGATTGGCGGTAAACGACTATCAGCACACTCGGTCGGGACCGAATCCAAACACCCACAAACATGATTCGCAAACGTCACCGCATGGCTGATTACAGGGTCGGGGACAAGGATGTGACTGGTACGAAAATTAATTTGAAAGTATTATTTAGAACTTCAAGTTACGAGCATGCAACCAAAATTCGTTCGTGAAAGTCGATAACAGCATGTTTATTTAGAATATGTGGAAATTACATTTTTCCCCTAGCAATTTATGCGACTTTAAACTTTATTCCAAAAATAACATATTTTGGTTACAGAATGATGTGTATTTTAAGTAAGTAAGTGAGTGATGAGATTTGGGGGGGGGGGGGGTCTTAACAGTGAGGTCTTGAAAGCCGATGAGGGAGGTTGAGGTGAGTATGGAGTAGCGCTGGATTGAAGGGGTGGTGGAAACGGGAGCGTCCCGAGAAAACTCGCCAAGCAGCGGCATCGCCCGATACGGTTCCCACTTGCGAAAATCCGAGAGTGATTCGGCAGGGGATTGAGCCCGGTTTGCCTTTGCGAGAGGCAGGCATGTTAACCGCTCAGCTACCGCAGCCGCTCTATTATAAGTGAGTGTATTAAAGGAAGGGTGGGGTTAAATGTCTGTCCTACTGAACATATAATCTTACCCTAAATTAAATATCAACATAGTTTTTCAAAATTGTTTACCTTGTAAAATATAATTTAATATATTTGTAAGTAAATAGGACCTAAGGAGTTTTAGCGTTAACTGGTCACTATTCCTACATCACCTCTTAATTCTAGGTAATAAATAATAATTTATTACCAACAATTTATACCTGTAATTCAATAATAACAATCAAACACTTTTATCTTGAGCCATAACCTCGCTTTAAACAGAGCCAAAGTTTTTGCCCAACTGCTGCAAGGATGTTTCTCTTTCGAAACCTCACAAATCCAACATGGCCACCTGTTCTCCTTCTTGAGTATGTGCATGCGATGGTGTTTGTGTAGTGTATCCGCAGTTTCTTCACACTTTTTGAGTTTACCTTTGAAAATCACGCCACGTATGACAAGCTTAGTGTTTACTTTTATCCAATTAATTAATTAACGAAAATTGTGTTTATTTAATAATTACTTAAAATTATACAGTTTACTGTTTTAATAAATTGATTACATAATAAAAACAACTGGTAACAAAATTATAAAATGATTTTACAATGTCGGCTCCCGTTTGGGTACAAAAAATCAATTCTCGCAAAATTGGTAGAAATGAAGGCTCGTGGCCTTAATATGTCGTATAACGCACTCATTTTATACTTGTGTTTATATAAAAATAAATTACATTTGCTTAAATTTAACCTTTAACTTACTTATATTTTATTTGTAAATTATAAAATTTCGTTTATAATTAATGCGAATAAAACCGGGTGTTTTGCAACGCCTAGTAAGAAATAGTTCTTGTGCAAAATATGACTACACTGAGTGCTCACGAAAGCGGTATCTTGTCCTTCGGTGTGATTTCCTAATCTCGGTCGGGCTTTGTTTACGTAAGGCGTGGGAATATCCTGAAAGTAGCACTTTACCAGGGCTTCAGAAAAGTTCGAAGTAACTGCGAATGGACTATAAACGTTCGTGACGTCTGGAAAGCAATAGGCAGGCAAAGCCTGAGGCGTGATATTTTCACAGAACAGCACGTCGGGCGCACGTTTAATAGTTTCGTTAAATAGGTGCATTTCAACAACACTGCAATACAATTCAAACGCCATCTAGACGAGACCTTAAAAGCCCATTATACAGTGACATGGGAGCGGTTACCTAAAGGAGGTTCACGATAAAGTGAGCACTTTCGAAATGAAACTAAGGAAAAAGTCACTGCCCCTCCTGCATACATTTTAATGGGCGCACCGAGTGGCATTCGCCCAGAAAAGTTGGTAACAATGTATGCAAAGTAGTTCCATAACTTAATGTCCAATAAAAAAGTGTTAGGTGACCATTTCTAACAACTTAAATAATTGATTTCTTTTTCTGTATTATAATGCATCAAAGTTTAAAAATGAGCTGATTTGAAAAATACTTACTTTTGCAATAATTTCATCGTTTCAGTTGGTCGACGCATGCATATAGTTACGAGGCTCATGGCGATGTTAATTTTACACCAGGCTGAAGAATACACAACGTGCATACAATTAGATCTTAAGAAAGGCTTTTAAAAAAGTGCTAATTTTACGGTGAACAGCCTATGTCACCATTCAGTGGTATCATTGATGCACTATGAGTTCCGTCTACAATGGAACGTATGTGAACACGCACACGCAAACAGTTATAAGAGAATGCTCAAAAACAATTACTTCCATCTCTGTAAATCCATGCAACCAATAGAAAGCCAGTATTATCATTTTCGTGACCATGTATTCTAGAAGTGGGTCCAAGCCCCATTTTGCCGATATCACCGATACCGATTCTTTGTGACTGATCCTGCAGATTGTGCCGATACAAATAATTTCATTTGTAATTTTTTATATCGTGTATGAGTAGCTTTAAAATGAACACAAAGTCTCCAGGATGTGGAAAACATGCCAATAAATACAAAAAAATTACATACGACATGGCAGTATTTAAGCAGGTGTCTTTTCCCGTCCACTCAATATTTACATTGCAGTTTAGCATTTTGGTCAGTTTATAATAAAACTTCACTTTAACAAACACCGGGTCAAGATCTAAAACAGTAACTATTTTTCGTATTCTTAACTTGTTTTGTGACGTAATCAGCCAGGGACAATCACCAACCTCGCCCAATAGTTGCAACTGCCGTATTTGTCAAGAACCTAACCACAAAATACAAAAAATGAGTAAAGACGGCAGTGTTTTTAAATATCACGCACATGTCCAGAGTGTAAATTGCATTCATCTGCTTTATATATGCGTACCATTTACTTTCTTCATATCGCCAACATTTTTGGTTAGTGATGTTCGTTTATAAATAAAATACATGTTATGATTCTGCCCATGAATGAGAGCCACTGCCATAGCGATTTGGCTCATTCGAATCAGATTCTAATATTAAAACAATAAATATTGCTACTATTCGATTTATGAATCGTGTGGTGCTACGAATGAAATATCGATATACAACGCGGGAGCGATAGATCAATATACAGTTGACGTTTGTGTGATAGAAAATATATGATAATGACTATTATAGCGTTAAAACTTCTTTTACAAATGAATTTTAACCACCTCAAAAGCAGATACTAGTATTATAAGTTTAATTACATTTTATTTTACGAATTTCACCAGGTATGACTTATATAGAGTTAAATATGTAGCAACACCAATGTCAGGCATATCAGTTTCCGATTAATTTTAAATCACCTGTTTCTAAAAGATAAAAGTACAATTAAGAAAATAGTTGTTTTGGTTGCAAAAATAAAATTCTTTGTTTGTGAAAACATGTCCTGCAAGATAACCAAGTGCGATAATTTTCATGATTAAATCATTTGGGTTGAGGAAATGATTTGGTTGATCCATGGCAAATTGTAACTGATACCAATTTTGGGTTTATCGGCCGATGTAGCTGTGTCAGTATTGGTATCGGTCCAGCCCTACTAAAATGTTTATATGGATGCCATTTTGAAATTAATGTATGACCCTCTCAAAATTTATAAGTTTACTTGGCCTGACATAGTGCTACTGAATTGCCAAATTTGGTAGAAATTGGTTGCTTTTTCAGAGATATCACTTAATTTTAATTTGTCAGTAATACTATTTTACAAAATGGCAGACAAAAGAGATTTTTGTCTTGGCAAATTTGATTGTTGTCATATATACAGCCAGCATACAAAGTTTGATTGGAATTAATTACACAGTGTTCTATTTATAACATACAAAACTAGAATACATATATGACTGCCGTTTTTATAGTAAGTGTCCGACATACCTAAAACATATCAGTTCATATTACATGCTGCAGTACTATTTGTTTGCCATATTTGGTAGGAATCGGACAATTCTTTTCCGATATGTGGACATAAAAACTTTATTTATTTGTTTGGCACTATCTAGCAAAATGGAAGACGAAAGAGACTCCACGTGAAAATATTTGATGTTATACATATATAAATTTATATATATATATATACCACTAGCAAACAAAGTTAAGTTGGAATTGATTTAGTGGTTTCGAAGATATAGCATACTATGCTAAAATAGCTATATGGGCGCCATTTTCAAAATAAGTGTCTGGCATACTTGAAACATATTTTTACATATTAATTGCCGCAGTACTACTTGTTTGCCAAATTTCGTAGGAATCTGTCAATTGTTTACCGAGATATTACACAAAAACTTAATTTATTTACATAGTGCTCTCTTACAAAATGGTGGACAAAAGTGGTTTTTTTTCTTGGCGTATATGTTGCTTGTAATAGATACTGTCAACGTAAACGTACGAAATTTGGTTGAAACTGGTAAAATGGTGTGGTAGTTATGCCAAAGAAACCTAAAATATTTACAAGGGCCCCCATTTTGAAAATAAGCGCCTAATAAAGTTCAGTTACTTATATGTACCTGGCCTATCATAGGATTACTTGTGTGCCAAATTTGGCAAAAATTGGTTGAGTAGTTTTAGAGATATAATGTAAAAGCTTTTTTTTTTCACGTGGTACTATTTTAAAAATGGTGGACCTATAGCAATATTCACTACTGAATTAAATGCACACATTTTGCGATGTCAGGATACAAAATTTGGTATAAATGGTTGAATGGTTTCCGAGACATGACATATCGCCCTGAATCTTCTAAATTACCGCCATTTTGAAAATAAGTACCCAGCGTGATCGAAAACTATAAAAGTCAAGTGTCCTTACTTAGTTGTATATGTGTACCAAGTTGGGTGAAATTCAGTTAACGCATTCAAAAATATGATAATTAAAAATTAGGGTTTTTGAAATGATTGGTTGGACCATGGCCGATTGTAACAGATACCGATTTTGGGTAAATCGGCTGATGTATCGGTATCAGTATCTGTCCAGCCCTCATTTATTCACAAGAAAGCAAGAGCATGGATTTGATGATAGGTAGTTGGGCTTAACGTCTCGTCGAAAGCGAGGTCATTAGAGATCATTAGAAGCGGCGCAAGTTGCACAGGGAAGAGGGATTGGAGAAGGAATGGAAAGGAATCAGCCATGACCTTTGTCAGGGACCCATCCCAGCATTCGCTTGGAACGATTTCGGAAAAAGCATGGAAAATCGAAATCAAGATGGCCGGGACCGGGAATCGAACCCGGGTCCTCCCGAATCGAATGCGAGTCCAGCGAGTTGCCACTGCGCCACCTCGCTCGGTGGCATGGATTTGATGTGACTATTATTATTGTTTCGACAATCACACGACCACTGCTTGACATTACTGTTTATGACATAATTGTTGAAAATGATATGAATATTTAATTAAGCTGTGTGTGTGTGTTACAAAGCTTACGTCCGTAATTTGTAATAATAGGGTTTTATTTTACTTTCTTTTCCCTAGGTTGCAAATTGTTATGTTGCCATGAACTGTAGAACTACTCAAAGTCATTTAGGTTTCTCAGTTTGTCACGTGTGCGTGTTCCGTGTTTGTTTTCTTATGTGCCCGTCCATTGTATAACACGATTAAGTGAAGGCGAACTTACTGCGCTGTAACACAAGATATATTTAATACACGTTGGCAAGAGAAAACTAAATATGTCATAGCTTATAAATGAGCAACATTCTACTCTATCCTCGGCAAGAAAGTCCTTGGAAAACTTAGGAATGTGTGCGGTGCGGACGTGGAGACGAAATTCCTGGAACTATGGGCAAAATTTTATTCATATAAATGGAAAAGGAAAAATAACAAAAAGAGATTAAAGTATTCAAAAGCGTATTGTTAAAAACAAAATCAAATTTGAATATTTCACGCATGGAAGGACATACTGACACAAAAATTATGCATTCAGCGAAAAAAACTGTCCTTAAATAACGTGTAATTATTTTTCATTTTATGCGGTTTACAATAATTACCATGCATGGAGAGAGGTCTTAGGTCTAACTTTCCGTGAACTCTTAGCAGTCATTTGAAGAGCACAGTTAATGATATAGTACTGGTAGAAACTGAACTAACAAGTAAGGCCTGGTTCACTATAGCTCGTCCTCAGTTGAATGGTCCGCGGACGCATGTCCCAATGGGCGTGTCAACAATATTAACGACGTCCGAAGATAAGATTTCCAACACAGGCACCAGAGTGCACCAAATTCGACGCCGTCCGAAGCTAACTAAGCTTTCAGACACTGAAACTAGAGCGCACCCTAATCGGCGCCTCAATAAATTTTATGCGATTGCTCGTAAATATTGATATTTCTAGCTTATTTTATCCTGTTTTCTCATTTTAATTATGCGAATGAGTACGTTTTGAGTTTGCTTCACTTTAACTTATTTTGGATATTTTTTTTTTTTTTTTTTTTTTTTTTTTGCTCTAGTCAGTGCATTTTTGTATTTTTACTTATTATAGTTTCGTTTTCGCGGTTACGAGATTGAAGGTTATTGCTTTGAACAAATAGCGAGTGTTAGTAGTAATAATAATAATAATAAATAACACTCCCACTATTTACTTTTACCGTTTGGGCGCGATAAAAAGTAAACAAAACAAACAATTTGGAACACGTCTGTGGACCATGGTCCGCGGACGAAAGTTGAAGTTGGCGAATGATCTTGGGACATTGGGACCATAGACTAAATATGAGATAGACCGCTTATTCGTCTTCTGCGCATGTACCCAACATTGACCTACCCAATCCTACACAACTGTCAAATCTTAATTTCTAAATGACAAGCACTATTTATTAATAAAATACCTTTACCATTTTGAATTTAATCAAAAAAACATTACAAACTGGTTAAAGGAAGTATAAAAACATCTTTAAGCAATTGTTTACAAATCAGTTTTCTAATCTAAAAATCCAAACCACGCCGTTTTCGCTAGACGTGTTGGCAGAAAAGCAGTTCAGTGTGGGACACGGAGATTGGTTGTGCGCAGCCAGCGAGATCGGTCTACCTCATCTTTAGTTTATGATTGGGATGGTGACTGTGACGTCATAGGGTCACGTGAACCAATCAGAAGTTAGGTATCCGCTGACCAGTTACTGTGGACTAGGCCTAAGAGAGAATAATTAGCATGCTCATTCGGATTTTCTTATATACACTACTTAAAAGAGTTTAATTAATTCAACTGCATGTTTTGTTTTTTATCGCAATTTACGCACTCAAAATTATTTTTAGTAATATGTGATTGCATAGTGTAAAGCAAATATATTGTCAATTCTAGAATACCCTTTTCCTCAGCGGTTCTTTGTTTAGGAAAAAGAAGACGGGCGTATCCCATTGTTTTAATCGGTACCTGTTTACTGTCTTAAAAGTTAATAAAATTGGAGACAACTTCCAAATTGGTCGTTATCACATGCATATTTAATTCGTGTATCTTTCTTTACAAAGCAGTCAGGTTATGGTGTCCTACAAGGATGTGTTGAAATTTTTAGGGAACAGCAACTGAAAATTAGTGAGCACAAATAGCGAAAAATCGTAGTTGTCGTCGACAGTGTTTTCGGCAATTTAATAAGCAATTATTATTTTTAGTTACCCTGCAAAGTTGATGCATGTTCACTATGGGCCTACATAAAATTATCCTTGTGTTTAGTACGGTCGCATTCTGTTAATCAGAGAAACATGGGTTTAGAATTAATCAAAATAGCTCCGGAGGTATGTTGCAACTTCTGCGTGACCAGAAATCGCGCTTCGTAGACGCTCATAAATCAGCACTTGTGAACTCTTTTCCTACTGCCAGTTGTCCGCGAGGAGCTGACGGTGTTGACTTTACGACCTGACGTCAGTTAACGGCATGTCATAAAACATTTTTGCATCCGAACGCATCCAACACGTCTTCCTCCGAAGAATAAAAACTGCTTTTTCCGGCAACGCTCCACTATTTTGCACGATCCCTAACGGTATCAGTCACAGTCACAGTCACAGTTACAGTCCCACGCCACAGTCACAGTCACATGGGACGGTGAATAGGGAAGTGACTTTAAGGGCGTTGGTAACTAAGAAATTCAAAATTTTACATTTATAATGAATACCTTTCAACCTGCAGACATTACTTGTAAAAACACTATCTACGTTAAA
Organism: Dryococelus australis; assembly: GCA_029891345.1. Classification (NCBI taxonomy): domain Eukaryota; kingdom Metazoa; phylum Arthropoda; class Insecta; order Phasmatodea; family Phasmatidae; genus Dryococelus; species Dryococelus australis. Next base: position 54,415,930 of record CM056999.1, read on the forward strand.
AAAAAAATACAATCAGACACACAGTTATTGCATTATGGCATGTCAAAACCACAATTTCAGCGTTTTGCAATACACATAAAAAAAAAAAAAAAAAAAAAAAAACCAGAAAATATCTACAGAAAAATTTAACAAGGATGTCGTAAAGATGTCTTCATTCATTTTAAGGCAAGAAAAATCTATTTTACTGAAAATCATAAGGCTGCTACAAATTAAAATTGTGCAGAAATTTCCTTAGTTTAAGAAAATTTAAAAATTGCGAAAGTATATCATGGCGCGAATTCAAATGTTTCTTGACGTAACTCATGGTATGTTATTCCAAGGTTAATTATCTCATTTCGGTAAGAGAGTTATTTTTCATTATTTGTGCATTCTAAAACCACTAAAACAGTGATTATGACATACATAATGCAATAAAATATGCGGTCTAAATTGTTTTATGCTAGGAAATAGTGGCCTACTTGTAAGTAATGTCTGCAAGTTAAGCAGTGTTTCGTACAAATATGAAATAACGGATTTTTTCGTGACCAGTAGAAAAGAGCGTTCGATGGGGCGATTCATTCCGTATAGTAGGATTAATTTGTTGTTCATACTATATTACGTAGTCTGATAAACAGCTACTGCCAATCGCTAGAGCCCCGAGTATTTCGGAGACTGATGCGGCAGTGGGCTAGGCTTGACAGTCCTCTGTACACTCGAGAAACTTTCGTTTGTTGTTTGCTGCGATCAAGCGAGGCCTTCGTACAGAGAGCGTTTATCCTATACATCCCATTTCTGCACTTTTGACTTATTTTGCTCCAATCTGAAAGAATATAATTAATTTGGATTATGTTAGGTAATGTTAGGTTAGGATAGGTTCGCTTAGGTAACATAAGGTTAGGTTAAGTAACAACATAAACCACACATTTGTAATAGTGGAAGTGGGCAATATTAGTATATAAATAATCAACACACATTAATTAAAAATAAATAAAACATTATTATTCATCACCACAATATTAAACACAATTATTAATAAATACCTTTTCCCTTTATTGGTCATTGTAGTACACAGTCATGCAAATACCTATTAGTTCTCATATTAATTTTAATCTAACCTAACCATAACTAAAATTTTTTCTCCTCTCTCTTTTAGCCACCATCACAGTCAACAATACAGCTACTGCTTCTTACAACAAACACCGGAAAGTCTACTAGAAGGCCAATCTTCAAAATCTGAAGTTTAACCACCACACAACTGCGCCACTACAGGACTGTTCAAAGCTCACTCACACTACTGCCTCCTGCATATCACAGTTAAACATGGTGAGTGAGTGAAGAGATTTGGGCGGCTCTTAACAGCGAGGTCTTGAGGTGATTGAGGTGAGTATGGAGCAGAGCAGGAAGAAGATGGTTGGGGAAGCGGGAGATCCCCGTGATAACCCGCCCACCAACGGCATCATCCAAGCACGATTCCCACATGCGAAAATCCGGTGACCCGCCCAGGGATTAAACCCGGTTCGCCTTGGTGGGAGGCGAGTGGGCTAATCCCTCAGCCACCGTGGCCACTGAACTCCTGTTATAAGGATTAAACCCTTTTGCTATGAAGGTGTTTCTTTATCTCTTTCATACAGACATGTGTATATACATTTTGTATGTATGCATAAATATGCAAACACTAGATCTGATTTGATGTATAGAGACTGCAGCTTAAATTCCAGTCATTTTCCGAAGCATGTAATAAATACTAATTTATAGGCGTAACCTCGAGAATTACTCTACTTTTCCGTAAACTACGTTTAGTTTCCGGGGAATTCGTAATGTTTTGTCCCTGTAGTTTTGATACTGTTACATTGTATTCCCAATTTAGTAACCACAGATTTATTACGAGGTTTTTCATAATTGTGAACATATATTTTAATATTATTCTTAATTAAAATAGGTGTTATGTTAAACTGTAGTAATTTCACACCCGTAGTGAATTGTATGCTGTATAGCGCTAGTAGCCAACGATTTGTATAATATGGTAGATGAAACGTAAAACAGCTCATAACTATTTGTCACTGGGTCCATTATATTGGAAACTCAAGTCTTGTACCAGGTAATTTATGTATTATATGTACTCTACACTGAATTACTAACATTACCGAGTAAAAATCAATGCCAGTTGGACCGGACTGTAATTTCATGCTGCGAGTATGTGTTATGAAGCTAGCGTTTTTGTCAAGTGGCTCCAATTTCTTAACAGCTTGACTGTAATATCTTTTAATATAGAACATTCAAAAATTTTCTTTCTCACCTTAACAAATTGGAAGTATTTACTTAACGCGTTTCATAACCTGTATAATTATATTAGATATATGAAATTCGCCAAACGTGTATTTCGCTATCAATTGTTCTACATTTAATTATATTTTTATAGGCAGCAGGAAATAAAATAGATCGAAGGCATACATGTTATATGTATGTGTGTATATATATAGCCAATAAGGACTTTCAATAGCCAATGTGATTTAAAATCAGCGAATTTTTCTGAGAAAAAAAATTAGGTTATGTTCTGTGTACCATCTTTTAATGTTCACCGTATCGCTTGCCCAAGTGCCCTATTATGCTACCAATACAACAACAAAAAATCTCTGACCTCCGCTTTGAAGGGAGGATCGCTTCCATTTATTACTTCGTTATTCAGTACTCCGGAAAGGTTGCGTTGGCCTGCCAATACTCGATACGCATTTATGGTCGTTCAGTTGCATTTACAATAAACATGTTCCATGTTAAATTAAAATTCTGATTACACTTATATAATGAATTATATCCTCTAGTTACATCCCCTAGTTCTAATTTGTAAAGCAAAATCCTCCCTCTCCACGGCAGATGGCAAGGAGCAAGAAGAGGGGCGGAAGGGCGAGAGTCCTCCTCGCTATCTGAACCACACGTGTGTAGCGAGAAATGGCCGGCCGCCCTCTTTCAGCTTCGCCAGTTCTTTGATTCACGACATAATCTTAAAGTGAATACATTTGATACCACAAATAAAAAATACCGCTATATTCTGACAGACGTCGAGGTGATGATAAAACTGATATCATACAAGAAGCACTTTAAATGAACATTGTCAATTAAGGTGCCTGCCATACTTCAGATATACCTAATACAATGCCGGTTGGTTCGTATTTATTTTACACTACTAATATAAATATACCATGAAAAAATTATTTTTAGTATCTATAGTGACGTGACAAGTTTCGCGGACCGCCTTTTCGCAGTAAAAATTAACGCCGTTATATCCGGATATCCGATATTCAGCACCTCTCACAATCCGATATTGGTTGATCACGGTAAAGTGAGCACTTTTGAAGCCCTAGTAACTTTTTTCCTATCAGCCATTTTTTATACTTCTTCCACAATTTTTTAATATAAATATTGCAATATAAGCAATAAACACAGTGTATATATTTCACCGGACTCGAAAATTCACGTCCAAAGTTAAAATGAAATATATTTATTGACTATTATTTTTAATGAGAAGGCTTAAAAAATCCTCACTTTACAATGAATAGCCTACACTCGGCACCCTCCTGTGAGCCACCCCTTGGCGCTCCACATCAGGGGTCCAAGTAAAACAGCTCGGTCATTTCCAAACAGAGGAAAACCTCAGCTGCAGGCCCCCCTACATAAGCACCAAGGTTCCCCAGAGGAGAACGTGAAAGCAAAAATCTCTACCACACGTGCGGTCTTTCAGTGTAAAACAACATTTAGTAAAATAATGCCCAGCCCAAGAAAAATATAATTTAAATATCTAACTTCAATTCTCTTACTTTGTTCCCCATCAGGTACACTAATGTAAGGGGGTGCTTTATCCCCTTCAGAAAACACAACACATTGGAACACATTCAACAGTAAATAGGCTGAAAAGATATATAAATTTAATGAATTTACTGGGTATCAACTATGTTCCTTAAAAAAAATAAAATAAAAACTTTGATATTCATTTCGGTTTTGTTTATTTCCTCGTTTTTTTCTTATCACACACAACAAGAACTTACAATCCCAAAAATATAAAGGAATAGTTCAAACAATAACATTAAAAATGAGTGCTATTACTTTGATAAATTTTTTATTATAGTTTTTATCCTTTGAGTTATCTTATGCGTTTTACTGTCATTTATTAAAAGTTAGGATGTACCCATGCGTCTGCATTAAGAGGTTGAGCCTCACATACCTTGTATGGTTGCTTGTATGCAGCAATACTTTTACTGCAAACACCTTTATGTGCCGATATCAGACATCACATATTAAAAATAAATAAATAAAAATTATTCCAGTTCTCCATTAGTTGATTCCACGATCACAATGGTAAACAAATTCAGTGAAACGGTTCAATTTTGGGGGAAATTGGGGTGCAGTCTCCTTCGTCGGCGTTCATGCAGCAAGCAAGATATAACATTTTCACACGCCAAGAATTTTAAAATGTCTTGCCGAAAAGGTAGAAAGGCGGTGGTCGGGCAGCGATACGCCACTCGTAGCTTAATTAATAGCACGGGCCGCGGTCCCATCGCTTGAAAGCTAGAACAGCCCTAGGTCACATCACATCAAAATGGTTAGGTCGTGCAGCCGGGGAACCGCACTGAACAAAATTTAAAAAAAAATTTAAAGAGAAATAGCATTAAATGAACACCGATTAGGCAACAAACATTTACCACGACGACTCACCAAAAGGTGAGTACAAATCACTCACCTAAGAGGTGAAGTATGGCTCTTATGACACAGTAAATCTGAAAAGTCTTGCAGTAAACTTCGAAACGAACTACATTGTTTGGAAGTTAAATTGAAGGAAATGGGGTCAGCATATTCCTGCACATACGAAAGTGACTTGACGATGTTTCCGACTCGCGATATGACCAGTCGATAAATATCGAACAGCCACATCGCAGAGTTAAATACAATGGAAACTTACACAAATTTCATTTGCATTTAAAAACCTAATTAAGATAATAAAAAACAAAAGGATCTTGTCATAATTAAATAAAATACAGGAATGAATCAAACAAGCCCAACACATTATAGCCAACAAATTCTGTAGGTTGATAACAAAAATAACGTTATTATGGTACCAATGCTGCCACCTATCCTAGCGTCGGGCTAACACAACCAAAGAGACACAAAATTAAGTTGGTTCAAAAAATAACAAAGAATCACAATTATGGCGTAGTTTTTTTAGCAGTGTTTATGGCCTAACAAATGAACCTTAGTGCATAATTAGACTTAACACAAAGTGTTGTGTGAAAGTAAGATACCATGTACACAATTACACAACGGTAAAGTAAATAATTTTAACATATCGCCATAACGAATACAGTTGTTATATGTTATAGGTGCTGCCCTCTGAAGTGAGAAGCGGCAGATAAAGAAATACATAATATAGTGTATTATTAAAGAAAATTGCTTTACTACTTGGCAAACAAGAGTAAAATAAAATAATATATGTATATAGTTATGTGACAATAACTTTAATACGGTACGTACTTACTATTGCACAGTCAAATTGAAAAAAAAAAAAAAAAAAAAAAAAAAAAAAACCTTTTTAAGGCAAATGTGGTGTTCCGACTGTAAACAAGGAAAGATCATGAAGAAAGAAAAAAACCGGCTTCGAAAATACTTAAATTGCTACAAAAGCAATAGAAAATTAATAGGTTAGGAGAGAGCATGCCGTAGCATGGCTCACAAGCCTTGGTGGACCAACTCTTTCGTGTCCAAACCAAACACGTGCAATACTTATGCATCAAACTGCCACGCATATCGGTTAGAATAAATTATACTAGTAGTTTGTAACAGCTCATATTTCGCCGGCGACATGCCGTACGAAATACTCGGCTCGTTGAAAATGTCATAACTTACGGAAATACACAACCAGATGTATCTGACTCGCAGCCGATTGTACCCATGCACTCTCGCTGGTGCAATGGCTACTAGTGTGTAGCGTCTATGACTTATGACAGGGCGGTATCTGATCTTACACTCTAATTATTACAAAACTATGAAGTATTTCAATGTAAACTTTTTACCGGGACAGAAATGAAAGTCAATACTTTGCTCCAGTTTATAAATTTGGTTTATAAATTATAAGTGATCGTTCACTGTAAAAAAAATAATGGTAAAATCATCTGACATATGTAAGTTAATATTCGCACACTTGTGTGGGAAAAAATAGTATTCCTTACGGGTAAGGTATAATTACTGCACTCTGGAGTAAAATTTACGTACATAGCGGTGGAAAATCCCATAAACGGGTGGGAAGATTACCTTACGAACGCGTGCATCTCTTCAGCTATCTCAAAAGCTAAGTGGGGGACGGGCGGTAGAAACAATAATTTAACACGCTATTATTTACCTGTGCTGTCACGCTGTCGTCGTGGTGTACTGGACAGCGCATCGGCCCATCGTGGTAGAGGATCGTGGTTCACGCCCACACATTGACAAGTGTCGAGATTATAGTGTTGATGGTTCGGTTACTATTCATAAGAGGAGGGGATAGGTAATAGAAAACTCAACGGCACAAATAGTCCAGGCTATTTATAAATATACTTTTTAATATATTTTTATTGTACAATATAGTTAATTTTCCCTTACTTGTATGGGATTTCCCCCCACTTTTGTCAGGTACATTTCCGTACGATTAGGGAAAAGTACTTTAGTTTTTATGTAAATTTACTCTACATTTAAGAGGTAATTTTACCTTACATGTGAAGGTAATTAGATTCCCTTACATGTAAGGAAATTTTGCTTCAAATTTTTTTTTCTAGTTTTGAAATGTGCCAAATTCAGCAAAAATCGCTCTTAGTAGCCTTCTGTTTACGATATTTATTCTTCTGCAAAACAGTGTTTTAAACTATAGGCCTTTCACTATAAAGTGAGCACTTTTGAAATCAACTTTAGAAAAATGCCACTGCCCCTACCTGCATATATTTTAACGGGTGCACTGAGTGCCACGCACTCAGTAAAGTTGATAACGAAGAAAGTAAAGTAGTTCCATGTCTTAAAGTTGAATTAAAGGTGTTAGGTAAACATTTGCGATGATTCAAATTATCTATTACGTTTTCTGATCTTTTAATGTATCTTAAGTGTAAGAATTAGCAGATTTGAAAATAACTACTTTTCTAATCATTTCATAGTTTTACTTGACCGACGCTGCATAAAGTGACGAGGCCCATGGCAATGTTAATTTTACACATGGTGTAAGAGTACACTACGTGCATACAAGTAGATCTTAATCAGGGCTTTCAAAAGTGTCCAGTTTACCGTGAACAGCCTTTGTAGGACTATTGCTTACCTTTTCTTAAAAGTCACCGCTTAAAATTCTGAGGCAACAGAACACACGCGAAGGTTGTTTGCGATATTATCCTTCACCGTCGCAATGCTTACTTACGGCCGGACGTCACCTCGATCATTTTAAAGTTTATGGCGTGAATACGTCTTTAAATTTGCAACCAAAGTGGGAGGCAATCCAGAAAATCCAAAGATAACAAAATCGGGGTTTTTGAGTTGGTTAAGGATGCAAGCAACATAATTTCAGTTTTTCACAAAAGAAAGGAAAATTTTTTGAAAATTAATTATTTAACTATGAGAAAGGATATACATTTCAAACGTTGCTGTCTCTGCGTCCTACAAGATGTGATGTTCACGTGAAGTCTCTGACGAGGTTTCTTGATGATTACAAAAGAATTCAGGAAACAGTTAATTCATTGCTCACAACCACCGGAGCTATACGAGATGACGGAAGAGCAACTTTGAAGGGATATCGAAACCAGATAAATTTCATGAAGACTCTGCTATAAAAGTTGAATTTCTACATTCGACCCACATGAATTAATGGCTAACAGCTTACAGAAAGCACGTTTCACAGCTACCAGGGCAAAGGGTCGGCATAAATAGATCTGAAAACGATGAATAATATGGGAACTGATCATCATTTCAACTGTATATGGGACAGTTCCGAAGAAGTCGCAAAAAAAAAAAAAACTACATCTAAAAAGACAGAGTAAACCACCTAAGTGGCTGGAGAAAACAATCTAGTACGCACCACCATCAGAAATGTCACCTGAAATTCGTTTTCGCAAAGAGTATTTTTCAATAGGTGTGAGCAATGAGCTACAACGGAGATTCCAGCAACCTGAAATGGAAATTCTTCCACGACTAGAAAATACTTTGATCAGTGCTGCAAAAGGCAAGCCCAATACAGAAAATTAAATGTCAGAAATATTACTAGAACACAAATTTGAATAGGATTTTAATGCATTGGAGTTATCTGCCGTACTCGCGATGTTACTAACAGTAACAAGAAACTGCGGTGAAGACGTTTCAGCATATTCAATAGCAGTTTCTTATAGAAATCAGCCTACAACTGCATTCAATAATATAATGGATGAAGTTGTATGTATGTCTGATTGCATTGCTTCTGACTGTTGCTGCATCTTCAGCATCTGCTGAAAGATCATTTAGTTCTTTAAGATATATAAAGAATTATTTGCGAAGTACTATGTCACAAAAGAGACTTACACACTTGGTGTTGTTATATACTCACTCTAAAATCACTGCAAAACTTTACCTGGATGGAATCCTGCGATAATGGACACTATTAGTGTGGTGTCACACAAGGATGCTGGTTCCAAACAAGCGTTTGTTTACCCTTGAGTTTAGATGGTGATGTATTTTGTGGTAAGCTGTAATCATTAGAGTAAATGACAAACGTTATATTTTAACGTTTTCCAAAGGTAGTTAAAATAAAGAAAACGTAGATAAAGTAAATGTGGGCTAGTCTGCTGTGTTAACATTTTTTATTTAAGTTTAAATGTAGGTAGGCTCATAACCCTTACCAGAAGGCATTGTGCAGAGTCGTATACTTTATCATTCGAAATCATTTTCAGAAACGAATCTATCATGTATCAGTAGCAAGATATTTAAGCAGTATTTGATAGCATTAATTTTCACCTTTGCAAATACGTAGTGTCTGGAAACACGTTTTTATTCCAAGTAATTCCACCTATCTTTGTTTATATCCATTTTCGTCGCACGTGCATTTCCAATGAAATTTGCAGTTGACACGTAACGTGTATTTTCCCAGATTACTACATGACCACTGAATGGAGTCGTTTTAAAAGTTAATTTATTAGTGCAAGCAGTGATACAAACAAAGAGATTAGTTTCTCTTAAATGGAGTGACAATAGAACCAGCTGATGAATACAATGTTTGTAACTGTCATTTACAAGATGTAAATAAGCCAATCACTGAATACTTGGGAGGTCTATCAAAGTCGGGTTCACTACACATGTTAGATGTCGCAGTTTTGACATAGAGAGAAAATCAGTTTTTAGAGCATTTAAAAATTATGAGTTTTAGATTCTTTTCTTTGCGACAGCAGTTTATTTTTGTTATGAGGTTGATTGTAAATTTGGTAAAATTGTTTACCGTGTTTTATTTTTACGTTAAGTGGAAACAATTCACATTTATTTGAGTACAATTTTTGTATTTTACAGGCTTACCTGAAACATACAGTGATTTTTTTTTTTTTTTTTTTTTTTTTTTTTTTTTTTTTTTTTTTTTTTTTTTTTCGCGATAAGGGTGCACTTATATATTGTGTAATGTAAGTAAATATAATACACGTTAATCTTAAAATCTTATTCAAAACCTCGCCCCGTTACAAACATAATTCAAAGATATAAAAATTTATTCTAGGACTCCCTTGCCCCCCCCCCCCCTTGCCGTAATCCTTTTTCAAACAGTAGTTGGCACGTCCTTGATACGTTAACATCAAAGGAACTGCCACGTCATTTCACACACACACACACATATATATAATACAACATTATATATATATTTTTATAGAACATTTTTATGTCATGACAGAAAACACCTCCCTTTTCTGCAGACAAACAACGGAAGATAGTGACCTCCTCTCGCTTATTCCATTCCGGAAAAAAATGCTATAACAGAATGTAGGTGAACTCAGTAGCACGGACTAAAGCGTTTCTTATAAAAACTAGGAAATGAGAAGTAAAATCAGGGACAGAAGTGGGAGTAAAACGGTTTTGTGGACGCCTATGACGTAGGCTATTTGCCTGGCTTGTCGTGGTTCATTCGCTCTGTCACGTGTGTTCGAGGTACAGAAGAAAGTGAGCGAGATAAGGGCGACATTGACACGTACGCCTAGTGCCGCATCGCCCCTATGCTCAGCGCTCTGAACTTGCGTGTAGTGTTCTCGTCGTACTGCGTGTACCTGGGACTTAAACCGATGACCCTATAATTTTATTGGTGGTAAGTTTGAAGCAAAGTTCTCTGCAGGTCCTTATAGCAGCCTTGCATGTTTCGACCAGTATATTTTTTAACACAGCAGTGTGAAAAGGCCTTATGGATCTACCGAGCGAGGTGGTGCGGTGGTAACTCACTGGATTTGTATTCGAGAGGACCCGGGTTCTATTCCCGGTCCGGCCATCATGGTTTCGGTTTTCCATGGTTTTCCGAAATTACTCCAGGCGAATGCTGGGATGGGTCCCTAACAAGGGCCATGGCCGATTCCTTCCCCAATCACTCTTCCCTGAACAACTTGAACCTTCTCTAATGACCTCGATGTCGACGAAACTTTAAGCCAAATTACCTACCTATAGGCTGTTCACGGTAAAGTGAGCACCTATGGAAGCCCTGTCTAAGATCTACTTGTATGCCCGTTGTGTATTCTTCCGTCTTATGTAAACTTAACATTGCCATTGGCCTCATCACTTTACTCATGCGTTGGTCAAGCTAAACTGTGGAATTATTAGAAAAGTAATTATTACACAAAACTGGTCAGTTTTACACTTCCGTGCATTAAAAAAAAAGACATCACAAATGGTTACCTAACACTTTTTATTCGACTTTAACTTGTGGAACTACTTTCCGTTCATAATTACCAACTTTGCTGGGCGCATGCCACTCGGTGCGTCCGTTAAAATATATGCAGGCAGGAGCAGTGACTTTTTTCTAAGGTTGAGTTTAATAATGCTCATTTGATCGTGAACAGCCTTTACCTGCCTTATGGGCTATGTTTGAGGGTTCAGGAATAGCATTTATAATCTATTCACGGTTACTTCAGCCTTTTCTGAAGCCCTGCTAAAGTTCTACTTCCAGGCTATTCCTCTGCCTCGTGAAAACTAAACTTAACCAAATCCAGAAAACTACACCAGAGGAACAACGCACCTAATTCGTGCGCACTCAGTTGTAATAGTATTTTGCATGACAACTATTTCTTACTAGGAGCTACCAACACAGATGTTTTCTTACTGTTGTCAATCATATTTATTATAAATGAAATATTATTCTTGGTAAATAAAATATAGGTAAATCTAATAAAACGAAAAATAAGATACTTTTATGTTAACAGAGGTATAAAACGCTGGTGATACATAACATGTTTAGGAAATAACTAAACAGGTCATATATGGGGTGATTTTCCAAAGGTGTGATTCAAAAAGTGTGAAGAAACCGCGAATAAACTATAAACTATGTGCGTTATGACTTTAGAGTGTCATTCGTCTTTCGTCTGACGTGTGCTTCCTTTTTGTATATAATGGTAACACGTTAAGTGGTTATATAAAAAAAAAACACGGATTTTTAAACATTCTAGAACGCGATTCAGGTGGGTAAGCGGCGGCCTTTAGTATTTAAGTACTTCACCCAGTGCTCGAGTACTGTTGAGCAGTTTTCTAGTAGAGAACACGTAAGTAAGTGCTATAAACAGTTTTCAACGCGTGCAGATATATTTTCTTTAGGATTAATTCCTACTCCTAATAACGGCATGGCGCTTACGAAAATACACACACACACTTACGTAGATACTACCGTCATTTCTATGGCCAGCAGCCATTTTTATTTTTAACAATTTGGGAAATTCCGACCGATGGTAATTGAATAAACTGCGTGGACATAATATATTTATCAGTTAATGAACCGTAGAGAGAAAGTATTCATTTCTACAAAGTATTTCCATTTTAAAAAATTACGTGGTATTTTCATTTTAAGTGCTATATTTTGCGGGTAAATGTTATTGTCGTCTACCATTCAACCTGTTGAAGTGGAAATGTGCAAACGAAGCATTATATCACACAACTATAAAGCTACCGGTTTTATAACTCCTGGTGAAAAGTATCAAGCGGCAAATGTTTTACGTGCAGAAAGTTTTAAACTTTTGACACACCACTTTTTTAGGCGATTAATATCTGTCTGGCTTGCTATACAACGAGCCGAGTATGTCGCGTTTCTTTTTTATTTTCGAGGGCCACGGTGGTTGAGCGGTCAGCCTGCTCGCCTCCCACCGAGGCGATCCGGGTTCACATCCCAGCCGGGTTACTCGGGATTTTCGCATGTGGGAATCGTGCCGGACGATGTCGTTGATAGGCGGGTTTTTTTTGGGGGGGATGTCCCGTTTCCCCCGACACTTAATTCCGGCGCTGCTCCATACTCACCTCTATCACCCCCATCGGCTCTCAAGACTTCGATGTTAAGAGCCGTGCCAATCTCTTCACTCCACTTCACTTCTTTTATTTTCCATTTTTCTTGGCAATTTTTCAGGAGAACGTGTAAGTTAAATTTCAGACAAGCGTGCGATACTTTGGCATCAATAGCTACTTCAGCTGATTCGGTCGCGTGGGATCTCTGATCATTTACGACACCCTGGAGCAGGTCGTCACAAAATTACCTCTTACATTAGAGGTCACGTCTCCACGCACGCATTGCAGAGTTCGGAGGCCATTATCGTCAAGAGTGTCTGTTGCTTTAATTATTCCTCTGTTCAATAGTGCAACGTGAAATCCAGCTCTTAACAGTTTTCAAATTTTAAAAAGAGAATATATCTGAAGTGAAAAATGTCCTAATGTAGTCTTAACTTTCCATGCAGTAAAAATTCAGAATGTTCTTCGTTTTGTTTGTCCTGGCAAATGGTTAGGGTAGGGTAGTCAAATCTAGATGTCATAAATGTACAGCGCCATGGTCAACACTAACGCTCACTGCTGCGATGTAAATGTGGATGCATTTATATGCGCATATATGATATGTTGGAACCATGCACTTATTATTATGCACTTCCAAAGTGTCGACAGGATAACCAAATGCACGTGGCGTCACATTGGAACTATGCTAGAGTCACATTTGGATTGCCTAACTGGCACGCCTTTATCCTCATACCATGCTCAGTACGAAGGAGGTATTGTAAGTCTCTTAATTTATTGTTTTTTTTTTTCGGGCTGATAAAAACCCCCGCTTTTATTCCACGAGGCCAGTCAGGAGTCTTATTAATGCGCTAAACTGTACACTTGAACTTGCTCCTAAAAACATTATATACGCACATGCCTTACCTGATATAAAAAAATTGGACTCTTGCACTATAATCGGTCGTCCTATTCAAGTATACAACAGAAGTTGCCTTTGCAGTTATGCAAAATATCAACAAAATAAACGTAGGACTAGCTTTAATATATATATATAATAGGAAAACTATTGTATAGTTTTCGACAGCATAGAACTGCATCTACACGTATCGATTGTGGAGTCGAATGGGCATTAAAATTGCTCTTTTTTTTTTTTTTTACTGATCGCTGCTCGTTTAGGTAAATACGGACCAGCAGCCATCTCGGGGAAACTGCAAACAATGTATGCCACGACGTCGGTATTATCGCTCATTAATAGTAATTAACAGGGCGTTCGCGGTTCAGCGCATGCCTGCGTTGTTTATTCGCAATTAAAAGTAGTTGTGACGTAGTAAATGGTGAGGGGAGGTGAAAGGGGGTTGTTTACACGGATTGTTCTCGGGGATAATTATTCATTTCCCGGCATCGGGTGTGTAAACACTCACTCCAGCAATCTCTCTCTCTCTCTCAATCTCTCTCTCTCTCTCTCTCTCTCTCGTTACCCCTTTCGCCATACACTTCCCTCCATCCTCTCACTGCCCCCTCCAACCTCCTATGTCGCTCGGTTAACTAACAATAGCGGTCTCATCTTTCCAGCAGCCAAAGACTGAACTCCGAATACGCCATGTAGAACTTCACTGACCTTTTATTTCATCAACTAATGGAAGTAATAAAGAAAATAAACCAATTTCGGTACTTCCTATAGAAATATTCTGCGAAGCCGAGTCTAAATAATTTTGCGTAGGCCTACGTCAATAGTCATGTTTGCCGTGGAAATGCAGAATCAACTTCCCAGAATTTCTTTGAGTGTCTGACGAGGATATTTTAGCATGAAACTTAATGCACAATTAAAAACTGTTTTGAAAATCGTTGGATTTTTTCCCCATTACTCTTTTAATTGAGCTCTGATGCCGTTTTATTTTTCGTCGTAATGATGCTTAATTGGAATTAATATTGTACAGATCTTGGTATTTTAGAGTTTTATACAACTTTAAATGCTTCCTTGTAACAAGCGCTCACTTTATTTTATCTTTAGTATATTCGCATGGACTGCCTTAAGCCTACTCAAGAAGTTTGCAACAGTTAGAGGTGTATAATAAAGTAAATAATTTCCACAACTCTGGTAATTTGAAATTTTTAGCAGCAACTGCGTGTTTATTGTAGTGACATTTTTGTTTTGTCGCTGCTGTTCTTGGAAATATAGTTGTGTTAGGAGAATTATTAACTCTAGAGTTCTGAATATCAATAACCAAACGTATGCTCGAAATTGAATCAGTCAGTATACGTGCGATAAAAGAGAGAGAGAGCGTGTGTGTGAGTTGTGTGTGTGTGTGTGAGCTTCTCAATTCTCCACGATTGTTTTACGACCCTTTTACACGATCGAAGTTCACTTCCAATTTTCTTCAAATTTATTGAATTCAGTTCATTGAATGCTGTGTGACGTCACTTGGAAGTCATCATCGCTGCCATTTTGTATTTCAAGCAATTGAAATACTCAAATTCCTTCAACGATATTGGTTTAGAAGATGTTCTATACTATCTTGAATCCAATTTTTCATATAGTGCTCTAAATTATTAATACAGTGTACACACAAAGTGTAGCGTCTTAATAGAGAAATGTATGTTCATTTCAACTTTAAAAATATCTGCATATATTTATTTCATCTTAGAAAAATGTTTGTTTTTATTTTTACAAATTATTTTTGCGTAATGTATAGTTTGTGGAGTTTTTTTTAAGTTACTAAACTGAATTGTATTTTTTTTTAACTAAAATATTAAAAAAAAAATGTTTTTTGCCACTTCATTATTTATATAATAGAGTTGCATATGTGAAAATCTTTCAAAACTTTAAAGTAATAATTAAATTTCTATTGAAATCAGTCGATTGAAGTGCATGTGAACATGTTCTGTATTCAATGAGTAGAACTCAATTAGTTGAATTCAATAATATATTTGATCGTGTGAACTGGCCTTTATGAATGTATCTGGAACTGAGCTTCAGACATCCTGTAAAAAGAATTCGTATGATTTGGCGATCTTTTAATTTGAATCCCTAACATGATCCCGAGCTGTGATAGCTTTCTCTGCGCACCACTGGAATTAATAAGACCCCAGTTTGATAGCGGTAAGCTAATAAAAGGACGCATGCAGTCTGTTCACGGTTTTTTCACACTTTTTGAACCAAACCTGTAAAAAGTCACCTTGTGTAAGACGTATTTAGTTACTTCCTAATTATGCCAAGTATCACAAGTATTTTATATCTCTGTTAACATAAAAGTATCTAATTTCTCGTTAAAATGAAGTTTTACCTATATTTTTTATAAATCATACAATTTAATTTATAATAATTATGAATTACAACGGTGATAAAATGTCTGTGTTGGCAGCGCCTAGTAAAAATTAGTCCTCATACAAAATGTTATTACAGCTGGATGCGCACGAATTCGGTGCGTTTTCCTTCGGAGTAATTTTGTAGACTTAGATAAGCTTAGTTTGCACGGGGCGGAGAAATATTCTTGAATTGGATCTTTAGCAGGGATTCAGGATAGTGTGAAGTAACCGTTAATGGACTATACACACTAAATCAAACCTAAGCTTATAACGGAGGATTCTCACATAAAAACCCTTGACTTGCCCGGAATTCTAACATATGACCATTCGTGCCCGTAAGTTGGTTGTGGCATCCCAAACAGTCATCACAGAGAGATCTTCTTAGATCTATAGATTTGTTTGAAGGCGATTATCAGACAGTAAGCTCCCGGGTTCTGTTCCCGTGTAATGTGTGGATGTGAGTGCTGCTTTCCATTGTTGCAGATTAGTTTAGTGCACAATCCACCTCCAGTTAGCCAAAAGGGCTAGAAATATGGACGTTAATTAGAATCCATTAATTTTCACGGAAGGTATTTTGGTCTATATGTTTCAATATCGCACGATATTTCGTCTATTATTGTTAAACATGCTTTCGCAATAAACGGACCCTAATCATGTCCTATACATTGTCGATATGCTGTCAAAAGTATAAATCTTAGTGACCAACGACCTCGAAACAGTAAAGATTCAAAATCTCTCTCATCTTGCAAGCTCCTGTTTACTACAATTTTTCCAGGATTTCTTCGTATGTTTCAAAATATACTTGCATGTTAAACCGGACTTCCAGGACAAAGACATTTCGTATGCTTTATCACATTATAGGATGATAGTCATTTACTTTACAACTTCACTGGCTACGCCAGAAATATTTAGAATTCTTGAAGTGCATTACGTAAGTACAAAACCTCCTTCGTACAAAAAGTAAGTAAGCAAGCTTGGAGGTGACTGGGTCGTGTTTGCTGTTCTACATACGTACTAACAGATCTCGAGCAACGAACGTTATGTGTTTTCACTACGAAAATGTGGCCATCCAATATGTATCTTTAAATAAAACGCGTTAACGTTCACACTAAGAGTCATAACATTCTCAAGATGTAGACTACAGATATGTGTATTATAATGTTTCGAGAAGTGGGCAGTGCACTGCAAAATATTACGTGGCTTAGGAAGCTCTGCACTGTATGGTCATACGAGAAAATAGTTTTTGTCAGTGAACGTAACATTAGAATAAATAAACACCGTAGTGGGAACTGGCTGTAAAGGAAGAGTTTCCGGTAGAAAGTGGATAAAATTAAGAATCCTAAACTAAGATACAATACGAATAATACAACAGTGCATAAAATCAACATATCGATTAAATAACCACGTCGGTAGTAATTAGTAATAATTTCACTCTGCGATATTGATGGATCGAGATGTTCGATTATTGTCATTATTTTTGCTTGACTGAAATTAACTGTACATATTATTTTAAGTGACTCTTCAGAACTTCAAGCAGAGATGAGATATTTTCTCAGGAAAGTTATTCTGTAACAAACACTATCAGTGTTTTCATACGCCATTTATTTTTTTATCCTAATTAGCATCTCATAATCTGGCGGTTCTTCGACATGTTAATCCAAAGAGTGATTATCTTCATTTTTTTCAATTATTGTGCTGTTATGGGTAAATTTAGCCATGTTTACCAATATTCAAATCTCAAGAACGTTGTAACAGACGCTTTTGATTCCTACTTTTACCTTTCAAAGTTGCTGGCGTCTTTGAGTCAACACATTGCGGAACACACCGTGCCGGCTTTCTGATACTGTCCAATGCATGGTTCCAGTCATAGACTAAAGATGAGGTAGGCCGATCTCGCTGGCTGCGCACAACCAGTCTGTGTCCCAATTTTGAAATGCTTTTCTGCCAACACGTCCAGCGAAAACGGCATGGTTTGGATTTTAGGTTAGAAAACTGATTTGTAAACAGATGATTTGAGATGTATATATACTCTCTCTAACCAATTTGCGATGCAGTTTTATTAAATTAAAATGGATAAAAGTATTTTATTAATATAATAGTGCTTCTCGTTTAAAAACTAAGATATATAAAAACACTCTGAACACTACTGACCACGTGACTTTGACAGTTGTGTAGGACTGGGGTAGGTCAATGTTGGGTACATGCGCAGAAGACAAACAAGCAGCCCACCTCATCTTTAGTCTATGGTTATAATAGCGAAAGAATACTTCCAAGTCACAAATTAGCCGTGAGTTTACACGACCGTAGCGCTAGGTAATTGCAAGTCTTGGACAAGCTTCGTTGCAGAAACTGAAGCGAGTGCTGTACTCGGCAGGGGGCAGCAAAACTATTCGTGGTAGGAAGTCACTCAGATGGAAAAGGATGATGTCTCCCCTCGGCGGACTTATCTGGCCGGCTGAACTACCATCTTGCCGCGCCGCAGGAGAAGATACTTGCCCTTCGGGCCATAACTTAACATCGCACCCTGCAGACGCTTCCCGGCTCCGCAGCGCGCCGGGCGTTTAATAATTTTCTAGTTAATTGAATTTCCCCCGAGCAGTTATATACTTTTTAAGTTGGGAAAGGGAAAGGAAACTGTTATGTTCCGCGTAATAAAGGCCCGAGGCCAAGAGCTTTTGGTTGTGGATATGCGCTGCTACTTCGCGGGGGCCGGGAGTAAAAGAAAATTGTGGCGGCCTTAAAAAAGAAAACTTTTTGCAGACTTACGGCGGTGGTGGCAATAATACCCAAAGTAATATTGTAGAGACTTAGATTATCGAACTTCGAACATGCACTTCGATGCTGCTGGAAACTGTATAATGCTCTCCATTCGGTGTACTTCTACCCCATCGTAGCTGCTATTTTAACCGAGGCCCATTCCAATTTATGGAACTCTTTCCATTTTTATTGAAGATATGCTCGTTAAACACGTAAACATTTTCAACGATATCATGTGAATAACTATATCCTATTAAACTTTAAATTTCTTATATTATTGTTTGAGGGCATTTTGCACTTTAAAAACTAGATTTACAATAACCCGACAGTCCAACAAAACAGCCCCGTCCCCGACGAGAATTTTTCATCAGCCAATCAGGAGCACGGTCCCCTCGACAAAATCGTAGCCCCGACAGCCCGACGAAAGTAGATTCCATTTCCACTTTCGTCAGGCGTCACTTGGTAGCAGAAAAAAAAACATAACCTTACGACAAAACATTACGTGCGGATTTCACTACTGCGGTAAGTTTCATATTAAAAATATTTTATTTATGTGTACTACATCCTGGTTATCTTGTAATAGAAAGCTGTTAAATCAACGTAAATAAATTTTCGGTGACAATAATTGCTCCAAAATCCAAAAATACTTTGTTTACAAATTTTATAAACACAAAATAGTGTACACTGGTTTGTGATTCCTTTGCACATTACTGACCATTCTAGGATTTGCCGAAAGCCACGCAACACTTGTCGGATGGAAACTGTCAAGGTATTGTAAACACTGAACTAATTTTGGTGGCGCAAATGGTCGAACTGAAAAGTCGTGTCGGACTGTCGGGAAGAGCTCATTGTGGCATTGTAAATCCACCATAAGGCGTTCGTCCACTCGGCGCACGAACTGCGTTGATGTGTGTTTATGAAACATGTTTTTTAAAACAAAGTGTTTCATGTGAGCACATTCTGTTTGCACGCGAAAAATATAACACATCGCCAAAAACGACATTTTTTTATAATGCTATATAAGCCGTTCACGGGAAGCTGAGCCCTTTTGAAAGCTCTGCTTAAGATCTACTTGTATGCTCTTAGTGTATTCCTCAACTGTATGTAAAATTAAAATTTCCATGGACCTCGCCACTTTATACATGCGTTGGCCAATTGAAAATTCAAAATTATTATACAAGTAAATTATTTACAAATGTGTTAATTCTTACTCTAATATACATGAAAAATACTGAAAGCAGATGAAATCATTATAGTATCGCAAATATTTACCTTATACTTTTAATTCAGGAGCGGAACCGCATTCCTCTTCATCGTTGCCAACTTTACTGGGCACATGTCAGACAGTATTCCTGTTAAAATACTGTATATGCAAATAGGGCCCAGTGAGATTTTTCAAGGGTTGACTTCAAAAGTGCTAACTTTACTGTGGACAGCCTTTATAGGCTGTTCACGGTAAAGTGAGAACTTTCGAAAGTGCTGCTTGGTCTCTACTTTTCTCCTTATTTT
Organism: Dryococelus australis; assembly: GCA_029891345.1. Classification (NCBI taxonomy): domain Eukaryota; kingdom Metazoa; phylum Arthropoda; class Insecta; order Phasmatodea; family Phasmatidae; genus Dryococelus; species Dryococelus australis. Next base: position 54,435,934 of record CM056999.1, read on the forward strand.
GTATCTTTCCGTCATATGAAAATTTAACAGTGCCATGTACCTAATTACTTTATTTATACACCAGTCGAGTGGAAAAGTGTTTTGATTACAGTGATTATTTTTCGACGTCTGAGTTCCAAAGCGCTCACTTTGCCGTGAATGTCCTATAGCTTGAAATATTCTGGGTGAATTCCTGCGAACCAAGCGTAGGACTCCGCACAGAACCTTGCTACGGACTTGCCGCCAGAGAAATTACAGGGTCATCGCGTAATCACACGGGTACACACAGCACGACGAGAACTATGCACGCCAGTAGGGAACCTTACACGTAACGGCGATGGCGCACGTGATGTGCGTGGCAGTGTCGCCCTTAGCCCTCTCGCGCTTCTCCTTCTCAAACGCGGGAAAAATATCCAGGCAGACGAGCCCCCTTACATAAATCCTAGCAAAAAAAAATCGGGTTTGGCTGTGTTGTTAACACGGTCGTTTGTTTTGTGTGAATACATATACGTTGACGCGCTCGGACACCTTGATGTTTTTTTTTTACGTTCCCGTCACCGCTTCACCCATCGTATGAGGTTTTATGGGTATCGCTGAATTGCTTTTGAGATTATCTTTCCAACCGTATACGATTTATGTATTTCGACGTGGCTTTTTGATGAGTATAGGCCGACATTGTGTTAAGTTTTCTTAATTTTTTTCATTAAACGCATATAATTTGACCATGACCACGGCTCACAAATGTTTTTATACACGCAATTGACTGACCTTGACGAGAGCTGTCAATTGAAACTTACACAAGAGTCGTACCTTCTCCTAGCCAAAAGTTATACTACGCGGAAGTTATGAGACACGGCGAAACGAACTCTAACTTGCCCCCCGCCCCGGCGCGCTATGCTTCGCAGTCCTCACTCAAAGTAACATATTCTTTGAGCATTTGGCAATCAAGTGGTGTAATTGAATTTCTAATTTAGACGATAGATTCGGAACTCACAACTCCTTGCAGCCTTCTGTAGCATCAAATATGAAGTATGATTACCACCATGTACGAAAATTTACTTGTGTTGAATGTCACTGATTTGTTTCTGTACTCCAGAGAGACGGCCAGCCATATTTGCTGCTCCATCAAAGAAATGCCCCCGAACATTGTTAAAAGTTAATTCAAGTCTTGCAAGAATGTGTTTTATACACATTAAAGTAGCTCTGATTTTGTGTCAGGGGGATGAAACATTTATATTAATTTTTTTGATTCTAAAAGCGATATAGAATTGATATCTCTGATGCAATGACTTAATTATTCTTCATAAGCAACATCAGTGGCACCATATGCTGTGATACAAAGAAGTCACTTTTCTTTACATCTTGTACAATATTACTTTGCACTTGATGGGCTATGATTTCCAGGAGTTCATTCGGAATTTTTCCATCCAACTGGGGCATCTCTACTTCTCTCTTCCAGTGAATCACGCAAATTCCCTTCTCATTTCCGAGCCCACGCAAAGTTTGCCTTTTTCGAGCTAAGTACCTCATAGAACCCAACACTACCCTCATAGAAGCTTTAGCATTTACTTGCTGTTACCTAGACTTGTTACTAATTAAGGCTATCATGTGTCTACCTAACTCTTTTTGAAGAAGCAAATTAACAGATAACGTATTTTGTTCACTTTTCTCGTGGACATGAAACTTCTCACGGGCTTTCTCACAGTTTCTGAAGCCATTGTCTACATATGCCAATTCAGCGAATTTTGTTGGTGAACTGCATTTGAGCTCATGCGCATTCATGCACTAGTAACAATAAACGGCATCTGTCTCTTCTGCTAAAAGTGTCGAATCACGAAGAAAGACACGATCATCCATGAGCGTCTTTAGGGAAAATGTATTTCTTTAGAGGTTTATTTTGTTCCACAGCATCTTTCACGTCACCATCTTTGTCGAGGTGATAAGAAGGTCCTGAAACTTCATGGAAGTTGTTTTGGACCACCGAATTAGCTTCAGAATGGATAACTGGAGTTCTGCCACTTTCTGCTGTTTCTTTTCTCTCTTTTTAGGTACTCCTTGTCCTTCTAACCATTCGTGTAAGAATGGCCTCTAGGCTTTGGATGTCTGTAAAACAATTAATAAAAGTGTTACATTGCTGAAAGGACTCATCTTCACATCTGGTACTTTTAGGCTTAATATAAAATACTACGGCATAAAAGATTGCAAATACCTATATCAATGCACAATAGATATAAAATCTTCAACTCCAATAATTTTTGTAGTGCTTTTGATTAGCATATCGACATTGTGGTTCCACAAAATGCTCATTCATTAAAACATTTTCAAGCACACATTTTTATCATTATTGAATACTAAACTGTTTTCTCCATGGAGTCTACTCCATGTCTTCACATTCAACATGTTATTTTTAAGAAACCGATCTTATTATTACAGCGAATTTATTATTATTAAATTATTATTACAAACAGACAATTATTTGTGATGACGGCAGTGATAAGGTGTAAAGCTGAACTTGCGACGTTACACTATTTACAAACGTAGCTTAAATGCCCATTGGCATCTACAAACGACATGTCATTCCCATTACAGACTACCGTAAGAAATGATTTCATGCACTGCAGATAGCAGGGTGTACTATTACGCGCTGGCTGTTTATTGCTAGGCAATCGACTTGCAAGCAAAACGTCACACAGACGAGAGTAATAGGGGCTGGATGGTTCTGGCCCACTTTTGATAAATTGGATTATTGGTTTTATTAAACAGCTTAATTAATTCGACCAAATGATCAGACAAAGACATGTGTATAAAATTTGCTTAATCCGACGAAATTAACCAAGTGAAACTAATTTGACTAACAAAAATAAAAAATAAATAAAATGTTTTATTTGTGTGATTTTATATTTGGCAAGGGCAAGTATGTGCAAGACTGTCATAAGGGCCATGGATATTTATTTTTGGAGATCAGCAGCAGCAGCATAGATGTTCATCATTAGAGGTATTGCAGTCAACTGAGGTGTGAGGTGTACTGGTAGGGAACGGTATATATGTACTATCTTGGGAAGTCGTTGTAGGACTGTGGTGGGTGAAGTAGGGGAGTGAGGAGGTGTTTACCCTTTGCCATCTCACAGGCGGATGATGGGAGAGAGCAGGAGTTCTGTCCAGGTCGCTGTCTGAATGTATACTAAACTCTAGATATGTGTAACGGCAGAGTTCGGAAATGCGTATTTCGATATTATTAATAAATAAATCTTTTTTAAAATAACGAAATATATGATTGAATGTATTCCAGCGAAATCAAAAAACTACCAACGAAGTAACTACGAGATGCTACAAACAGAAATTATTGGATCACAATCCAATAAAATGCAAAGAGAGATGAATACGATTTAATGTGAATCAAACCCAACAGAACAAATGTAGTTGACTAACCCAATTAAAACGACCTACTCTGAATTATATTACAATGTATATGCAAGTAACGAAATACTAGCTACCCGCAAATGAAATAGCCTTACTATTGAAACGCAAATACCTGACATAATTACTCATCGACTACCACAAAAGGAACAAGTTAATACTAAACACGCAACGTTTCAAAAACGTGTTGAACCACTTCACACTTCACAAGCCACAAGTTCAAAATATTAAGGATTCTCAAAGCTATTTCCCTACCAATTTTAGTTTTAACGAATCTATTAAAACCCAGAAATGTTCAACATACTTTCCATGGAACCAGACGACTTCCACTAAATCACGCTTCACACGCAAAGAAGTAATAAAATACTAGGCCTAACCATGCAAAAAGGCATTTTACAGCTCAAGAATATAGGTGTCATAAAAACTAGATGACTTACCAACGAATCGCGAAATGATCCGAAAAAACGCACACGCCCAAAAGAAAACTCACAAATCACTTACCGCCTCAAGCAAGCAATTAAACTAAGTCTTGCAACACACACGTTCAAAATATTAAGAACGCCGCAAGATAGTTTACTATCATATTCCCCTACGAATATAATATATAACAAAACGAATATAATATATAACAAATAACAGGATAAATCACACACAAGGTTTGAAGCATGAAGCATAAATTAAACACGGAATAATGACTTTACCGCCCCAGCAATATAAGTGCCATAACAATTGTTTGGTAAAATAGAAAATCACATGCAAATTACGTTTCACCCTCGTTGGATCTGAGGTCTAGGACGCACACGCAATGTTTGAACTACGTACAAAGTTATTTTTCTATCCCATATAATTTGTCACAAATCATTTAAATCTCAGAAATGTACTAATACCCGGAACGAAATATTAGCTAAACACCATCTACCTTGCCACCTCCAATTAAACACACTAATCGAATACCATTAAAACACACGCACATTCAATTAAACACGGAAAAAATCACTTCATCGCCCCACCAACAGATATAAGTGCAATAACAAGTATTTAGTTAAATCGAAACAACCCACACAAGCAGGAAACCAAGTTTACATAATTACACGGACAAATATGGACATCAAATATTAAACACAGACAAAGAAACATAATATTCGCTAGAAAATGAAATACCCGGAACGTAATACTAGCTAAACACGATGTACCCTGACGATTTCCACTTAAACACAAATAAGGAAAGACCTAGCCTCATTCACACGTAATCGCACGCAAAAATGAATCACAAATGAGATATAAATTAACAACGCTGTCCACGTGTGTTATTTTCGCCCGTATCGCTGTGCCTCTAAGGCGATAAAAAGTCTCGGGGCCATGTACTCCTAAGATGTTAGACTAATTTAACAACTTTTGAAAGTTGCACTGATATTTAAATACTCGTCTGACGAACAGTCGTAGTAGGTCCGGAGCTCCCCAGCACCTGTATAGAGTTTCCAAGAAGCTTTGGAAATCTTTACCTGACAGAAAACACTGAAGCTTTGCGTCATTGAATGGTGTCTGGTCCTGGGATGGCTCGCTGAGTTGAAGAATTCAATCACACCAAGCTCAAGAGATGGGAAAAACATGAGCCGCCACCATGATGCTAACAAGCATTCACAGATTGAATTTGCAAAACGTGTAAAGTCTCTTACACATTCAATACAACTGTGATCTTCTGGTGCTTGACAACAGAAATATCGCAGATTCAGCACACACATTACTAAAGACTAAAAAAAATAGAGTTGTTCAGTATGAGCCATTTGTTAATGAGAGGCTTATTAACAAAAACCAACACATCACATACGTATCTCATTAGGCGGTATAACCTCCACCACTTCAGCTGTCCTACAGTTTGAGGGAAGTCATGTTAAATATCATTCATATCAGTGAAATAAAACACTGTATTTAAAGAAACATCAGTATTTAAATAAACACCCTCCGAGTGACGGGCTTTCCAGCCGGGACACGTAGGTGCCCGTCATCCCTGAACATGACATGAAATGAGAGCGGGGGGGAACGGGAGTACCCCGAGAAAACCCTCCGGCAAGCGGCATCGTCCAGCACGATTCCCACATGCGAAAATCCGGAAGCGAACCCGCCGGGCATCGAGCCCGGATCACCTAGGTAGGAGGCGAGCGTGCTAGCCACTGCGCCACCGCTGCCCCAGTGAACAACAGTAGGAAAGTTTTAATGATTTAAGCACTCTAGTCTTGTCTTAAACAATATATTGATATGTCATATGCTATATGTTACTGAAAAGAAACATTATTTTGTACTACCGGACTTCGTTTTGTAACTTATAAAGTGTATAATAGCATTTGATAGCCACAAGAGAATGATTGTACATGAAAATTTACAGTAATGAAAAACAAACCTACACCTAGTAGCCATTTATAAAAATGGCTTCCAATTTTCTTAAAGGAAAAATCATAGTTGGCCTCATAGCCAAAATTAAACCTTTATGTTTCAGATTATATGCTCCAAGTTGCAAGCTTCTATCTTCAAAGGCACAATTGTTTCTCCTATCTGCACGGCTATATCGTCAAATTAGTGTGTGCACATAATGTACACAAATGATGACAATTGCGTATTCATAATAGAGATTCTGTTGTACGACATAGAAAACTAAAAATTAGTATTGTTTTACAGTGTTAACTTGATATCTCTAGTGGATTTATATGGCGGTGTTATAACAATCAACCGCAGCCATCTTACTTCCTATCTTTTGTTACACAAACGATGCTTTTTTTTAGGTCCGAAATATCTTTTCGTTTTAAAATTTTTGTAACACATTTTTCTTGACAACTAAATCAGAACCTATGCTACTATGAAGATAATAATTTTCATTTTCTGGATATAAGCTGTATAGATATTAGGCTTACTCCTCTTGAGACGTAATTTGGCTCTCTTGATTTTTAAGGATTTCGTGGTCAAGGCCATGGAGATGAAATATTTTCGGTTGGATGGAAGCCATAGAATTTGACGTTCGAAGTTCAGAAATCTGAAAAAACGGATCATGCAGATGGCGTGTCTGGTGCAAATACAAGTTCAGGAAGCGCATATTGGTACAAACCGGTTGCATTGAAATCAAACTGCAGGCTAGGCACTGATCACACATTTTACTGAAGAATTTTTCAAATCATTGCTTTTTTAAGGCGCCCGCCTACCAGAGGCACAAAAGAAGGGAAGCGATAAGGGCGACACTTGTCAAGACTGCCTCTAGACTCACTGCTCTGGACAAGCGTGAAGGCTGTAAGTCAAGCAGCTATAACTATGAGATATAATGAGGCGATCATACAATTTTACAGTTTGAAAAGTTGGTAGCAAAGTTGAGAGCAGTGCCTTGTTTTGATTATTTTTCAATTTTAGGCGTTGAACATTGCTGATTTTATGTTTGCAAATGCACTAGTGTCATTAACACCTACTATACCTGGAACCCAATGGACACTATGATTGGCTTTGTATTATTGGCATTATTTCTACGAACATAAGTAATGGTTTCAACGAAAAAAGCCCTCTCTTTTATGCAAGGAACCGCCTATAGTGCATAGAATACTAAGTTCATTACAAGAGAAAGAGATATAGAGAGTATGAAGATGGCCCGGGGGGGGGGGGGGCGTATCGTGAGCTGTTCATTGGTTGGCTTCCTGCTAAGTACAGATCTAATAATTCATCCGCTTTGTGTGCAACATGTCCTCTTTTGGATACAGCTACTAAAGCGCCCAATTTAATATTGGGAAGGCACGGACTATGAACTGCAATGGTACTTGCTTGGAACTGGAACTGAAAACACTTGGAATTTACAACTCTCAGTGCAACTGGTTGGGATCAAATCGGAAATATTTCCCTACTGCCATTAAGGAATACTAAAGCTTAATGAAATAAACTCAACAGGTTATATATTTATATGAAGGTGAACTTTACCAATTTATTCCAGTAAAATATATAGGCCTATATAAAAGTATTGCATAAAATAATTTAATTTTTTTCACAATTAATAACCGCTGCATTTGAAACAATGGCATCCTATTAAATTATTGTGTATATAATCAGCGAGGAAGGAATATGGATAACATAGACTTCTGCATATAATAATATATGAAGTGAGAAGTCAATGGGGTATGATTCCTGACCAACATTTGCTCCCAACTATGTTGTCAAATTACTGTGCTTTGTGACAAAACTTAAAGCCACAGCAAGAGAGATGGCTGGCAGATAACAAAAGTAGCAGCTTCCTCTACATTCTCTCCTATGACTGCATACTCAGTTTACCTTCGAGTTTGTTTAGAAGTTGTTTTATTTTTAATGCGGTGTGGCGTTATCTGCATTATCTGCAGGGCGTCGGTAGTGGTCGCGTTCGTTCTGATTTAATTAAGGCGCATGATACGCTGCAAGCAATCTTTGGAGTGCGAAATGCACTCCCAAATACATTCCTGATACGTACAGCAAGAACTCCGGATTACAATCGTTATCGAGAAAAAAAAGCCGAGGAGGTAATGCAACGGGCGTATAAATACGGCGACATACCAAAACAACATCTGAGGGTTTGTTTGTCGCCCACACGTGACGGAACATGAAATATTTAGCCGATCTTGACATCGTGTTATTTCTTCAATTTAGACTGGCGAGTGGGGAGATAAGATGGAGGCGTATCTCACTTCTAATCTCTAACACGCGCTCCTCAGATGGCGACCCTTCACGGATGAGACCACGTCCATCCCTTCATGCGAACGACGCAAGCCTGAGTCGCAGGCAGCAGGGGACTTTTTTTTTGTTAATTAAATGCGTGTAAATAATTAACTTTGGTCCGCAGCGCTGCGCGCGTATTACAGAACAAAGCGGCTTGTTAGGCTAAACACCCGTCGCCCCTGCTAACCCTTCCAGACCCTCTCCGCAGCGGATCCCATTTTAACTGGTTGCTGAAGTCACGTAATGGCCGATTCATCGCGAGACAATGGCCGCTGATTGTTTCGACTCGCGGGAGGTCTAATGGGGCACGGTGCGGTCGCAACCCTTTAACCAACTCCCCTCCCCACCCCCCGGCCACTAACTCGCTTGCGCGCGTACTCTGGATCACGGGTTTGGGATGGACGAGGAGCAAGGGAGGGGGTGCTTAAAGCACTTCGGTCTTCATATTGTGTTTAACGCCGTCGTGGGTAAACGCTCGAATGGAGCTTCCGCCAGGCCGCTTAGCGACCTGTGTGGGGGAAGGAACGTCGTCGAAAATTGAAGGAAACTTCGCACTGGAATGAAAGTATACAGCTGCTACTCCAGCCGTTAAGAATGGCCCGCTGCCGTCAATTAACACTCACCAGCTGAAAGGAGGCGGCTACCTAGACTGAGAAACCCCTCGGTGTTGGATCGCCGAGTCTGCATCTACTTAGTTTGGCTGCATTTGCTATTTAAAACGCATGCCATTTATTTACAAGTCTTACAACTGACAATTATTTATGATGTTTGATACCTCCACCTTTATGCTGATAGGTCTATCGGGACAGAGTGTGTTCACACAATTCAGTTGTCTTAGCAGACTTATAAAAACGAAACACACAACCATGATTGAATCGAAGTTGGGATGTTATCTGATAACCATTCGCAATGTGTCCGCGTACAGAGATTGGAACGTCACCTATAACCATGACGTATCAAAAAATGCACTTTTGAAGAATATATTAAGTCGATGTAAAGGGAGAGCCACGAGTAGGCATATTTCGCGAATAATTCATTTAATGACAAATAAGATTTTAAACACATATTGTGCCACAGTTCGTTAGTTACACGCTTTTTAAATGTATGTGAGATCAGTATTAAACATGGAGTAAAAGTGTGAGTGGCGTTATGCCTCTTGGGCAGCAGTCAATAAAAAATTCGACAGTGGCTCAAATGTAACTATAGGCTGTTCACGTTAAAGTGAGCCCTTTAGAAATCAACCTTTCAAAAACGTCACTGCCCGGTCTATGCATATATTGTAACTGGCGCACTGAGGGACATACGCCCAGTTAAGTTGGTAACGATGGATGGAAATAAGTTCCATAACTTAATGTGGAATAAGAAGGGTTGGGTAACCATTTGTGATAACTTAAATTTATTTCTGTTACTTAGTATTTTTTTAATGCATCGAAGTGTAAAATTGACCGGATTTGTAAATAACTTACTTTTCTAATAATTGATCAGTTTCACTTGGCCATGGCAATGTTAATTTTGCATAAGGCGGAAGAATACACAATGTGCGTTAAAGGAGAACTTAAGCAGGGCTTTAAAAAGTGCTCACTTTACAGTGAATAGCTTATAGGAATGAGAAGCCTAACCTACTGCCTAGTCAACTCGCGGAATACTCTGGGATCAAGATACAGACAACGAAATGATTGCTCTTTAACTAAGAAATATTTGTGCAACCTTTAGTTGCCGGGCTACATTGGCGAAAGTGAAAAGAAGATACAGTGCTGAAATCGACAACAGCGGTACATTAATTAGATACAAACGACAGTGTAGAAGGAACGAAGCTATGAGACATTTTCTCCGGCCAACACAAGGTAGCTCTGTAGCTCTGTCTGTGAGTAAATTGGATGACTGCGATTGCCGTGAAATAAATATAACTGTGTAAAATCTTCTAACTTGTATTGTACTAGAACATACGTAAATAATAAAATTTGTTCTTCGCACTAGAGTGAAAATATAATGAACAAGTTCTCATGTTTTTTTTAATATTCTGTCTTTACCTGGATTTAACAAAACGTTGGCTTACACAATTACTGTATTAGAATATGACAACTGAATCGAAAGAGAAAATAATCAGTGAAATTCTAAAAAACACAAATTTTTAAGTGATATCCTGCGCACTGTCCAAGTAAAAGGAGGAAGTTACTAAGATCCTTTTGATGAAAGCTAAATTTATTTCGCACTTAAATTCGTAGCGTTTCCCCCATTGAAATAAGCTAGCTTATGAACCCTCAATGCCTAACTTAGTTGTATCCCTAATGTTTGCTCTCGTAAGCAGCATTGGAGGGCATGAATAATATACACATCACAAAATGTTCGACTATTCTGCGATAAGGCTGTTTAGGTGGTAGGAGTATGTAGTTATTTTGTGATAAACACGGAGCGCATTACCGCATTGACAATGCCTGGGAAAAAGCTAAAAACAGCCGTTTATAATCATCCACAACCTCCAGAAACACTTCTAGATCTAATAGGAGCTGCCCACGTGGTATGGGACCTTCGCCCGGAAGATGACACAAACAAATTGATCACATGCATGCCACGGCGTGTTAGGGACCTGCACAATGCACATGGAGGTCATACACGGTACCAAGCTGCACTCGGAAGAAAGAAACCCTTTCTAGTCACAGACACCATGAACTTAGTTTTGTTGTTCTCTCGTGTTTATTTGTCTGCAATATTGGGAAAATGTTTTTGTTAGAAAAACTGTGAATTTCACGTACAGTTGTAACGTCTAATTGCTAGGCTTTCTTTTATGTTTAGGCTATTCCGTACTTATTTGCTGTCATTAAGTATATTCCAAACTTTTTTGTGATATGTTTAGCTACAAAATGAACTAAATTCTTTAAATTTCGCCTGGGGCAAGTGTACCGCATGTAGGCTATTCGCGGTAAAATGAGAACTTTTGAAAGCCCGGCTTAAGATCTACTTGTAGGCACGTTGTGTATTATTCCGCCTTATGTAAAATTAACATCATCACTTTATTCGTGCGTATATCAACTGGAACTTTGAAATTATTAGAAAAGTAAATATTCTACAGATCTTCTCATTTTTATAATTCGAGGCATTAAAAAAGAAACAGAAAACCAATGAAATAATTGAATTTGTCACAAACCGTTACCTAACACTTTTTACTCAATGTTAAGATGTGGAACTACTCCCCATCCATCGTTACCAACTTTACTGTACTCATGTCCCTCAGGGCGCCCGTTAAAATATATGCAGGTAGGAGCGGCGACTTATTTCTAAGGTTGATTTCACAAGGGCTCACTTTATCGTGAACAGCCTTTCTCAGAATTCGAGCCAAACATGAACTTTTTACACATAAATATAATTTATCCATTTACTGCCAGCTTAAAAGCGAACTGTTTGAAATGCCAACGCAACTTGGGGCGGAAATTTCCCCTTTGCCAAAATATCTCATAATAAATCTCGTTTTCTTCATTGCCTGAGCAGAATAAACCTTAGTGTGACCTTCGTAGAAAAAGAAGGAGCGGTGGACCAGACACCATCCAACGACGCAAAGCTTCAGGGTTTTCTGTCAGGCAAAGATTTCCTATGGTTCCTGGAAACTCTACAGCTACTGGGGGGATGCCGGACCTCGTATAATTGTTCGCCAGGCAATTATTTAAATGTTGGTGCCACCTTTCAAAAGTTGTTAAATTAGACTAACATCTTAAGAGTACATGGCTCCGATATTTTTTTCATCAACGAAGCATATTCTGTCTGCCATTTTGTAAGATAGGACCACACAACTAACACAGTTTTATGTCATATCTTGGAAAACAATTGACCCATACCTATCAAATTTGACAAACAAGTAGCACTCCAGCAGATGGCGTTAAAGGCATGTTTTTAGAATGTTAGGCACTTTTTTCAAAATGGCGAACATATAGTCATTTTAGCTTAGAACACTATATCGTCGAGAACATATAATAAAATTTAACTTATCTTTGTATGCTGGCAGTACATGTTACAACTATCAACTGTATCTACACTAAACATATTTTTTCAGCCCTTTTGTAAGATACCAGCATATGAATAAATACAAGTTTTATATCATATCTTGGGAGTGAATTGACCGATTTCTATCAAATTTGGCATTCAAGTAGAATTGCTGCAGCTGATGTAAAATTGCATGTTTTAAGTGTTTCAAAATGGTGGTCACATAAAGCTTAGTATACTTTATCGTCGAAACTAGGTAATCTATTCTAACTTAATTTTGTGCTCTGAGAATTCGTATTACAACTATCATATGTGTCTGCACGGATCATCTTTTGTCTGCCATTCAGTAAGATATGCCATATGAAAAACAATTTTTTACAATGTCTTCGGAAACTATAAAAAGAATCCTACCAAATTTAGTAAAGAATTTGCACTGCAGCAGGTGGTGTAAACTGCTTTATTTTAAGTAGGCCAGATACTTATATTAAAAATGGTGGGTATATAAATATTTCAGCTCAGTATATTTTATTACCGAAACAAATTACAACTTACCTTTGTATGCTGGCAGTATCAATTGCAAACCATCAGATTTGTCTACACAGGGCATCATTTCTCTGCAATTTTGTTAGCCCTACAATAAAAATTAAGTTTTTATGTCAAATCTCGGGAAACAATCAACCGATTCTTAGCAGTTTGGTGAAGAAGTTGTACTGTGGTAGGCCATATAACGATATGTATTTTTTAAACGTGACAGACACTTATTTTAGGAATGAAGACTATAAAACATTTCAGCTCTGTGTACTTTATCTACGAAAATATGTAATCGATTCAAGCTTTATTGTGTATAATGGCAGTATACGATGGGTGAGTGAGTGAAGACATTTCGACGTTCTTAACATCGAGGTCTTGCGATGCGATGAGGGTGATTGCAGTTAGTGTGGAGCAGCGCGGGAATGAGGGGATGGGGAAACGGGAGATCCCCGAGAAGACCCGCCGACCAACGGCATCGTCCGGCATGAATCCCGCATGCGAAAATCCGGAGTGACCCGGCCGGAGATTGAACCCAGATCGCCTTGATGGAAGAAGAGCAGACTAACCGCTCAGCCAGCGCGGCCCCGGCAGTATACAATCATCGAATGTGCTAATATATAACTTTTTGTACTTCATTTATGAAGATCGTCACGTTAAAAATATGGAGGTTTTATGCTATATCTCAGGTACCAATCAACCGATTTTCTTCAAATTCTTCACACAAGTAGCGCTATGGTCGGATATTTAAACTTGTTGTTTTAAGTGGCTAAGTCACTTATTTTCAAAATTATGGTCCTGAAGATATGTTAGGTTATTAAATCATATCGTTGGAACATAGGTAAGACTGATTAAATTCGAATTTGATGCTGGAATCCGATCTCCGTAGGTACGAGGTTTTTCTGGGTTCGAATCCCGAGTAGGGTAGGTGTATATTTGCAATTGTCTCACTACTGTTGCATATGTTTCTCGTTTCATCTGTAATTATATTTCTTTCAATGAGACAATTATACCTACCAACTCATCTTTTACAAAATTGTTAAAAATTTAATTGCATCTATGTTTGGGAAGGAAGGCTCATTAGTTATATCAGTAAATTATTGTTTTACTTGCATATGTACATAAATCAGTATAACACTTTCTCGTGGTTCAGGACCAGTAAATAGTTAAAGCTTGATTTTATTAATGAAGACCGGGAAAATTCGTAAGCTCTGTCAGCTGTACGGTAAGGCTGAACTCACAATAGTCCTTCGTATCCGCCAGTCGTCCATCCTTCAAGCGGTCACGTAATCTTCAACCAATTAGACTACTTTCTGGAGGAAATAAAGGCTTATGAAATATCTTTACTGCATGTGTGTATGTGTGCAAGTGTGTCTAGGTGTGTGTATGTGTGTGTCCCCCCTTTTATATTTTTGATTGCGTTAACCGAATTTCAACAAAATTGGTACACACGTAATACTTAGTATGTACGCCTGATTTTTCAGTCTTCGACCATGTCAGGCTTTTACATTCAAAATGGAGGTCATTTTAAAATTTGAGGTGATATGTCATATCTTGGGAACCATTCAGCCGATTTAAACTAAATTCTGTATACAGACAGAGCATGAAGTAAGTATTCAATTTTGAGATATATAATGCTGTATTTCTGCATTTTGAAATAATACCTCTAAATGAAGGAATGAAAATTTTACATCATATCTCGGAAACTATTAAAACCATTCTCACCAAATTTTGCAAATAAGTAATACTATGATAAACCAAGTAAACAGAATCGGTTGATATTTATGAAGTACTTATTTTAAAAATTGCCTTCATACAAATATTTTAGATTTATTTGGCATATGTGCCATACATATTAACCAGTTTAAACCAAATTCGCTATACTGAAAATATCCATTACAAGCATTATGTATTCAAACACTTAACTATTGCCAGACATTTTGAAAGGTAGCTTCATACGAATAACTACAGTTATTATGTCATATCTCGGTAAAATATTATCTGATTCCCAACAAATTTGACAAACAAGGAGTACTAATGCAGATGATAAGTGATGTTTTAGCTTGTCAGACACTTATTTTCAAAATGGCTTCCATATACTTATTTTGGCATAGAATGCTATTTTGTAGAAATTATGTAATGAACTCCAACATAACTTTGTACGCTGGCAGTAGATATAACAACTATGAAGTTTTTCTACACGAGCCATCTTTTATTCGCCATTTTGTATAACAAGAAGTGCTGAGACAGGTGATGATAAATGGTATGTTTTAAGCATGTCAGACATTTATTTTCAAAATGGCGGCCATATGGCCATTTTTAACGTGCAATGCTATATCGTAGAATTCATGGAATAAATTCCAACTTAACTTTGTATGCTGGCGGTATATATTTAAACTATAAACTCTTTTTACTCGGAGGATATTTTGGCCTACATTTTGTAAAATAGCGCCATGCGAATAAATAAAGATTTTATTTCATGTCTCGGAAAACAATTGACAGCTTCCTACCAAAGTTGTCAAAGAAGTAATACTGCAACAGGTGGTGTAAACTGTTATGTTGTAATTAGATCAGGCACTTATTTTGAAAATGGTGTCTACATAAAAAATTCTAGCTCAGTGAATTTTACTAACGAAGCAAATTTCAACTTTGTATTCTGCCAGTACCTAATACAATCATAAAATTTGTATATGCGGAGCCTCATTTCTCTGCAAAATTTGTAAGATAGCCCCACCAATAGAAAAGAAAATTTGATCTAACATCTCGGAAACCAACCAACCCATTCTTTAAAAATTTTGTCACGATGTTGTACTGTCGTAAGCCATATGTATTTTTTAAGTATGACACTTGGTTTAAGATTTGCGACTATGAAATCATTTTAGCCGACATTCCGACGGAAGGAAAGGCTATCGAGATCACTTTCCTGTCTGTGTCTGTGTGTATATGTGTATATGTATGCATGTGTATATGCGTGTGTGTGTTTTTCAGTGCATGTTTGTGTGCTCCCTTTCAATGTTTTAACCCCTGAACACAATTTCACCAAACTCAGTACACATACGGTACTAAGGAAGGACAATTGACTTTTATAGTTAACGAGTATTCCGAGCGTATACATCCAAAACGGCGGCCATTTAGAACTGGAACGATATGCCATATCTCGAAAACAATTCAACAGATTTAAACCAACTTTTATATGTTCACAGCGGAAGATGTAGACGTTGAATTCAGATGTGGAGATTGTTGTTGGTTCGCCATTTTGGAAGGTAGCACCACATGAAAAATAAAGCTTTTACAATATATATCTCTCGAAAATTGCTTAACCAATTTTCGCCAAATTTGGCACGAAAGGAATACAATTATATGCTAGGTAAATATCAGCAATTTAACTTTATCAGGCACTTATTTTCGAAATGGTGCTATGCAAATATTTTAGGTTCATTTGCCGAAACTGCCATAACATTTGACCGATTTCAACCAAATGTTTAAATGCAAACAGTATTTATTATACGCATCATACATGAAAAAAAAACACCACATAAGTTCGCCGTTTTGAAATATAGCAATAAATAGTTTAATAAAGTTTTTGTGTAATATCTTGGGGAAAAAAATCCTCAGATTGCTACCAAATTTGGCATACAAGAAGTACTGCAGCAGTTTAAATGTACACATATGTTTTAATTATGTCAGACACTTATTTTTTAAAATGTCAGCCATTAATCAATTTTAGTGCAGTATCCTATATCTTCGAAACCATGTAAACTTAACATCGTATGCTGGGTGTATATATAACAAACATCATATGTGTCTACAGAAGTCCCTTTTTTCTACGTTTTGTAAGATAGCGCCACACGAATAAATAAAGTTTTTATGCTATATCTTGGGAAACAATTGGCCGATTCCTACCAAATATGGCAAAGATGTAGCCCTGCGGCGGGTGATATTAACTTATATGTCTTAAGTAGGTCAAAATGGCAGCCATATAGCTATTTTAGTTTTGTATGATATATCGTCAAAACCATGTAATTAATTCCAACGCAACTTTGTATTCTGGCTGTATATATTACAACCCTCAAATGTGTCTACACGAAATATCGTTTGTCTGGCATTTTGTAAAATAGCATCATATGAATCATATGACAAATTATAATTATGTGATATCTCCGAAATAAAAACCTATTTCTACCAAATTTGGCAAACGAGTAGCACTATGGCAGGCCATATAATCTGATAAACCTTTAGTGTGTGTGTGACACAAATATTTTCAAAATGACTGCCATATAAAATTTTGGCTCAGATTGCTTTGTCTACGAAACTACAGAACAATTTTCAACTTTACTTCATATGCCGACAGTGTCTATTATATCCATCAAATTTGTCTATGCTAAGCCTCATTTATCCACCATTTTGCAAGTGTGTTCCACATGAAATAATACTGTTTATATGTCGTATCTCGGATAACCAATCATCGACCTCCCGTGGCGCAGTCAGTTAGTGCGCCGCCGCGCGCTGGTCTGAGGTGCAGGAGGTCCTGGGCTCGAATCCCAGGTAAGGCATGGGTTAATTTAATTTAAGCTTGGTTATAAGTTAGTTTGTAAGCCGTCCCCTGATAAGCCTTCAGGAAAAACACGATGGGACGTTAATAAACCTTTTACAATACAATTGGGAAACAATTAATAGATTTCTTTCAAATTTTGCTAAGACGCGCTGTGGTAGGACATATTAATTTAAATGTTGTAAGTGAGCAAGTCTTTTATTTCGGAATGGCGCAAATACAATCATTTTAGCTTGGTGTGCTATATATCATCGAACGTGCTACTACATAACCTTTTTGTCCTCCATTTATGAGGATTTTCACACGAACACTGGAGGTTTTATACCATATCTCGAAGACCAATAAAACCGATTCATTGCAAAATTTCACGAAAGTGGTGCTACAATAGGGTACGTAAATTAACATGTGTTGTGCGTGGCAGGTATTTTTTTGAATAGCGTTTATATAAATAATATAGATTAATACGCTATATCTATGAAACATTTCAACATCATTCAAAAAAATATTTGTACGTTAGCAGTATTTATTAGGAGTAAGTTATAATTCATGTAAACAGAAAGTCTCTTTTACCTGATTTCTTTGCACAATTGTGTCAGGTGAGTAAATTGAACATTGTGCCATATTTCCGGAACAGTTCAACTATTATCCAACATATTTGGCACACCTACAAAAGACCATGTGAAATTGAATGATTTAAATGGAGTTAGACATTGATTTTAAAAATGACAGCCATATTAATATTTCGATATATTTGCAAATCTATTAAAAAATTTATCAAATTCACTCAATTTTTTTATGCTGACAGTATCTATTAGAAACATCGTGAACAGAGCCTCTTTTTAGGTAATTTTGTAATATAGCCATTTAAGAAAATAAGGGTTTTTATGCCATATATCGAAGACCAATCAACCAATTTCCACTAAATTTTTCGCACATGTAGGTTATGTTAGGCCATGTAAACTTCTGTGTTTTTGGTGGCTCACGCACTTATTTTCAAAATGATGGCCGTGTGAATATTTCAGGTTAGTAAATTTTATCATTCAAAACATTATAACTGTTATATCCGAAGTTGATGCTCCAAGTCCTACCTTCGTGATGTAATTGATTACGCGCTAGTTTAATTTTATAAATTTTTCAGAATTCTTTTTCCAAGTAAGTAACTCGTGTATATTAATTGACTTGTTTCACAAGTTTCTGGTTTCATCTGTAGTGATATTGCCGTCAATGAGACGTCAACACCTTCCTGCATTCTTAGCTTACAAGAACTTCACAAAGAATTATTTGCAGCCATATAGAAGGAAATAGGATCATTAGTTATCAGTAACTTCTCGTTTTTATATCCGTCCATCCGTCAAATATTCACCAAACTTTAGCTTTCGAGGGACGGACTGACGGACGGACGGATGAACCACCACCTTCTGACGACGTTCTGTAGACGTAAATACGCTCTTTGTAATAAAATGCAAGGCGTTCGATCTGTGTTTATTTATTTTTGGTGGTAAATGCAGGAATTTAAAACGTAAAAAATATTAAAGTATATTGTTATAAAGTAAAAAAAAAAAAAAAAAATCTCCCAAAATCAAAAAAAAAATGTATTTCCAACCTAAATATACTCCCAACTAAATAAACATCGCGGTGTTAGCACCGCAGGTAAATACTTCACCTTGAATGAGAGAGTACTTGAGAACACAAATGCGAAATTGTTTGTTACGCGAACTCGAGCAGCACACGCCAGCAAGATGGCGCCACCGACCAGCGACCGTCGAAGCGTGTTTTCGCTAACAAGCGCCTGCTAATCGACTTGCCAGCCGGGGCCGCGGTGGCTGAGCGGTTAGCCTGCTCGCCTACCACCAGGGCGAAGCGGGAGTCAATCCCCGGCCGGGTCACTCCCGGATTTTCGCATGTGGGGATCGTGCCGGACGATGCCACTGGTCTGCGGGTTTCCTCGGGGATCTTCCGTTTACCCCACGCCATTTCATTCCGGCGCTGCTACATACTCACCTCAATCACAGTCATCGAATCTCAAGACCTCGCTGTTAAGGGCCGCCCACATCTCTTCACTCACTCCCTTACCAGCCAGCAGACCGGCAAATAGGGAATTGTCCGCAGAACGCAGTAGCCAATCATACACTATAAGAATTTTTTTTTGTACTTTAACAAGAAAACCCTTGGAAACCCAGTTTACAGGAAAATCCTTTGTAAAATTGCAAACAGTTTTCTCGTAAAATCTGCAATCATATTTGTAATATTACAAATGATCGCCTTGTATTACATTTTACATCATTGAGAAGTGAACTAACAATTATCTTTTTTTCTTCTGGAAAACAGATGAGATTAATTTATAACAGTGAATAACTAAATAATAATAATAATAATTTACGAAAAAAAATTACACTTAGCACGCTGATTAAAATCCACACCCCTTGTATTATCAGCGCTCTACCTTAACACAAGACCAATTTCGTCTATGAGCGTGGTACTTACTTTTCTAACTACCTACAAAATACTAAAGAAGTTCTTTCGTTAAAAATAATACATTATTTCATTTTAAGAGCTATGCGTAACTTGGAAAAATTAACGGCCATGTTTTTATTGAAATTGTCGTTTTATTATGATTATTTGAATTGTTTGTAGTGTTTTACGTTATTAAAACTTACACGTTTATTTTTCGCATGCAACTACACTTACATTACCTGTAGTTTTTTCACAAACAGCTATGGAAGGTTTTTCGTTGTCGAGTGTCCGCCATTTTGCTGAAGCTCGCGGACAGGGTTCAGTATAGTAGAAACATTTCTTAAAATCTATTGCAAACACGGCCCCTTTTTTTTTTTTACAATAGAAATCTTTGTACTGTTATTAGCATTTGTAAAATTTCAAACAATTTTTTCAGTAAAAAAACACAAAACTTTTTTTTACAGTTGAAACAACACCCGCTTCAAGATCCTTGTGCAGCCAGGCAGTGCGGGTGAAAACCACATCAAAAGTGCGGCCACGCCATGTCGGCACTGTGCACTTATACATCTCGTATATAGGCCTTTAACGATTACGTCACACTTTTCTGAAGCCCCGCTACAGTTATACTTCCAGGATGTTCCTCCGCCTCGTACAAAGTAAGCTTAACTGAGCTCAGACAACTACACGAAAGGGGCAGCACGCGACGTTCGTGCGCGCTCGGGGTAATATAAATTTACACAAGAACTAGTTCTTACTTGGCATTACAAACACAAATATTTTTATTCATGTTAGTTATAAAATGAATATTATAATTTATGGACAAAATTAAGCAGAAGTTAATTTTTAACCGAAAATAAGATACTTTTTTGTTAACACAAGTGCAAAACGCTTCTGATACGCAACATACATAGGAAACCACCAAACTATCGACAATGGGGTCACTTGTCAAGGATTTGATTCGAAAAGTGTGAAGAAACCGCGAATAGATTATAACAGCATTGTGCAATTTTTTTTTTTTTTCATTTATACACTAGGGCATTCTCATAGAAGTTCACGTCTGTCAATAAGTCTTCGTTCCTACCTGCCAGGTTGTATGACACGACATTTACGACACCCTTGTTTCCACATCGCTGCACCTAACAAACTAATGTACCTACATCTCTAACAGCTCCGTGCAAGGGATGGTCGAGCTGTTCAATTTGGTGCGACTACTGATCATCGGCACTTCACAACGGACACGCGTAAGTTAAGGTATAATCAAATTAAATATCAACGAAAACGTATTGTCTATATTATCATTTACCTATCAGGCAAACTTTTTATTAAAAAAGTGGTTTATTTAATGTCTAAAGACATGAAAAATTCGCGAATATGACTGGTAGACTAGACTGCGCAGTATTTTGTCATGCCGATATCCGTTGCACATTGGCGCTTAGCTGCTGCAGCGAAATGTATATACTAGGCCTGCGTTCTGTTGCAAGTCTATTATTGGTTCGGAGTCATTCAAGAGGCTTCATATGTCATGTTATAGTAAGATAAACGTACATGGTCCACAGTAGAACGGGCATTATACTTGTACTTTTTTCATTATTGGCTGGCTGTGAGCAAATGGAGTGGCGGGTTAACTGATTCCCAATCATTGTGACGGAAGGAGTTACACAGGATCTACAATTCAAATCATTAATATGAATTAAAAATAATTATATTTGCCTTGAAAGCATTTAATTTCTAATGGGCTGTACCGTCGTGGCGATACTCTGATAAAC
The DNA here is from genome assembly GCA_029891345.1 of Dryococelus australis. Taxonomy (NCBI): domain Eukaryota; kingdom Metazoa; phylum Arthropoda; class Insecta; order Phasmatodea; family Phasmatidae; genus Dryococelus; species Dryococelus australis. Next base: position 54,457,318 of record CM056999.1, read on the forward strand.
ATGAGTAACTTGCATGTATTTCCGCACACAGTATGCTGGAGTCACAGGTCACTCGCGTGGTTCTCCGTTACCTTGAACTCTCTCTTCCGAGCAGTTCGTGATACTGACATGCCAGGAGCAGGTCAGATATCGCGCTGCAGTGTCGCCAACGTGCCAAAGTACCTATCCGTTCTCCTTGCCTCTTCCGCGCCACAAAAATACAGATGTAGTGGCGTTTAAGGTGGGTCAAGTCTGTATAATATTTTCGCTTTCACACTACTTTCATTTTTATAGAAACTTGTTGACTGTTTCATATTTACGTCGGTTCTTCGCCACACTGCAAATAACAAATTAGCAACTGACTTACTTTGTGAATTGCACCTACATCCTACAGCTTTCTGAAATGACCCTTCATGAGTGAGTGAGTGAAGATATTTGGGCTCTTAACAGCGAGGTCTTGAGAGCCTATGACGGTGATTTAAGTTAATATGGAGCGAAACCGGAATGAAGAGGTGGGGGAAATGGGAGATCCCCGAGAAAACCCTTAGACCAACGGCATCGCTTGGCACGATTTCCACTTGCGAAAATCTGGTGACCCGGCCGGAGATTGAACCCGGTTTGCCTTGGTGGGAGGTGAGCGTGATAACCGCTCTGCCACCGTGGTCCCGTTCCCTTAATGAGAAATACTAGTTTGTGAATTTTCCGCGGCCGTGCAGAGTTGTAAACAGAAAACAAAACAAACACAAAAAAATGACATATTTAAAAACGTGCCTCGGAAAACATTCTAGGGCTCGAGAAGGGCAAGTGACTCGCGCCCTTGGCTAAAAGGGACATACTAGGGTGCACACGTGACCTTATTGTGAATTCGGAAAGCGACAATTTTACGTCACATCCGGGTGCATTTTTGAAGGGCACGAAGCCAGACAAGTGCCCTTTGTCGAAATTCACCGTGGCAAGAGTTTTATTTTATCCCAGTAAAATAATAGCTATGAAATGTGAGGGATAAACTATAGACTGTAACAAATTTTTCATCATTCAGTGTAAATCATTGCAATTTCGAACCTAGCCCAGTATTTAAAAAACCCCTTTCACTGTAAAAATCAGAAAGAAGTGCTAGTAGTAGGAAATAGTTCCTTCGGGCGCAAGGGCATCGAGCATTGGAGCTAGAGGCTTCCAGCCGCCATATTGTTACGTCACCCATCCGCCAATTTTTCACTTTTTCAATCACAATCTCTCTTCTTTCCCTCAAAATCAACCAAAAGGCCCTAAAAATTTCCATTTTTCACTAAAAATGTTCCTTTTTTCCCTGAAAATTTCCTTTTTTTTTTCCTCAAAAGAAGTTAGAAGACCCCCAAAAATGGTAGGAGCTCCCCTCTTGCAGAAAAATCCTCCTGAAATCTAATTTTCGCTAAATTAATTAATTGAGGGGACTTCCTTAAAACCTACATAGCAGTGGCGGCCATATTGGTTTTATAGACCTACCCCATGCCAAATTGATACAAGGTATAGAGGATAGTACTCAGATCTAAGCATCAGCCATCTTGCATTAATATTGTATGCAGATGATCTCTGACCTTTACCTTTGACTTTTGACCTTGAAATTGCCAAAATTAAAAAAAATTCAAAAAATGTGCAAAAAATTTAAAAAATCCAAAAATATTGTAAAAAATCCCAAAAAAAATATTACTAAAGTTATATTATTATGAATTACTAAAAAAATATTTAAAACCTATTTTAAAATCTTATAGATTACTTTTTTAAACTTACATTTTCCAGCACAACCATTAGTCACTTACAGTCCATCCCCATCAGTAGACTGACTCCATCGCCACCACTCCCCTCACATATTCTTATTCCGCCATCTTAATTTTTCATTCGTCATTTGTTTGCATGCTACTGGGGGCAACCATATTTGTTTATATGTTACTGGAGGCAGCCATTTTTGTTTATTGTTGATGGAAGCAGTTTTGTTTATATGTTACTGGAGGCACCATCTTTGGGGTTTATGTTACTGGAAGCGGCCATATTTTTTTCTTTCGTCATTTGTTTATGCATTACTGGAGTCAGTCCATCTTTGTTTATATGTTACTGGAGGCCATCATATTTGTTTTTTCGTTCATTTGTTTATACATTACTGGAGGCTGCAATCTTGGTAGGCGACCACCAATGTTAGTATGTGACGACTATTGCAATTTTCTATCCTATGTTTTAAAATAACAACCTGCAAGAGGAAAATTTCGCATGTGACATTTGAATGCGATTTCGAACACAGGTAGTTTACACGGAGTGATATTTTGAAGAGACATTCTGACACTTGTAGCATTGGTTCCCTGCAACTACGATCGACTCCGATCTGCCTCCGCAATCACCTCCGCCTCCGCAATCAGCTCCACCTCCGCAATCAGCTCTACAGTTAGCACCACATTCTCTGCCTCTGCCTCCGCATGCTTTAGAAAATTGCAGATCGCCAAGCAAGATGTTACTCTACCCATACGCGTTCATGCTGAATATGTAGCTATCTACCACGAATCGCGACATGGAAGCCTATTTCCAAATACCGTGCTCTGTATCATCGCGGGACCATTGGGTCGTGGAAAGACATGCGTCCTACTGAGCCTGCTGGAAGACGAGAACGGTCTTGGGTTCGAGAATGTGTACCTATACACCAAATTACTTCAGCTACCAAATACCAGCGACTGGCACGAGTACTACAAGCTGTGGATGGCGTGGGTTATTTCCCATGCAGCGATAACGAAGCCGTCGTACCCCAAGCGAAGCACTGCGAAACTCGATAGTTGTCTTCAACAACATTGCCTGCGAGAAACAAACTTGCAGTAAATAATACTTTAGCATGGTCGATATGCGAACGTCGATTGTGTGTACCTCGGCCAGACATATTCGCACATACTCAAACAACTGCTTCGCGGCAATGCATTCATGTTGGTGCTGTTTCGCATGGACGATACGAATTCACGTCACGTTTACGATGATCATGTTAATACGGACATGCCTCTATCCGATTTTAAAGATATGTGTGCCTTGCGCTGGAAAGAGAAATATGGACTTTTGACGATCGTTAAGGACTGTCTGCTACAAGGGAAAGGTACAGGCGTGGGTTCGATCATTTCATCGCCGTCTGCCGAGAGGGTTCGTCTACTGGGAATCAGCAAATAATGCCATCAATACCTCCTGCTAAAACATGGGTACCATTTTCGAAGAATAATGGCACCACATTTAATGCAAGTCGTACTGAGCGCAGTGAAAATGGTTTATGCGAAAGGCACACTTGCAAGTTGTTCGTGTGAAGTCGAGAAACTTCAAAATAAACGGTCATAGCTCTAAAAACAGATGAACATATAACTCCTGCTACACAGAAAAGTAAACTTGATATTGATGATATAGCAGGAAGTGAAGCCGATCATAAAGACAGTATTGATGATGACTATGATGATAGTGATAGTGTTGAAGACGATGATTATTCCTTCGACGTCCCACACATTTCCCCAACGAGTATCCTTCGACAAATTATGTGTAGAAGGCAGAAGACATCGAATATACTGACATATGTCTACCGAAGATTCCAACAAAAACTTGTAGACGGACTTAAATATTTGCTTGATAAGCAACAAGTGGGGATTACTGGACCATGAAAGAGGGGGTTTCGATCATAAGACACTTAAGGATCGAGGTTATATCAAATGATGTGATGAAGTGCTTTCTTCTGAAAGTGTATTTTCAAAATAATAATAAATTATTATTAATAATCAAATTAATTGTTTTCCTTAATGTTTGTATTTCTGATCCTCCTGTTGGCGTTTAAGTTTTAAATAACATTTATATGTTTATTAAATATTTAATAAATTTAGCGTGTAGTCAAAGTCATGCATTATGCATGTAGCTATAATAGTGATTGGAAAAATTTTTTTTAATATAGGATAGGAATTTGCAATAGTTGTCACCTACTAAGATGGTAGTCGCCTACCAATATGACAGCCACCATTATTGTATAAACAAGTGACGAACGAAAAAAAAAAACAAATATGGTGGTCTCCAGTAACATATAAACAAAGATTGCTGCCTCCAGTAATGTATAAATAAATAACGAACTAAAAAACAAATTTGGCCGCTCCCAGTAACGTATACACAAATATGGCGGCCTCCAGTAACATATAAACCAAAATGGCTGCCTCCAGTTACATATAAACAAGATGGCTGCCCTCAGTAGCATGTACACAAATGAATGAAAAAATCAGATGGCGGAATGAGCATATGTAACGAGCATATGTAATGAGCATATGGAGGCGAGGGAGTCAGTCGTCTGCTGGGGATGGACCGAATGGTGGTGCTGGGAAATGTAAATTTAAAACAATTTATTTATAATTTTCTAAAGTAGGTTTTTTATGTCATTTTAATAATTTTTATAATTCAGTTTTAATATTGTATTTTTTTTGTGATTTTTTGCAATATTTTGGGATTCTTTTTGGAATTTTTTGGATTTTTTAGAATTTTTGCATTTTTGAGGTTAAAGATCAAAGGTCAAGGTCAAAGGTCATCAGAATACAATATGAATGCAAGATGGCTGATGCTTAGATCTGAGTCCTATCCTCCACACCTTGTATCGATTTGGCATAGGGTATGTCTAAAAAACCAATATGGCCGCCACTGGTCTGTAGGTCCTAAGAAAACTCCTCAAATTAATTAATTTAACGAAAATTGGATTTCAGGTTCTTTGTTCTGCACGAGAGGGGTTTCTACCACTTTTGTGAGAAAATAGGGAAATTTGTAAGAAAAGAGGGAAATTTTTTGTGAAAAAGGGAAATTTTGGGGTCTTTTGGTCAATTTTGCGGGAAAAGAAGACATTTTGAGGGAAAAAAAGTCAAAAATGGCGGACGGGTAACGTAACAAGATGGCAGCTGGGCGGCTCCGGCTCCGATCCCCGATACCCTTATTCCTGAAGGAACTAGTTCCTACTACTAATGCTCATAATTAAATACATTTCAGATATATTCTTATAATTTTCAGTAGCTACTGATTTTCCGTGTTGGAATCTAGCCCCATAAACGGGTGGCAGATTTCGATTTGGCTATTCGTCCGTGCGCGTACCTAAGTACACACTGACGACAACAATAAAAAACTTTCATGTATCGATCTTCCCCTCCCAGACATCCAAAAATAATTGACTGTCTGCTTTTAGAAATCCACAAATATGTTTTAAAACAGTAACACGCGCCTGCATGGAATCACGACGACTAATTTGTGGACGATTACTCGAGTGGATTAGACTTTGTTATAGTTTCATTGCACGTGATGGCTACGACTCCTTGTTTAGCGAGGGAAACAGTTCGGAGATGGTTCGAATCCAGTAGCCACCATTCAAGTACCAATACGGCAGTTGGGGTATACGAAGCGCACAGCAAGGGACAGGCCTGTTCGCCTTTACCGTTATGCACATTACTGTTTAGCTCACTGATACACAGATATAGGTTGTTCACGGTAAAATGAGTAGGCTCTACTTTTGGAAATCCTGCTTAAGATCTAGTTGTATGCACGTTGTGTATTCCGCCGCCTTATGTGAAATTAACATTGCAATGGGCCTCATCACTTTATTCATGCGTCGGTTAAATGGAACTGTGAAATTATTAGAAAAGTACATTTTGTACAAATTTTCGGATTCTTACACTTACATGGATTAAAAAGACCCGAAACCAAAATAAATAATTTCAGTATTCACAAATGTTTACCTAAAACTTCAACTCAACGTTAAGATACGAAACTACTTTCCATCCAACGTTTCCAACCTTACTGGGCGAATGCCAGTCAGTGACCCTGTTAAGTATATAGGCCCCTACAAATAGGTGAATTGAAGTGAAGAGATTTGAGCGGCTTTTAACATAGAAGTTATGAGAAACGAATATGCAGATAGGAGCAGTGACATTTTTTAAATATTGATTTCAATAGTGCTCTCTTTGCTGTGAACAACCATTATCACCCATGTATGTTTAAACAACGGTTTTGAGTATAAAGGCTCGGCCTCGCCTATTTTTTTTTTTCCAGAAATTCTTCGTATTCGTGTCGTAATTTAAATTTTAGAGTAATTATCGGAAATGTTTGACTAAAGAAAATTTACATTTTAAGAGCGATTCAGCATTTTTGGGCTTAATTCTAATTACGTGTTATTTGCTAGTTGTGTAATGTCAGGAACGTATTTATGTTTTTATCAGTTGTAACGTAGACGTAACGGCAACGATTCGCACACACACAACAGTACAAAACAATACAGGATGGGATCTAAATACGACCGACAAACTTCGGCTGTAGGTTAATCACGAAAAAATAATTTGAAAACATTGAACAACCTAGGGTTTAAAGTGAATACCTACATTGTGTGGTACACATCTTTGAAGTTGGACCTGGAACAATAGTTTATTGAAAATATTGGAGATAATATTTCAGATGGAACACCGATTGTCTGGATGATGGTTAGCTGAACAAAATATTCACACACCACAACACTTGTCGTTGTCATCAAATTATTTCATGTAAATAATCGCTGTTACTACCGTTATTTCGAACTAACATCCATGTCGCTGTAGCATATTCCGGATTTTAAGGAAGGATTATTAATCCTCATGTCCCAATTAAAAAAAAAAAGTCATCTTGTGTAAATACTCTAAGCCTCAACTGTTTTCTAGTATTTAGTGTTTTACTTTCCAGATAATATATACCATTACCTGGCAGGTGGGACACGCACGATACCCAATAACACACTTTTGCGGCTATTAAAGAGCGGGGAAGATTCCATATATTATATATATATATATATATTATATATATATATATATATATATATATATATATATATATATATATATATATAACAGTGGTATTGTAGTATTTTCTTCTACTACAACTTCAAAAATGTGTACCTCCCCTAGAATTAATTTTAGATCATATGGCGTATATATATGTTTTCAACTTCTTTTTTCGTGATTAGCCTAAACTAGACCCGAAGTTTGTCGGTCGAATTTAGATACATTCTGTATAAGGGCCGATATGTGACGACGATGTAATGTAATATAATGATAGACTGGGAAGAAAGAGGTTCTGTATTCTTCTTTGTATATGAGGGTGACGTTGCAACAGCTGTAGTACGTGTAACGAATTTCTGGGTAGAGTGCAAACCCTAGCTGCGCATCACGATCGACAATCTGAGTACGAGATTAATGTACTTATTAAAAACCCAAAATTACTGACCCTTCAACTCTTTTTAAACTCAAAAAACAGGGTGAAAACTGGAAAATAAATCCTTTTCAGTGACGCTTGAAGACGGCCTGGCGAGTTACTTTTGCCTGGCCCCGTCCAGACTGTAAATAGGAATTCCCACTCTCTTAGTCTTATCAACTTGACGTTACGAGTACCATTTGTATACCCAGTAACGCAGCAGTCTGGCAGAAAAAATACTCGTGGACAGAGCAAACACATACACAATCCGGAACACTAGGAGAAAACTCGCTACCACTACGAGATTACAAAAATGGAGACTGTGTTAAGTTTTCTTAATTTTTCACATTAAACTCATACAATTTCCCCACAACTACACCACACAATAGCTTTTACGCGCGCAATCGATCGGTCTAGACGAGAGCTATCGATTGAAACCTAAATGAGCGTCGTAGCTTCTCCTACTCAAAAGTTATAGTACGCGGAAGTTATTAGACCCGGCGAAACGAACTCAAAATTGGGGCACCCCCCCCCCCCTTTTTTTTTTCCACCCTCCACGCACATGGATGCTTCGCAGTCTCCACTCAACGTAACATATTATTTGATTTTTGTAATCGAATGGCGTAATTGAATTTTTAATGTAGACGATAGATTCGGAGCTGCAATGCCAAACTCTATCCCCCGATTTTGTTATCAACGGATTTTCTGTACTGCCTCCCACTATGGTTGCAAATTTACAGACGTATTCGCATAAAAACAGATTACTTGATCCAGACGACGTTTCAAATTAGCCAATTATTTGTGGTCCCGAAAATATTGACAACATTAATTAAATATTATGTTGTGGGTAGTTACTTTTGAAACACTAGAGCCCTCGTGATGGTTAAAAACTAAAATACTTAAAATGTTCAAAAATCACGCCGAAAATCTTTAGCATTCCTTCTAAAGAGATTACTTAAACGTTTGAAATTGGCTAGCGGCAGAGCAAGAATTCAAGTTCATGTTTGCCGTAGTAAATGTCGGTAAAAGACGTATACTTTAGAAAACAGCATGTCGGCTTGAAAAGGCGTTCTACAAAGCTGTATGAACGCTTTGGTGAAAACTTCATTTTGGAATTTCTTAGCTCGATTTAGTAATCAACGTAGAATATTTGAAGATCTTGAAGTTCCAGATGATCAAGTCCGTCGACGGGGCTTCTCTCCGGATGCACAGTAGCTCTGGGTGATATCTTCCCTACACCTAAGCGCACAGGTTACGGTGCTAACGCACAGTTCAGTGGCACCTTAACGGACGTCTCACGAGCTCCAGCTAACCTCCCAGACAGCGACGTGGTGGGACGCTATACAGGCGAACTTAACACATGACACCTCGCGTCTTCCTCTCTATTAAATGGCCTGCAACTTCAGGGGCGCGAGCTAGGACTTCCCTAAGAAAAATTTAAATTTAATACCTACTGCGCAGCCCACCCGGGCTTTCTGCCTGACGTCGGGTAACAAGATGCCCGTCTTCCCCTCGAAAACTTAAACTTAAGAACGTTCTTTAAAAACTGACCAATCACGAGGGTTACAATTCCAATCATTTGTACATTGTGTCATATGGCCTTATAAGTACACGTACACAATGTAGAAACAGAACGTCATATAAATATGCATCCAAGTAGAAATACTGTTGCAAAACAAAAATAAATATTATGGACTCTGTTACGAAACAAATAAAAAAATCCTCCCACAAAACAAAATAAATCAAGCGAAAAATAATATTGCGCCTGTTAAAAATAAAAACTAATTATTGATCATTATTAATACTTATTGCTCAAAAAGCGTGTGTTGCACAGCACTTTCTGCCTTTTTTGCAATCAGCAAATAGCAACAGTCGAAATTAGATACAAATAACTTTTGTATCTAGCCGCGAATAACAGCTAGTTGTTTAATATGTAATATTAAACAACTAGCTGTTATCTGCGGCTCCACTCGCTTGCAAAATTCAAACCCTATTATCAAACCCTAAGTGCTCTATCTTAATTGTTCTTATTTATTGCTCTAATATTCTGGATTAGTATATGAGGTAATTTTCACCTCGGAAAAACGAATATTTCCTTAAGGAATATAAAAACAGATCACAAACCAGCGCCTACTCAAATTGTTTTTATATATTCCCTAAGAAACTGTTCGTTTTTCCGGGATGAAAAGTACCCTATGTGCTAATCCAGAATACAATTTATCGCTCTACCAAATTTCACTCAAATCAGTCGATCCGTTAACGACGTGATTGAGTAACAAACCAACATACAAATTTTCGCATTTATAATATTGTTAGGACTAGTCAAATGAAAGTTTTCTATGATAAAATTTTTTAAATATTTTTTTCTGAAAGCGAAATTATAACACGAAAACTAAGAAAGTCGTTATAGTAGGCGAAGCCGAGCCGTGAGGGGACTATGTAGCTGCGCGTACAAGGTCGAGAAGCGAGGGAGCAATACGGTCGACAGTTACACGCACGCCTAGCGCCTCATCGCTCCTACGCACAAGGCGTGCAGTAATACTTAACTGTGCAAATAAGATCTGTAACAGTGGGGTTATATTACACGCGATGAAAGCCCACAGACTACACTACGTCCGTATATTTGTAATTTTCTCTTGCCGCTTAAGGAAACTGCATAGCCTTTCTCACGAATTTTTTTCTCCAAGCATACACTTATTATGACAAAATTGAAAAAAAAGTCCATAAATAATAGTTTTTATCTTTTCTGGCAAAAAGTCATATTTCCAGAACTTTAATGTACTGAGATATGCGTTTACGCGCTTACAACGCTTTCACAGAAAACGTTTCAGTGCATAGGACCCTTAATGGCAATAGTACCACTCGACCAAGCCATTTGTGCGTCCGGAAAAAGCGATAACTACATATACAACGTCACGCCTTCCTCCTTCTCCTTTTCCCCCTACTTCCCCTTCCACTCCCAAGATAAGATAAGGCGCTAGGTTGCGGGTGTCAGGTGCGGCAGCGACCACCAGTTGTGGCCCAGTGTTGACTAATTCGCGTTGTCGTGTTGGTGCTTCGATGTGGGCTGCTGTCTAGAAGTTGCTTATATGCACATCGACAGCTGTGCATGAACTTGCGCAAAAAGCTAACGGTACTGGATCTTACTTAAGCTGGGTTCACAGCCATCTGTCGTACCCGTCAGTCGCCCGTCCGTCAGTTGAAAGCGACTCACAACAATCCGTCGTCCGTCGATACTCCTGTCCGGCAAAATTTCAGCGTGACAACTTAACATCGCGAACTTTCTTTCGCAGAAGGTATATTTTTTTGTTGGAAATACATTTTATGGAGATGAACATCTTGGGGAAATAATTTTTTTACGTGATAACAATTTATACTGAATTTTTCTTTTACGTTTGAAATTCCTGTATTTGATAACAAAATAAATAAACACATATCCACCGCCTTGCATTGTATTTCAAAGTGCGTACTCGCATCTACGGAATGTCGTCAGAAGGCGGTGGCCCATCCCTCGGTCCGTCGAAAGTTAAAATTTGAAATATATTTTACGGATTGATAAATAGAAAAACATTTTCCCTGCGATTGGTCGAATATCGCGTGACCGCCTGACGGACGAGGGACTGACGGATACGATGGGTGGTTAATGTATAAGAAGACCCGCAGAGTTGAGTTTCCCATATGAATAGCTACTTTCCAGTTTGCTGGACTGATACAGCTCAGACCCGAGAAGCTTAATTTTTACTGTGCGAAATTAGGTGGGCGGGCATGTTTTCCCATACCCTTGGCAATGGCAGTACCGGATTGTCCATTCATAAGGCTCTGGAAGTTGTCTCCTGTAATACCTCTAAGGATCAGATGGTTGGTTGGTGCGGAGAGCCGGACAATTCTCCGAAAAACATGTGTGTTAACTTTTACTCGCTTTGTCCTTTCCCTATTAACAGCTACAGTATCACTCAAGTCTCACGTCTCATCCCCCCTCCCCCTCCAGCGCCAAACACACACACACACCAACAATCCTCGCTGTACACTTGACTTGTTAGAGTAGTACAGTTGGAGTATATTCCGGGCTTTATTGGAGTGAAGTGTTGTGTATGTTCTCATCGCTTAATATAGCTGATTCTCTCTGAAGTTACCAAACGAAAGCCACTGACAAAATCTAGTTAGTTTATGTATAAAATTCGGAAGGTTCAACAAAATATTGGAAAGAGTTTTTTGAAACCTTCAGCATAGCCAAAGGCGGCTATTCAGGCAGTTATATAAAAAAAATATATAAAGAAGATACAGTTTAAATCATGATATAGGCCGTTCACGGTAAAGTGAGCACTTTTTGAAGCTGTTTCATCGGACATAATAACCAATAAATACATTTAATTGTGGCCTCGGACTTTTGGTTTTGGGTATGGTGAATGTATACACTGTATTTGTTACTCGCATGGCAGTGTTTACATTAATAAGTGGTGGAAGGATATAAATTAGTTGAAAGCAAAAAGTCACTAGGGCTTCAAAAATGCTGACTTTACCGTGAACGGCCAATATACGGCTTCATTGTAGAGACTTTCACGCTTGAAGTTACCCGCTGATCGACGGAAGACTGCATACAAGTTCAGTGCCTTGCTTCAGCAGAAAATTGATTATTTTTTGGTTTTTGTATGAGTGACGAAAATCTATGCAGTCAACCTTCATATAGAAGTCAAATGCACATTTGTATTTATAAGCCAGCATTAATGTTCTTTTTTTCCTTAAAATTTCACTCAGTTTGGCGCAAAGCACGGTGTCGTGAAACTGTTAGACAGGAAAGTCGTAATTGGCTGTTACTGTACACTATGAGGCTAAATGCCCAATGATATTCCCTGCGAGTCACTAATTGGTAAACCGGTGCTAATTTTCCAAGTTACAACTAACTCGCATCACTGTCGCCGGACACAAAATCTATAGCCCGTTGATTGTGATTCTAGCAAATGAAAACACATGAAAGCGTGTTCTGAAATGGTTTGTGTGCCTGCTTGATGCGTGGAATATATTGCTTCCCGTTTCAAGAACATGTTATAATATATAACAGTATTACTAATTGTTTTTATTTTATGAAGAACATGTAACTGCTAAGATTCTTTGAGTACGATTTTGGTAACAACATGTACAGGAAAGAAATTAATTTCAAGCACATCAAAAATACTAACATATAATTTTCAAGCTTGGGTACCTGAAGAACTCGGTTTGACGACTAAAATGTGTTTTACTGTAGACGTTCGGGCAATAAATTACGAAGGCCGCTGCTTTCAAGTCCATGCTCAGCTCAAAGATACCCATATAATGCAAATTCTAAAAAAGAAATACGTAGAAGAGTCATTGTGTTCGTGGTAGGGTTAGTGCATGTTTTCCAACACTCGAGGCGCCAGTCCATGAAGATATTGCAGGTGACCATTATTCGGGGCTGCCTATACCTGATAATCAAGTCTACGAACTTATTAAACGTCGCAAGAGCGTTGACGGCTGCCTTCACCCGAGGTGTCAGTCTACGAACTTACTAAATGTCGCCGTGACAGGCTGTTGCCTATGCCCGAGGCGCGATTCTACAAACTTACTGAACATCGCCTTGATACATGGCTGTTTACACCAGAGGCGCCAGTCAACGAAACTACTGAACGTCGTTGTGACATGTGGCCATCCACACACGAGGCACTAGTCTACGAATTTACTTTACGCCTCTGTAGTGTGTGGCTGCCTACACCCGAGTTGTCAGTGAACGAAATAACTTGTATAGTGTGGCTGCCTACACCTGAGGCGCCAGTGTAAAAGGTTTCTTTCCGTCGCTGTACTGCATGGCTGCCTAAAACTGAGCCATCAATCTACGGACATTCGTTATATTGCTGAAGTGCGTGGCTGCCTACCCTGAGGCGTCAGTGTATGAACTTGCTTTACGTCGCTGTATTACGTGGCTGCCTACACCTGAGGCGTCAGTGTAAGAGGTTACTTTACATCGCTGTATTGCGTGGCTGCCTACACCTGAGGTATCAATATACAAAATTACTTTACGTCTCTGTAGTGCGTGGCTGAGTGCATCTGAGGCGTCAATTTCCGAATTTACTATATTTCTATATAGAGTGAGATTGCCTATACATGAGGCGATAATGAACGAACTTATTTTACGTCGCTGTAGTGCGTGGCTGCTCACACTGAAGCGTCAGTCTACGAACTTTCTTTACGTCGCTGTAGCAAATATGGTAGAAGGACAATATGGGAAACTGAGGGGTTTTAACATTGTGCTGATGAATACCCGGGAAATTCAAATTTACATGGCTCGGTATGCGCAATTTAAGTGTAATTGTCTCGTAGTATTAAAACGTGTTTTTTGCCGAATATAATATAATTGTTGCTTATTCATATTACTATGCCGTGTTTAAAAATTCACTTAAAGCATACATATTGTCACTTGAAACAAGGACAATCAGTTGTAACAGAATAATGTTACTGGGCACAGACTTAGATGTTGCAAGTTACAAAGGACAAGTGTTAATCAATTATAAGTAAGAGAATGGAATGCTAAAATGTACTTCATTTGTCAGATACATAACCGACTGCATTTATTCAATAAATTCTTGAGAATGAAGCTGTCACCGAGCTTATTTTTCTCCAAAAAATTCGGGAATGAACATAACCAAACTTTATTTTGACAGAAAAATCTCCACAACTTATCTGTGTTTTATTAACGAAAGATTAAATAAAAAGAGCTCTACTGCAGTTAGTGATTTAACACCGTGGCTTTTATTAGCTCTATAAGCAGCAATATCTTTTAGATATTCAATATTAACTTAGCAACAAAATTAGTTGCCTAAATATTAACTTATTGCTTTTTGATGTTTTATCATTTAATTAGCAACAAAATAAATAGTTTACAAATTTCTATTCCTAACATATATGGTTATTATTCTACTTTCTTCTTTCGTAGAAGGTATATTTTGGTTGGAAATACATTTTCAAGAGAGAAACATTTTCGAGAAATAAATTTTTACGTGATTAAAATGTATACTTAATTATTGTTTAGGTTTTAATTTCCTGAATGTACCGCCAAGATAAATAAACACATATCCAGCGCGTTGCATTTTATTTCAAAGTGCTTATTCGTGTCTACAGAATCTCGTCAGAAGGTGGTGGCCCATCCGTCGGTCCGTCGAAAGTTATAGTTAGACGGATAAAAAAACGCTGCCCTGTGATTGGTCGAAGATCATGTGACCGCCTGGCGGGTGCGACGGGTGGTTGGGAGTCCACCTTTACACATATAAATCAGATTTGTCGTTCAGTTATGCCACAAATACACTGCCTCAAGTGAAACACAGGCAGCTGTGGTTAACCCACTAGCAGCCATACTTTCACCAGAAGTAACAAACATTTTAAACCTTAGTCACTTCTTCATAATCTGATTGAACCAGTTATGAAATTTTGGAGACTGTAACCAAAAATTATACACAAAGGACTATTCTGTTGTTTGGTAATATCTAGTGCCTGTTCATGAACAAAACAAAGTATGTTTGTAGTACAGATCAATTCGGGATTGGGGGAAATTTTAATCGAAATGGGTGTACTGTCAAATTTGTAACCGTACTAAAGACACAGTCAAGTACAGAAGGGGCAAGAGTATCGACTCCCCCCCCCCCCCGGCTCATTTCCAAATGATGGTTTCATTGACACTAATTGATTACTTCATCATTTAGCAGGTTTTTATAAATTATGATAAAACTGCTCGCCTCACTCCTTTTAAAATGTTTTATTTGTACGTATTTGTGTAAAAAGAAACAGACACACCCAAAAATACCACACATAGTGAGACTACGTTCGAAATTACCATTTAGTACAATAGTATTTTAACATGTAGTAGTGTTCAGTTCGGATGTTATTAAGTCACTTGTTCAGGAGTGGTTGCGATTTGCTAATTTAGGATCTTAGTAAGTATCATTCCATAGTAAAATATCAAATGCGTCATTATTTTACTTGACTAATTCAGGTCACGTTACCTCTTAGAATACTATGTAAGTGCCCATGGAGAGTACTCCAATTAAATTTCGTATAACTATTAAGTTTGATCATTACTTTGACCATCACACATGGTGTGTTCATGTAGTACATACATGTATTGGAATACAACTTCCTGCTTAAGACATCCATTTTCTTGGCTAGCGTAGATAATCCATGGAGGAAGCAGCAACATTGACTGCAAAATGCTTACAGTTTTCAACAACACAATGGTACGCCTATACCAAATATTAAAATGTACCATCGCCTCTGATATCATGCCATTTAAGTGACATTTGAGAGATTATAGATGAAATAAACAATTTAAGTACTACACAAATTATAAATAAGGTCTACTGTATTAAGGAGAGTATTTCAGAACATAACTAGATGGCAATCTTTTAACATTTTAATCAATCATTTCCCACCATTTACTAATGAAGATTATGCAGTACAGCTGGCGCTAGGATGAAAATGCAATTGGTAAAAATATTTAATAGTACATACTAATATATGTACTCAAGCCATTCAGCTTATTTACTTCATCTCTCAAGTTTTGCATGCACTAAGCACATTTAATTCTGTAATTCACTTTAAAAAAAAAGCTTATTTCCAATTTTTTATAACATTAGATCATCATGAACAAGTCACTTCTAATAACCAACCTGAATTTTACCACAGATTTTTATATGCTTCATGGCAAGAAGACTGCAAAATATGTTGCAGAATTCAAAGGCAGCTGAACTGAAAATAACTTACCTTGGTCATGAATTTAAGGTACTTTATGCTCAAATTCATGGCACTTGTTATTGTAATGCAATTTGCAAGTACTTTTTCCAATACTGTGATCACCGCAAACAAAACTGTGTAAATAGGCTAACAGGTCAAAAGAAATGTGTGCATATCACAATAAGTGATTTATCTGCATTGCAGAATGTGGCAAAATAATTCATTGAAAAACACCTCATTAAAGTTAATGCTATAGGTGTATGCACAGAGTTAAAACACTGAGTACTTCAGGGAGTAAATAAGAGGAATTAAAATAAAAAAAGTAATTTATTTATTTGTAAAAAATTTATAATAAATATCACTTAGATGTAACGATGACTCTCAGGAGTGAAATATTATAGTTTGAGAGTTTTGTACACAGTTGTGTAAACAAATATGAGTATGGAGTGGAGGGGGAATGTTGCTACTACTTTTGATTGGTTTTGACGGTAACCCTCACTCGACAGCTGGTTCACACTCTGCAATATATACACTGACTGGCCAACTGAAGACAACCTGATGACATCTCCACTGCTGCAATTAAAGCATCTGGTGTGTGGTGTCAGTACATGGTGTTTAGCACACAGAATGAACTTTGATGCACTGGCTGGAGAAGAATTATTCTCTCCACTTAAAGCTGTACTCAACAACTCTCCACTCATTCAAATTACTTGCAAACTCAGTATGTAGAGAAATTAAAATATTTGCACAGTAAAACAGTAATGATATGCAGACCTTAGGGTGTGTAAAGGGTAAGCGACTACCTAGAAAGGAAACTATTGGTGTTTTCATTCAGTTGTTTCTTTAATAAATGATCGAAAATATTTTGTAGTTCGTGCAAACACGACCCAAATAACATATAAATTAATATTCAAATGCATAGTTTGCCAAATGTAAACAATAACATTCCAAAGTATGAAAATACACTGAAAAAGTATATAAACAATACGGATATGTACATAAACAAAATAAGTATCCTGAAAACTGGGCAATTTTAAATAAATGGGGGCTTCTAAAAAAAACTCTCAGAAAATGGTATAATTCCACTCTACTAATTACACAGAACACACATTTATTACGGGCATGAACATTTGACCAATAGAAACCCCAAAAAACGATAGTGGGGACGGCTATGAAGATCAGGGAAATTGTGGGGTAAAACAAATACAAAATATTCATTATAAAATTTTACCCCTCAATTTCCTTCAAGTTCATAGCCCTCCCCACTATCGTATTTCTAAATTGTATTTGTAACATTGTCCATTTAGGTACTGTGCCTAGTGTTCAGTTCAATCCTTTTGCAATTAAACATGCATTCATGAGACAGTATTACAGTAATATTACAAATCGTACTGAAATATGTTAAATTACAAAACACTTATACATTATTTCTTAGTGCAAATAGGCTATACATGACAATCATTTATGGGGGAACTCCCAGTTTCGCTGATGCGTTAAGCTTCGCGTTACCACCTAAAATAAATTGCCGGCGCGCCTTGAATCATTGTTTTGGATATTTATTACCCTGCTGATGCCGAAACTCTGGCTCGGTGCATAATGTTTGGCTAATATGTAAACATTGTACGAGCAATCACCGACACAAATATGAAAACACTATTTTGATGCAGTTAATCAATTTTATCCCTAGCTCAACTTGCTGAACTAAACACACACTTTAACAAGAGACTTCAGCCAGTTTAATAGACGAACGAGGAATTTGTAAACATTGTTTACTTTTATTTTTCGAAGGTGTCGTTCCAATAAAAACAAACCTGCACCTTTCAGTTTAAGGGCTATCAAACTTCGCAAGGTTCTTCAGTGTACAAGATTAGAAATAGCAGCTACGACACTCAAGTGAATTTGTTCTTGGTCTTGTGGAAGCAAATTTGGGTTGCGAAAACCCTCTTTTCTGAAAAGGTTGGAACACACTATTCTCGTATAGGTATAAACCACCAGTCCCTTTTTTCTTCATTACATCCATGCCTGCCCATACATTTCTGTACCCATTGCTTGCACCTAGGAAACAATAAAACAGTTTTTAAGTAAATTAAGGCTTGTATGAATGGAATTTGCAATAAAAACACGAATGGAGAATGTTATCCACTACAGTTCGTGTACTTACCGACTTGCATCCTATGAAAATATTAAAAAGGACGTGCTGTAGTTCGCAACGTTGTAACTATTGCAGCCAGAAACTACACAAATCTTTCCTGTCATAATAAATAACTATTTAAGCGAAAAAATTTGAATTTAAACGCATCCTAAATACTCAAAGCACCTATTCAATGCACAGATTACTATCACACGAAAAGCGCAAACAGCTAGGAGCGCTGGCATCGGTGTCTCGCGTTTTTTCCGGCTACTTTCCCATATTGTCCTTACACCATACTTGGCTGTAGTGCGTGACTGCGTGCACCTGAGGCGTCCGTCTGCGAACTTACTATATTTCGCGATAGTGTTGAGCTGCCTGCACGTGAGGTGTTAGTGAGCGAACTTGCTTAACGTCTCGGTAGTGCGTGGCCGGCTACACCTAAGGCGTTCGCGAACGAAATTGTTAAACGTCGCTGTGATGCGAGGATGCCTTCAGTCGGGGCGCCTGTTGATCGACGAACGCATTGACTGTGGTAGTATATTTTCCACGCTTTATGCATAATTACATAACAATAGTCTAAAAATCTATTAGTTTTAAGTTAAAAAATAATCTGAACCTAACCAATTGCACAAATCAAACAATAGGAATGGAAAGAAATTGCCCTATTTTTTTGTTTATACGTGCCTGGGCAAATTTATTTTACAGTAATTAAGAAACAATTATTAATTATATGTAGGCAAAATTTACATTGCTAACAATTTTCTAAAATGCAAAGAACATCTTTTCTCTGGATGATTCAGTTCACTATAATTTTATTTAAACTGACTCATTTTCATATGAGTTATTCGTATTATTATTTCAGTCCTACCAAAATGGTTAAATTGAACATTTCATGTGCCTTTATGCAAAAATTATGGAGTCCAGACATTATGCTATACATAAGATTAACGCTAATCATCCAAAATCTGAACTATCTATTTGAAAACAATTAATAATAATAATTTAATTGTTTTACTGAACATCTCCTTAGTTACGAGCAATCTGCGTTTCCAGCGACCCCGTCAGTTTAACGATTGAGCTGACGCCTACAGTAGAATATTGTGCTGGTTGAGCCGACTCTCTGTTTGTGTAGAAAATTGCTGCACCATGAATCCTAAACGTTAGGATTAGTAGATTAAGTTCACTGTCTAACAGGAGCTATTTTCGCATTTGAGGCCAAGAAGCTCGTATAGGCTGTTCGCCGTAAAATGAGCACTTTTGAAAGCCCTGCTTGAGATCTACTTGTATGCTCGTTGTGTAGTCTTCCGCCTAATGCAAAATTAACATTGCCGTAGGCCTCGTCACTGTATTTATGCGCCGGTCAAGTGCAACCGTAAAATTGTTACAAAATGAAATGATTTACAAATCTGTTAATATTTACACTTCAACGCATTAAAAAAAACACAGAACGTGAAAAAAAAAATGCGTTTTGACAAATGGTTACCTGAAACTTTTTATTGGGCGTTAAGTTATGGAAATACTTCCCATCCATCGTTACCAACTTTCCTGGACGCATGTCACTCGCTTCGCCTGTTAAAGTACCACATCGACCAAAAAGTCACTGGGCATCTGTTCACAATGATTGCTCGGTGGTTTTCACCCCGTTAGAATCTCGCAGGGTTACCTCTTGCGGCTATAACAGCAACCACCCTGTCTGGCATGCTCTCTATGAGTGTTTGCATGCCATCCACGGGGATTCGTCGCCATTCCTTTTGCAACCATTACATGAGTTGAGCAATATTTTGGCCGCGCCTGACGAGTCCTGACTCGGTGATCCAATTCGTCCCAAATATGTTCTATAGGGTTGAGGTCGGGGCTCTGGGCGGGCCAGTCCAATCGGCGAACATTGTTGTCGGCGTACCACTGCATAGTAGCCCTTGAAACGTGGCACCTGGCATTGTCATCCTGGAAGTAACACGGGTCCATTCCGTAAAAACGCCACAATGCTGGGAGC
The DNA here is from genome assembly GCA_029891345.1 of Dryococelus australis. Taxonomy (NCBI): domain Eukaryota; kingdom Metazoa; phylum Arthropoda; class Insecta; order Phasmatodea; family Phasmatidae; genus Dryococelus; species Dryococelus australis. Next base: position 54,477,378 of record CM056999.1, read on the forward strand.
ATTTCATTATCCAGAATGTTACAATAGGCCTCTGTGTTCATGCTACCACCGACAAACACCAGCGGTCCTACGCCGAGGGCCGTGAAACAGCCCCACAGCATCACTCCACCCCCACTGAGTTTCCTAGTTGGCATTATACACTCCGGCAGAAGCCGTTCCCGGGTAGACGCCACACTCATACACGTCCATCGGACCGTAATAATGTAAATCTCAACTCATCACTCCACAGAACCGATTTACACTGCTCCAGTGTTCAGTTGTGACGGTCCAAACACCACCTGAGTCGCCGAGCTTTATTGCTTGTCGTGACATGGGGCTTATGTGCAGCTGCTCTTCCGAAATATCCAAGTCAGTGGGTCTCTGTACGCAATGTTCCAATGGAAACCAATACTCCTGTGGCTGCATGAAACTCCTGTGGAATGGTAGTCATGGGTTGTGCCCTATTTTTGACAACTTCACGTTTCAGGGTTCTGCGATTTCTTTCGGTCAAGATTGGAGGTCTCCCAGAACGTGCAGCATTGGCACAATGCCCATCGATCTTCCACTTACGCAGGACGAATGCGACCGTTTATTTGGACCTGTTTACCTTCCGTGCAATCGCCCGGCTGGACAGCCCACTGAGATGGCAGCCCACAATCACGGCCTTATCGAAGTCCGATAGCTCTGTACCTCGTGCCATCTCCTTGTCAACTGGTTCTACATCGACCTGCAGAGTATGGCGGCGATACAAGTCAACTGACGTACTGAATTACCTATCTTCACGGGTGCCCAATTAGGTTTTGGTCAACAGTGTATGTATAGGTAGGGATATGACTTTTTTCTAAAGTTGATTTCGAAAGCGCTCACTTTATCGTGAGCAGTCTTTATTCATAGTCACTTTTGCTATGGACATGTGAGCCACATTCGGTATGCATCTTGTTTTGGCGGGAAAACGAGACTATTAAACGATTAGCGAGTTGTTTACGTGTTGGTTACAGTAGCGGGGTCTCTCGAAGTTACGGAAGGCCTTGACCTACCCTAACCGACTCGCATCCCGTTAAATGATCCTTGTACTTCTAAAAAATGGCGCACGCCTTTCATCTTATCGATAATTGAGACACAGTGGACATGGCAAATACAATTATTTTAAAGTGGTAACGAACTGTTCTTGACTCACACGAATGGAGGTGTGGAAAATAATACAAGAAATTAAAAAGACTTAACTCAAAATCCGATGGATTAAGTACGATTATATTTATCTGCTACTCTGTCGTCTTATCGTGGTTTGATACATCCCATGTCTTATTTTTAATGACTAGCAATAAATGTGTTAAAAAAATCTCTGAAAAATTAGGGATAGAACTAGTATCATACCTCTTTCTATGATTATTAGTACATGTTTTCCAGGAAGGAACTTTCTGAGAATTCCATTGAACTATCTGCAAGATCTCTAGTTGATTTTTATTATTTATGTTGCTAATAAAGTGTTTTGAAGGAAAGTAATATTAAGTTCCATAGTGTTGCATTTGCGAGGAGTATAATATTGAAAGTTATAAATCTTTTCTGGATCGGAATTTGAACATGCATCAAAATATCATGAGCCTCCTACCATAGCTACCATGACCACACGACTACCAAGCACATCTTGCTAGAACCACAGAATTTTCGCAAAATTATTATTTCCCTGTTTCCTATCACTATTCATATTTTCAACTATTTCCGTTTGTTGTAGATTTTCATGTTCGTTTTTATTTTATTTAAAAATATAAACTTTTATAATGTTGCTTCACAATAGAGAGAATAATGTCTCTGCAGAATGTATAGAACAAATAGTTTCATATTTCATAAGAAAATTTGTTTCGTTTTTTGTTAGTCCCGAACTTAGTAGCATTGAAATTGATTTACAAATATTTTTAACAACGCATGTGCTCTTCTGCAAATACATTTTATTTAAAACCCCGTTCCTCACTGCCGGTAGCTGGAAACGTGCATTGCAATTTTTGGCCCCGCACACAGGGCTCAGAAAATCACCGTTTCTCAAACGGGGACTCACAAACCTCGTTCATGAATCCAAGCACGGTTTACGAGATATCCAAGATACATACAGTCTCCCCTTATATGCGAGGAGTTCGCGGGGCCGCAAACGAAATGTTTAAGAATGCCACCCTTGTGCCAACATTGTTGAATGCAGGCTCCTTATTGTAGTTTTGCTTGTGTCCGGATGGTATGTTTGATGATGCAAAAGTATGAAAAATAAATGGCCTTTTTAACAATGCTGGAGGGTTCCAAAATATTATTTATAAATGCCCGATTTCTTTCGTACGTAAACATATCGGGGACACGTTTAATATTTTAGGCAAAAAATATGTGATTTACAAACAAGTTGCAATGCATTTCAATGCGAACCTCTTAACTTGCAGTTACTTGTTACAGTAGGGCACGGTCTTCTTGGGTGTGTTTGCAGACATAATTAAGGCCGATATTGATACCCAACAATAAATATATTGGACAATTCACAGCAAGAACAAGTAATTTTATATATGTCATCGTTAGCAAAGTCGGCTGTTACGTCCAGAGAAAAGACCAATGTACGTTTAGGGGGGAAAGGTTATAGAGAGAATAATTGTAACCCTTTCAAATCGCAGCTAACCCAACAGAAGACGTAATAGTGGTTAGAACAGATTATACACCCTTTAATGATGATGGTATAATTTGTATAGCAGACGTTCACAAGTGGCTACTGCCAACGAAAACGGCACATGTAGGTCATTGGCCGTAGTGTTAGGGATTATTCATTCGATACAAGTACATTCTATACCAAAATACTGATTAGTTGCAACACATAATTCTACAAGTACACGGGGCCACGGTGGTGTGGTGGTTAGACTACTCGCCTTCCATCTAGGTGAACAGGGTTCGATTCCCGTCGCGGTCGCCCCAGGATTTTCGTGTGTGGGAATCGTACTGTTTCGGCTGGTTTTCTCGGGGATATCCCGTTTCTCCCACCCTTGCATTCCGGAGCTGCTCCGTACTCACCTCGCTTTATCCTCGTCTGCTCTCAAGACTGATATATTAACAGCCACCCAAATCTCTTCACTCCACTGTACACACACACACGTATGAAATGAATGAAAGCTAAGGCGCAGGCAGTTTCCTAGTACCATTTTCCAGTTAATGCTCCATACCTACTGTCAGTAAACACCAGCTCCACTTGTTTACGAGATTTAAGAGAGTCCCGTCAGCATATTTCAGTAACCCAGTGTCCTTGTTAGACGAGACGAGCTCGCATTTTACTGGCAGGCAGTTGTTTGCGCCGAGCCGGGGAGAGGGTTGAGACTAAGTGGCGGGGGATGGACTCCCTCTCTGATGATCACCGGCAAGTGGCAAGGGCTGGGTGATGGGGGGGGGGGGGGGGGGTTGCTGGCAGGGAAGGGTTGAAGGAGAAGGGCGGAAGGCCGCCGCAGAGGTTACGCGGCTTAGTTAAACATCATTAATTTCGCTCCTGGATATTAATTAGTGCAGGTTGGCTAGGCACGTTGTAATCAGAGCAAAGTGGATTGCGCGGTGGCGTGGTCGCATTGTGTCTGGAGGGGGCCACCCCTAACCCCTTCCCCACCCTCCCTAGTGGTCGGCGGGGGTGCGGAGTGCTATAGCAGGTCCCTGGCGGGAGACTGTGGTCGACGCGTCAACCGTTTGTGTGGTGTCACGGAGGGAGATTATCCTCCGGGTTCACGACGCCCCTTGACCCTTGACATCAACCGGATTTCTTGACGAGTGTCCAGAGGAAACGAAGCTTGCAACCCCATACCACCCTCCCTCTCAACTTTTTGGATTGGGTTTCCAGACGTCCGAATAGAGAGGAATGCATGTCTTCCTTTTTACGCATGTTTTTTTTTGTCCAAAGAAATTTTTATGGTGATCAAAAAGGTCCTGCTGACGAATGATATCATGCCTCTACTGATTATTTTGATATTATCAGAGTTTTGTACTAAAAAAATTGTTATAGCCGTGTTATAAACTTTCGCTTGGTCAATCACATATTAACTCTGTTTTGATAAAGCATGTATATTATATTTACGAGTTTTTTCTCAGTATCACACACTGCAACATGTGTAATAAAATGTTTTGTTGAAAGCAACTGCAAATAAGTTACAGAGTTTATTTTCCTGCTACCTAAAGCCCTCATATTTTGTGTTAACAGATAATGGGAACATGATTTTATGTAATTAATTGTACTTTAAAAATAGTTTGCTTGAATTACTACTGATTTGTTTGAACTATTTTTGACAGAAGATTAAATTAAATGAGAAAAATCAATGTACGGTTCTCCAGAATAATTAATTTGCGACGCTAACGAAATTGCATGTAGTGATATGTAGTTGAGAACTACTCAAAAAACATTCTTTACCCCTAATTACCCCTTAAAAAATTAAATTTAAAAAATGTAACTTATTTTGGGTATTCATATAGGAAGCCTTTTAAAGCAAAGATCATAACTATATCTCACCGAGTTAATAAGGTATTAAAGAGTTCTGGATGATAAATTTTCCCTTTTTTCACCTTCTCAGGAGTAGAATTCCAAAAAATCTTGAAACTAGTTGCTATGCTGTCATTATCATATAGGTAGCCTTTAGAAGCAAAGAAAATAAAGATATGGTATGGTATTAATGCGCTATTCAGCAGTACTCGAAAACACTGTTTATCACTTTTCCCCCTTCTAAAGGTCGAATTAAAAAAAATTGGATATCAGGTTTTACGTATTTTATACGCTAAATTTCGAAGCTAAGAGCACGGCAATATCTTGAGGGTTAATGAGATATCGAGGAGTTCTCGAAAACAAATTTAACGTTTTAATTATCCGATTGGGAGTCGAATTTCACAAGATACTTCCTCGGTGGGTGCCTGCACTCTAAGGGGAAACCATCGATAATTTTCCGTTCTTTTGCGTCCAGTAGTTTGCGCCGTGCATTGATGAGTGAGCGAGTCTGTCCGTCGAGGTATAATAAATTGACGGCTACTTCACACTTTCTTTAAAACCCTGCTAAAGGTATATTTTCAGGATATTCCTACGCCTCGTGAAAAGTAACCTTAACTAAGTCTAGAAAATTACACGAAAGGACAACGCGCCGAATTCGTGCGCACTCAGTAAAATTATATTTTGCCTGAGAACTATTTCTTACTAGGCGCTACCAACACACATGTTTTCTCATTGTTTTTATTGATATTTATTATAAATAAGATATTATAATTTATAAGTAAGATATACGTGAAACTTTAATCTGACGAAAACTAATACACTTTTACGCTAACAGAGGTATAAACCACTTGTGATACATGACATATTTAGGAAATAACTTAATACATCATGCATGGGGTTATTTTTCAAAGGTTTTATAATAAAAGGAAGAAACCGCGTAAAGATGATACTTCGTTTTATATACAGAGAATAGATTTCTGTCCGCGGCTTCGCCCGCGTGTGCTAACTCGCGATCATGAACACGAGGACAGAAAGTGTTAATACGTTTTGTTATAGGCTGTTCACTGTAAAATGAGCACTTCTGAAAGCCCCGCTTAAGATTTACATATGTACAGGTGTATTATTCCGCCTTATGTACAATTAACATTGTCATGGGCCTCATCACTTTATTCATGCATCGGTAAAATGAAACTGTGGAATTATTAAGGAAGTAAATATTTTACAAATCTGCTCATTTTTACACTCCAATGACTAAAAAAAAATATTTAGAAAAGCGAAAGAAATAATGTTAAGTTATCAAAAATGGTTATCTAACACTTTTATTCGACGTTAAGATATTGAACTACTTTCCATCCATCGTTACCAACTTTACTAGGCGAATGTCACTTAGTGTGCACTTTAAAATATGTACATGCAAGGGCAGTGACTTTTTATAAGGTTTATTTCTAAAGTGTTCACTTTATCGTGAACAGCATTTACATACTAAAAACTAGGTACTAAATGGCTAATACGTCATCATTTTAGTCATTTAATTTGAACTACGTGACCTTCGAGTAAAATAAAAGTGCCAATTCTAACCTGGCTCCAAGTGGTTCTCTTACGTAGTAATAATTAGTTCGTTTAATTTACTGTAAAAAATTATTCGTCTGACAACTTTTCCTGTGCCATTTTTGAAATTAACACTTTGTGAATGATATTTGTTGCTATACAACAATAATAAATTCCGTAGAAATGTATACAGTCGATTCTTTGTATATATAAATATAGTTTCAACAATTTCGCTGGTAACAGAATAATGTTTGAATTAACAACAGTTTTGCTGATATTAAATAATTGTTTTCGCAGACAAAATATTTTCGCTTTTGGAAGGAAACGGTATTTGACAGATTTATACAGCTTGACAAAATATTGTGAAATTGTTCTGAATGAGTGAGATATACTACGACAGATCCACAGTGGGATAATTTGGCCGGGGCGGTCAGTTTTGCTGAGCTTCAGGATATAACTGCTACAGCTTCCATAGTCCATCGTGGATTTGATATATAAAAATTATTACAAGACATACTGGACTTAACCATTATAAAACTCTGAAATAGAGCGAGCTTTCTAACTATAAAAAAATTTGTAAATAAACTTAAACCTGGACCGGAAAACTAGTGATTAGTTTTTTAAAAAATATTTATTATATGATACCACATTTCACTTTATATTACATTTGCTAACATGTTTGCTTAGAAATGATTATTAACACTTGTACACTTCTATTTATACAGCATTAGTATCACATGAAATTCTGTCACATTACAAATTAGTTCACTTAAAGCTGATTGGATACACCGTTATGTTACAGAGTGTAATTGGAAACTGAATGTAACTAGCGGACAATTAGGAGAACACGTATTTCATCATTGCAGTGGCGTTTGGTTTGCTTGGAGGTGGAGTTGGAGTTCAGAGATTTTGGCGGCTCTTAACAACGGGATCTTGAGAGCCGATGATGGTTAAACGAGGTGAGCATGGAGCAGCGACAGAATGCACGGGAGGGGGAAACGGGAGGCCCCCGAAAACAACCCGTTGACCAGCGGAATCGGCCGGCACGATTACCACGGGCGAAAATGCAGGATTGATCCCGCCGGGAGTCGAACCCAGTGGAGGTTCAAACCCTCAACTAACTAATAGGGGTTTTTAATCCTCATATGTATATAGCTGTAGATAGTTCTTTAATAAAAAAATACCCATATGGGCACTAGAAAGACCTTTAAGGGCAATTTATTGTTCATTATATATTTTTGTTGATGTTTAGCGTAAATATTAAAACTTAAGTTCTATTAAATTTTAATTAAATTTGCAGTTATAATTATTAAAATTGTATAAGATATTTATTTGTTATTCATGATCCTTTAACTTTTCATTGTACTAAGTTTTTCCAACCTTTTTCCTATAATTATAATGAGTATGGTATGACCTATTTTATTTTCTGGTAGGATTTTAATTTTTTAGTTAGTTAGTTCATAAGGAGCATAGTAAATGACTGAAAATGGGCATAACTGTAAGGCAAGAAAATTAATAATAATTAATAGGTATGATTTCTGATTGAATAAAGATAAAAAGAAAGAAAGAGCCCAGTTCACTAGGTGGGAGCGAATGTAATGGAGGGGAAAACCAAGAGAGTGATCATCCCCTTGCTGCCCGACTACACAATATTGAATATTTCCGAACTGCTGCGGGAAGCACAAGGCGACGTCCGCAGTAGTGGAGTGCCATCGCGGGGATCGACGACTTTATTTGCGGAGAGCTTGAGCAGGCCACGACCCGCGGTGCACGGTGTGTCGCCGCGGGACAAAGACGTCTCGATACTTGACCCTCGTGGCGGGGAGTCATCGCCCCCTTCCGCAGCGCCTCAGCTGTCGGACTTGGCGCCCGGGGCGTCTGCCTCGCACTACTTTCCAACACCCTCTCCTGAGAGCAGCGGGAGTTCCCAGCGAGGTGACACACAACTGTACCAGGGGCACAGAATAGCCGACTTAAAGCTCTACTTCACCTCTTATGCAGACATTCTTCGTTTTCTGTTGTGACTTCAGTGTCAGAGAAATATAGCGAGAGAGAGGAGTAGAGAGATATAAGGAGAGAGAGAGAGATAAGGAGAGAGAAAAAGAAAAAAAATATAAGCAGAGCGAGAAGTGGAGAAAGAGGAGAGAGAGAGATGGAGAGCGATATATAAGGGGAGAGAGAGAAGAAGAGACAGATATAAGGAGAAAGAGAGGAGAGAGAAAGAGAGAGAAGGGAGAGAAGAAGAGAGAATGAGAGAGCGAGAGAGAGAGAGAGAGAGAGAGAGAGAGAGTAATTATTAAAAATGTGATATTTGGCAATTTAAAAAAGGCAGGAACATAATGATACACTTATTTTAAAATTTGTGTCATGCCAATTATGACAAAACATGCCGATTATTGGGATTTTATGTCTGTTTTGCCGAGTAAGGCAAAATTATAAACTTTTAGAGTAGCATTTGTTTAAATTTTTATTTCACAAAAAATTTAATCCCAAGGAAATTAAGAATCTGATATATATTGGGCGACCCTAGCCCACGGCCTAGTCTAAGAATACAGAGATGAACTCCGACTGCACACTCTGACAGAACGGCGTCACTGGCCAACAACACGTCGGAACACCATCCGCCAATCAGCGCCTGGTTACCGACTCAGCAGTCCAGCCAATAACGAATTTTCCGTAGTATGCAGTAGCCAATCAGGCACAAGGCCCGATGCCAGAGTCTCGCGCTGCCAGTCAGAGATTGGTTAAGCCCACTAAGGGCCGCGACGCCATTACATCTCTGTGTGCACAGCTATTATGTGGCCTTGACGTAAACTATTGCTAAAAATGAAGTAGACTGACTTTCGTCTCTAGCGGAGGTCCACAACGTTGGCACACGCAGGAACTAGGGAAAGAACTAGCAAAGTCACACGTTCAAACTGCAACGTTTGTTTATTCCTCGTGAAGTACCGAAATGAGAAAAAGTACTGATGTGTCGGCGTGGTCTAGTCGGTGTCCAAAAACATCCCAGAGATGTTCTATCGGATACAAATCAGAACTCTGTGCAGGCCAGTCTATTAGTTGGACGTTATTGTCGTCAAACCACTCCCCCACACGTCCTGCAGTAAGGACGGGTGCTCGGTAATGCTGAAAGACATAATGGTCATCTCCGAACTAGTCTTCGACGGTAAGCAAACTTAAAGCAGGTAACATTTCAACATAACTTGTGCCTGACACGTAAAGTAACAGTTGGACCAAGCCACCTCCAAGAGAAACATGACCACACTGTAACCCCATCGTCCCGAATTTCAAAGTCAGCACTATACAGGCTGGTAGATGTCGTTCACCAGGCAATATCCACACACACCCGCACCCTACCATCGGATCACCATATAGAATACAGTGATACATCACTCCACACAACTGTTGTCCACTGTTATATTGTCCTTTTTTCGATGCACCTCACATCATGCGAGGCAGCGTTTGGTATTTGCCATTATGCGTGGCTTATGGGCAGCTGTTCGGCCATAGAAACCAAGTTTACGCATCTCGCGCCGAACAGCCATGGTGCTTTGAGTAGATCTTGATTCAGGTTGGATTGCCTATTCACGTTGAGAAAATAAAATTAGAGAAAAGTGGGATGTCAATTGTGTTATGCATTATTATAGAGCAAGTAGTTTACGGGCTACCGTAATATGACAATTTTAAATACACTCAGTTGTCTGCTCCTTTAAACTGCTTAGATACTAGGTTATGATGTTCGTATGAACACTTTTCTGTTTTAGCGTGGGTGATTATTTTCTGAATGTGCAAGAGAACACATGTTAGATCTTGTACATATATCTGATTCTACTTTACCATGTATCAGCACTCTCTTAAGAAATACAAATGTGAAGAAACAAATTCTGCGAATTCTGAAGAAAAGAAAAACTTTTCTTCACAGGCTGTGTTCAAAATTAAAACCACCCGCTGCAATACAAGCTTCCTGTGTGTCAGGTAAAGATTGATGCACATCGAGTAGCAATTCAGCAGAAATTTCAAAACATGCAGTTGTAATACATCGTTTCATATCATCTAATGTAGTTGGTATGTCCTTTTTAGATAACGTATTTTAGCTTTCTCCGCAGAAAAACTTCCCGAGGGGTTAGGTCTGGCGAACGAGCAGGCCAACGTACATGTTACCTTCGGCAAATCCAACGATTTCGGAATAATCGGTGAACACAAACTGTAGTATGTCGTGTACTATAGCTGGGCAACCATCTTGCTGATACTAAAGGATCCTCCAAGTCTGCAGAGGAAGGTTTTCTGACATCTGTGGTGGAATTTCGTCTATTAGAAGGTAGAAATACTTTTGGTAACTTCGTGTTCCTTATGTCCCTGTCACACTGTCAAATTTTGCCTTCAACTATATTTGACAATAATATTTCAGGACAAAATATGGCCATCAAATTTTTCCTTCCAACAAATTTTATCAAATAATCTTGAATGTGTTTGAAAATGTGTCACACTGTCAAATTTTTTATTATTATTATTTAAAACTTATTTCCATGGGAGGAGAATGCTTTTGTTTTTCCATGCGGTCCATTACAGGAGAAATGTAAGAAATATTGTAATTTATTTTAGTTTCTTTACTAAATTAAAATTTCATTTATAAGATATGTTTCCTGCGCAATGAAATAAATGCCTTTGAACTCGTAATATGATGAGCAATATTCACTTAAAATAGCATTCATGCCCAGACATCTTCTTCATAAATTAATTATCTTCGTAACTTACTTCGTTTCCAGCAATTGTTCGTTATTTTAAGTTTCTTGACGTCCATTTTTGTCGTGCACAATTCTGATTGACTGAGACCGTCAAACATAAAATAAATTTTCTTTCAAACCAGTCCAATTTTCACATGTTTGATGGAAACTGAAGCCATCCAACTTTCTCAGACAAAAAATGGCGGCCTTTGTGACGTTTCAATGACGTCATAACCGCCCAACTTTATTTGATCAAACCTATTGGAAGCAGATTGACGGGAAATTTTGAGTGTGTGACAGAGGCTTTATATATTAAAAAAGGGCCTATGGTATGATGTTTCACTATTCCATACCACACATTTACACTTCACGGACTCTGGTGTTCCACTTGACAAACCCAGTGGGTGTGGTAGTGCATGTTTGTAATGTTGATCTGACCATGATTTGTGAATGTTGCTTCATCACCAAACAAGATACATGAAAAATTCTGTGTATCGTGTCTTAACGTACATGGAAAGATACTTAAAATCGTTTTCTGGAGCCTTTCAAGGAGAGAGGAAAGATGCAGTTGTAACTTAACGAAATTGCAGAATGCGTAATAGACTTGTCTGACCCGTGCCACTCCCTCTGCGATTGCGCGGGAGCTAACTCACGGGTTTACAGCAACACCAGCTAGAACATCAATTCCACCCTCTTCTCCAGTCACTCGTTTGTTTCTGTTAAATTTTCGAGGTGTTACACTTCCAGTTTCCCTCGTGATTGACCAAAGAGGTTCGCAAATAATTTTCGAGATGGTCGACGTCTATTGGGATATCGTTCAGCGTACACATTTGCAAGAACGAACAACATTCTTCCTACGTTCGCCATACACCATGAGAATGTCGGCTTTTTCAGCATTAGTAATTACCATCTTCCAGCACGCCCTACGTTTAGGGGGTGTGAACTATTTACAAGGTACTGACAAGGAGGCCGCATGCAATCAGCGTAAAGGAAAAAGAATTTACACAAACATACGGACATCGTATGTTAAATGGAGGAGATAACTGTAGGAAATCGTCGTATTACGATAACACGTAAACCACTTGCACTCGAATCCTGAAAATAAAACACCATTGAAATTATCATTCCCTCTAGTTTTATTTTCTTTGCGTGAATAGGTATTGTTCCATTTGAAAAAAAAATGTAACTTTGTTCAAGAAATACACATTATAACAAATTTTAAAATGTGTGTCAGGGCTGCAATTCTGAGCTCTTGTCCAAACTTCATTTCTGTGAAATTAGCGCATCAGTGACTAGGTGATTCATTCTTTATTTTATAGTCTCCACAAAATAAATTTTTACGGCCACGAAATTTTAGTGGTCGCAACTAAAACATTTTGTATTCACCTAAAAAAAAAAAAAAAATTGCCATGGTGAATACCAACTAAATACTTTGTGGCTGGTATGAAATTACTTTTTCAGAGCCCATTACAAGAAGAGTGCTAATATCTTGACGCTAACGAGCAGTGACCGCTAACTGCATCGGTAGCCTTACACACTGAAGAAGATCCTAGTTAAGACGTTCTGGATACTCAGATCGTTGTTAACATAGTAAATATTATGCAAGTTCAAATGGATGTTTTGTGGCTGCACTCGAAAAGATAACTGCGCGTCACGATAGTAAAATTCTTGGACAGATGCAGGCTGGGCGAGGCCATTTTACACGATGCCAGATTCCATAAAAGCTGGTGGAAGATCTGCCATAGTAGCTGTCTTAACAGATATTATGGCACCGGTCATGGTTATTGCCGCCTTGTAAGACCGGATTTCATACCAGGTTTAGTTAAGGTTTTTCACTATAAAGTGAGCACTTTTTAAAACGACCTTAGAAAAAGTCACTGCTTCTACCCGCATATGCAATTTTAACGGGCGCACTGAGTTATATGCGTCCAGTAAAGTTGGTAACGATGGGGGAAAAGTAGTTCCATATCTTAACGTTGAACAAAGAATGTTAAGTAACCATGTCTGACAAATTATATTATTACTTTCGCTTTCTATTTATTTTTCATGCATCAAAGTTTAAAAAGTAGCAGATTTGTTGAACATTTATTTTTCTAATAATCTCACAGTTTCACTAGAACAACAAATGAATAAAGTGTTGAGGCCCATGGCAATGCTAATTTTACATAAAGCGGATGAATTCAGAACGTGCATACAATTAGATCTTAAGCAGGACTTTCAAAAGTGGTCACTTTAGAGTGAACCGTCTATAGCAAAACCTATCTTATTTTCCGTGGCAAGTTCCGTACCAGTTTTCGTCTCCGGCCAATCGCACTGCAGTTTCAGGACGTAGGGTACTCTCCGTAACCACTACTTATGATGAAATCAGATAGGATGCCTCCATCTGGAATATATATCAGAGAGGATTTAAAATACGAAAAATACATATCATATTGATGATGACAACTTTTAATTGATTTTGTAAAGCGTGCAAAAAATTTCAAGCATTAGTCAGATAATGAAAAATTTCAAACTGGCGATATTTCAAACATCCGTTTATCTCCAGTATTTAAACGCACTACTCGTTTCTGATCACGCAGTGCAACGGCGTTGACCTCCGTAACGTAGTTGGCTACACACCGGCTTATGAAACGAGGGGCTTCGGGTTCGAGTCCCGTGAAAGGCGTTGCTGCACGTGCACGGGATCACGTCACTAAACTGTCAAAAATGGTTAAGTGGTTGCCAACAAAAAAAAATTTAATGTTAGCGTTTTGGCAATGAAACTCGAGAAGTAATTTTAAGTAACGAGTTCGTCAATGCATTTTTTTTTTAAATTACTGAATGCCGATCATAACTTTACATTACGAAATAGCTGCATTATGCGAAATGTAGAAATTAACGTGAATACTCGAAAAAAATGTAATACTGTCGTGACTTCACATTGCCATTTTAAAACACTGAAAATACATCAGTAAGCATTAAACTGTACTAACGTCCAACACAAATAAAACGATAATAATGTATGCTATAGGCTATTCACGGTAAAGTGAGCACGTTTGAAAGCCCTCTAATTTGGAATAATGGTCAATAAATTTATTTTATTTTAGCCTTAGACGTTAACTTCAGAGTTTTGTGGAATATACACACCGTGTTTAATACGTGCACTACAGTATTTATTTAAAATGGTGGTCAAATGATAAAATATGGCTGAAAGAAGAAAGTAACTACGGTGTCAGAAGTGCTCACTTTACCGTGAACAGCCTATAGTAATTTTTAATGTACCTATACAAGTTACCGGTAAGCAGCAGGCCTACGAGTGGTGATCGTATTTACTACGTACCTTACGCTTACCTGCGCGCCCATCGACTGTCATACGCTTGTATGTCAACTGCTGTCTGGCTCGCATGGAGGCTGGTATACCGACTCTTGCATCAGGCCTTATATAGGCCGTTCACGGTAAAGTGAGCACTTTTGATGGCCTAGTTACTTTTTTATTTAAGCTATTTTTTATCCTTTAACGAGCTTTTTAATTAAATATTGCAATATAAGTAATAAACACAGTGTGTAGATTCCATGAAATTAAGAAGTTAACGTGTAAGGCTAAAATTAAACATATTTATTGAGTATTATTCCAAATGAGAAGGCTTTCAAAAGTGCTCACTTTACCGTGAATAGGGTGGCAAAGGCCTGGGAATAGTTGGGTCAAAGCGCCGCAGGCAGGTGCTGCATGACAACACCCAGGGCATCGCCAAGCCGGCAATCCGCAGGCTGGCCAGGCGCGGAGGAGCTAAGCGCATCTCGGGACTCACTCGCGAAGAGACGCGAGGCGTGCTGGAAGCTTTTTTTTTTTTTTTTGGAAAACGCCATACGCTATGCGCTGTCACCTGCTCTGCACATGCCGAGAGGAAAACTGGCACTGCGATGGACGCCGTGCACGCCTTGAAGAGGCAGGGCCGCCCGCACCTTCTACGGCTTCGGAGGTTATCAAGAAAGACGTCACAGACCTCGCCACCGCAAGAGATAAACCCTATCACAGAACCCTCCCAAACAAGGCAGGTAGCCAGATAGGGCTTCACGTCTCTTAGGCAGCGAGGCCATCGGGGACGGAGCAGGGAAGAGATCGGCCCTGGCATCTGGTGAGGACCCATAGCAGCGTTCGTCTGGGAAACCAGGGAAAAGCGAAAACGGGATGGCCGGTCAGGGATTCGAACCCAGGTACTTCCGAATGCGAGTCTGCAGGTTTAGCACAGCGCCACCTCACTCGGTCCATCCCAAGCAAGGAGAAAATATTAACTAATGGCGCGCCCATCATAGTACAAATCGGAGCGTTGCCCTAAGCAACCGGACAAATAAACACAATACAGAGACCGTGTCCGAAATGACGTATTTGGTAATTTGGTATCTCGTATTTTGTATTTAGCAGATGTTAGCAAAAATACAAAATGACAAAATCAGCGCCATGTTGGTTTTGACTTTTAAAACGCATACGCGAATTAGTAATAAAAACTTTTTTTTTTTTTTAATAAATGACTGTTGATAAAATACACTAGACATGTTTTAGAAAGCATCTAAGTGTTGGGCTTTGTTTATATATATGGAAAAAAAAGTTAAGTCTTTATTGCATAACTTATTAACATATTCGCAGTATTCCAGTGATGATTGTAAAAATTATTACGTTATTTTTAAGCACTGAATTCATATCAAAAGATTTCACTGTTAATGTAAAAATGCGTTGCTGCGAGTGCTAAACAAGTGACTGTCGACAACGTCCAAATTGAAACATACGAACTGACAAATTACAAAATGAAGAATTTCTCATTTCCGATAAGGCGAGGATAAAATTTAACTACACAAACCTTCAATTTTTAAAACGACGACGTAACCTTCAAATTTTACAAATATCCAAATCAAGAGATAAGCTAATTTAATCTGAGGCGTTTTTCAAAACAAATTTATTGAACCTATATAAAATTTAGGTCGAAATTAGGTGAACGCTATTACGATACTGAATATTCAAAAACGAGATTATTATACTCTGTAATATCCATATATCAGAGTAATATATAAAAATGTTCCGGTGATATTCTTGCATTACAGTAACACGTTCTCAAAATGTTCCTAAGAATTTCTCGTACTAAAAATTACTATTTTAAAATAAAAATGGTATAGTGCCCAACATATATGATAAAGACGGCGGCCTACTTGGCGTCGTTGCAGCTTTATTGAAATACTTTGTTTTCGGAAAAAAACTATTAAACATGCCCTCGCCGTGCTTAGATACGAGAAGAAAACATACACCGCACAAGGTTGGAACGGCGATTTGATGTTCTCAAGCAAACTACAAATGCCGTATCTCAAAATATAGTGCCCTAACAAAAGTAAAACTACAATAGGAGCCTGAACTCATCTATGCTACAGGGTTTCCACCAATAAAGTGATAGGGCACCCATTAAAGTCTTATAGGTATACACACACAGCACAACGAGAACACTAGAGCCTTGCGCATAGCAGCGATGGTGCATTTGTTGAGTGTAGCAGTGTCGCTCTTTATAGCTTCCGCGCTTCTCTGCGTTAATATGAATGGTACGTGAAATCAATATATCTACCCGATTTTCGATATAAGTCGTTATCCACATAGTTTATTGTAAATGTTTTGGCTCGACAAGACGTAAATAATAATTTTCTACGCCTTTTTACGTTGTTAGATTTCCACTGCCTTCATGACTCTCAGAGCACTGATGGAAGAAATGAAAGGAATTTTTTTTTCTTGTCTTCAATCAGAGCTCCGAGAGTAACGAACGCAGCGAATTCTTTAACCATGTAAGCAACTGAGTGCACATGAATTCGGTGTGTTTTCCTTCGGTGTAATTTTCTAGACTTAGTTTAAGCTTAGCTTGCACGAGGCGGAGGAATATCCTGGAAGTATAACTTAAGCTATGCTTCGGAAAAGTGTGAAGTAACCGCGAATGGATTATCTTAATAAGATGTTCAAAATTGTTATTTACTCCTTGTAGAATCAAACATTTCGAACAATCCTCTGTAAAACAAATTGTGACAAAAATTATGTAAATATACGGTTTTCGTGCACCAATACCCTTAAACGCGGATAATAGCTTCGGGTAGACTATACAGACTCCATTTATATAGGCTGTTCACGGTAAAGTGAGCACTTTTTAAGGGACTCCAACAGACATTAAACACTAATAAATATATCTTATCGCAGCCTCAGGCATTAAATTTTGAGGGCGGTGAAATGTGTGCACTGTGTTTGTTGGTTACATTGCAATGTTTATATTAAAAAGTATTAGGAAGATGGAAATTGGACGAAGGGAAAAATTTAGAAGGGCCTTAAAAAGTGCTCACTTTACAGTCAACTGCATATACTCGTGCCGTCCTAAAGCTCGGAAGTCAAACCCACCCGGAAATCGGCAAAACCCCGGCCTTCATCCCACAACATCTTCGCGTGAACACTGCATCATGTTATTGCGACAACTAGTTGGGATCTTGCGCACATGCGCACTCGGAACATAAAAAAAGTCAGTTTCTTATTAACAGTAGTTGACTTTGAAAGCGCACGCCAAACAAGTTAGAGCAAGCCATCAGCTAAACAGATTACTTGACAACTGCCAGGAGAAGAGATGTTCTAGCATCACCGTACTCAGCATGCTAAATGCCTAGTGTCATATTAAAAAAAATTAATATCTAAATTAGCGACTACTGTGATCATTCTTCTGTTTTATGAATACTGCAGCATTACTGATACATGAATCTTTATGCCTATAATACTGCTAGCGGTTGAATGCCATGGAAGTACTATGTATGCTACCGTTAAAGTGTGTAGTGATGTTATTTTATGAAGTAACTGGGTGTCTTTAAAAAAAATAACGGATTAAAGATGTAAAATTTAATCAAAGTTGTACACGTTATCTAGTTATTCTATAAAATAAATATTTATTCTGCAAATCAACTAACAGTAGATAGTTAGATTGTAAAATAATCACAACGTGTATGTTTATGAATTGAATATTGTGTTCATCTTGTAAGGCAACATAGAATATTGTTAACGTACATGCTATTGTTAATATAAATAAATACAAAATTTTATGTTTTGAAGACACTGCCAAACTCTGTTTCTATGTGATTTATTACGACAAGGAATATAAGAATGGCATTTGGAATTTGCAAAAAAAATAAATAAAAATAAAAATAAAAATAAATCCATTTCACCGTAGCACGGTGAAATCCTTAGTAAAACTTTTTAAAATTCTCACGGCCAATTCTGGTTATAATGAACCATAGCGACGGGTACAACCAAGACTGCAATACGCATCCACAGGAAGCTGAATTCTTCAAAGAAACCATGCCTGTAAGCGTAAAGCCTGTTACACACGGTCCACTTTCTTGTACTTTCTTGTTCACGTCAACCTGCATCGTGTGTCTGGCTAACTTGTTTGCAAGTGGCTTGCACGCAAGGGCTTTCATGCTAGCTAGAATCATTTAGAGAGAGTTATATTTATCGTCCACCTTTTCATGCGAGCAGTTTGTTTACATTCGCGTTTCATACGTTTATATAGTTCCCGAACATTTGTTTACTCTGGAATTGTTAGTTTGAGAGTAGAAAACGGATTTTAATTCTGCATTAGTGATTTGTTCGGATTGTGACTGGCATGTTGCAACATTCAAGTTGGAACTACATGGAACTTGAATACAAGAGAGTGTTCACCTTCTTGTTAACCGTCCGGCGATCACCTCTTGTTTACAGAAGATGTCCGTCTGTTGTCAGGCTTTTAAGAGTAGAATATTATTACACACTATGTGAGCCAAGGGATTAAACTTCACGGGCCAATTTGTACTTTTCTCCTTATTTACTATTTGAATAAGGAGGCCACGGTGGCTGCGCGGTTAGCCTGCTCGCCTCCCACTTAGGCGATCCGGGTTCATTCCCCAGCCGGGTCACTCTGCGTTCTCGCATGTGGGAATCGAGTTGGACTTTGCCGCTGGCCGGCGGGTTTTCTCAGGGATCTCCCGTTTCCCCGCCTCTTTATTCCGACGCTGCTCTGTACTCGCCTCAATCACCTTCATAGGCTCTGAATACCTCGATGTTAAGAGCCACTCAGATATCTTCTCCACTCCACTCCTATTTCGATAAGCTTATCCTTAATAGGATAAAAGTAAAAGGTGATGGCTATAGATATTGTATTTATAAGTTTCAGGGATCAAGTATTCCTTGAACATTTCTTTATCGAGACACGAGAACTTTTTGCGCCGTAGTTCTCTGCTACACTGACGACTGCGTCATGATGGTGAAATGGGGTATCGCCGACCGGACGCTGATAACGAATTGTCCCGTAACTTCGTCCTCATGGTGTGCTCACGGCCCTGAAGATGACAAATCGAAGCGAGACAGAAGTTGGGGCGGCGTAAATGTGGTGTTAATATTTTTCTTCCATGTTTTTACGACTTGAAGTACTTCTAATGACTGAGGCATCCATTTCACGGGGCCAATGAGGGTTCTGATACTATAAGGCAGAATGTTCGTGATTGGTCTGCAAACAACTTAGCAGAGTCAAAACCTTGTTCACCCAATCATGAAATAATAAACTAGTTAGAATTTCATAGAAGATATGTTGGCTCGAAAAAATGTTTGCGATTTTCCATCATCTCTATAAATCATATTTTAAGCTACGATAATACATAAGTGTACTCCAGTCGTATCCTGTTCGATTACTGTATATACTACAGTGCACACTGGAATAGGCTGTTCATGGTAAATTGAGCACATTTGAGGCCCTAGTTACTTTTGTCTATCAGCAATTTCTTTATCCTTCCACCACGTTTTAAAATAAATATAGCAATGTAAGTAATTAGCACAGTGTATATATTTCACCGGTCTCGGAATTTAATGTCTAAGGCAACAATAAATTATAATTATTGACTATTATTATGGACCGGAATATTTCGCGTTTTAAACAGCCTGTAGGCTAGACTCCAATGTCCTATATGTTTAAGAACCTCAACTTTCTGTTTATTGGCTGCTGGCCGAGTGTGTAGCCAGTTTTACCTCAAATCAGGTGGCACGAGATTCGGTACTTGTTTCCTTACACACCTGTTATTGGCTCAGAGTTCACTTCGACGTGTCTAATAACCCGTGATCCAGTAGTAAGCATGACAGAAATGTTCAGTGTTTGACATCTAGCAGGTTCTAAAATAAGTTATAGAAATTGGCCAGCCCCTAACTATTATTCTAAACGAGAGGGCTTGGAAAAGTACTCACTTTACTTCGAATAACGTATATATATATATATATATATATATATATATATATATATATATATATATATATATATATATATATATATATATACAGGTTCTTACTTAAGTTGGCAGCGAATTAACATAAATAGTTCCAAGACCTGACGTTGTGTTACGAGTGTAATGTTTAAATATACGTCAAATCAAGTGTACGTTATCGTGATTTATGCACATTATAATTCATTCACAGCGACTTCCAACTTTTCTGAAGTCCTGCTAATGTTCTACTTCCTATTCCTACGCCTCATGCATGCACAAGTCTTGAACAAGTTTAGAAAATTACACCAGCGGGACAGCGCACAGCATTCGTGTTCACTGACTTTTAATCATATTTTGCATGAGAACTTCGGGATGTCCGAAAAGTCTTTCCCTGATAAAAACAAAACTTTATTTGTATCCGCTATGTGTAAACTAGATGTGTGAAACTGTTGTCGCAATGTCGTAAAAGTAATCAGGTTTCCTTGTTGCAGGTTTCAGTAGCGTGGCTGTGGTGTCCAGGAAGACGGACAAGTCCACATATCAGGAAGAAGCTCAGTGTGTCCTCTGGTACCACGAGACCCGGTCACCAATAACAATGCAGAAGAACTTTCAGACAGCGCATGCGCATGGTAAGATGCCGCCCGACGTCAAGAGCATTAAGTCGTGGTACGAAAAGTTAAATAATACAGGATCTGCTTCTGACTTACCGAGCACTGGCCGAACATCAACCTCGGCTGAAAGTGAGACAGTCTTTCGTGCGAAGTACTAATAAATCAGTGCGAAGGGCCTCACGTGAATTGCACATGCCAAAGTGTTCTCTTCGTGCTTCTTTTTTTCATGTGCATTGTTTCGTGCATACAAAGTCCACATTTTTCGGGCTTGGTTACCTAATGACGTCCCCCGTGGCGGTATGGATTTGCAGTCGAAATGTTATCACATATCGAGGGCGGTGATTGCTATCTCAAACGTATTGTTTTTCCCTGACGAGACGACATTTTTTGTCAGTGGTGTAGTGAACCGGAAAAACGTGGGTATTTGGATTTGAGAGCCCCCTAGTGAGGTGTCAGAGTGTACCAGATGCAGCATAAAGGTGACTAATTGGTGCGTGCTTTTGCGCGACAAAATTATCGGACAATAATTTTTCTCTGGAAGCACCATCACATATCCAGTATACCTGGACATGTTGCAAGTGTTTGCTTTACCTAGGTTGCCTGAGTATCGCCCAGATGTCATTTTTCAATAAGCCGGTGCACCGCCTCGTTGGGGTTTGGAGGATCGTACATTCCTTGGCACGGCTCGTCCTGGACTATGGATGGGTCGCGATGGCCCCACAGTTCGGCCTCCACTCTCCTGTGACGTTGGCTAAAGTACGGGCAGTGATTTAATATCGACTGGACGTGCTACGTGCTACTGAAGGTGTTAGCGTGGAGATTTACTGACGTGTTGTTTTGTTGCAACAAGGCTTGTTTTGTTTGCCAACATTTCGGCACTAGTTTCACACATCTGCCTTACATATAGAGGATATAAATAAAGTTTGTAATCAGGGAAAAACTTTTCGAGCATTCTGTATTTCTCATTAGGGTTTACCAACACACGCTTTCCCCTGTAATCATTTATGGTAATTACAAATTAAATATTATAATTTACAATTTAAATATAAGTAAAAACTAATTTTTATTAGAATAATAAGATACTTTCATGTTAACAGAAGTAAAGATCACTTGTGAAACATGACAGAAGAAGCAAACACGTCAAACATGGAGTGATTTTTCAATGGTTGGATTTAAAAAGCGCGAAGAAACCGTGAACAGGCTATAGAATACGAACTGGCAATTTAGTAAAGCATTTAGGTTTCAAACAATTTTATATTTTCACTTAACTGATGCTTGAATAAAGTCATTAGGCCCATGGTAATACTAAATTTACATAAAGCGGAAGGATAGAAAAAAATGGAGGAAAGTATGTATCAAGCAGCTGAGGTAACAGTGAACGGACTTCACCGCTTCACCGAGGGTAAACGAACGTCAGTTATAAATGTCGCTACAAGATGCTTGTGGGGCTTGCTTGATTTCGTGAGGGATGGAGGTCCTAAGAACTAAATTTGATTTTAAATTTATTCACGCAGCTATTATATGCAGCTTTAATCTATCTGTGTCCAATGTTAATCTTTTTATTTCTCAGCGATCGCAATATTTAATTTCTACTTCACACGTTGCTGAATCCCTGCTAAAGTTCTGCTTTTGGTTACCGATTACGTATCCTTCCTCTACATATAAACTTGCCATGTGTCGTCTTCTGCGTTTTAACTGTCAAATGCTTCGTTTGCAGTTTTCATCTGTTCAAAGAATTTCGTCATATTTCAAAAACGATTTCGCACGATTGTTAACTTTTTACGCCTATAAACAGTCAGTTTTGTGAGTTTTTAACAAAGTCTGTATTGGCGATACCCAACAAACACGAAAGATACGGGCCGGAATCGGGCGGGTAAAAGCTAGCCGACAAGTTTCAGAATCTGCGGCGGCTGGATGGCGGCAAGATGCCGGGCCTGCAACGGCATGATGTCCAGAAATAAGCATTATAACCATGAAAAACTCTTAACTTTTCGATTTAAAAGTTTAGTAATTGTTATTTCCTCTTTACATATATTCATTTCATTTTCTTAACACATTATATAATATGAATATATTTTGCTTGCCGAGTACAGGATTCGAACAGAAGACCCTTGAGTTGATAGTCCAGCATGCTAAACTTTACACCACGGGTTGAGTTGCTGATACTCTCCAGTAATTGAATTTTTTTATTATACAAATTATTATAAATGAATGTATAATTTCATGACAATATAACAAACAATTTTAAAACACTGATTATTGAAAAACGGTTTCTTCGTTTCTTCAAAAGCTTGCAAACAAAATGGTTTTTATTAGTTTTTAATATATTTGTCGGATGGTTGTGCAAATGGAAAAAAATTACATAGTAAGAGATGCCATGGGCTACCACGTGGCACATATATAATCATGAAAAAATACATGCTAACGGTTAACACATGGTCTCAAAAAAGACATGTTATTAACAGCTAGCTAACATTTTGCATATTCAAAAAACACTTTCCAAAATTTTTTCGGCAAAAAGACATCACATTTGTATCTTTATTGTAATAAAGAGTCATGTATCGAAAACGTTAGCTGGCCGGAATAAAAAAAAATATGACGGCCAGCTTACGGAGAAAAACAAAGATGATATATCGGAATCGGGCCAGAATATTATTTTTGCTATTGGCGACATGTTGGCTTGAGATATCACGCTGACATAATCTAGGTGATATCCATCTGTTATCCAAAAAAAAAAAAAAAATACAGAGGGCCGTTGTCTTTTTCTAACGGAAAACATACTGTCTCAAAAACGACGTCGCGCCGTTGTCAGATGGCTATCTTCTGGCATTGAAACGACAGTTGCCGACAGTATAGGTATCGGGCCGATAATTTGCCAACACTTTGCCGACAGGTTGTGTTTGCTGGATAGTTATTACGGTTATTATTTTACATTGTTAACATATTTGTTACACACGACATAGCATATTACACATAATACACGTTAATATTTTGCCGCGACTATGCTTAACTCTGTTACTACTGTGGGGAAAAACTGTGGTATTCAAACCTCTTGTTATTCATATGTGTTGGGTCACTTCTGTAGAAGGGCTGTATCAATTGAAATAAAAATTAAAACGAAGGCCCAACCAGTATAACGATAAGATACAGTAAATTTAAGCACGCAAGTCCTGTCGCTTATTTTTTGTACGCAGCTTCGACAAACTTAAAATATAGCGGTGAACATGCACACACATAGGTCTACCGTAACTTTCATTCCGCTCATATTTTTATTCTTTGGTACTGACTGGTTTCTAGGTTTATTTAATTATTTATTTTAATTTATCTGGTTGGGGTTAGTATTTTGTTGAGGTTGTGGCAAACATTCTAATCACAGAAACGTAAAACACCCAGGTCAAGGTTACAACGTTGTGATAAACAGACGCGACTTTCAAACGATTTCGTGTTAAAAACAGTTCACGGTTAAAACGTATAAATTTCACACGTCCGACATTTGCAAATAACGCGCACACTGGTCCAACGTTACGCAATGGTAACAATACTCTTTCATACACACAGCGGTCACGACGCGCTTTACAATATATTTATTCCTGCCGTAGAAAAAAAAACAGATTAATTACAACATTGTAACGTGCCCTTGTAGGTTTCAAAAATACAAGGAGTACGAACTTGACGCTTCGTTCAGAAACTCGCCATGTCATGTCGGCGTCGCCAGTCTCCACTTCTGCCAACTTCGAATTTATAGCCGCCCTGTCATCACATCTAAATATATTATAAGAAGTATTAAAACAATAAAATGTCGTTTTAGTTGTAAAAATTAATTAAAATGTTATTTTACTGTAGTAAGAATGAAATATGCTAAACTAGAAAACGCATATAGTTTTCCTGCTACTTCAGGCGGTGCGAAACTTCCCGAGAGAGAGAGAGAGAGAGAGAAGAGAGAGAGAAAGAGAGAGATAGTGATAAAGAGCGAGAGAGAGAGCGAGAGAGAGACAATCTCCGCTCCGCCTAATGAATTTTCTTCCTCGGACGAAAAAAATAACAGAGTGTCATTAGGACCTACGCATGGTAATTTGCGTTGATAATTTTAGGTGTAAGAATGACATATGTTTCCTTCAGTGCTACCTAAAAATTCAAATATATCAGTAGGCAATGTTTAATTTACAAATAGCATGCCAAAAAACTAGGTTAAAACAATATTTTAACTGTGAAATATTTCCTACTAGCCGTTGCCCACACAAATCTATTCTCACTGTTTTTAATTCGTATTTAATACGAAATAAATATTACAAGTTATAGAAGATACTAACTTAAAGTTTAATTTATTCAAGAATACAGTAGATGGAGGTAATAACAGTGTTTTATTTTTGTGGTATACAATTCATTGAAATAACAGGTTGACATATTACGCCTAGTGTGATTTTTAACAGGTTAGCTTCAAAACATTAGAATATGCCGTGAATGGAATATATATATATATATATATATATATATATATATATATATATATATATATATATATATATATATATAGTGCATCGTCTGGCATTATATTCTATTTCAACAAGCGTTAGCGCCCCAGTTTTAATAACATGTAGGTCCCTATAGTGATATGAATGGATATTAGAGCAGTCCTTTGACGAAAATCGATCGTGCGTATGGCGTCTGGAAAAATTTGGTTTACTAGTAAAATAACCAAATAAATACGCAAAAGTTGTTCCCCTTTGACACAATACTGCAGTAATCACATCGTAGCGTGGTATAAACTTTTCGAAAAGTTTACTGATACATAGCTTACTTAACCGGACGTATTATCTACTTGTTTCCCACTGTACAAAAAAAAAACAATACTTCGTCTTTAGGCGGTAAAGACAAATTCATGTTGTGTGCTTAAATTACTTAAGTTTTTTTAACGTATGGTAATTAACAGGAATTAGTTTAATTTCGTGGTTACTCCACACAGGAATCAAATCCATGCCTCTTAGGTAAATTTTAACTACTTGGTCTGATTTCCATCTCAATGAAGTAAGAAAAAAAATTAATATACATTGTTACATAAACAATATATGTATTATTATTTTGAGCATGGCTCAAAATAGATTATGTTAAGATTTTGAAAGAAATTATTAATTTATCATTAAAATGACTATAGTTCCAAACACTCCACATCCATTTACTGATTTACTTATTTATGATCTTCAGCAATTTTGCTGCCCAAACGCATTCGCATCATTGTTTCTAACGCGAAATTTTTTGCACCAATTAAATGCTCTTCATTCTAACCTGGGCAATCTTTATTCTAACCAATGTCAGTATAGTCTACTCGCTGTACCTACAAAATTTTTCAATCAAACCTTTGCAAAATCACCCCATGTAGGTATTAAGTGTTTGGGTGCTTCCTAAATATGTCTTGTGTCACAAGATATTTATACTTCTATTAGCGTATAAGTATATTTTAATTTCGGCTAAATTGAACTTTAATGTATATTTTAACTATACATTATAATATTTCATATATAATTAATTTAAATTAAAAAAGAAAAAAATTGGTGACTTGGTAATGCCTGGTAAGAAATAGTTCTCATGCAAAATATTCAATTGAGTGCTAACGGATAGGGTGCGTTGCCTTTTTGGTGTGAGCTTCTAGACTTGTTTAAGCTTTGTTAAGGTTTTAGACAAAAAAGAAAGTGATTTTGTTTCAGGTGGTGTGTATTCTGGTTGTAAATTCTGTATGTTATTTAATTAGGTTCTTGGAAGTGTAAAATATTTTTAGAAATTAGTTGTGCACGCATGTGTTTAAAGTTTTTTGAATTGATAAGAACTTGTTCCGAAAATAGCCTCTCAACAAAAAAAAAAAAACCTTTTAAAGGGTATGTAGTTTGCTATACTGCAACTGTTGTTATTTGTATAACTTGTATTTGTTGCTGTCGAAATAAGTTGAAAATATCTTAAGTTAAGTGTAATTGCGAAAGCCACCTTCACAGTGTGCTGTACTGCTGTTCAACTTGCGACACAAAGTTCGAGGAGTTTCAGTTCCAAACCTTTGGATAGGCTATTCACGGTAAAGTGAGCACTTTCGAAATGAACCTTAGAAAAAGTCACTTCCCCTGCCTGCATATATTTTAATGGGCTCGCTGAGTGACATTCACCCAGCAAAGTTGGTAACGATGGATGATAAGTCGTTCCATATCTTGACGTCGAATTAAAAAGTGTTAGGTAACCATTTGTGATAGCATAAAGTTATTTCTTTCACTTTCTATTTTTTAATGCGTCGAACTGTAAAAATGAGCAGATTTGTAAAGTATTTACTTTCTTAATCATTTCAGTTTCATTTGACCGACGAATGAAGAAAGTTATGAGGCCTATGGCAATGTTAATTTTTCATGAGGGGGAGGAATACACAATGTGTATACAAGTATATTTGAAGCAGAGCTTTCAAAATGCTCATTTTACCGTGAACAGCCTATAGAAGAACTTTAGCAGGGCTTCAGAAAAGTTGTAAATTACCATGAATGGACCATAAAGAAGTTGCTTGGCGCAGTTCAAACGCAGCGTAACAGGATACTTCTTGACGTGCTGCGGGTTGCCTAAGATACAAGGCCACAGAGTTTGTCTAGAGCGGAAGGTTCCCGAAGTGGGTATAAGCAGTTGTATACGAGAGGATCGCCTTAAGATGGGGATGGTACACACCGAAGTGACGGAATTTCTTAATTGAAACACGCATGCAACTCAACAACGGCATGCTCAAAGCATGCTGTTGTTGAGACCCGACGTGAAAATTCGGAGACGGGTCCGCATGGGGGATCGAACCCGGATCATCTTGATGGGAGTTAACATGCCATTCGCACGGACGAGACCACACGTTTCCACATTCAACACAATTAATCGTTTCAGACCTTGAATTCGATACTAGGGAATCGTTCCCTAATTTACCAGGGGCCGTAGTGGCGCAGTACGTAGAGCGCTCACCTCCCACTAAGGCGATCCGGGTTCGATTCGTGGCGGGGCCACTCCCGGATCTTCGCTCGTAGGAATTATGACGGACTATGCCGCTGGTAGGCTGGCCTTCTCGGCTCTACTCCAGGCTCATCTCGCTTCGCACTCATCGGTTTTCAAGACTACGTTGTTAAGAGCCACTCAAATCTCTTCGATCTCTCCTAATTTCTTGGCATGCAAGCGTGAAAGCTCTCCTGCACTTGTTTAGAGAAATGGCTAAGTTCATAATGAAATTTACACATTTTTATGTTAATTTCTTAATTTGCAGTCTAAGATATTATTAGAGGCCTGAGAAATTCGCGAGTTCAATGACCTGTGGACTAGACTTCAGAGTCTTATATACTTTCATACAGATATAAACTATTTATTGGTTGACTGTTGTGGTAGTAAAAGGCGGTGGATCGGCGCACAAATTATTGCATGTTTGTTATTGGCTCATTTTTCTCCAGGAGGTGTAAAACAACACGTCGATCAATTACAAAAGTAACATAAAAGTATAAGTGTGTGAATTCCGACTTGTCTAGAATTGAACCCGGGAAAATCTCGGTTCTCTAGATATTATGCATTTTATCTTCTGTGTTTGTTATTTTATTGCAAGAGTACGCAGTTTACCGAAAGTTTTTACGTTGCACGATTAATGGTGGTACCGATAGTGCAGATGAAGCTGTGAACCTTTGAGCGCAGAAAGACGGGTTTTCTAGGTGGTACATATAGTTGCTTATCTTCCTTCGAGGACGGCGTGTGATGGACGAGACATTAAGGTGTAGGGCGATAGAATGAAAGGACGGGGAGGAACGGGAGCATCCCGAGAAAAGTCACTCGCAGACGGCAACGTCCGCCACGGGTGCGATCACGCCAGGGACCGAACCCGAGCAGCTGCGATGAGAAGGCGGCAGGCACAGAGTAGACAAGTACGCAGAGATAAAATGGCGTCGCGTTTTTATTGATGTAGGCGTACTCATTATCTGATTTGCTTCACGAGGCTCTGGGAGTGGACCTCGCGTGTGACTGGCAGAGACCTGCAAAATTCGCGTTATCATTTTGGGACACGTTAAATTTAAAACTCATGTAGCTCTGTATTATGTTTGTCATTGGACCAGACTATATTTTACACGCCTTTGTGTAGCTCTGCGCCAATAAATGTAAACTCTACAATGAGCCCATATCAAATGCAGTTCAGTCAGAAAGAGCGTGACTTCACATCTGTGCAGAATCCAATCAAGAAACAACGCCGGTTATAATATATACAGGATGTTGCAATATTGCACGTCAGTACTTCGGGGGAACGTTCCTCACATCGGGAGGGAGAAAAAGGTCCGCAAACGCTTCGTTTCTTCACTACAGCCCGTAATACATAACGTACAGTGTAAGGCCAGTTATGCATTACGGGCTGTAGTGAAGAAACGAGGCATTTGCGGACATATGTCCACATAACATTTTTTAATCCTCCAGATGTGAGGAATGTTTCCCCGGAGTATTGACACGGAATATTGCAACGTCGTGTATATACAGTACCGTGAAGTTTATCTCGACGACAAATCATAGCGCGAGATCTGCAGGTCCGTACTGATCGGTGACTGCTGCGAAAGGTTCCCTATTGGCCGGGCTGACGCTTGGCAAGTAAGGTACCTGGCAACGGTTGGTGAACGGGGTGTTCTCGAGATGTTGCTGCCCAGCGACGCCAGTTTGCCACGCGCGTTCGTCGGGAGTTCGCGGAGTGATCGGCTGTCATGCGTCTGTATTCTTAAGTAAAGGCTGTTCACAGCAAATTTAGCACTTTTGAAAGCCTCGCTTAAGATCTACTTGTATGCACGTTGTGTATTCTTACACCTTATGTAAAATTGACATTTCCATGGGCCTCGTCACTTTATTCGTCGGTCGGTATAGGTAAAGTGTGAAATTATTAGTAAATATTTAACAATTTCGCTGAGTCTTACACTTCGATGTGCATTAAAAATATATAGTGGAAGTAGTAATTTAAGTTATCATAAATGGTTACCTAACAATTTTTATTCGACTTTAAGATTACGGAACTACTTTCCCTTTATCGTTACAAACTTTACTGGACGTATGTCACTCAGTACGCCCGTTAAAATATATGCAGGTAGGAGCAGTGACTTTTCTCTGAGGTTGATTTCAAAAGTGCTCACTTTATCGTGAACAGACTTTAACCTGATTTGCCAACGCTTCTGCACATCTAGTTTAACAATGGGTAATACCGGTATAGGCTATTCATTGTAAAATGAGCACTTTTGAAATCCCTGATTAAGATCTACTTATATACACGTGGTGTATCCCTCAGCCTTGCGTAGGATTAACATTGTCATGGGCCTCATCACTTTATTCATGAGTCGGGCAAGTAAATCTGTGGAATCATTAGAAAAGTATACATGTAAGAAATCTTCTCATTTTTGCACTTCAATGCGTAACAAAAACAGGAAGCGTAACAAATAATTTAAGTTATCACACATGGTTACATAACACTTTTTATTCGACTTAAGATATGGAACTACTTTACATACATCGTTACCAACTTTACTGGGTGAGTGTCACTCAGTGCGCCCATTAATAAATATGCATGCAGGAGCAGTGACTTTTCCTAAGGTTCATTTCTAATGTGCTCACTTTATCGTGAACAGCGTTTAACACCCAGCATGCAGTGCAGTGTTCAACTGGTTGTGAGAAGCAGGTTCGACGAAAGTACAGCGCACATCAATAAAAGTCACGATTACAGCACCTGAGTCCGAAAATTAATTCGGCCCCGAACGGATTAATTTATAATCCATCGGGGGAGGACCAACTGTTTTACCACGTTTCGAATGAAGAGTGAAGAGATTTGGACGGCTCTGAACATCGAGATCTTGAAAGCCGACGAGGGAGAAGGGAAGTGAGGACAGAGCAGCACCGGAATGCAATATCGTGGGAAACGGGAGATCCCCGAGGAAACCCACCAACCAGCGGCATCGTGCGGCACGATTCTCACATGGAAAAATCCGGTAGCGACCCCGCTGGGAATCGAACCTGGTTCGCCTTGGTGGGGGACGAGTATTCTGGCCACTACGACACCGCAGCCCCTTCACATATCGAAATTTAAAGCAAAATAAAGGCGGTAAACCCAACAATTTCAATTAAATAAATTGATGACAGTGATGGATTTTGAATTTGGGAATGTATTCGTCTAGTTATGCATTAACCATACACTCATTGACGTAACCTTGCTGGGTATATCTGTATCACTGTGATCTTCAAAAACATCTTCTTTGCTACGTACATCCATGTCCGATGTGGAGTTTTAGACTAAATAATGCCCACATTACTAGCACTGAATGAACAATGTGGCATACAATTTATTAGGTATATGGATTAGTCTGGCTGATACCATCAATTTATCGTAGACCTACTAATAAGGAACTGAGATTCTCTGAGTGGTTAGGTGCCACCCTCCTTTTTCTGTAATTCTAACTCCAGGAGTTTTGGAAATTTTTTGGACGTTCATGTGCACATGGGCGATGAAGTACACTGACGTTCAGATTATTTTTATTCGGGTGGAGGGGTATTATTCGTGTTCTCCGCTGCCTTCATCGTGCCGCTCGCGTTTCATCACCTTCAGCATTTATTTGTTAAGGTTGGCCACTCGAGACAAGCCTTAGTTACAAATGCGCGTGATGGTTGGCATCGTTTAGCGGTGGCAATATCCCATTTCGTCCATATTGTTAATGAAGTCTCATTTTGGTTCAGCAGGCCAGCGCGTTTCACCTGCGAAGTTAACCATTTAGGTTCAGTTAATAATAATAATTAGGGCCACTTGTTTTGTTTACCGTGAGAAGGTTTCGCTCTGGTTAGATTTCAATGTTCCACGCGCACACATGAATCTTTCCTTCGGTTATTGGCCGCCTGTCTTTGCGTGAGCCAATTAGAATTAAGTTTCTTCGATACTGACCGTCCGTGATTGGGTGGCAGAAAGATAAGACGCGCAATGATTCAAATGATCCAATAACGAAAGTTGTTCTGAACTAAAGAATTTTGGGAACACGACGTGTCCTGAAATCTTTTCACCAAAAAACAAGTGGCCTTAATAATCTTTATTTCTCGTTCACGAACGTAAGCTGGTCGGGATCTCTAACGGGCGAGGAAATGGCAAAGTTCACAATGTGTAATTGCGACGTTATTTTCTCGGAATCGGGCGGAAAAAATTGGTTAGGCTGTGTTGGGGACACGGCCGTTTCTTTTCCGTGAACACGTCTACGTTGACGCGCTCGGGCGCCTGGGATTTTTTACGTTCCAGGCACCGCTTCACTCGATCATATGGGGTTTTATGGGTATCACTGGATTGTTTTTGAGATGCTCTTTCCAATCGTATACAATTTCTGTATTTCGATTTGGCTTTTTGACGAGTATAGGCCGACATAGTATTAAGTTTTCTTAATTTTTCGAATTAAACTCATACAATTCCACCATAACCACGCCACACAAATGGTTTTATACATGCAATCGATTTATCTTGACGAGAGCTGTCGCTTTAAACTTAAACGAGCGTCGTATTCAAAATTACGGCGCTTCCGTCCCCCCCCTTTTTTTTTTCATAGGACGCGATGCTTCGCGGGCTTCACTCAACGTTACACATTCTTTGATCCTTTGGCAATCGAGTAGTATAATTGAATTTTCAATGTAGACGATAGATTTGGAGCTGCAATTCCAAACTGTATCCCCCGATTTTGTTATCATCGGATTTTCTGGATTGCCTGAAACTATGGTTGCAAATTTAAAGACGTATTCGCGTCATAAAACCAAACCCATTACGACAGGAGCGAAACCACTATACCATGTCCACACATTACAGTATATGTCCTCCGCGAATAAAACGTTTGAAGTTCGAATTATGTTTCGTTTCGTTGAATGCCGTGTCCCTTCCACCTCACACAAGGACCACAATGACGAGCGCATGAAGCGCGCCATCACCTCTACGCGCAGAGCTCTGAACTAGCGTGAAGCGTTCCCGCCGGGCTGCTTGTACCTGTGGCACTTCAAGGGGCGACCCCATCATTTTGTTGATGGAAAGTCTCTAGCTAGTTTAAACGCGGGTCCTTCGGGTGCTTGGAAGCTGGCGTGAATATTTCGAGATGCAGCGCTTTGAAATATCCGTGTTTAGATATTATGGTGCGCTTTGAAATTGTCTTTGTAATGTGTGTCGTGTGTTGAGCGTGTTCGGCAGCCCGGGTTTGATTAGTGTTAATTTCGTTGATCAGCACACTTGGGCATACGTTTGACAGTTTCGTTGGAAACCCGCATTTCGAACCAAGTGCCAGGTAGGGTGCCCCATTAAACTTGGTCCTGCAAACCCGAGAGAGAGTACACATTTTATTTGATAAGTCGTTGCAAGCCAGCGATCTGCATCTTATAAAATCCCCAGCTTCCGCCACGCAAAATTTATAAGCACGCACTATTGACAATACTATTACGACCAACTACAGAATCCTGAAAATCCACACGGTCTGTGAGCCAACTTCTCACCGCCAGTTATCGATTAGTGTGCCCCCCCCCCCTTTTCACCCGTCATCATCGACAAGAACTTACATCCAAACAGGTAGAGATTTCCTGCCGTTGTGGCGACAACACACGGGCGTGGCGTTCGCGGAAATGACGTTAACATCCCGATATCCGTTCGGCTGGAGTATTCCACCCCCTAACCCCCTTACAACATCCTTCCCCCAACGCTCCTGATACACAATAAATTGTCGCATCGCGTGCGACGCGAGGCGGAATGATACAGTGATGGTTAATTAAAGGGAGATTTAGTGGCTTCATAAGCGTCCCGGGTCACGTGATTTACGACGGGGCCGAGGTAATGAAGTCATCCAAGCGCGAGGTATTTATGCCGCGGGAAGATAGGGGCTGCAGGGCCAGGGTTGGAAAAGGGGGGGGGGGGATGGCGATTGTTGCATGAGCTGGGAGGGGGGACATGGTGCCCGGAGGGTGGGGGTTCTCCCCATACCTCCGATGTAAACACTGTGGAACGCGAGAGCGCACCATGAAATTATCAGCGGCGGGAGACTGGAGCTGCCTGGAGATTGTCGACACGCCCGAGTTGCGAAAACGGAAGTAGCTGGTTCGAGTTCGCGCCCTCGGTAATCGACCTAAAATTTATGTTGATGAACACACATAACAATGTTACCCGTTCCTTTGGGGGCAGTTCGAGTAATTCAGCGCTAGAAGGCGCAATACTGTTTACTTTATTTACCTTTTTTGATTCTGCAAATTCAATAAGATACTAATTTCCTGCTAGCTACTATATAGAACTGGAATTCATACCTACCTACAGGGTGATTATATTTTGGACTTAATGTCGCAGACTTGAAGAAACACCTACGAATTAATTCTGCTGTCTATAATCTCGATCTCCGAATATTTTAATAACGATAACAATGCCGATACCCTGTGTTCTTCTAAACCAGTCTCCTGAGTTAACGAGAAATTATATTTTTGTTGACATGGCACAGACTGAGTTGCCCACAAAATAAAATAGCGATTAAAGCATTGTTCCCATATTTATCGTGTCGAAAGGTCAGCTTGCAGGAAAGACACTTCGGCATACACATTATATTCTTTTTAAATGTTCAGCAGAATTTTGAAACTACATGTATGTTTAGTTTACATTTGAATTTCGAAGTAATAATAAATTAACACGAGTAGTTACTTTGATATTTATTTCTTGCCCTTCTACAGTTTATACTAAATTCAAAACTCAAGCTGTGTCTACTCCTTAGACACAGCTTTTATGTTTGTTTTTCAAATCTTTATAATATCATTTTATATTGTGGTAGCTTCTTTAATGTTTTGGGTGATATATTTATTTAAACAATACAACCATTCAGGCAAAATTTAATTACTTTTTCCTTCCATCAATTTTGCTTTACACATACAATAAAAATTTTTGGAAAATTCTTCCATCGTGGTGAACGAGATTCGTTAGGCACAAAAAAAAACAGGAGAAGTGTAGGTACTTTTATTTCTAAATTTTATTTAGGAAATAGTACATTTTACTGATAAATCAGATGCGGCTAATATCAGTGCCTTGACGGTGATCCACACCAAATAATAAACTTTTGATCAGTTGGTTGGGACGCCAATAGTGTGAAAGGTCCCGAGTTAGATTTCCATGCTTTTATGTGCACGTATGGTAGAAAGGGCTGATAAGCAACTGCTAGGTAGATTTCATACAATAACGGCGTCTCACATGACATTCAGCACTGAGCATCGCCATTATTCCTCTTGAGCACCTGTAAACTGCAGGTAAGTTTTTATTAAGTTTAAAACACAATATTTACACTCTTATCGCAAAAATTCTGTCAACAGGAGGGTGGACTTTGGGATCATCTGACAATTATCAATCCTGAATGAACTTACAAAGGTTCGTTTTATATCTACGTATAGTTTAGCTCTATGTACACTATCTACCAAAAAGTAATTGGGCACCCGTGAAGATAGGTAATTCAGTACGTCAGTTGATTATTTTCACGCCCTTCGCGTAGGACGCTATTTTGTCCGTAGTAGCATGAAAACAGATGCCTATTGTAACTTTGGATAATTTAAATGCTCCCAACATTGTGGGGTTTACGGACTGGACCCGTTTTACTTCCAGTTGACAATGCAGTGCCATGTTTCAGGGTACTGTGACAGTGTTACCGAAAACAATGTTGCCGATTGACTGTCGCCGCAGCCCGACTGAACCTATAGAATCTTTGGACGAATTGGATCGGTGAGGGCTCTTCAGGCGAGGCAATATTTCTCATCATTTAATGGTTGCAAGAGGAATGCGACGAATCCCGTGGGTGTCCTGCAAACACTCGTAGAGAGCTCCCAACAGGGTGGCTGCTGTTATACTGCAAGATGGGACTGCGAGATTCTAACGGGTGACAACTACCGAGCAACAGTGTAACAGGTTGCCCATTACTTTTTGGTAGATGTTGTATTTCACGTCCCTTATATAGTCCGGTGTCCATAACAGTCTTTACAAAGCATCAGGAATCACTCTTACATAAAAGTCTTCTTCAGGAGCTTACTCAAATCATTTTCAATGCTAGGCAAGAAGAAAGTGAAAGTGATGCCGGAGGTTACATTACCAGTCATAAATACATTCCCAGACTGCTCCGTTGCTGATTACCATTTTTCAATATTTCTAACTTGTGTTTTTTGTCATCAGATTCATTGTTCCATTTTTATGTTTGCCGGTCACATCTCGTAGTTCCTACTTAACTCGTTTATATCCTTTAAACGCATATGTTACTTACCAGTTTTAATTTCTCACGCATATCCCTTGTGGCTGAGCGGTTAGACTGCTCGCCTCCTACCAAGGCGGACCGGGTTCTATCCCCGGCCGGGTCACTCCCGGATTTTAGCAAGCGAGAATCGTGCCGGACGATGGCGTTGATTGGCGTGGTTTCTCGGGGATCTTCCGTTTCCCCCGCCCTTGCATTCCTACGCCGCTCCTTTCTCACCTCACTTCACTCTCATCGTCTTTCAAGACCTCGTTGTTTAGAGCCACTCAAATCTCTCAACTCAAGTCAACTGTCGCACATAACGTGCAGAAGCTTTCTCATAATGTCTGCGATTACACTAGCTCCAATTGTAGCAGACGGTAAAAACCAGAATTTACGGGGAATGATCAATCCCACAGCACGGGAAACAAATGTTTCGCCGAAGCTACGTGTCTCGGAATACCTCGCAACTGTAGCGCGAGCTGAATGGAACTGCGATTCGTTCCAGGATGGCATCACGTACTTTAAGAAATTATTCGTAAAATTACCATATAAAAGTATACGAATAGTGCGAACGTGCGAATAGTAAACTTTTTTTCCCATACATGCATAGCACCGTTCCTATATTCGCTCACGAAACAGTCAAATGCTTAGTGAAATCCCCGACCTTGTATAGTAACGACGTTCAACATTCCTATATTTGCAGTCCGACATGTGGTATGAGTTCCGTACAGTTTATAGATTAAAAACTTCCTTCACAGCTTAGGAACTTCAAGAGAAATCGTTTTTCAGTTCACGCAACAAGTGGATGTTAAAAACTTGAAGCTTAGGTAATCACGTCTACCAAATACAACAAACCGTCTTGACAGGTTTATTTCGTTCATTCATCCAGGAAGATGTAGTATTTTTCCATTGTGATAGTCGTGTATTTATTTTAGTTAGAGAACTAGCTGTTAATACAGCCATAAGTCCAGCCTAAGCACAAAAGATTCCGTAATGCCTAACACAGGTTTTCCGGTATTTCTAAACATCATTTTTCGAAATAAGATACATAAATGGGAACGTTATTTCTGATAAAATTTATAACTCCACATTGAGAAGTATTTCGCGATGACTGTTCGCGAAAAAAATTTCCACATAATTACAAAATTATATAACATAAGTTTTTTTTTTTTTTTGCGCCAACCCGACTCAAATGAGCTCAAATTCTAGGCTAAACAGAGGGAATATAAATATCTAAATACCACGGCGTGACACACATCTATATTTCATCCGCACTACTTTATGGCGTGTGATGAATTTTTCTGCCTAACCTCTTCATCGTAACTGCATTAAATATTAAGATGTATTAAACATCAGAGTACGAGTATTGTCACATTTGTCAATCTTCTTTGTAAAAATAAAAGTACAATCGCCATAACTATAATATAAGTAATTATGGATAATTCGAAGCGTATATATCTATAGCGAAGTTCGGTTATTTCACAAGCAATAGGGTTATGATGAGTTTGGTGCAGGATTCATGACTCAAGACCCAGGGTTCGCTCGTCACCTCGGTTGTCGAGGCGGCCGCGGTCGGCTGCCTAAGACGACCATGTTATCGAGAAAGTAGCCTGTTTCACTCCATAAATCACTTTCGAAATTACGTAATTATTTTACCAAAAATCACTTTTTTCACAAGTAATTTTTAAAAAAAATGGAGAAATGAGGAAAACGGATTTCAAGCTCCTCGAAGCAAGAGCAAAAAAATCCCCAGTCGATCAAGAGGATTAGAGAATCTTAGCGGAACGAGTCCTCAGAGCAGGAGATGAGGATTCGAGTCTCCGAGCCAGGTCCACCGGACCGGGGAGAGTCAGTGGATCTGGTACCCTCCCCCTCCTGCACCTACCACGTCTACACCCCTGCCTCCACCCCTCACCCTCTCAAAAACACATCTCAACACCCTCACCTCACCCCCTCCCAACCACAACTATTAATCATAAAAATCTAGAGAAATGGCAAAATATCGAGAAAAAAAATTTCTAAATAATCTAAGAACATGTAATATTCATCTCACACTCATTACACCATCCTCAACTCACCACCTCTCCACCCACACACCCTCCATATAATAAAGAATCGAGAAAAGTCGCGGCAAAAATCGAAAAATTGATCCTAAAAATCGAGGAACATATAATGTTTACTTCACACTAGCACCGCCACGTTGACCAATCTCCCTCCCCCGGCCACTATTAAAACTATAATCATAAAATTTCGAGAATAATCACAAAAATCAAAACATTAGTTTTAAAAACCATGAAACATACAATACTACATCATACTCCCCTTGCACTCACTTCACACCCCTAACCGACACACACTCTTCTCAACACCACACTCCCAATCCCCAAAAAAAAAAAAAAAAATTAACAAAATCGAAAGAAAATAATAAAAGTTTAGGAGCATATTACATTACTGACTCCGACATCCATGTTGAACGTTGGTGACCTTGAGAAAAATGGTAAAAAATCGAAAGAAGCTAATAAAAGTTTAGGAACATATTGTGTTACTGACTCCGATCTCCATTTTGAATGTTGGCGACCTTAACCTTAACCCCATTGACTATAAACTCTAAAAATCGAGAAATAAAAAATTGAAAAAAAAATTAAAAGAAACTAATAAACGTTTAGGAACATCTTATTTTACCGACTCCGATACCCTTATTGAATGTTGGTGACCTTAACCCTGGCCCTATTGACCTTGAAATCTAAAAATTGAGAGGAAATGATAAAAAATCGACTAAACATTTGTAAAAAAACGACGAATATAATACATTACTGACTCCGAACATGTTTAATGGTGCAACCATAATCTTAGCCCAAATGACCTTGAACTCGGAAAATCAAGAAAAACCGCGAAAACTTACAAAAACGTAAAAGAACACAGAGGAAAAAAATTACATGCCTAATACGAAAAAGTAAGTTGTATGCACATGAACCAAAAAGTTCGATTATCGTAAAGATGGCAGAGCACAGCCACTCCCTAGTACGACGATCAGCAGATGACGAAACACCCACCTCCATGCATCATTGGATCAATCTTACAACCCCCAAAGCGAATTATTGACATTATATAGAAAATATAACCCCCCTCCCCCCGCTAATACACCACTCGCTTCTCACCCATTCACTTAACGTAGTATCCATGCTTGTCACCAACCATTCAACCGACCCCCCCCCTTTTTTTCTAATATAAATAACTCGTCATAGCTCGTCCCCTCGCCTAACACCCTCGCTATGAACCAAACATACGATTCTCCACCCCTCCACCTTTCTCTAAATGAAACCCCAACTGGTTCCTGAAGAGACGTAACTCTACCCAAAACTGGCTCTTGCCAATACCAATTCCTGCAAAAATGGCTAGAACAATGGACAAGGCCACCCACTAATGCCAACAGTCAACGACAACCAATCACGAAAACGTTGCCTAATACCAATGGCAGACCAACTAACCAGGTGAGAAATATTCCTCAAAAATATTTCCAGTTCATTCGTTCGCCTTATAGAACTCAGCCAATTTTTTAATCGACCCGAGTAAGACATAATACTTCAGATCCTACCATGGCCTCCTCCTGCACATACTCGAGTAAATTTTATCTAAAACAGTCTCTCGTACTGCACATGGCACTGAATTAATAAGTGTTTTAGAGTGGCAGAACAGACAGAATAAGAAATTAAACTCACTTTATTATTTGCACATAAATTGAATTTATTTACTTATTATATAAATTCTATCTTTCTAATTATTTCATGCATTAGAACTTTATATTTCTCAGAATTATTCAGAAAATGGTTGGAAGCCAATAGTCTCATCTGATATAACACCAATCCTTCAGTTCACTAATGATAGAATATATCTGTTAATTTTCAAGAAATCTCCATCTTGTTGCAAAGCAATCAAATGTATGAGTCTATCAAAAAGTTCATTTGGGATTTCGGTAACTGTACAATCGGTATTCTCAACGTCTTCTGCCTTCTCCATTTCACTCGTTGCAGAAAATTGACATCTTCTGCCTTCTTCACACCACTTGAAGAAGGAAACTAGTTGGTGAAATGTGTCGGGACGTCGAGAGAATCATCATCCTTCTGTTCAGATAATTCATCAACACTGTACTCATAGTCATTATCATCAATGATATTTTAATGATCGTCTTTACGTCCTGTTTCATTCCTAATATCAAGTTTTCTTTTCTTTGCAGGAGACGTATGGTCATCAGTATTTAGAGCCGGCAACCGTTTATTTTGAAATTCGTCGACTTGGCACGAAAGTCATGCAAGTGTAGATTCCACACAAACCTACTTTACTGCACTCATTACGTCTTTAGCATTAACTGTCTCATCATTAGCTCCTGACGAATCAGTACCCACCGATGCAGCATGAGGTATTGGTGACATCACTTGCTGGCGCCCAGTAGACGAACACTTGCAGAGCTCTGTGTGTTCCTTCAATGTATCGCTTTGCGTAAACTGCACGGTACCGATGTCTTAATGATTTATCACGCGAAAAGGACTCTTCGTACACGTGGTTCTCCCATGTCACAGAGCATGGCAGCCTTTGCTGAAGATCTTTCCACAGTAGCAACACTGTTTTACATGTAATTTTCCAGCAGTGGGGGAAGGTACATCCATAGAGTTAAGCTCTATAGTAGACTTCGTACAATCATTGGTTTGCATCATATTAATGAAAAAAACTGACATTCTTTCTACCATAACAACTTGTGTATCTACTTTGGCTAGCTACTGCTTTATATATAAACTTACTAACATATTGCATCAGTTAGATGTGGTAAGATATTGATCACACTAGCATGCAGTTACATACTCAACAGTTTCTCCCAGGCAAAGTTCTTTGGTCAGCTTGAACTCACGCTCCGCAAATGATCCATGCTGCTCCGCAAATGACCCCTAAATGTCCCCTAAATGACTACTAAATGTTCCCTAATTGGCCTCCAAATTACTCCAAATGACCCCCAAATGACACTATATGACCTCTCCTGCTCTGCAAATGACCACTAAATGATTCACAAATGACCCCCAAATGACCCCTCCTGCTCCACAAATGACCCCTAAATGACCCATCCTGCTCTGCAAATTACCCATCCTGCTCCACCAATATCCCCTCTTGCTCCACTAATGACCCCTCTTGCTCCGTAAATGACCCCTCTGCTCCGTAATGACCCCTCATGCACCTCAACTGGACATTCACGCTCAGAAACTGACCCCCCCCCCCCCCACACACACAATCCAGGCTTTGAATTCATGAAGTGGTTTTGCTTTTTTTTGTTGCAATTATTTTTAGTCAGGTAGAAGGAAATCAGTAAGTGCCTATTTGCCAAGTGGATTGGGCCCACTTGTTCTCCGCTGCAGATGATTTACTGAAGTCAGGGTCCAACCCGAATCCTTGAAATCTATTTCTTCTTCCTTTTGGCATAACTTGTGTATACTATCGTCAACAGTGCTTTCTATTGCGTCTACATTATAAACACAACTACATTCAAGGTATTGAAGGCTCTAGGACAATATTCATCATCATGGGGTTTTGGTTTCGTATAGCTACAGTCCAACCACATATTATATTTTATGCCGCCATATTTTTTTCACTTCATCGATAAGTTGGTTTATCATATTAGGCTTCATTCTTGACAGGAACGAGCAAACATCTTTCGATGTAATTGACATATTCGATTAAACATATTATTTAAGTAGACCCCTGAATACAGATCGCTTCAAGAAAATGCCGTTAACATTAGGCTTCGGTTAGCAGAGCGCTGGCGTAGTTTGCATTATATAAT
Source organism: Dryococelus australis (assembly GCA_029891345.1). Taxonomy (NCBI): domain Eukaryota; kingdom Metazoa; phylum Arthropoda; class Insecta; order Phasmatodea; family Phasmatidae; genus Dryococelus; species Dryococelus australis. The sequence goes on from CM056999.1 coordinate 54,519,068, forward strand.
CAAGATTCGTTGATGCAGATCGCGGCTACATGTTCGTTGAGGTCAAAGGCAGACGTTCGTATTCACCGTTGTGTGATGAGAGACCCCTTCCAAATCGATGGTTTCAGAACGACAACTGTCATTTTCGTTTACAAAATCCATTCAGGTTTACAGTAGAGAGCCCGGCTTCTGCTCACAGAAGGTATCCTGTCACACATACTCGTTCGCTCCAGAAGATAACATGCAGAAACCTACATAAGAATCTAAAATATATTATTTCAATTTGCTTACGTGCATATAAATAGATAAATTAATTTTTATATCACAAAAAACACGAGGCCTCAACTACGTCGGAGACGAAGCTGAATATGGAGGCTTCGGAGGGGAGGGTTGTGGGATGAGGAGGTTAATACTATATGTTCTTAGAATATTTAGACATTTTTCTCCATATTTTGCGATTTTTATTGATTCTTTCATGATTGCAAAGGTATTGAGCGGGTGAGGTGAGGGTGGTTGGATGAGTGTGAGGTTAAAGTTATATGTTTCTTGATTTGTTTAAAAAAAAAAAGTGTATTTTTTTTTGCGATTTTTTATAATAATTGCCAGGGGTGGAGAAGAGGGGGGTGATGAGGGTGTAGAGGAGTGTTTGAGGAGGGGATTGGAGATAGGGGTGTGGACATGGTAGGTGGTAGGTGCAGAACGAGGATCGGGGAGGGGATCAAGTCCGTTGATCCTCTCCGGTCTTCTGAGGCTGGCTCGGAGTCTCGAATCATCCTCTCCTGCTCTGAGGGTAAAGTGACTCATTACGCCAAGAGCCTCTAATCCCCTTGCTCATCTGAGGATTTTTCGGCTCTTGCTTCGAGGAGTTTCAAATCCGCTTTCCTTATTTTTCCGTTTTTCGGAAATTTTTTTGTGAAACGGCGTGACTTTTCAAAGGTTTGATTAAAAAATGTGAAGAAATCTCAAATAGACTATAACTAGAATGTATCGCCAGCCACGTTGAAACTCGGCCAATGTAAGTCTGATTGAAAGTTTAAGTTCAGACCACGCATTCATGTGAAAGATGTGCTAAGGACGACGAAAAGTCACGTGTTTGCAACAATTCTATTTCAGTAAATAAAATATAGCTTGTTCAATATCGAGACTGAGAAACTAGTAACTATGCGGTTGACGTGCTCTCACTGACCCACATTCCCCTTTGAACTCCACTGACGCGCCAACGAGATTTTTACAACTTGTAACATTTCATCCCAGCCAGTGCATCTTTGGTTCCCCCAAGTCGCCCGGCGCGAGCGGGCTGGGCTGAAGCCAACAGTCCACGGACGAAACGTGACCTGTTCAGAAATTTTGCGACCCCAAACCGTGGCGTGCACTTTGCACGTATGTAGATCTCCCTCTCTCTCTTGCTCTCTCTCTCTTTCTCTCTCAGACATCGCTATCTGGGAGAGTGGCGCTCTCGCTAGTAACTCCCGACGTCTCTCAAACCGACTTATGAACGTCTGCGGCATTTCTTTCCTCCGCGCTCAAGGCGACTAGCTGTCTGGGCGAGCAGTCTGCAAACAAAGTATAGTCTGTTCGCGGTAACTTCAGGTCTTTTGGATCAAACCTTTAAAAAAATCACCCTGTGTATTACGTGCCTGGTTGTGTCACAAGTGTTGTATACTTCTGTCAACATGCAGGTATAGGTTGTTCACGATAAAATGATAACTTTTGAAAGCCCTGCTTAAGATCTACTTGTATGCTTGTTGCGTATTCTTCCGCCATATGTAAATTTGACATTGTCAAGGACCTCATCTCTTTATACACGAGTCTGTCAAGTGAAACTGCAAAATTATTAGGAAAGTAAATATTCTATGTTTCTGGTCATTTTACACTTATATGTGTTAAACAAAACAAACAGCGAAATGAATAATTGAAGTTATTACAAATGGTTACCCAATCACTTCTTATTCGATGTTGATATAGGCAACTACTTTCCTCCCACCGTTACCAACTTGACTGGGCGCATGTCACTCAGTGCGCCCGTTAAAATATATGCACGTAGGAGCAGTGACTTTTATCTAAGGCTGATTTCGAAAGTGCTCACTTTATCGTGAACAACCTTTAGCTTATTTTTAGTTACATCTAACATTTACATATATATTATCTACAAGTGAATATATTTAACCTATAATTAATACGAATAAAGAACCGAGAGGATATAGGCGTGTTGGTAATGTCTAGTAATTCCCTGATCTCATGCAAAATATTATTGAACTGAGTGCGCACAAAAGCGGACGTTGTCGTTTTGGTGTAATTTTTATTCTTAGTTAAGCTTTGTTTGCACGAGGTGCAGGAATAACGCTAAAGTGTAACCTTATCAGGGCTTCAGAAAGGATGTAAGTAATTACGTACACTGTAAAAAAAAATGCAAATTTTACTGAGTAGTTGTTTGTAATTTTACAAATGGTTGTAAAAGTACAAAGATCTCTCAAGTAAAACTACTCGTCTGTAAAACTACAAGGGCCGTGTTTGTAATAGACGTAAAAAATTTTTTTTTACTCTACTGACACCTATCCACGAGTTTCAGCATAAGGGCGAAAACTCAATAACGTATAACCGTACATAGCTGTTTGTGCAAGTACTATGGATGGTGTAACGTGTAGTTGGGTGCAAAATGAAATGTATTGCAAGTTTTAATAACGTAAAACACTTCAAACCACTCAAATAATAATAATACGACAATCTCAATAAAACGTGACCGTATTACTTATTAATTGTTAATTTATTTTCTAGCTGCATAGAACTCTTAGAATGAAATTAATGTATTCTTGTTAATTATATAACTTCCTTAATATTTTGTAGGTACATCAAGGTATATTTACTACAGTTGGTCTTGTGGGCAATGTTGTGGTTGCGGTTAATAATGTAAGGGATGTAGGTTATAATCACCTCACTGAATAGGAGTAATTTTTTGTTCGTAATTTATATTGTGTTATATATATATATATATATATAACATATATATGTATATGTGTGTATGTATGTATGTGTGTGTGTTATTCGCTGTTATTAGTTCATCACACTTTTATTTTCTAGAAAAAAAGATTATATGTACACTTTTCAATGATAGAAGTTGTAATACAAGACTATCATTTGTAACATTACAAATATATGCTTTGTAGATTTTACAAGAAACCTGTTCGCAGTTTTACAAAGAATTTTCTTGGCAACTGGGTTTCCAGGATTTTTCTTGTAAAAGTACAAACAATTTTTTTTAAGAGTGTGGGGACTGTTTACGCCCTGCATTCTCGTCAGCGTCTTCAGGTAGAACTTGCTCTTTCCTCCCGTGACAGCGATGTTTCCTCCCGCACTCTCTCTCCTAGTCTTTCCAACTCCATTAACTAAGAGCAGGTTTTCCAAACACACTGTCTCCTCTAGCATTCTATTTTATTTTATTTTATATAAAGCATGTAATAATTTTTTAATTTTTACTTCTCTGTCGCAAAGGTTTTTACGTCTCTCTTGGCGAGGTTTTTCCCCTTGCTCTTCATAGTTAGTGACTACCTCCCTAAGTACACTTAGGTAGGTAGTCACGGCCCCAAAGTGCAGGACATGGCTGCCCGATCCCTCTTTGCCGCGATGCATGTCTCCTTGCATGACTTTTCCTAGTAGTAGTAAGGGGTTAGCCCTGAGACGCAATATAATCCCGCCCTAACTTCGGGCCTTAACTTCACATAACACTTAGAATAAGGTAGTTTAGAATCGTTGCTCCCCACGTGCTGTGCTTCCAAACTTAGCCGAAGTACAGAATAGACGAGAATATAGCCATTAATTGACGCGGCGGCTTCTTCGACGCGTGCGTATGAATTCGCCCATCAGCTGGTCCTGGCAACCAGCCCTGTGCCTGATTTTCGGAATCTGAAGTCACCGCTGGGCGAGGATACACTGTGCCAGACGGATCAGCTGCAGGGAACACTTGCGACGCTGGCCCCTCAAACACGTCTGATATAGATATCGGCGGCGTGCGGTGAACTGTTGCAAGGTCAGCTGTGCTTTACTCTGTGCTATACCTAATCGTTTGCTAGTTTACACATCGGCCACTCAACGAATTAGTGCAGTTGACGTCACAGCACGTGCGTAATGGGTGCCTTGTCGCTCTCTCGTGAGTGGCCTCGATGGATCCAGTTTCCCCCGTCCCCACTCTTCTGCGTGTGCCGAGTGTGTACAGCACTGAGCAAGCGCCAGCTTACCTTGCAACACTTCAACACACTCCAATGATAGATACTGACGGCCTGCTATTATCAGTAGAGATATATATCACTTCAGGTTCATCCTAACAGGGACGAGTGGCCTATATTACTATTAATATGTTAAAGAACGAATCTTTATTAGTGTGAAGAGGGAGGGGGGTAGTTGATAAAAGCCATTTCGTTTTTTACCAAGAAAAAATTTACCCCAAACCATCGTTAACTGGGAGACGAACAGACGTGCCTTCACATAGACGTTTAATGAAACTGTCCCAATGACACTCATATCTGTACTCCTCAAATACTATCACAACATAAAACCGGTCGCCAAGGAATTGAAACGCGAACTTCCCAGTATCAGGGGAAAAGTCTGCGTACCACACAGAATTCTATTGCAACAAGTAGTCTTGCCGACACTAGAAGGGCCCCACAAATACAACTGTGCTTCTGTATACGTTAGTATTCTGGAACACGCTGAAATACTGCTAAAGGCTGTTCACACTAAAGTGAGCACTTTTGAAATCAACCTAAGAAAAAAAAAGTTACTGCCCTTGCCTGCAGATATTATTTTAACAGGCGCACCATGTGACACGCGCCCAGTAAAGTGAGTAACGATGGATGGAAAGTAGTTCTATATCTTAACGTCGAATATAAAGTGTTAGGTAACTATTTATAAAGACTTAAATTATCTATTTTGCTTTCTGTTATTTTAATCCATCTAAGTGTAAAACTAAGTGTGTGTGTGTGTGTGTGTGTGTGTGTATATATATATATATATATATATATATATATATATATATATATAACATTTACTTCTATAATATCTCTTCATTCTCTCTCGACCGACGCATTAATTAAATGACGAAACTCGTGCAAATGTTAATTTTACATAATGTGGAAAATTACACAACGTTCATACAAGCAGATCTTAAACATGGCTTTCAAAAGTGCTCAGTACAATACTGTTTCAACGGAAATTTTGCTGTTTTTTTTAAGTAACAGCGATGCATAGACAGAGTTTCTCATTCAAGTACATTGTCATACTGAATTATCTGTAAGAAAAGTGTAACCTATTAATATATCTGTAACAATATTGCATTTAATAAAAACTCTGTAGAGCGTATTTTTTGGGTAATTAATTCAAAAACATAATTTTTGAATTCTAAAAATCTCGTAAAAAGGTATCGGTAGGCAGTAACTCCGGAAACCACCACGCCGAATGCAGGAAATGACAACAATGTCGAAAAGGGTTAAAATGCATCGTACTAAAACGTACGAACTAAAAAAAAAATTCTATTTAACGATATCCTCTTCATCGCTGAAACATCTTAACACTGAAAAACTACAACATTGAATGCCGGAACGCTGCAAACAAACCCAACGTCAGTACACTTACTTATTTATTCACGGTAACTTCACGCTTCTTTTTATTCAAGACGTTGAGAAAATCACACCATGTATTACGTGTTCGGTTGTTCCGTGACCGACTTATGTATCACGCGATTTTTATTCTCTACTCCGTAAATCATGCCTAGTTGTCAAACTGTGACTTTCCCTAAAATTTAAATTTCGAATTAATATTTCTTTTTTTTTTTTTTGTTTGCGATTCGTGCTGCTTTTCTGCCACAACGAACGCATAAGTTAAAACGTATATGCTACAGTAATTTCTTATAGGCTGCTCGCGGTAAAATGAGCACTTTGAGAGCCCTGCGTAATATCTACTTGTACACACGTTGTGTATTCTCCGGGCCTTATCTAAAATTAGCATTGCCACGGGCCTCATCACTTTATTCATGCGTCGGACGGGTGAAACTGTGAAATTATTAAGAAAGTAAATACTCTACAAATCTGCTCATTTTTACTTCGATGATAAAAAAAAAATAACAGAAAGCGAAAGAAATAATTTTATGATACCACAAATGGTCATCTAACACTTTTTATTCGACGTTAAGATATGGAACTTCTTTCCATCCATCGTAACCAACTTTACTGGGTGAATGTCACTCGGCGAGCCCATTAAAATATATGCTGGCAGGGGTACAGTGACTTTTTTCTAAGGTTCATTTCTAAAGTGATCATTTTATCATGAACGCCTTTAGTTCTCTGTATGTCAAGTTTTGATTGTTAATACTTATCCGTGGTGAAACAACATCTCAAAATAAGGAAGGGACGGGCCTTTAAGCGTTCTTCTAAAAATTATTTTGCTTCTGTAGCAAATTTCATTTCGGTGTGACGAATTCCTAAATTGCATGCTGCATAACAGATAGTCTACAGTTCATTCACAGTTATTTCCAGCTTTTCCGAAGCCCTGCTAAAGTTATACTTTTAGGCAATTACTCCTCCTCATGCAAACAAAGCTTAACCGAGTCTATAAAATTACACCAAAGGAACAACACGCCGTGTTTGTAAGCGCACAGTTCAATAATATTTTTCATAAGAACTATTTCTTACTATAGACTGTTCACGGTAAAATGAGCACTTTCGAAAGCGCTGCGTAAAAATCTTCTTGTATGCACGTTGTGTATTCGTCTGCCTTATATAAAATCAACGTTGCCATGGGCCTCACCACTTTATTCATGCGTCGGTCTATTGAAACAGTGGAATCAATAGAAAAGTAAATATTTTACAAATCTGCTAATTTTTACTCTTCGGTGCATAAAATAAACACATCGCGAAGGAAATATTTTAAGGTATCGGAAATGGTTACCTAACACTTTTTATTGGACATTATGATATGAAACTACTTTCACTCCATTGTTACCAACTTACTGGGCGCATGTCACTCAGTGCGCCCGATAAAATATATGTAGGTAAGAGCGGTGACTTTTTTCTAAGGTTGATTTTAAAAGTGCTCACTTTACCGTGAACAGCCTTTAGGCATTACCAACACACCTATTTTCTCTCTATTTTTTTTATAATAAATATAAATGAAATATCATATTTGATAGATGAAACGTAAGTAATAATTTAATTTAACCAGAAATAAGATACTTTGGAGTTAACACAATTATAAAAGGCTTATGATACATGTTACATTTAGGGGACAACCAAACACGTCATACATTGGGTGATTTTTCAAAGGTTTGCTTCTAAAAGTGTGAAGATATCGCAAATAGACCCTAAAGAAAGTTCTGTGACCCAAAGGCGAGGAAAATATGTATAACAATTAATTAAATATCATATACAGTAGCCTATATCAACGTATTTCGATGGACAGTTTTGATTCCCAATTATTTTCATTCTGGCGCCACTTACTAAATTTAGGGAGGGGTTATGTATGACCTATCCCATCTAGTTGCTACGCCACTGCAGTACTTATTGATAAAGGCTGTACACGATAAAGTGAGCACTTTTGAAATCAACCTCAGAAAAAAGTCGCTGCTCCTACCTGCATGTATTTTATCGGGCACACTGAGTAATATGCGCCCAGTGACGTTGGTAACGATAGATGGGAAGTAGTTCCGTACCTTAACGTCGAATTACAAGTGTTAGGTAACCATATCTGATAACTTAAAATTATTTCTTTCGGTTTTTTTTTTCAATGCGTCGAAGTGTAAAAATGAGCATATTTGTAAAATATTAACTTTTCTAATAATTTCACAGTTTTACTTGAACAACGCAGGAATAAAGCGATGAAGCCCATTACAGCGTTAATCTTACATAAGGCGGAAGATTACACAACGCGCATACGAGCACATCTTAATCGGGGCTTTCAAAATTGCTCGTTTTCCCGTGAATAGCCTATATAGTTATTGATATCATAACTAATAATTAATGAACAGTCCAGCGTGGCGGCCAAGTTAAGAATCCAATCTCTGACCAGTCGCAATGCGTTTAACTGCCGCTCTCTCCTTCCAGTGTTAGCTGAAAAGTATTAAAAAAAAAGAGATACCTTTAGTAGGAGTCAATTAAATTAAATATCATCTTCATTTAAATACATAATGAAATGTTATCCATACTGCAACATGAGACATAAATCGTTATTACGAACAGATGTTTCCCAACTGTACAGCGATAAGACAATCTTTTTTTTTTATTTGGTTTCAAGTTGGTCGAAGTGACCGGCTCGGGTCACGTGCCATAAACGATTTCGTACTAGATATTACAAAATTAAACCCTTGGCTGGGAGATAAAGTGTAAAAGAAATTAGCGAAGTTAAAAATTCCTCGTTTGAAAAACTTCCTGGGTCAATGTGTCATGGCAGAGTGTGGCCTTATCAGTTATCACATTGCATGTAGCAAGTTGCACGTCATGTAAGTTGTTCACTAGACTGGAGTGTGGCAAATGCTTTTACGCGAACTGTTATTTACTCATATATGCCTGCATATTATAGTTGCTTCAAACCATCTCTGTCTTCCAGGTTACAAGGTACCTAAGTGGCAAACAGACTTGCGCCCAAAAAAAACCCGTTAAAACGTCATGTTCTATAGGCACTAACATTTATTTTGGGAACTATTTAAATCTTGTTCAAACAACATAGAACTTATACATTTCCGATTCTAAGCAAATTTAATAAAAAACTAACATTATGAAATAGAAGACACTGAATGCATTTTTATAACGCGCTTATTAAAAGATCTTATTTCATAAACATCCAGGGGCGTATATGGATCACAGGTATGTAGAAATTTCCTGAAAGTCAGTAATTAGAATGTAGGATATACAATTTTTTCTCTGCTAATTACATGCATACCATTTAGTCAAAAGGAACCGTACACCCATTGCTCTTGATTCCAAAAGCGCCAGACTTGTATACGCTGTTCACCATAAAATGAGCACTTTTGAACGCCTTGCTTAAGATCAACTTATATACACGTTGGGTAGTCTTCCGCCTTACGTAAAATCAACGGTGTCGTGGGCATCATCACTTTATTCATACGTCGGTCAAGTGAAAATGTGAAATAATTAGAAAAGTAAATATTTTACAAATCTGATTTTTTTACATTTGATGCATAAAAAAACCAGGGAGCTAAAGAATTAATTTATGTTTTTTTTTCCAAATTGTTATCTAAGACTTTTTATTCGACGTTTAGTAACGTAACTTCTTTCCATCCATTGTTACCAACTTTACTGGGCACATGCCACTTAGTGCGCCCGTTGAAACATATGCAGGTAGGAGACGTGACATTCTTATTAGGTCGGTTTAAAAAGTTCTCACTTTATCGTGAACAGCCTTTAACTAGTAGAGTGTTAGACTCTCTTCCTTTGCTACATGCTCTAAGAACAATTTTGACTTTGGAAACTGTTATGTGAATAAAACTGCGGGAAACTTTAGTATTAGGCAAAAAATAAAATAAACTGAAATATGTATTTTTAAAATGTGTGACCAGAATGAATGAAATAACAAACACGGTTTTCCATAAATCATTAGACAACTTCGAGGAACAGATAACAGCTGAACGAAAGCGACATGAGAGCTAACATCATTTGAAGAAATGGATGCATTATTATTGTAAGCAACACGAGAACGAAAATAATGAAAATAGAGCTATGAAAATGACTGAGTAAAAAAACTAACGTAGACGAGTCAAGATTAGTGAGGCAGAACTCTGTGTTGTGTATGTATTAATTATGTTTGAGTTCTGAATGAAAGAATCAGTATCGAGAAGACGTTGAAAAAAAAAATCTGATGTATTCGAATTGGTGTATTTAATTGCATATGGTGTATTCTGAAGGTGACATCCCATCTGGAGTCACTGTGACTTATTGTAGAATCTCTGAAATAACAGTTACTGTTCCTGACTTGTGAAGAAGCGGTTGTAATGTTTGTATCCTGCTGTACACTGAGATTTGTTCCGACCAACGAAACATTTGTTTGTAAGTTAATATTTTGTTGGGTACACGACATTTTTAAAGGGACAAAGTTAATTTTGTTCACCTTAGAGGCGTGTGGTGTAATGTTGCAAGGTGAACTGGTGCTTGCTCACTGCTGTACATTCTCGGTGCACGCAGCAGGCGCCAGTAACCACCCTGCAGCCTAGGGGAGACTTAACGGTTTCCGACCACTCGCAAGCGAACAGAAAGGAATCCATTTCAAGCGTCCTGTGACGTCAGATTCCTAGCTACGTTTCAGGGGTGGAAGTGTAAACTAGCAAGCCAAAGGGTACAGCACACAGCTAACGCCAGCTTACCTTACAACGGTTCACCACACGCCACTGGCTCGCCTAACAAAATCCATGCTTGAATGATCAAAATCTCTGTTTGGACGAACAGAAATTAGACTGTCATCCAAATATTAAGTTGACTCAACTGTTTTTCTATGTTTGGCCAATTATTTGATTGACTGCGTTCTAAAATAAAGCTTGAGAGTTCTTTGTATTTTTCATGACGATTAGGATATAGTGTATTCGCGGTTTCTTCACCCTTTTTGAATCAAACCTTTGAAAAAACTCCCCTTGTGTCATACAAGGGGAGATGTTTAGTTATTTCCAACATATGATATGTATCACAAGCGTTTTATACCTGTGTTCATAAGAGTTACTTTTTTTTCCTGTTAAATTGAATTGTTATTCATATTCTATCTATAAATTATAATGCTTCATTAATAAATAATTTGAATAAAAATCAGTGAGACAATAGGTATGTTGGTAGCGCCTAGTGAGAAATAGTTCTTATACGAAATACTGTTACACTGAGTGCGCACGAATGTGGTGCGTTGTCCACCTGGTGTAATTTTCCTGACTTAGTTAAGCTTAGTTTGCACGAGGCGGAGGAATATCCTGGAAGTAGAACTTTAGCAGGGCTTCAAAAAATTCTGAAGTAATCGTGAATGGATTATAGTAAAATTATTTGATAATGCATTTGTTGACGCTTAATAACGTTATACCAGGGGACGGGCCCGCGGAATCCGCGGGCTAAACCACCGTCGGCGCTAGTTCGCACGTCTCGACCTGCAGTTGCAATGGGGATATCGTATTTATGGCACAGTGTTGTATGGGAATGCCGGCAAGTTCTCGTCCGCGCCCAACGGCGGTCGCTCGCACCTCCGAGTCTGCTTAAGACTTAACACTTAAGGGTACGCGACAAATGGGTATTTGAACTTATGTACGATAATCATGGTACCTCCGAACACCCAACTTTTATGGTACACACGAACCTTAATCGTGGTGCATAAAAACCCACTCCCCTCTCCCCCCCCCCCCCGAGAAGTGGTTGGAAGGGGGCGTCGGCAACCATAACAAGCCCCTTCTGCTCGGAGCACTATCGATCCCCCTAGGCTCATCCCCCCTTCCCTAGCTCCTGTTTGGGCGTAAAGTGTTAGACGCCGCAAACTTTCGTTCTTGATTAATGGTATAGAAACATTCTCATAATACAAGAAGAGACCGCATGTCTCATGTACAGCGGAAAGTTACCAGCCACGGCCCCAACTTGACTGCTGAGTGGCGCTACAACCAATGTCCCGCTTGCTAACCTGACCACCTGCATGCCTTACCTACACCGCACGACGCAATATCGTGTGAAGATTATTTTTCCAAGAAATGGAATTAAGCAAAAAAGACATTGTGCGCTACTGTGATACATAAAATGAAAGAACTGTTACCTTGACTGGAACTGTGATGTGATGTCGACGAACGATATACGTTACGTGTTGTTCGTCGGAGCGCGAGCCGCGGCAGACCGGCTAGCAGCGAGTCGGCTGTCATTCTGAGCGGCCCGGCGAAATAGTTCAATGACCTGCCACCTTGGGCGCTAGCGAAGCGCAGAGGCGGTGTATAGTGCGCTACTCTCGTTATAGATGGCGCCACAAGGGCTTAATTTCAAGGAAATTAAATTTTTCTGGAAGGTACCAATGATCCCCGTTGGTTGAATCAAAATATGACTTTTGTTTGTCCCTAAAGTAGTGGGGTGGTTTCCCAACCCAAAATGTACTATAAATTAACCCCGCAATCGACTGGTCTTCAGATACTCGGCTTCTGGGATTCAGACACGGTAAAATATAACATGTGTGTAGGGCCCATACGGCCAGGTAAAAGTAGAAATGGACTTTCTTGCTTGTCTATGTAGACGTGGAAATTACATCTGGTAGGCCTTGACACGTGGTTTGGGATTGCTATGCATTCGAAAGTCTAGTGAGAAAAGGCTGTTAGTTTACAAATATGTGTGCCTGAGCCTTGGCATTTTTCAGTAACTAATCTCACGTAGTGGCATCCAAAAATTAAAATTCAGCATTTCCTATTTTGGCACATGTTTGGGAAGAAAGTAATCTTGAAATGTAATAAATTTTTAAGTGTATGGAATACTTAAAAAGGTTACAGTGAAAAGGGAAATCTTACGAGTTTTTAAAGAATACATGTTGAGTCAAGTACATTATTGTATTAATGAATCTGAAGTTAAATTGTCATGCTGTGCCATTATAGAATTTTAAAAGGTTGTTTTAGTATTCAAATTTCGTTATTTTCAGCCTTACGAGAATTTATGAAATATTGAAAAATATTTAAAAGAATTACTTCATCCATAACCAAAGATACGTATTTTAGAGTTTTAAGAGTTTTAATGCGCAAAATATGCATATAGTCAGATATATACATATTTATATGACTTTGAATGTAATAAAATGTATAACTCTAGTCAGTTGGAAGTAGTGTTTTGTATTTTGGGTGGTTGCATGAGTTTTTTGAAAATATAGAAAGCGTTTCGCATACAGTGTATGTGTTGTAATTTTAAAGATATATTATGCGTTTAAATTTCAATTATTATTACTGATGAGTTTTTGGACGACTTATGTCATTGTATTTTGCTGTGTGGTGTCCCTCGTGTCTTCCTGTTTTGTATGAGGTAGCGAGCGCTTCAAAGTTAAACATGAAACTGAAATGGAAAGCTGTAAAACTTGAAATATTTATTTGTCCATGTTGTGTATTATTCGAAATATACGTATTAAAAAATTGTATAGACTGTTCACCGTAAAATTAGCACATTTGAAAGCCCTTGTTAAAATATACTTGTATGCACAGTATGTCTTATTCCGACCTATGCAAAATTAACATTGCCGTGGGCTTCGTCACTTAATTCATTCGTCGGTCAAATGCAACTGTGAAATTATTACAAATGAAAATTATGTGGAAATCTGCTCATTTTTAAATTTCGATGGACTAATATATATATATATATATATATATATATATATATATATATATATATATATATATATATACACATACGTTTACCTGACACTTTTTTATTCGACGTTATGACATCGAACTACTTTCCATTCATTGCTACCGACTTTTTTTGGGCTCATGTCACTCAGTTCGCCCGTAAAAAGCTATGAAGTTAAGGATAGCGACTTTCTTCCGAGGTTGAATTTAAAAGTGCTCACTTGATCGCGAACAAACTTTAATATTTATTCAGTACCCACTTCAGTTGGAGTTGCTCGGGCAAACGTGCGGTGGGTTCGAATCCCAGTCGGGCTTGTAAACTTTCTTACCTTAACCAAAACTGTTCAATGTTCGTAGAGCCAAGCAAATCTTTAGTCGCACGAACCAAATCTTCGTTTGGTGCATCCAAATAAGAACAACGAAATATTTTGGTTACAACAACAACAACAACATATTCCATTTCCCTTATACAAACAATTGATTTTTTTGTCCCAAACCAATGTTTTTCGATTGAACAAAACGTTTTTCTCTGTGTAGTTTTGCAGAGATTTCAAGTTTCCTGTGACTCTGTGCCGATGACAGATTAAAAGTTTTCCGCCCACGACATCGCAAAATATGTCGGTGGTATGAACAGATTTGAATGATTCTTAAGGAAATGAATTGTGCAGAAAAGCTGGAAGCTCGGGTTTCTTAAGCGCGGCAGCCAACTATATCTACCAAATGGATTACTCCTACCTTCAACGTATTGTTATGAGTTGACTCCACTCATAATAAGAACATGGAAAGGAGTTATAGTATATTGTAGAAGGGTAAGCTAAGAAGAAAATACCTTACAGAAAGACTAAATAAAGTAGTTAATTTCCATCTCCAGCAGTTATAAAATAGTTAATATAAGACATGATGCCAACGGAAGAAAGGATGGCAAGGAAGGTTAATTAGGTTAAAGAGAGAGCGTTATAAAGAAGGAACTCACTTGGTCTCGTACTCTGGCCTCGCCGCCCCGAGGTAGGACGTCGCCGCACCAGGTCTAGCAGCCGACCTCGCCCCTTGACAATCGCCGACTGCCCCGATAGCCCAGTCCACCCTCCACGTGTGTTGGTTGACGCAATGCATTGTGATTGGTTCCCGCTGTGCACTAGAGGAGGAGTCTGCTTGTAGTTTGTTATAGTTATCCAGGAAAGTCAAGATGATTGTTGGACTCACATTTTCTGGTGTTCTTTGAAAATTGCTGTGACAGTTTAGACATTCCACTCCGGCTCGATGTTATAATTTTCTTAGTTTGCCAAACTCGCCTGTGGCCTCCTTCGCAGGTATTGTTTTTAAAGGCGGTGCACTACGGGGCCGTGTATAACAGTATGAAGGTTGTGTCAGACATTGCAAGAGACAACACGTGTGAAGGCCTGCTGATATAAAATTCCCTTAATGTGAGTTCATGTCAGATGCCGGACGGACATTCGAGGCTTACTCGCAGGCGTCACGTGAAGGTGTGATGTGGGCGTGGCCAGAGGCTAGGCTACCTATGAGGAAAAAGTTCTTAATGCACGAACTAAAATATAGCTGAAATTGTGTTAATCTCCTTTGATTTAGTTACCATTTTATGTAAAATTATATATATATCCAAGCCCAAGAGTAATTAATAACATTACGACAGTGGGTTGGACGCTTCGCTTATTTACAGTTTTAATTTTAAAAAAAGTCTGCCGGCACTTAGTGAACAGTTTTGTGCAGCACCTCTCATTGGACCATATTTTCAAGAGTGTGGATTTTTTTTGTGTGTAGTGAAAATATAATTCTAGTTATTTATGCTTTCCGCTGTTGCATGTAATATTTCTTTGGTACTTGGTTAGTACAGCATTTCTAGTAGTGTCATGTATTATTTTCACTTGCCCTTTCATAGTTTTAATAACATCTGTATTTTACTCTAAATAACACAAACAGTTAGTTTTCAAAATAAGAAGTAAACATTGTTTCGAAACTTTCTTTAGTCTTAAAGTCTCCACTTTTATGTATGAACAACAAAAGGATTATAGTGACTGAACTATTTCGTCCTGTTTGCCAGTTTGCGTGTAGCGCTAAACGTTCATGCTATTTGCTCGTAGTAAATGCACTACTCCAGTATCCTAAGAATATCGTTTTGACTTGAACTGTAAATGCTACCGGTGATACACCTACTTTGAAGGCGTGGTGACCAGCAAACTGCATGAAGGTAACCAACATTTTTTTTTTACATAAAACTGTATAGATCTGTGTATTGTGTTGGAACATTTAAAACTGACATTTGGGCGATTTTTCTACGCTTCAAGAAGTTTAATTTTTTCGGCTGTTGCACACACGCATTCGTGCAGATGAGAAAGCTCATGAGTTGTGATAAAATAATGGTGTCACTGTAGCTGAAAATGAAACCGTACGGTACCGGAACATGACATGAAGACTTTGGATTTTGACATGAATATTCATAACTATATGCTGTTCACAGTAAAGTGAGCACTTCTGAGGCCCTAGTTGTTTTTTCCTTTCAGCCCTTATTAATCCTTTAATAATATCTTTAAATATCTATTGCCGTGTAAGTATTAAACACGGTGTGTATATTGCCTATAGGCAAATTACAGCAAAATAAGGCAATAACGTTAGATCATATAAAAATAACTACGGCTACCTAAATTCACACTCACCTTGGCCTATATTACGCGTAAAAACGCGTGAAAATGTAAGGTGATAGTATGCTAAACATTATTTTAGCCACACTATTTCCATTCACACCGGAAAAAACACTAAACCAAACACTATAAAAGTTAAATGACTTGCTATCCGTTAATTTCTATGAAATGGCCTGGATACTGGATAGTATCTCGAATTATTTCATGAAGTAATTCTTACCAGAATGTGCGCAGTTCTCCTGTCAATTACTTTACTTATATTGAATTATGACTTCTGGACTTGTTACAATATAAGAACAAATATCCAACAGAGATGAAGCCATCATATGTAGAGCAAAACAAAGCTTTGAAAAAAAAAATCTTGTGATCATTATTAGTAAGTTATTAGCAAAATCACAATTTCTCTTTCATGACTTTGCTAATCACTAGGCTGCTTTCAGTGACGAATATTGATTGAAACCGCAAGGTAGCACAATTTGAAACACCAGGTTACTGTGGGAAATACTCAGATCCGATTGCTATTTCAGACAGGTATAACCATTGGCTCGTGCTTTCTAGCAAATCGACACCACACCACCTTTCTTTTTTGTGCATACTGGCCACCAGCGGCGTGTGGTGAACTGTTGTAAGGTAAGCTGTGTTTTGCTCTGTGCTGTACCTAACCGTTTTCTAGTTTACACATCGGCCACTTAAACGCAGTAGTGCATTTGAGGTCATAGCCCGTGTGTAATGGGTGCCTCGCCACTCTCGTGAGTGGCTGCATTATATTCAGTTTCTCCCGGCTCCATTTTGGTTACTGGTTCCTGCTGCGTGCCCCAAGTGTGTACAGCTCTGAGAAAGCACCAGCTTACCTTGCAACACTTCACTACACGCCACTGCTAATCACTAGGACTTTCGAAATTACCATTTGCCTCAAAAGAGATAACGATTAAACACACGATTCGCCCAGACGATGCGATGAATCTCGCGCTATTGTTATAAAAAAATTAACAGTTCCATAATAACGAAATAATTTGAAGTGGTATTTAACTGTGGTTGCATTTTTTTGAAAAATTTCCAATAAAAAGCAATTAATATTATATTAATAGAAAAGTGCATACCACCATTTGTACAAAACTATAATTGACGCGCATATTTTTCATTTGTATAAATGGCGTTGTTAGTCAGAAAAACAAATACTTTATGATATATTTTCTGAACAAGCAGAATTGTTTCCCTATTACACGCTCTCACCGCGCCTTTGCTCATAATCAGGGGTACTGAAATTTCTGGAAAAGATTTCAAGACAAGTTATATTTCAAAACATTGTACGGTCGTTTACTTATCTTGATTGGCTTAATTACTTTTTGATATTTGTTAACTACCTGCACACGAATCACGTAGGAGCAGTGCCCATGTTGCAATGACGCCCGAAGGCTTTGCGCCTTAAGGGGACTGGCCATCATTTGGCCATTTGTAATATTTTTAGATTGAGGGTTAGGTGGAGAGAGGTGGAGGGGGATATTTTTTAGAAATTTGCTTCCTGCTCTCTGTGATCTATTTAGCGGGTTCTTCCCCATACATTCTCGAGTGTTGTAGGGGAATTTTACGGTTTACACTCGTGTTTCCTACATTCGGTGCATATGCACGAGTACCTACTGTTTGCTGGCCCAAAGTCTGGCGCTGGCGTTGGGCCAATATTGGAAAATGTAAGTTGGTCCAACGTCAAAATGTCACTCGGGAAACGTGTATTTTTGCGTTGGCTGCAAATTTAAACATAACGCTCAACCTACATTATTGGGCCAATGAAAATTTTCGGTTTTCTGCACGCTTTCATAAATTCTCTATCTTTCAGACGCCATATCAATAAAAAATAACTAAATGATGTTTGTTGGTTTTGTTTGGGTTAATAGTGTGCGTATTACAGATCACTAATTTAATATGACAGAAACCCAACCACTAACTAACGTTGGTATTACGTTTTTTTATTCATAGTGTTTTGATCATTTTCTAAATAATAATCTTGTCTCTTTCAGAAAGGTATTCACAAAGTCATTTATCCACAGTTAGTAATGTAAGCAAAGAATTCTGGCTTAAACACCTGTTTTGATGTTACACCCCAGGAGAGTTATTCATAAAATAGACTCGTTCATAAAATTACACGCCGTATTTAAGGCAGGCATCATACACGATAACTTTACTTTATTTTCACCTATTTCCTTCAGTGAAGCAGTGTACGTTACGTGTAACCATAACGTCATTATAAGTACGAGTTACTGAATTAACAAGACACTACTGTTTCATCCGGTTACCTCAGTCAGCTAAACCTATAGATACTATTGTATACCCCACATTAACCCTCCGGTTCCTCTGAACACGGCAATTGATGTTTGGAGAAAATAGTAATGAAGTAGCTTACATTTCTCGCCTAATTAGAGTTATAATGTTCACATTGCAAGCGAAATCAAAACTAACTAGTCACCTTTCTCAACAAGTTACAATTAGAAGCAACGTTATCTTACGTCACATTTCATATAATTGATGATACATAGGGCCACCTATTTAACGCGAGAAAATTTACGGGGAGGCTAGATTTTAATTGCTATGCGCACACTTGAAGGCTTCGTTTGACTATTGGCCGCTTGCCTTTGTGCTAAGCCAGCCTATTACCTGAACGAACCAGTTAGAATTAAGTTTCTCCGATACTGACCATCCGTGATCCGCCGGCAGACAGATAAGACGCGTAACGATTCAAATGATCCAATCACGAAAATGATTCTGATCTAAATTGCATTGGAACACAACTTGTCCTGGAATCGTTTCGCGAAAAACAAGCGCCCCTAATGATAAGAAGGGACAGGTGTTTTTCGTGAAAATATATATGATCATGCTATACTTCAGCATCCTACGTCCGCAAACACAACATGTTCGTATTCGACTGGACCAATCGTAATGAAGTACTCCGATAATGAACGTCGATGATTCGCGGACAGACACTAGAGGCACGTGACATTTCAAATCATCCAACCACGAAAGTGCATACGAACCGAAGTGTTTTGGAGTGAAACTGGCCTTGAGATATTTTCGCGAAAAACACCTGCCCCTGATTATAAGTTTTAGTTTCCTGCCTATACAGCTACGCATAAATTTTATTTAGACGAAAACACACATAACTGTTACCATTTACCCGTGGGTACAAAGAGCCCAGACTGGTCGCCGCCCACAGCCATTGCAATGATTTGATAAGTTACAATTCACCAGTGAGTTAAGCCGCGTATTCGAAAATGCACTGGTGCATCCACCGATGTGCATCGGACGTTTGGTATCTACTGTTTAGGTTGAGCCCGGTTAAACCGATTGATCCGCCATTTCAACCTCCTGAAAATTGTGCGGATCTGGCGGATACGTACAAAAATATCAACCGATGAATTTTTGAACATTTTATCTGAAAATAAAAGTAAACACATCTTACCGAAAATCTCAAGAATTCCAAAATATGCGAAGGTAATTATTTGAACGTAGAGATTTACAAATTGGCAGAGACCTGGAAATTTCGCGTTATCGTTTCGAGGCACAATAGACTTGAAACACACGCGCATTTTTTATTGCCCTTGTCATTGGACTGCAGTTGATTTGACATGCTCCGGGCGGCCTTGAACCAATCAGAAAAAAAATTACCACAAGATAGCTCAATCACGTACCACCCAGTCAAAATGGATCATAGTTCCTCGCTTTTGCAGAAGCTAACCAACAAATTGCACCGACTCTGATGCATACAGGTAGAGCCACGACTATTTCGCGAATTCATTCGGAGGCGAGGTAGACTCTAAACACTTGTTCTATTCTCCTATTGTTGTGATTGAACGACAGTTATTTAGACACGCCCCATTTAACTGTCAGCCAGTAATAAGCAGGAAGCAGTCGTGTACGTTGAGTACTTAACACTCCTGCACAGAGGCCT